>JAACJT020000105.1:17128449-17166268 GCA_009936485.2 Gymnarchus niloticus | reverse complement strand
AGTGTCAGTATCTGTGTGTCTGTATCCTGTATTAGTGTCAGTATTCACGTGTCAGTGTCCCTTCTCCCTTCTGTGTCGTGTTTCAGCTTCTCACTTTCCTGTCTTATTTTCTCATCTCAGTGTCTCCTTGTCCCCTGTCAGTGTCCCAATCTTTTCTATGACAAACTTCCTCCTTGCCGCAAGACGACAATCCTGATAAATGCCAGTCTCTACCTGCTCACTTGTCTGTATTACATTTGTGTTTTTCTACATAACAAAATATTTTGGACAGATGAACTTGATACGGTCACATGTATGTTACATACATGTTGATGTTGTGGTTCATATCATGTAACTGTCCCCCCCCCAGTGGTCTTGATCCACGCTGCCACACGACTGCGTAGCCTGAAGAACAAGCTGGAGAACAAGCTGGAGAGCATCGGCTTGAAGCGGACCCCCATGGGTCTGTTGCTGGAGGCCCTGGGACAGGAGCAGGAGGCGGGGTCGTAGGGGGCACCGGGCATTGTGGGGAGGAGGTGGAGTTGGTCTTATATCCATCGTCTTACGGTTCGGTGATGTGAAGGAGGTACTGCGTGCTGTCCTCACTACATCAGGGTGCTCCTCTGGCTTTATCGTTTTCTGACGCCAAATCGCTTCAGTTGCTCTAATTTATTCGGGTATTCATTAATCATTCCTTCTTACGCGGGGCCAGCATCATCCTTCAAAGCACTGAAATGGACTTAGGAAGACATTGTTTATAGAAGCAAAGCAAAACAATTTAATTTGAAATTTAAAATTAAAACTAGGCACTGCCTTTCAACATCTATGCCATGCAATAACTTGCATAGAAATTGGAGTTATAGACATTGACTTTAGTATTATCAAACACACACACTTTTACTCCAGACCACGGTCTGTGACACTGCTGGAGCAGCCAGTGTATCTGAAAAAGTAATTAAGTTGTACATGACATTACACACCGATACCTGTCTTGTGATTTTTAGGGAGAAATGTGGATTATTTCAGACGTTGAACTGCGTAAGATACTGCCAGCCGCATTTCTCTGCTCAGAGACTTGTATGGAAATCTGGTTATTTGTCCTGTTTGAAACGTTGGTGTAAAGTTGTTAAATATTTAATATTAATGTCCATCATGATCTTCTTTGCCTTCTTCGTGAAAAACATTATTGGCCCGCAAGTATGTGATTCTTTTTGATCATGAAGTGGAACACTCCAGGACATTCTCTTAAAGCTTCTGTTGCACTCGTTGGTTTGACCACCTGTTAATCATGTGCCTTTTGCTTTTATCCTTATTTTAACATTATGTGTCAATAAAATATGTGAGGGTTAAAGATTTGAAAATAATTTAGTCATCTGGTCATACCTGATCAGTCACTCTGTAGATGCTGTCAGACCAGAATCAGTATAAATGATTAAAGGTGGGAAACTCCTGAACCTTAAACCATCTTGATATGGACTCGGTGACCCTGATAGCTACTTCCATCTCCGTGTCTGCGTGGTAAGAAACAATGTTTAGTCTTTCACTGGGACTTATGAAATAGAAGTTTCCATGTGAAATGCTTGCCATAGATCAGATCCCGGGCATCCAGTCCACGTGGGTGAAGTCAAAGTCTTTATTCCCCTCACAGAAGGACACATGTAAATAGACACGTAAACACAGCATTATAGAGTTATTTCTCTGTCCCCAGGTTTTCTTCACAAGCCTGGTTTGGCCTCCCTCGCTCTATTGTGTTATTTAGTGGTTCAAGCACACAGTGCTGAAACACTATTGTTTTTGTGCCGGTTATTCTTATTATTATGCTATTATTTTTACGTTCTCAGCAGTTTGAAGCCACTTCAGTTGGAATGGTCACATGCATGCTCATCTTTAATCAACACTAAGTGCAGTGGGCGTCGACACTACCATTCACTGGGAGTTCATTAGCTAATGCAAGAACTGACTGATTTTTAAGAAAAGGTGTTTGTGTGCCTATCCGCTTTTGTTATTTGATGTGTAAAGGTGTTACATGTCATGGCTGTTGAACTGCTCTGTAAGTAACCATTTAAAACTGGAGTGATGCTGTATAAAACGGTACTGTCATCAACTAGACACGAAGTCCATAACTGCACATTTACACCGGGCCGACCTAATGCTCTTTAATCAAGTGACGTTTGGAGGGCTTCACTTTACACCAGAAGGCTTCAGCTGCACTCAGTACTGCAATACCCAGCACCACTGGGCTATCTTAGTCTGTTTTATGGTTTATAACCTCTCTTGTTTACGTTCGATGGAAATCCAGTTGATCCTCCCAGCTTCTCTTCAGTGGATGTCTGTCACTCAGACCGGTTCTGAGTCAAGGATGGAGACAAGGTCCATTCCAGTTAATCTGAAGTGGCGTAAGTCCAGCTGAATTTCCTGAAGAAACCGTGTTTGAAGGATGGCAGTAACAATTTGTTTTTCAGTGGCATCCATAATACAAGATCGATGTCTTCTGGATTCATTGAAATGCTGTAGTATTACCAGTTCTCCTGTGTGTTTGAGTGGACAGGTGACTTTTTATTTGAGGTTTGAATTCATTGCGTAAGGTGTCTTGACATTTAAGGATCTGCTTAATAAACGGTCAGCCCTGGAGATACGGTCTCTGTGTGTCCTTCACCACTTACTCCAGTAACGTCCCCATGGCCCCTGAGATGAGGTTCGGCTCTGACACATCCTTTAGCTCGGCCGGGGTGAGGTGGCTGCCTCGCTAGTGCTTTTCTGAAGCTTGGCTAAATCTGTGTGCCAGTCTTCTTTTAAGGACCTATGGTGTGTAATTTTCTTTCTTGCCCTCCATGAACACCTTTAATTCAGTAACTGGCAGGCTTGGTGATTAGCTGATTATGGTGCGTTCGCAAACATTTAAGAATGCGCCTCAGCCCCCCATTTGGAGGTGCTATTTGAAATAGAAAGTGCGTTTGTAACCCCGAATTAACAGTTTAACGTAGAAAGAATAGTTTTATAACCGTTTTTAAGTGTTGATATCCTTTCGGCTCAACTGAGACTAGGCGGTTCCTGTTTATATGGGGTGGAGAAAAAAAAAAGAAATAATTATAAAACTCAATCAGATAAAAATCCAAACGATTACATTTCCCTTCTCAGTGAAAGTAGCTTTTTGATATTCTATTGATTGTTGAACAATTTTGTGACAAATAATTACTTAATACTTTTCATTTTGGGACTATGCAGTGTGATGATTACATTATCACCTTATTACTTTGTGTATTTAGAAAAATCTATAGGCCTATTGCAAAAAGGAAAGGTCTTCTGTTCTAAGAAACAAAAGATGATTTCTGTAATATAAATGTGGAAGTGTTCTAATTCCCATTTTCGTGGATCTGACCTGCACCCAAATGATCGCAAAGATGCACCTTAATTACGGGTCCCTGGATGCCCCCACAGGAGCCCCCCCCCCATGTCTAATTCCTCCTGGATGCCCCCACTTCCTCGGTGGCTTACTGCTGAGGCAGGGATTGAATGGGAGATGCGTGGGGCAGGTGTCAGTGTTTTATCTGTGCTGTGCGCCACATCTTCCCGTTTAATGCTTAGCCGCATTTTTGGCGGATTCTTCTCCAGTTCAACACGCTGCTTGGGATTTTAATGAGTTATAATGGACTTTTATAACGGAATTTTAAGACTGTGCATCACTCGGATTATGTGAGATGAATATCACGTGATTTTTTTTCTTCAGCACAACTTGTCTTGAATATTGCTATGCTTCTCTTTCGATCAAACTAACCGTGAAACCGGTGATTAAAGAGGTAAAATTACTTGTACAGACCATGACCAGGGAATAACTTGAGTTTATTTGAAGGAAGGACATGAATGCAGAAGGCAGAAGTAAGTATTGACATTATAAATCACAGCTCATGCAATTTTAATGCAAGTCGTTTGTTTTAAAAAATCGTCACCCGTGCTTTCCTGGATTATTCTCCATGCAGTTTTCATTTATGATAACTCAGGTATAAGTAGGTGTTTGGTTAAATCATTTAAAAATTCTAGAAACAGCGGCTGAACTATAACGGTCCATTCTTGCATATGTAAATGAAGTTAACTTCAGCCAGTATTTTTGAGAAGTGGGACAAACAGGCTTACTTATGCTTGATTATAGATTGGGGCTGAGGGTTGCGGCTGTTGTGTTACGTATTATAACGTCGTCGACTGTTGCGTCCCACGTGCACTCGGTTATAATGTTCCGCTTCAAATCATGTAGCTTCCAAAAAAAAAACAAAACACGACATTGCAGCCAAAGTCGGCTGTCGACACTTCGTGAAGGACCGAAGTCCGCGGTTCTCCTGGTGATTGGTATATCTCTTTGAAAGAAAGACGAGAATGGCCAAAACCCGCGTATTGGAAGTGTTTGCGATTTCGTCAACTAGACGATCCACTTTCTGCCATTAGTTTCTTTAACGTGAAGTCTGTGAAGCTAATCTGGTCCGGTGTTGGGTCCCTGCGGCTGAGTGAGCCCACAGGTGCTAACTAAACAGTTTGGTCTTCTTACACAAAGAAGTAGGTCACATCTGTCCACCACAATACCTCTCCTGCGTGCCTCTACATTCTCAAGTAATAGGCTGATAGTTTCACTACATTTATGATCTCTTACAGTTTCACTACAGTATCGTATCATTGTCAGTACAACAGTGAAACCAAAGAGCATTTTTGCAATGGCCAACTTCAGTTACTACTTTTGTCGAACACCGCATCCAAAATGGCCGCCACACTGTGTGACCTGCATACAGTTGAGAGCTCTTCTTGGGACCTTACCCTTCTGTTTTCAGTGGGACACATGCTTAGCGCGTTTGGATGCTACCTCTGGGGGGGTGAGTTTGGGTTTGCACTGGGGGGGCTGACGTGAAAGCAGAATTGTCCATGGATCTGTGTACCCTCACCCAGAAGGATCCACTTTGGTTTGGTTGGTCCCAAACGGATTGTTGTGACGCATTCTCGGTGCTTTAGGAAATAGCGTAGAGCCGGGGGAGGCTCCCTGGCAGACGGCCATCGAGATGAACGGCGGGATACCCCGATCGGACACCCTCAACTCAGCCAGCTCCACCTCCACCCAGCGCAAGAAGCGGGAGCACGCCAAGAAGCCGGTGCAGTCCATGAGCACAGTGATCCGGGCCCCGCGGGCCCTCTTCTGCCTCCGGCTCGGGAACCCCATCCGCATGGCGGCCATCACCATTGTGGAGTGGAAGTATCCCCCCAAAGGTTGTCACACACGTCCATAGCTAATATCTAGGAATTGGGGAATTCTAGCCAAAAGTGATATGTGGGTCAGTCTGTTCAGGATCTGCCTCCACTTTCCTGCCAAATGAATTGGTAGATATCAGCCTGATAAAACCAGGAGACACTGTAAAGTAAAATATGGCAATCCTGTTTAAAAAAGTCAGTGAAAGTGATGTGTGCACTATCTGGTAAGGGTTCACAGCACGTTACACATAGGACATGGTAGAGGAGGGTTTGCTGTAGGCTGATTGACGTTTACCTCAGAAAACATCAAAGTTCTGCTAGTGGCTTCAGTTTAATTCATCCCAGTGTCACTTGGGGGTGCAGTGTTCCAGGCCTTAACTCCATCTCCTCAGACCCTTTGACATATTCATCCTGCTCGCCATCTTTGCCAACTGCGTGGCACTTGGCGTGGCCAAGCCATTCCCGGAGGACGACTCCAACCCCGCAAACCACGCCCTGGTGAGTGACATATAGGGTCCTGCCTCAGAGACACGCCCTCGTCACCTTCGGTGTTAGTAGGACTGTGGGTTTGAAACCCCAAGCGTCATACACCTCATCCTCAAGCAGGTAGGATGAGTTTATATGCCTGCTTTCATTAATAAGAATGTTAGTACATATAGATATAGATATATGTTTAGTGGATGACCTAGAGGTGCCATGCCCCCTGATCGCCTGGTTCTCAGCACCATAGTCTGTGGCCCCTTTAATTGTAGACTCCCTTCCTCAGAACATGTGAGAAATGCAGGAGCTGGGGCTGCTTAGCAATTGGCTGTTTTGTGGCTGAAAAGAGAGGAAATCAAGCTGGGAAGGGAGCAATGACTGAGGGGCCCATGCAGGATGACCCACCAAGGCAGGCTGAACCTTGGGTGATATGGAGAGAGACCACCTCCTGCCATGAGTAATGACCACCTAACGGGATGGTGTGACCCCAAGGAGTCCACCTGCTCTCCCTGTATGTGGTGTCTGTCCTGTTTGATTACAATTAAACCAACTCACTTGGGGAAGTTGTGCATGTAATACAAAACAAGCAAAATGAGCCATGTTTTCACGAGACAGTGACGAAGACTCCTAATGGTTCATGAGAAGCTCCAGGACATGGAGGACCTACCCAAGCGGAAGTAGCTAATGTTGTTAGGGTTATAGAAGGATGGCAGTCTTAAAGCGGCCCATCAGCTCAGGTGGCTGAAAGAGGTCACATGACTCCCACTGTCACTCTGTGTCACAGCCTAGTTGTGGATATATATCATTAATTGCTGAAAATGAATAAATTAACATTGTTTTCAGGTACAAAGTTAAAATTGATGTCGTGTAAAAATGCAGTTCGTCTTAATGTTTTGTTAACGTAAATGCTATATTTTGATCGATTTTTATACATAAATATCAGTAGGAATGATCTTAGCTTTAAAATCAGTTTGGCCAAGATTAGGCCATATAAATTCTGTACTGAGATTTAACCTTGTTTGTGAGGAAAAGAGTCTGGACTGGGAAATGATGTGGAAATGAAAGGGGGTCAAACACCCGCGCCTCCACCTTACTTAGGCTCTTCTGCTGGTGGCAAGTGATCTGTAAAAGACATTTATTGGATTGTGAGGTAGTGAAATGTGGTGACAGGGATTAGGACAAGACGGTAAGTCCCAAATGGCCCCTGGGGGATGGGGGGATTACTGTGTCTGTATTACTGGTTGTAGGATGCTGGGATCCCAGTGACCACAGATCCAAAGTGTTTAATCCTTCTTACTGCTAAGTTTGCTCTTTTATGCTGCAGGGAATGACTCTTGGGGCATTAGGCCCCTATTCGGGAAGAAAATAGCTTTCATTGTTCATTTATGTTAAACAGCTTGGCCTTGTCTGGTCTGGACATCTAGTCTTGAACACAATTTAAAATGCCGCTTTCTGCCTTTTCTGGTCTGGATGTCATCTGTGCTAAAAGGATGATTTACGGTGTAGTGTCCATAGTGCTGAATTCCACAGTGAAGAATGCCTTCAGCTATACTGGTACTGAAGGATGAGCCTCATCCAGACTTACGATATTCGTCTTCTCAGCTTTTTACCCCGGGCTTAAAACCTGTCAGCAGAGCATGTTACCGTGTTATGGTCAGTGGGCTATAAGGGCTGATCCATAGCCAATAGACAGATCAGTTCATTGGTGTATCTGCAACAAGGTGTAGACCACCTCGTACCATGGGCTTCCTAGGATAGGCTCCAGTATTGAATAAGTGGTTATGGCAGATGGATGGACAGACAGAAGCTGCCAGCTGTGCTGTTACCATGTGCCATTCTGTTTTGGTAGGAGCGGGTGGAGTATATATTCATGATCATCTTCACCATCGAGACATTCATGAAAATCCTGGCCTACGGCTTGGTCATGCACCCCAGCGCCTACATTCGCAGTGGCTGGAACCTGTTGGACTTTGTCATCGTCATCGTTGGGTTCGTGCCTACCTACCTTCCGGCCTGCCTCTCCTGCCCTTCCTGTATAACATAGCTTCCTGACAATTCATCATCATTCTGCATCAATTCTTCGTCGCCCTTTTACAGTGTCGTACTAGTGAAATCATCAAGATTATTTTAACATGTCTGGAACTATTTAGCTGATACTTTAAAACAAAACTGACCATTTGTACAAAGGTATAGCTTCAAAACACTCCTGGGATTCGAGCCAACAACATTCTGGCTGTGAATCTATTTCCTTGGCTGCTATGTTGCATGGTCTCCTGAATTGCCATCTAAATGGTGAAGGACTTAGATCATATTTTAGTGTATGTGACCTCTGGTTGTGGTGCTGTCATGTCCCAGCCTGTTCAGTGTGGTCCTGGAGGGGACATCCCACAAGCCTGGAGAGGCCCACCACATGGCAGGGAAGCCTGGTGGCTTGGATGTGAAAGCTCTAAGGGCTTTCAGAGTGCTGCGGCCCCTGCGGCTGGTCTCCGGTGTCCCCAGTGAGTCTGTCTGCTTTACTGCCTCAGCCCCATCACCAGCCTGAATCCTGAGCTAACACCTCGACACCGTGGATGTTATTTCTTGTCCCAGGTAGTCGTGGGTAGCTGCAGAAACGAACTGTGAATCATCTGTATTACGTCGGGTGAATTTTCAGGTCTTCAGATTGTGCTGAACTCCATCATGAAGGCCATGGTCCCACTGCTGCACATTTCCTTGCTGGTCCTCTTTGTCATCATCATCTACGCCATCATCGGCTTGGAGCTCTTCATCGGCAAGATGCACAAGACCTGTTATTACACGGGCACAGGTGAGCACACCATCGCCCTCAGCCATGGAGCATCCCCATGGTTACAGATTGGTTCATACTCACACCACCCTTAAAGTCACTCAAGAACCCCTGTGTCAAAGGGACAGTAGCATGAAGAAGGCAATTTTAAATAATTTAAAATACTCGTTTGATCCAGACCTCATTGTCGATGACGAGCCGGTGCCGTGTGCATTTGCGGGAAACGGCCGCCAGTGTGAGAAGAATGGGACCGACTGCAGGGGCAGGTGGGAGGGCCCCAATGGAGGCATCACCAACTTTGACAACTTCTTCTTCGCCATGCTGACCGTCTTCCAGTGCGTCACCATGGAGGGCTGGACTGACGTGCTCTACTGGGTAACAGCTAACTCCTCTAGGGTTCTGTGGACTCAGCTGTTGATCTTCCCTGATGTCCAAGGTTCAGTCTACCTTTACCAGAGCAGTAGGTCATGTATTTCAGTAGAAAACGTCCTGCATTGAACAGTCATAAAAGTGTCCCTCAGTACTGAGACTGTAAATAGTGAGAAGCAACGTGAGAAATGTGGACCACTTCCTAGGATAAGAAGGGAAGAGCCGTGGGATGAGTGGAAGCTGAGATGGGGCTGTTGTTTTTTTGTTGTACTTCTCCAGGTGAACGATGCCATTGGGTTTGAGCTGCCCTGGATATACTTTGTCAGCCTGGTCATCTTTGGCTCCTTCTTCGTTCTCAACCTCGTACTGGGTGTGTTGAGCGGGTGAGGATGGCTTACGGCAGCTCTGAGGAAATGTGCACCTCCGTCCTGCGTGTCGGTAACGGCAGCCCGTCTCCACATGTAGCGAGTTCTCCAAGGAAAGAGAGAAGGCGGTGGCACGTGGAGATCTGCAGCGGGCCAACGAGAAACAGCAGATGGAGGAAGATATGATAGGGTACATGGACTGGCTGGAGCAGGCCGAGGACATTGATGAAGATGACGAGGAAGCCAAGAAAAGTATGCATTGACTCTTCCACAAAGTTGGAAGATGATGCTACGTACAGTATATGGATATACACTGCTTCTCTGCTGCATGAGGATGCTTTCCTTACAGATACATTTTCATATAGTACGTCCATATGATTGCTTTGAGAACCACTTTTTTTTCCTTTCCTCAAGAGCGAAGGAGGAGGAGACGTTTGTTTCTACGGCAGATCGGCGGTATAGAGCAAGGTATCCCTCTGCTTAGGCCTGCTCTCAAGGATATATGTCGATTTTCTTATTTCTCTATCGATCATTCAGTGAGATGTCAACCACCTGTCTAGGAGGCTAAGCATTATGGGATCTTCAGAAACACCGCTAACCGTGTTGGAGATTATGAAGCCTGCCGACTTGCCCATCGCCTTGCCTATGAATGTTGGTATGTGACTCCTCTGTTTCCGTCTCCCCCAGACAGCGACTCGGACTCGGAGGACTTTGAGAACCTCGACCTGGATGATGACGGTTGCTGTGCCTTCTGTTGGTAACTGACTGCTTGGTTGTCACTGTAGATTTGTCAGTTCTGCAGCTCCTATACGCTTCTGTAAGGCTCCAAAGGAAAGACAAAGACATAACCTGTGCACAAACAAAATGTGTCCTTTCAGTTATCGGTATTGAAAATGATCTTCTTTCTTTCTGCATTTGTCAATGTTTTCCGCAGTTCCCGACTGATGGCCAATCCTCTTTGGTGAGTAGGTGACTAGCCCATCGATGGAGAGAAACTTTAGGGTAAATATACCCAAAAATGGATCTCAGTTTCACATAATCTTGGATTAACGGGAAAAATGTATTGGAAAGTTGGCATATGTTAGCAAGAAAGAGAATGATCCTCTTATCTCTTTCTAGAAATGCAGGGTAGATACTGGAAGCTGTGGGCCATGCCAATAAGTATTTGGAATACGAGGCTCAGCTGAAGATCCAGTAGATCCCTTACTGTCTGTAGGCACCGTGGTCCATGAGTCCATGAGTTCCTGTTAAGTGGATGCCCACTGTTCACCGATGTACAAAAGCCATAAGGAAAGACAAACTTTTGCGCACATCTTGTTTTCCTGTATTTTGGTTTCCAGTGATGAGCTGTGCAAATGGAACCACTCATTTCGCAAGAAATGCAGATCTGCAGTCAAGTCAGTGACTTTCTATTGGCTGGTGCTTCTGCTGGTCTTCCTTAACACAGCAGTCAGTGCATCTGAGCACTATAATCAGCCTGAGTGGCTTACAAGGGTTCAAGGTTGGTGGACGTCCATTCTGTGTACTTTAAAAACTTCATTTGTCTGTGCCTTTGGGTCACCACCTTCACCTCATTATGTCTCCTCTTTGTCCTTTGTACCTTCTACATCTAACCAGCTTATCTCAGCTCTCAATGGCTCACCAGCTTCTCTCTTCTTCCAGAGATGGCCAATCGGATGTTATTGACGCTTTTCACCCTGGAGATGTTGCTGAAGATGTACAGTCTGGGGTTACAGGTCTACTTCATGGCGTTCTTCAACCGATTTGACTGCTTTGTCGTGTGTGGCGGGATCATGGAGACCATCCTGGTGGAGCTGAATATCATGCCCCCACTGGGCATCGCAGTGCTGCGCTGCGTCAGGCTGCTGAGAATCTTCAAGGTTACACGGTAAGCTCCTTTTGGTCTGTATGAGTCTGGATCAGTGCACCAAAGGAGTGTGTATCTCTTGTCATTGGTCAACCATTCACAGCATGTTAGATTTAGGCCAAGGGTCTTCTATTGCCATGTGTCTGTCACTCTCTTAGCCACTGGAATGCCCTGTCCAACCTGGTGGCTTCCTTGATCAACTCCATGAAGGCCATTGCCTCCCTGCTTCTTCTGTTATTTCTCTATCTCATCATCTTTGCTCTGCTGGGGATGCAGCTCTTTGGGGGAAAGTTCAACTTTGATGACACACAGACCAAGCGGAGTACTTTTGACAGCTTTCCCGCTGCCTTGCTCACCTGTTTCCAGGTGGGAGCTCCTGCTTTATACTAGCCACACCCCCACTGCTTCCTAGCGTACTTTCTGCTCGGTTCCACCACGCAATTTCTACCATACACTTGCCATATTTGTCTCGTTCCACTCTTCCATGGAGCAACAACTGTTTTATGTTATAAACAAGCTAAACTGAAGTTTTTCTTAAAGTAAACGCATCCATTAGCAGTGTAATTTTGCTGGTATACTCATAGCAACGGTTTGATAGTTTACCTCATGAATGTCATTTTTGGTATGTTTGTATAGAGTTGGAGATATGAGAACCAGGCGTGTCATAATTCCTGTTTCGTCTCTGTCCCTCTCATGACGGCCCACCACCTTCTCTTCCCTGTCCCTCATCATCTCACTGCCTGAGTTTAGATCCTGACAGGAGAGGACTGGAACTCAGTCATGTATGACGGCATCATGGCGTATGGTGGCCCCAGCTTCCCGGGCATGGTCGTCTGTATATACTTTGTGATCCTCTTCGTCTGTGGAAACTGTATCCTGTCAGCTGATGTGGTCTTCATCCTCTACACCATGTTTGAGTTGAGGAAATAACAATCAGGAGACAAACACAGCCTCATGTAACGTGGGTCCATAGTTGAAGATGGGTTGTGTGCCCGTGCCCATGAGCTGAATATGTATCTTATCTGCTTTCAGTTTATGTGCAGGGAGAATGTTGCTGAAGGTCACCCATTTGATATATTTTTGGCTCATGTCCTAGGAAATACTAGCTGTTGTACCCTTGGGTGGAAACATGGCTGTATTCATTAAAGAGCGTTTCATAATGGATCAAAATGTGAGTGTGCATTTGCAAGCTAATGTTAATATCTCTTGTTTCAAACTGGCCCGTTTGTGACTTTTTGGTCTTCTGCACTCTTCCTGTCTTATCCTGCATGGTCCTTAACTTCCACTCTTGAACAGATATCCTGCTCAATGTCTTCCTGGCCATTGCTGTGGACAACCTGGCCACAGGAGAAGCAGAAGGCAAAAAGAAGGAGTAAGGGGTGATCTGAAAAGAAGGGTTGGATGCAGACAAGCCAGTAAGATAGAAAGATCTGATAAAAGCTGGAAGGCTGCACATGAAAGAGAGTAGCCAGGAAAAAGTTATTTTGTAATTAATGTGCAAACCAAAGGCATTTTAAAAGACTTGGCTGTTATGCAGGGAGAAAAAAGTGGAGGAAGAGGAAGAGGATGAGGAGGATGAAGCAGAAAAGGTAAGGCTATGAAATGTGACCTACACCGTGCGATATCTGCAGATACCGTAGATCAAATTGTGGTGTCTCCCTTGGGGATTTAGAAGAACCCCTCCCTAAGATGGCCGCTTGATGTTCTGTCCTCTGTACAGATTGAGAATGAAGAGGATGAGGAGCAGCAGGAGAGAGAAGAACCTGGTGAGTGAATCCTCCGGGATCCGGCTGTTGAGAGTGCTGACAGGCTCAGCTGAGCACAACCTTGAGTCTCATCAGCCAAGCATCCCCAGCTGACCCCAAGATTATGATTCCACTCCTAACTTCAGAGGGGGCAGCTGGTTGATTTTGGACTCCAGAGAGTTTTTGACTGCTCTCATACCTTTTCTTCATAGGTTTAACTCATCTTGATCTTTTGTCTTAGTGCAGTTACACAAACATTACCCTGGTAAAGAGGTGCACATTCAACCAATGCTTTCTGCGGACTCTTACTGTGTCCTTGTCTATGTCAGAGGAAGCCGGCAAACAGCGAAACATGGCTAACTTTGCGCCTCCCATTGAAAAAATTGTTCCCATCCCAGAGGGGTCCTCGTTCTTCTGCCTCAGTAAGCGCAATGGGTGGGTCTTTGCTGCGCTCCTCAGAATGTCTCACAGTAATGATGGTATGAGATGGTGGGATTTGGAGATTCTTGAGCTTGTAAGTGTGAAGCAAAGTTGCTTGGCATCTTGTGTGTGTGTGTGTGTGTGTGTGTGTGTGTGTGTGTGTTCTAATGTCGTTTTATGAGCTGCGTGATGTTACATCTTCAGTAACTGCTCACCATCACAATGTGGACTCTCCCTTTGTTCTCTCTCAGGTTCCGAAAAAAATGTCACAAGCTTATCCACCACCCCATTTACACTAACCTCATTCTCATCTTCATCATCCTCAGCAGCATCTCCTTGGCTGCTGAGGACCCCATCAGGACTCATTCCTTCAGGAACACTGTGAGTCACCAACACTACACTCCAGATGTGAATCAATAAAGTAATTCAGTGAGTTAGGATTATTACGCAACATAATACCCGTGCCTGATTTCTCCAATCAATCCCTAACCTGCTATCCAAAAGACAGACCTTCAAAGATGACAATGACCTGTCTCTGCTCTTCGCATTGAGGTTCTCCACGAGTACTGTTAGGAAGATTTCCCACATACTGTACTGTGTAAGAATGTTGTCCTTAACGACAAACTGGCTGGTCGGATGGGTCAGCTTACCTGTTCTTCTCTGAATAGGTCTTGGGTTATGCCGACTACGCCTTCACATCAATTTTCACCGTAGAGATTATATTGAAGGTATGGAGGATGTCATGGGCTTTGGAAAGTGTCCACTGTGTTTTACATTAACTGAGGTATTTGGTAAGTTGACGTTGGACTGTGATTGAGTCTCCCATATAACTGACTGGCTGCTCCGGTCCATTAAGTTCAAAGATTCAATGCACCTCTTGTGGTTTCTCGCTCCATCCTGGTTGCTGATTTAAACCCTTCCTGCTGTTCCTCCTCTTCACATTAGATGACAGTGTATGGGGCATTCCTCCATGAAGGCTCCTTCTGCAGGAACTGGTTCAACCTCCTGGACCTGCTGGTTGTCAGCGTTTCGCTGATCTCCTTCTTCCTTCAGTGAGTGTTCGGCACATCGGGATAGTGTCGGTGTCTGTTTGGGCTTTTTAGCGCGGCTGGACCCAAGAGGCGGGAAAAAAACAGCAAGGAGAGACCTCAAATAGCGTTACCAGTTGTTACATTTTTATGATTGCAGGAAATTAGATACAGGTGTTGCTAACGTTACAAAACATTAAAATGTAAGTGTGTTTAGCACAGCCAGCCCAGTTAAAGCACAGTTCCGGCTCAGAGGCAGCACATTATCCGTGATTTGTCTGAATCCCTTACAGCTCCAGCACTATCTCCGTAGTTAAGATCCTCAGGGTCCTGCGAGTGCTCCGGCCTCTCCGAGCCATTAACAGAGCCAAGGGACTTAAGGTAGGCCGGGCTGTGTATGTGTCTGCATGTTGTGTTCGTATCCTCCATGAAATAAATCAGTTTAACGGTTCGCATCAGAAGGATTCCCAATAGGATAGGGGTTTTATTAGTCATTACGTCTTCTGAAATCATTTCGTTATGAGATTAATAATATTTTCTCAGCATCACGCACAATCTGCTTAAGTGTGTAAACATGGTGTCCAACAGAACGTGGTCCAGTGCGTGTTTGTGGCCATTAGGACCATCGGGAACATCCTGATCGTGACTACACTACTGCTGTTCATGTTTGCCTGCATCGGAGTCCAGCTCTTCAAGGTGGGTTTGGCTAGGCGGGAGAGTTGGGTTGGAGTGGTGGTCTGGCTGCAGCTTCATGAGGTTTCTTCCTCTTGAGGGAGTTTTTCCTTGCCACTGTCGCCTTTGGCTTACTCTCTGGGGACTGTGGGCTCAGGACTAAGCGCTTTGTGACCGCGCTCCGTGTTAAAAGCGCTATATAAATAAAATTGAATTGAATTGAATTATTTGTTGGTCCAGGGGAAGTTCTACGCCTGCACTGATGAAGCCAAACACACACCAGAAGAGTGCAAGTAAGAAGTATGGCATCTCTCTTCCTCTACCTGTCTCTTCATTGATGTGGTTGTGTGTCACTCTTCACTATCCAGAGGCACCCATCACGTTTATGGCTAACAGTATACCACATGGGCAGAATGATGGGGTGGGGTGATTTGGGGCATCCTACAGGGGCACCTTTGTGGTGTACAAGGACGGCGACGTGAACCACCCCATGGTGAGGGAGAGGATCTGGTACAACAACGAGTTCAACTTCGACAACGTGCCTCAGGGGATGATGGCTCTCTTCACCGTTTCCACGTTCGAAGGCTGGCCTGCGTAAGCGCCCCCCATCCCCCTTCATGCCCCCGATGCCAGATGACTTTGGGTTTATCTGTTTTCATCTGAGCTTTGATTTGGGCCATTAGGAGCCGTTGATCATATGTAAGCCTCCCATTAAGTCATAGATACATACAGTATGTGTGACTCTCTGGGGGTTTCAGCGATCCTACCATAAATCATCCTCCTTCCTTCTGTCACATTCAGCCTTTTGTACAAGGCCATCGATGCCAACGCCGAGAATCAGGGCCCCATCTACAACTACCGTGTGGAGATCTCCGTCTTCTTCATCATCTACATCATCATCATCGCCTTCTTCATGATGAACATCTTCGTGGGCTTCGTCATCATCACGTTCCGTGAGCAGGGCGAGGCCGAGTACAAGAACTGTGAGCTGAACAAGAACCAGGTCAGCAGGAATACATACATATGCACACATATGGAGCATGAAGGACAGCGTGAAGCTATGAGCTTATTAACAAGGACACGCAGGAGGGGCATGGCTGCCAGGCCAGACTAAAGACCTGAGAGCTTAAACTTCATAGACATCTGTCAAGTATGGGCAACTATGACCCAGGATGTGTCTGTCCAGAAAGGACAACATGCTGCTTGGGTCAGAACTGGATATGAATGACTGACCTTGTCACATGACGGTCTTACGTTTATGTTGTCTAGCCTGCAGACATATTTCTTGGCTGGTTATACTTGAGGTTTGAGGATCTCTTTTCACTGCTTTGCTTGATTGATTTATTCTGCATTTTCTAAGTCATTTGTTTGATTTTTTTTTTTTTTTTAGGAAATGGGGTGTGCATGTCTAGATGTCCTACATAATATTTGGAATATTGTTCCACACCACATTAATGCCAAAATATGTATTACAGCTACTGTGTTTCTGCACAAAATTGTTAAAATCTGACTACATATTTCAGATCCATGTTATTAGCACAGCAGCCTCCAGCAGTAAACGTAAGACCATTTGTTGCCTCCCTGTCCCTTCCTCGTTCTCAGAGGCAGTGTGTCTACTATGCCCTAAAGGCCCAGCCTCTGAAACTCTACATTCCCAAGAATCCAACGCAGCTGAAGTTCTGGGCCATCATCAACTCCACTGCTTTTGAGTACATCATGTTTGTGTTGATCCTACTCAACACGGTCACGCTGGCGGTACAGGTATGCGAATCCACGGTGTGCCTGGCTCTACGACGAGCTTATTGTGCTAAGTTGTGCCTAACGTTCCTCTGTCCATGTTCCACAGCATTACGAGCAGTCCAAGCTCTTCAGCTCCGTAATGGACATCCTCAACATAGTCTTCACTTGTCTTTTCACCGTAGAGATGGTGCTCAAGCTTCTGGCCTTACGATTTAGGGTGAGGGTCCCCTGAGTGGTCCCAGCCTCTGTTGTGATTCCAGAACTGGTGCTGAGAAGTCATGAATTTCCAAATGATGGAAATGTTCCTTTTGTGTGTAGCACTATTTTATGGACGCCTGGAACTCTTTTGATGCTCTCATTGTGGTGGGCAGCATTCTGGACATCCTGCTGACGGAGCTGAGTGTGAGTTGGCCACCTTCCCTTGGTCTGTCATGCCACTGTAAGGCGTCTCTAAGACAACAGTGTTACAGTGTTACAACACAGACCGTTTGGAAATCACACATAGATGTTGTTTGTCTTACTGTTGTCTTTTAAGTGTTACCCTCAAGATTATAAACTAAGCTATGCTGTCTGTATCTATGTTTTGTGTTTATTTGATGATGTTGTTATGATAATTGAAATGAACATCTCTACTGAATTGTCCCACATTGTTCCACTCCATTTGCTTTAGCTGTCTTCTTCTCTCCTTCCCTTTTCCTTCTCTTCTTCCCGTTTCCTTCTCTTTCTGTCAGACCGGCCACTCTGCAGAGGTAAAATAACATTCTGGTTCTCTCTCCATAACTCAGTCGACGATGTCACTGCTTCCGCTTGTGCTGCAAAACTGTTTGTGTCCCTCCTCCTGCCCCATCTCCCAGGGCTCAGAAGAAAGCCCCAGAGTGTCAATTACATTCTTCCGTCTTTTCCGAGTTATGCGATTGGTCAAGCTGCTGAACAAAGGGGAGGGCATCCGTACTCTTCTCTGGACCTTTGTCAAGTCCCTCCAGGTCTGCGGTCAGTTAGAAACACCTCAGTAGTAACCAATCAAATCTTAAACAGCACAGAACACCACAGCACTCATGCGACCAGAGCTCGGAGATTACAGAGAGTAAACCTCAGTGCTGTGCTAACTACAGAAGAACACAAAGTTAACTTTACTGGGAAAGGGACTAATTATTGTAAGGAAAAACATGAGAATACATCTTAACATGTAGAATTGTTAATCAGACCACCCAAAAGTTTTGATTAATCAGAGTACGGGGGCCTGTTCCAGAAATTAGGCTTAACAAATCCTGTAGTCGAACCTGAATTCTGATTGGAGAAAACTGAAAGCCTGTCTTCAGGATTTGCTGATTCCCTGAATCTCCCTGAATTTCTCCAATCAGAATTCTGGTTTGACTATAGGATTTGTTAAGCCCACTTTCTGGAAGGGAACCCATGTCAAGTTCTGCTTTTGAATGTAACAAATAAAAAGAATGTAATAAATCTCCCAGACTTGTGAGGAATTTTAGACCATGTAGCTTGATAGTCTGTAGTGCTGCGTGGGCCTCAGGTGCACTAGGGGGTACCACCACACCCATAATCTTCTGGTCTGACTCTGAGGCTCTGTGTTACATGACTGTCTGTACTTCGTGTTCCATAAGGCCCTTCCATACGTTGGCCTCCTCATCGCCATGATCTTCTTCATCTACGCTGTCATCGGGATGCAGGTGTGTTCTCATGGCAAAGTAGATCTCTGTGTTCCACAAAGCCGCGTTAAAGCTGTGAAATCAGGTGTACAATCAACACTGACGAGGCACCACAGGTCTCCACATAAACTGGTGATTGTAAACTGTTGTATCTGATTGTGGATGTTTGCATTGCAAATTGAAACTGGTATAAAATACATTGGTTTGGAGCCAAGAGGACCTTTTCCTACACTTTTGGAGAAGTTCCCATCTTCAGACCTCCATCTGATGATTTTCTCCTCCAACTCCCGTTATTCATCCATGCTTCAGATTTTTGGGAAGATAGCCCTGCAGGACAGCACCAGCATCAATCGGAACAATAACTTCCAGACATTCCCACAGGCCGTGCTGCTGCTTTTCAGGTGAGCAGATGTGGGTGCACTTGATGGCTTCCTTACATGCTGCAGATGTTTAACCCTTCCCCTCCCTCCATACCACACAGATGTGCCACCGGAGAGGCCTGGCAAGAGATCATGCTGGCCGCCCTCCCGGGGAAGCTGTGCAATTCTGAGTCAGACTACGAGCCAGGAGAAGAGTACACCTGTGGCAGCACCCTGGCCATTGTCTACTTCATCAGCTTCTTCATGCTCTGCGCTTTTCTGGTGAGGTGGGCTGGCCTGTGGGGACGAACCACCTGGGCAGAAGGCAGGGGCCCGCCTTTTTAACCCGCTTTCTCTTCCTCAGATTATTAACCTCTTTATTGCCGTCATCATGGATAACTTTGACTATCTGACACGTGACTGGTCCATTCTGGGCCCACACCACCTAGATGAGTTCAAACGGCTGTGGTCTGAGTATGACCCCGAGGCCAGGTCAGCCCCTCCCAGCCCTATGTCTTTCCCACTCTGCCTCTCTCTCTCGCTCTCTCTTCCTTCCTCTCCACCAGTGTCTTTGTCTCTTGACCTCTTTCCCTCCTCCACCCATCTCCTGCTTTTTCTCTCTCTTGCCTGTCACTTGCTTTCCCCCTCTCTCTCTCTATCCCTCCCTTCCACCTTCTTCCTCATTTCTTCCTCTCTTTTCATGCTTCGAGTCTTGTGTCATTCAGCCTCGTTCCTGTGTCGCAGCGGTCGCATTAAGCACGTGTACCTGGTGACGCTGCTTCGCAGCATCCAGCCTCCACTGGGCTTTGGGAAGCTGTGCCCACATCGAGTCGCCTGCAAGGTACGGGGCACGCTGTGCTAAGTAGCATTCACACACCCTCGCTGTGATCTGCCCACTCTGTCTGTGCCATTTAAGTGGGTGACATTCTGTGTAGCACATGTTAAAAGGTCACACAAACCTGTGTCAAGGCTCCTCAGGTGGTCTTCTTTCTGTACCCCACCTCCGTTTGCCCCACCCATCCCATTCCCGCATCAGAGGCTAGTAGCCATGAGCATGCCACTGAACAGCGATGGTACAGTGACCTTCAACGCCACCTTGTTTGCCCTGGTCAGGACTGCACTAAAGATTCGCACCGATGGTCAGTCCAAAGCCATAGGCACCGCCAGCAGTATAAAATGTCATTTGGGGTAGATATGCTGGGGAATGTTTCAGCTCTGCCCCCTACAGGTAGCATGATATAACATTTTTTTTCTGAACTGGGTATGAAATGACATTAATGTATTGATAACCTGAATACCTGGCCATTTACACCCCCTTCCATCTACAACAATTCCCTCCACCAACAGGGCCCCCGGAGGTGGACAACGAGGAGTTGAGGCTCATCATTAAGAAGATCTGGAAACGTACAAAGACCAAACTTCTGGACGAAGTACTTCCACCAAGAGAGAGTACAGTTCCTGTCATTGTTTAGTTCCCTACTCAATGGTACAACAGAACAGCCCCAAACCTTATTCTTCAGACCCCTCCATGTGTGGGTGTTGACAGAAATTGTCTGGTTGGCAAATCCCTCAGATATAACAGTGGGGAAGTTCTACGCCAGTTTCCTAATCCAGGACTACTTTAGAAAGTACCGGAAGAGGAAGAAGAACCGGAAGAAGAAAAAGGACAAGTCCTCTGCCCTACAGGTGTGTACAGCCGCCGTGTAAATGAGACCACCATGACAGTTTGTTAATGCCCACGTCTGGTTTTTGAACCCTGCTACCGCCTCAGGCTGGGCTACGAACCCTACATGACCTGGGCCCGGAGATGCGTCTGGCCATGTCATGTGACCTGGAAGGAGAGGAGGAGGAGATAGGAGAGACAGGGGAGGACAAGGACTTCTTCATTGTGGGTGTCGTAGCCTCGTTTCCGTCTTTGGTCCCACCTTAGCGTCCATACTTTCCCTGGAATTTAGCACTCTCCTTCACAATCTACTTATGCTCTAACCGTTAGTTGCCCTCGGCCCCTCAGGGTGACAGTGTGTACGAGGAAAACGGGGATCCCCCTCTGCCAGATGACTTTCACCTGGAGTCGCCAGACTTGACCCGAGAGGGGGGGCTGGAGGGAGTTGTCACCCATGAGGCAGTGGCCGATGAACCTACGAGTATTATGGAGGACGGCGAGCCAGAGGAGGAGGAGTCTGAGCCTCCACCTCAGCCAGTCCAGCAGGAGCCATTGGCCAAGGATGGGGAGATGGTTGTCCAGCAGCCGAAATCCTTCAAAAACAGGTAATCACGTGTCTGGAGTAGATATGTATACCTGTATTCATGTGGATGTGTAGAAGTGGACTTGACTCATTTTACTGGCCACTAATTCCTTTGTTGGCTCATGTTCCTCTTCGGTCCCTCACTGTGCCATGCATCCACGTTCATTTGTGCTCCTTCCTCCGAATCCAACCCACCGTTCCTTAGGAGAGAGCCAAGCGGTGGGTACAGCCCTGTGTCCCAGCGGGAAGACGTGCCAGAGCTTGGCAAGGGAAGCAGCACGGGAGGCCAGGGGTACTACAGTCCAGAGGAGGACACAGAGAGTACTGCGTCGCGGTACTGGTATCGACTCCCTGTGTTTTTCAGTGACAGTTCTCAAGAGAGAATTAGCCTGTGTCGCTGTACAGCAGCTGTGTTCTGTAAAATTACCCTCCTAGGCGTTGGTACCCCGAAGCTCCCATGCTCCACCCCGGGCACCATGAGCACGTGTACGACACACCGCGCCCCAACCACGTGGCCTATAGTCGCTCCTACAGAAATGGGGAACCTCAGAGAACAGGGCATCGGCGCCTGCTTCCAGCCACACCCACCGGTACGACTGTGCCGTCCTCAAGGCCTGCCTCCTGTGATCAAACGTCTTTTTCCTGGTGTTGTCTCAGTGCCAGCCTCTCTACTGGTCACATTTGCCCTCCCTCTGAGCTCGTCACGCTCTACCTCTCCTCCATCTGTTGACTCTGTTTCTTCTCAGGGCGAAAGCCTTCATTTAATATCCAGACTCTAAGGAGCCAGAGCAACAACATGGACACTCCGATACCGGGAACTTATCAGCTGAACTCTCCACCCTGTCAAAAACGTGTTCAGGTAACACAGACTCGGTTACATGTAACACAGATACAGGAACATGTAACAGAGGTACAGATAACATAGTTAATATGATTCACTTACGGGAAACACAGGTAACACAGAGACTCAGATACAGGTAACACAGGTTCAGGTACAGGTATGACAGGTTCTGGCAAAACAACTCAAGTACAGATAACACAAATACAGGGACCGGTGACAGATACAGGTACAGGTAACACAAGTAACATGACTCAGGTACCATTAACACAGAATCATGTACAGGTAAGAGAGACACAGGTATCACAGACTCAGATACATGTAAGACAGGTAACAAGTTACACAAACACATGTAACGTTAACTACAAGTAAAAGACTGATATAAATAGTAACACAGGTGATGCAAACTCAGGTAGCATAAATAATGCAGACTCAAGTGACAAGCGTTGAACACAGACTCTGGTACAGATAACGCACAGCCAGCTGCAGCATGTGACTCGTCGCCCTGCATCCTCTCTCCTAGACATACAGCAGCATCGATTCCCATCGCGGCAGCTTCTCCTCCGTAGGCTCCTCCTCCTCCTGGGCCAGCCCTGGGCCGCAGCATGGCCACCTGCTCTATGCTCCCCTCATTCTGGTGGAGGAGGAGGAGCCGAGGGGCATGGGTCTAGGCGTGTGGGCGGATGAGGTGACGAGCAGAGGTGGCCTCCCCTCCTGGTTCATGAATGGCAGCCTGAGGGTGCCCTCTCAGCTCAACTCACAGGACCTGGAGAGGAGAGGCAGTGCAGATAGCCTGGTGGAGTCGGTGAGCTTGTGTCTGCAGGCAAAGCCCCAGCTGAGAGCCACACCTCAATCCCATGCCTCTGTGCTCTGTTCTCCTTCCATCTGTCTGCTTTCTCCCAGGTGCTCATCTCCGAGGGGCTGGGTCTCTACGCCAAGGACCCGAAGTTTGTTGACTTCGCCAAGAGGGAGATCGCCAGCGCCTGTGACATGACCATCGACGAGATGGAGAGTGCAGCCAATGACTTGTTGAGCCGAGGGAAGCCCCACCGGCGCTACCCTGAGGTGGGGACCATATACAGCGATGAAGAGGTCATGTGGGGCCAGATAGAAGAGGACCTGGAAGACGAGATGAACTGCATGTGAAGCTCTTTCTGATGCCTTTCCACTGCGCTGAAATCTACTGCCATTTCTTGAAAAACCTTCCATGTTCCTCTTGAGCTGCCTGCCCTGCTTCTACTTTGCTGCGACTGAATGTCTGTTGCGCACGTAAAACGAGTTTCCTACATGCACATAGGAAGGGGCCCAGTCACAGCTCTAAGGACCTCGAGCTTCATAAATGAGGAGTTTTACTTAGTCCAGCCACGCTGCATTTTGGCATGTTTGTCAACGTCACGGGTAGCACACAGGAAATGACAGGCGCAAGACGTGAGCAGATGACGCGAATAAAGGAATTTCATTGGATCCCCGTCTGTCCGTCATGATTTTCCCTCCATCCCTTTTTTAGTACAGTTCTTTATGGCACTTAGTGCCATCGCAGCTCAAAATGACTCCGGGTTTTTGTGTTTTTCCCTTCAGTGGCTTTTCAGTCCTTTTATGGACACTGGCAATGGGACCTGAGCTGAGTAATCAGCTAAATTGCACATGGCTGTAGTTTGGCTCAACTGCCTGAGCAGTTAACCTTAGACTGCTAGATAAAGTTAACTATGCTGTGTTGTTTTACCTTGAAGTTAGATTGACTCCAAAGTGGAAGGTGCCTTGAGGGTCACATGATGGCTTTCAGTTTTGCAGCTAAGATCCTCTGTCCCACCCAGGGTCAACCATCCACCTTGCAAATGCTCATCCTGAACAGGGTCACAGCTCCCGAGTTATTGTTAAAATTCATTTCCACCCACCTGCCTTCCACCCATTTATCCTGAATAGACACATCAGTCCCTGAACTATCTTTAAAATGAACTTGTCCATTTTCACCACCACCATGACCACGTTCATCAAGCACGCTCATTCTCCCACCGAGCCCCTTTAAGTAACTGATCGTGAGTGAATAATGCTTCTCTCTTTTGCTCACCTCCCACCAGGCCTGCGATGTGAGGTTTAACGTCACATTTAATCAACAGCAGAATTTCTTACTGAGAAAGACAGTGGATTTTGGAGGAATGGGTTACATGTCTGAATACTGTGTTCTGGAAATGTCCTACGGACTGACAGCCGGGAGGAGGTCAAGTCGACAAGATTGTTGACGTCTTTGCCAGTCCCTCCCAGTCTCCGGTCTCTACCCAGTATGGGCCTCCGGTTTTCATTTCCCTGAAATCCGTCTGTGCCTCCCCAATGCCTCGCCCTCAGTGAGGAATGGATATTCCATTCTGTGTTCCACTGACCCCTGCTCCACCCTCCACGCCTCAAACCTGCCCTGCCCCACCTCACCCATCACAGAGCTGCTCTGGCTGGATCTCGCTGTTCTCCCTCCACCCTTTTAACAAATCACCAGTATTCAGGAAGTCAGCAGCCAGTATGCCAGCAAGCTGAAATCACAGGTGACCGAGCTGCCATTCCTCCCCAGCCAGTGACATCAGACAGACTTCCGGTGATCTCAAACCTGAAATTGAATCAACTGCTGGCTCGTTTCCATTCCAGATTCCTCCCGACTATAAATATAAATGTTGGCCACACTTCAGATGTAAAAATAGCTGCATTCTCACCCACACACGCATTTCACTGGACCCATTACAGTCTGTACGGCTTGCAGGGTGAAGGCTCCCTCTATCTACCCTGTTATGGATCCTCCAGTGGGTGCAGTACCTCGCACCGTAGACCTGTGTCATTTGTGAACGGGTAGTTTTTATGAGAACGAAAGGATTGGTTTACTTCTTTCCTCGAGTGGCTCCTCGTCCAGATGGTGCATAAGAGAAATATTTAATGGCGTTCACGACCGACCAAGACATCCTCTCTATCGCCACCTACTGGTGTAATGACGGAGTCACGACCGGACTCAATATTGTAAATGCTGTATAAGTTAACGTTCAGCATTGCAATAAATTAGTCATTAATATAATAAACCTAAGAAACATCGTTATCATTACCATCACGTTCCCACCGCTGCTCCTGGTGAGGGTCGCGGTCACTGGATATATAATTTAAATGTTTATATAACCATAATTTATGTTTAATGAATAATTTAAAAACATTTTAAACAACGTTAATAACATGTTATTGTTTATACTCCCTGCTCTCTACGGCAAGGATGTGGTGTACAATATTCCATCGTCAATGTTCTATCCATACCGAGGATCTTACATCTTATCACCTGTACGTCACCATTTTCCCATTCGTGTCGCGCTTTTTATAGCATGGTGTTGTGTTGTGTTGTGTGTCTACTGTAACCATTCACACCACAAGGACCTCCAGGTACACCTAAGGTACCTGGCGCACTAGGCTGATTCAGATTACGACTGAACATGCAAACCGACCAGCTCCCAGAAAGAGGAATACTCCAAAGATTCAAGCGGCACGTGTCGAAGGTGAACGAATCTCTGAACGAGTCTGAACGAGTCTGAACGAGCCTGTAAGCAGAACGAACTCGAAAAACGCTTCACTCAAGACTTCCACGGTTTCCATCGTCACGCGCATCTTCCGCTTCAGGAGCCATCAGCTGGCTGGTGACGTCACCGGGCTGTTCCCCGCCGTCTCCTGGCCCCCCGCCTCCGTGGCCGTTCTCGCCTCTTTCACCTCCCTCCCTCCGCTCTGCTGATCCTCTTCTCCGGGAAGGCGGCTAAAGATGGATATTGTGAACCAGGTACGGACCTCAAACAACCGGTGATTTAATGCACGGGCTCCGTCGATATGTGAGCTATGCGTACATGAGCGCTGCCTTAGGCCGGTGGGGGGTAACATAGCAATAGGGCATCTTAAGGGGAACCGGCCGGGATGCGATAAATACCAATGCGGTGATGACGGATGCTGGAGGACTCGATCCGTGCATTGGGAAGAGAAGGCTTAAAATCTACCCCGTACGGGTATACCTGGAAAATTTCCACTATCCTTGCAAAAGCATCATTCTCAGCATGACAGATGATGTTTTCCTGAGGTTTTGTCGTTCTGCTGTCCTCTCCTGCATGGATGTTGTGTACGACAGCGTCTGTCTTCATAAGATACAGAATGACAAAATACAGAAATAGTACTGCGCATGGAAATGGTAGAAAAGCTGTGTTTATTTATCATTATTATTGTTGTCACATTTTGTAAATGAAGGTTGTGTACTGAAAACACTGCCGGCTGTACATATGAGTGTTGTATAAAATTTCATTGTATGTATCCTGATACCGTGATACTCACACACTACGCTTTCTGCAGACATTTAGGGTTCATTTCCAGGTTTTTCAAGGGGGACGTTACATCAGGGTGAAAGGACTGGTTACTGCTTTGCTGACGGTACACCCAGAGTAGTTAGCCGTTATGGGTTTTAAATTAAATCAGACCAGCTGTGTCTCTTAAACATCTGTACATCCCCCCTCCCCGTACGAGCATTTGGGTGCTTGGGCTGGGAATTTAAAAAAAAAAAAATCAAATAAAAAATCAAAACCGTAAATATCTGCATTGATGCACGGCTATGGCAGGGGCGTGTGTGTGTGTGTGCGTGTGTGTGTGTGTGTGTGTGAGTGAGTGACGAGAAACAGTAGGGTAAGCAGCTGTGTGTAATTCTGTCTAATGCTGAACCCTTGACACCCCTCCTCCGAGCCCACAGCTCCGTCTCAGGGATGGCAGTCAGAATAATAAATAATATAATAAATAATAAATATAAATAATAATAAAATGGCCAGCCCGCGTACCCTCGGACTCATCAGCTCTCACTATCGCGGTCCTGCTGGTCTTATATCCCCTTGTATAAGATAACTCTTCATGCTGATCAGGGATCAGGTCTACGGTCGACCAGTCTAGGGGCCCAGATACGACGTAATCCTTCATACTGATCTGCGATCAGCTCTGCGTCCATTCTGTCGTTGCGCCCGCGTTCATATCGGAATGAATCCGCGTTAATCGTTCATTTCTTTGTTGACAGTTGGTCGCCAGTGGGCAGTTCACCGTGGTCAAGCAACCGCTGGGGTTTATAAAAGTCCTGGAATGGGTAAGGTGACGATGATGATGATGATGATGATGATGATGATGATGGTGTGTGTGTGGGCATGCAAGTAGAGCTGCATGTGTAGGTCTGCGTGTGCAAGTGTGAGAATGTGGAGGTGTCTGTGTGTGAAAATGTGGGTTTGTGTATGTGAGTGTGTCCCTGTGTGGGTGCGTGCCTGGCTGTGCGTGAGGCTGCGCTGTCCTGCTTATGAAGGGGCTCCCCTTACTCTTCACCTGTGGGGGGACCTTTTGGTCATTGAACACCTTGCAGCTGTGAGCCCCTGCCCCATATCCAGAGGTCACGGGGCTGACGTTGGGCTTCCGGGGATGTTGTGACCTCTTTATTTTATGAAGCAGCTGTTTCCATGCCACTGTGATGCTCTGCTGCTTGTGTTTCACCCCTTAGGATGCATTTGTTTAATATATTAATAATAATCAATGATATATTCATCTGTGTTATCAGTCATTGTCCATGAAATCCACCAGCTTGTTTGTGTGCTGTCGGATTATATAACACGGCTTTGCTTTCCAGTAATCAAATCTTTGCCTTGTTTAGTGCATCGGCGACGTGCATCTTTTTCAACAAACAAATAAGGGTGAATGAAGCAGGGATTTTGTAAGAGTGAATTTGTTAAAATAATAATGTAATCAGTGTAACCAGTGACTTTATCTGCAGGCTACTGGACTTGCATCAAACTTTTCTGTGTGGAATGAAACGTGATGAGATGTTGGATGATGAGAGAATGGGAAAAGATTATAGGGTGAGGGTGTTACTCTCGACACCTCTGATCCATGTAGATTTTGTGGGTGTAGTTTAAGGGTTGAACATGCTAAAGATATGACCTTAAGATCCTTCACAACTTCTTTTGTGACTTGACTGTGAATACAAGTCACAGTGGATGACAGTGTGTTCTCCAGAAGGGATGTGATTGTGGTCAGATTAGAGCTCTGAGTGGGGTTCAAATTCATGTTAGAGCACGCAGCAGTTTAGACTGCAGTAGGATTATAATCCTCCGCCCCCCCCGTCTGGTCCAGAGGTGAATAGAGAGGGCAGATGTGTTTGTTGACCTGACAGCATTTTAGTCAAACAGGAATGGGACACGTATGCCTAGCGTACAAGTGCTAGTCTCTGAGAAGAGTACTGTACAGTATGTCTTATCAATGCTTACGGTCCCCTTTCCTTCTGCTCATTTCCCAGTTGCTGGTCAGGTCTGCTGGTGGATTCAGAACAGCAGCATGATTTCATGTGACAATGCATATGTCTTACTATCAAGATTTAGTTTGTGAGTAAAGATGAGAAATTTGCAGTAGGGAGCCGAGCCGTGTGTCTTCAATACACTGCATTTTTAATACTTCATCATCAGTAATTAATTATCAGTAATGTAGACAAACGCAGTGCAGGTAATCTCATGAAATATTGTATGTATCATGGAAATCTGACAATATCGTGATACAAGTTTGGAGTTTTCACAAGAAAAGTGCAGATGGGCCAGACATACATCCAGGCCTCGATCGGCAAGCTAGATGTGTCGAAGGCTGAATGTGATATGGGTGTCCAACTGAAGTGGCCAAATGCAAAGGGAACATTAATGCAACGCAAAGGTAACGTTTGATGGCATCTGACTGCTTGTAATACAAAGATGACGGCTGAAGGCAGCTATTATACAATGTAAACGTGGAAAAGTACCTTATAATCAACACAGTTAAGAACAATAATTTCAAATAAATTACAGGATATGCCATCCATAATCACTTCATCTCCTTTATTGCCTTGATGTTGTTCCTTTTTTTGGCTATGTGTAAATGTCAGGTTGCTAGGATATCAGCATAGGGCGAAACGGTCGCCTTGTGTGACCAACTCCGATCCCTAAACGTGACATTCTCAGGTCACCTCGTCCTGTTGCTGAGACATCCTTTGCCACGATGTGGCCAGTGCAGATATGTCACTGCTGCCATCACAGACCCTGCCCTCAAAGTTGTGAAGCTTGTGTGGGCATTCCTTCTTGTGTAGGACCAAAAACGGCGAAAGACCGCAGCGGGCATCTCAAAATGATGGCAGAACCATTATGCGGTCTGCCATAGATGATGCTCCCCAGCGTCACACCGCATTGATGGTGAAAAGTGGCCTTTGAGAGTGTGTTAGGTAGAACAAATAGCCCTCTGAGGATAAGCTGGATGTTAAGCACACCTGTACCTATGACCTACTGCGAGTTAGCGCATGCTACCTGTGCTAAGCTACCTAAACGAAGAGCTCTTTTTGCATATGTACATAACAAAATGGCTGACAGGAAAGGTGAGAACTGCTTGGTCACCACACACTCTGACTGTAGGCTGTTTTCTCTGACAGCTCAGCTCTGTTATAACACCTCCCAGCATTATGGGATGTGACTTTAAAACGAAGCGTGTCAGCTGACTGCCGGAAAATGATAAATCAACTCAAAAGAGGAGGTCACTCCAGACTGATGGAGGGATAGGATGTGTGGAGTACGAGGGAGTGGGAGTTCCGACCATGCGACACGGGAAAACCTGCCGTGCTCGTGCACGTTTCCACGCTGCCGGACTTTGAGCGACACATCAGCAGGAACAGCAGTGTTAACAGCTGAGCGATGTGGTCTCGACCAAGACTGCCCTCACCAGGGTCCGTGTTACAGCACATTGATCCTTCTTCAACCCTTTGGTTCTTCATTTAATATCTCTGCTCTCCCCTAGCATTCATTTATCTATGATAACATTTATGCTAATATTCATCTGCAAATGTTCCACCCTAAAGTCTCTCTAGTCTGACTCTTTCCGTTCTGCCAAAAATTTTCTCAGCAGATGTCCCCAGGTTTCCTCCAAGGTCACTCAGGCCAGGGGGGTGACATTTCCGACGCCAGGTTCCGTCTGCCTGTCGGTCCGATAAACTGGCAAAGCAGATCACACTCTCCAGAGCGTTCCTTCACTTCAGACTCGGTGCTGTAGGTTTCCCAGAATGCCCCGGGAAGATGTGGTCGGTGTCGCGTTCTGGCTCGGCCCAGTTTCCAGAACACCGTATTCCACCGTGGGGCAGATTCACACATTGCCATCCTTCTTAATGACGTTCTCGGGCAGCAGATGCAGATGGGTTGGTTCATTTCTTGTTCATGTTGTGATGCCTTAGCATGCCTGGATGGATTTGCCCACGTCCTGACCAGGGGCTGATGATGTACCTCATCCCACACGACGCTCCAACATTTGGTGCAGATACATCAGAAAAACACTATAAAGGTTCCATTTGCTTCAGTGCTGCCCAACTCCCTGACTGACGCACACACACACACACACACACACACACACACACACACACACACACACACACACAGTGAAACGTGGCCCAGCTGCACAAACTGTACCTGTAAGAAAAGAGTACCTGTCACTTTCTGTCAAATCACACACAGCTGGAAGCTGTATCGAGTTTTTATCCTGGACAAGTTGTACCAGTCAGCAGCAGCTCTACGGTCCCTACAGTGCTAATTAATCTTATGGTAATTACTTCGCCTCCCCCATGGACGTAAGTGGAAGTAGGACCACTTAGCCTTAACCTTATAACTAAACACTGCATTCAGAGAGTCCCACCAACTTCGTGTCATTTTCAGTGCAGCATCCAGACAACTCCTGGAATGGTTTGAAGGTCAAATCCGACCAAAGACCACGTGTACAGAGAGGTATATTTAGTAGTGTAGGCTGCAGTGGGCCATCTGTCATAGATAATAAATATATGTTTGTGTGCTTTATAGTGTATCTGGATACTCCTGCAGTGTGTAAAGTAAGCCATTGGCTTGGATGGAGTGTGTTGGAGGAGAACACAGCGCCTTAAAAGCAATAAGCGAATGACTTCTTTCCTCGTGTATGGCCAGATGACAAAACGCACGATCCTTTGTGTGTTGGCAGACAACCGACATAAGTCATGTGTTAAGGGAGTCCTCACGTCCTTCTAGAGTTAAGAGAGGCCTCACATTGCATCCTTTCTGTTTTAAGAGAAACCTCACATGCTTCTGTGTAAATAGGGACCTTCCATTTTTCTTGTATTCAGAGATCTACATCCTTCCTCTGTTAGCAGTGGTCGCACATTTCTCTATTGCTAAAAGATCTACATCTTTCCTGTGTTAAGAGAGACCTTCCATCTTCCTTATGTTAAGAGAGACCTCCCATCTTCCTTATGTTAAGAGAGACCTCCCATCCTTCCTATGTTAAGAGAGACCTCCCATCTTCCTTATATTAAGAGAGACCTCCCATCCTTCCTGTTTTATGTGAGATCTGACATCCATCCCGTGTCACATCATGTAACACATACTGTGTAAGGCCCTGCAGGCCAGCATAGGCTCCACACACATCATGGTAGTGTGTTGAGCACCCCTGTCAATAAAACTTAAGCTGAGTGCGCGTGCGTGTGGGGACTGGGACGTGAAGTGAGACATCACTGTCTCCATGGAGACTGTGACGTGAGGGGCCCCCTCCTGGATTCTCACAGATCTCATTGCCATCCCGGCAGGCCCATCTCCACGTGCAGTCTTACCCATCCCTGTTGTGCTCCTTCTCCTGCCCATCTGGCTCCTGCGTGGGCTGCTCCCCTGCACTCCTCTTCCTCCGCTCCACTCACTCATTGCCTTGTGATGAGCAGCGGTTTCTTTCAGACCCACTCTGTGCCTCTCTACTTCATTCACTTGCCCGGTTTTGTTAAGCTCCTCTTTTTGCTTGTAAGCATCCAGCTGGAGACGACTTTTCCGAAGCAGCCCATTTTCTGCTTGTCGTTTCTAATCTGATGTAAGCACCTTACAGTTCCGTTCAGTAACTTAAAATGGCTCGAATGATAGCAGACATTTCTTACTGACTTTCCCGCGCTGTGTTCATCTGACTAATATGATCTTTAAATCCCTGTCTGGTCTCTAACCATGTCTTATGTGTCACTTTGAGCATGGAGTCTACCTTAGTCCCTTTCTGCCTGCCAGATCCAGTTAAAAGGCAGAAAACTCTAGGGATTTCGCAAATTTAGCAGACATGTGTGATTGTGTGTGTGTGTGTGTGTGTGTGTGTGGCGGGGGGGCGTCGAGTAATGCTGACTGAGCTGGGGGGGCTGGCATCAATGATAACCAGGCATGAAGAAGACTGCGAGTGTGCCTTACGAGTGGGAGTCGCTCTCCAAGCCAAGTCCCTCACGTGCCAGCGTGGGGACCACGACTCACGCGAGCTTCACGGGTGGGCCGTCGATGCCCAGCAAAGCCGCTCTCTGGGTGGGTGTGCAGGGAGCGGTGAGCTCACGGGAATTGGTGGGAGCTTTCTCCCGCCTCTGCCGTACGTGGCCTTCATGGTTGGAGCCTTTGAGCAGGACCACGTTTCTGTGGACCGCAACCAGCACGGCATAACAGATGGTGAGCTCCCTCCCTCAGATTAACCGCCAGATCTCCCCTGTCCCCCATGCTGCTGGGGCAGGAGGATGAAAATAGACAGAAGCACTAATCTTCTGAGCCTGTGTGTGTGTGTTTTTGTACGGGTGTGTCTGCAGCATGAACATTTGACTAATAAAATTGCAAGACTCTGCTAATAAAGGACATGAATGTAGTTTATACTCAAGGAAGTTATCTGTAGCCCAGCTGCCTAGACCCACAGCTTGAATCCATCCATCCATCCATCGAGCCATCATCCACCAGTGCATTTTCAGTAAGTCTGTTCACGGTGGTGGCCTAAATGAGGGTGTGGTCCAAACTGGCCATGCCTACATGGAATAGGAGTCACTTAGATGTTTTTAATGTTCTGTGAGCTTTGTAATCCTAAACATCTGTGCTGGGCTTGGTTGCCTGTTGTCACATGACTAGGTCAGTAAACATCTGAAAACATGTAAGGAATTGGATTGAAAGTTTGAATTGGAAACATCCATCAAACGATTTAATTTGCCTCCTGTGCCACCTCCCAACATTCAATTAGCATATGTTTGAAGCCCCCCCTCCGAGTTTGGGAGCCAGACTGGTGACCTGGCAACCCTGACCTGCAGGGAAAGCTCGCAGGAGAGAGAATGAGAATGTGTTTTTGTGAACATCTGAAGCTGACACATCTCCTTTTTAATGTGAACACGTGCCCAGGTGTTTGCGATCTTCGCCTTCTCCACGTGTGGTGGTTACTCCGGGATGTTCGAGATGAGTGTGGAGTGTAAAAACAGGTCGGAGAGTGACCTCAGCATCGAAGTGGAGTTCGAGTACCCCTTCAGGTTTGTGTAAATCACTCACACTGCAGTTGTATCCTCATGGGAAATGTCACCAGTCCCGCGAGGCCACACGCATAATGTTCTGCACTAGGAAGTTGGATGTGAAATAAGTTCACCCTGCTACTTATTCATTAGCCAGTAGGCCAACTAGGCAGTTATTAGCTTGGGAGTATCGACAGCATCACAGTGCTTGTGAAGATGCCTCTTCAGTGTGTACAGTACTCTTTGCTTACGTTTCTGCCCTGTTTGGAGCCCGTGTCCCCCTTTGCACTTCATCTTCTACTTGTCTCTCTCCCCGTTTCTCTCCCATCCTCTTTCTTCCTCTCCTTCTCCCTTTGGCTACGTCGTTTTACAGGCTTCACCAGGTATACTTTGATGCCCCCACCTGCAAAGGTAGCAGGACTGAGCGGCTGTTCCTCATAGGTGACTACTCATCTTCAGCAGAGTTCTTCGTCACCATCGGCGTCTTCTCCTTCCTCTATTCACTGGCCGCCATCTCCGTCTACATCTTCTGCCTGGATAGGTATCGGGAGAACAACAAGGGGGCCCAGATTGTGAGTGTTGAGCCGCCTCCCCATCCGAACATGAAGCCACTTTTCCAGTGGTCACCTTCTGATCACATGATGTGTTTTGCCCTCCCCAGGACTTCATCGTGACCTGCGTCTTTACCTTCATGTGGCTGGTGAGCGCAGCCGCCTGGGCCAAGGGCCTTTCTGACGTGAAGACAGCCACAGACCCCGAGCGAGTCATCTCCTTCATCCCTGCCTGCAACCTGGAGGAGAACCGCTGCCGTGAAGTCCACGACCCCGTCGTGTCTGGCCTCAACACCTCTGTGGTAGGTCCTCACCTGGCAACTGGGGGAAGGGGTCCTGGTTGGTGCTGGGTGGGGGTGAGGGTGGCTCCGGGGGTCTGGCTGGGGCGGGCTGAGCCGTGCCCCCAGGCTGCCCTGTGCTCTGTTGAGTTGGAATGTTTCAGAGAAGCAGGAGGAACATCTGAAGGTCAGTCTGATTTATGGTGGATCAATCTGTCAGTCAACCCCATGCATTAAACCATTTACTGTTAGTTATTGATTATTACTGAGGAGCTAATTATATCATATGAAATGTGATATGCCTGTGGGTGGAGGTTCTACCATGTTTTCTCATTTCGTCATCTATCTCCTTCCGACCCCTCGTCCCCTACAGGCATTCGGGTTCCTAAACCTGGTCCTGTGGGCTGGAAACCTGTGGTTTGTATTCAAGGAGACAGGCTGGCTGGCTATCTTCACTGGGTACCCTCCGCCCTCCCAGGAGAAGCAGCCAGCACCGGAGTCCTACAGCCAGGGCGGGGGATACGGCGGGCAGGGCTATGACCAGCAGGGTCCCTATGGGGGCTCTCAGGGAGGCTACCAGCCTGACTATGGCCAGCAAGGGGGATATGATGGAGGTTACGGCCAGGGTGGGTACAACCAGCAGGGGGCGCCCACCTCCTACTCCAATCAGATGTGAGACAGACAGAAGGACAGTGGCCAGGAGCCGGTGAGTGACAGACAGGCACCGCAAACTTCGTGAAGGGACAAATAGTGGAAACTGAATTCATCAACTCTTTTTCCTGTCTTTCCCTCCATTCCTCTCATTCTTTCTCTCTTCGCTCTCTTTTAACTTTAACCAAACCAACACGCGTTCAATCAGATAAGTAACTTGACGCACCAAACCCGCTGTAAGATGAGTGACCTCAGGATGTTGTGCTACACGCTGCATGCCATAGACATGAAAAATATGGGTGGATTAAGACTTGAAGAATAGTTACTGGAGCCTGACTGAAGACATCTTGCCAAAACAATATCTCCTGTTTTTTTCTATTTGGTAAACATGTAAGTGTATTAACAGATGCAGGATTGTTCACTTGATTTACAGTGAAATTTCACTGCTCAGAGCTTCATGAACATCCAAGCTTCAGTCATAAGTGAGGCGAGCCTGAATGAAATCTCCTGCTTCAGCTGTCAGTTGGCTTTTAACATAAATTAACTTCACAGCACTGTGGGAAGGCGGCCCATCCCAGCATCACTTAAACGGTGACACCTTTCTCTCCACAGGAAGAGGCTAAGAACAGCGTTGAGGAGTACAGCACCTGACCCTAACTTACTCCATGCCTCTACACTCCTCTTTCAGTCTGCCCATCCATCGTTCTTTTGGTGAAAAGACAGTGGCTTGAAAAGAAGAAAAAAAAGAGATCGTAACTTTTAGTGTGTCGTTTAAATATTGTGGCGTGTCCAGGGGCTAAGCATCCACATCAATCAAAGGGAAACTTGAATTCAGCACCAAAACAGAAAAAAAAAAAATGAATATATGAATTACCTGTTTAAAAGGAGTACAATGAACATTATAATACTGAATCTGGGAGAATGTATTTGTCTGTGTTGTGTAAATATTAATATGAGCAAATATATATATATATATACAAATCTGAATATATGAGTCATATTACGTATGGATCTATTCTAGTAAATTTCAGTTCCGTTTCAGATTATAGGTAGTTATTCGATTGATCCTGCTTATTGTAAGCCTAAACCCGACCCGCTGTACTTGTTCCACGTTTTAATTCACTTTCTAAATGTTTAATTATTCCCTCTTTTTTTTCTTAACTTATCCCGTACTCTCAGTGAGTTTTAAGTTGCAGGAGGGGGAGAGAAAGAGAGAGCAGAAGAGTGAGAAAACGGAAAACTGGAATAGAGAGGGAGACTGGAGAGAGGAAGCTAGCGTGTCTGTGGTCGTCTGTGGCGCACATCTGACGAAAAACTCACTGACGCTCTTATTATTAAAGACACACATCATGTAACATTTAAGCAAGAAATCATTAACCAAAATCAGCATAACTGTGATATTTTCTGATACTACGTGGCAATACATGCAGGTGTAGTTTGCATTAGGCCTTTCCATGCTGATATTAATTATGGCGTTTTGGAAACTGATTAAAAGCTCCTTTGAAGGGTGTCTCACACACACACACACACACACACACACACACACACACGGTCAGTCCACATCCGTGGCTGTTTTCTCACGTTTTTCAGACACTGCTGTGCGTTTTGACAAAAGCTGCAAACCCGAAGAGCGAAGGAATTGCACACACTTTGTGTAGTAAACACACAGCATGTACACACATTTGAAACATCCGACGTAGGTCCATTAGGGAGCTGTGTGTTAAGACGGCCGAATTTGATAAATGATCTAACATCGTAGTCTGAGTGAACTTACTCCAGTCAGGTATAATTTTAATATGCAAAGTTGAAGGATTTTCTTACTTACAGTACATACAGTATTATGTTTTTAGCCTTAAGTATGAACCAAAGGGGACTGCGATAACCTCCACCCGCCCCCCTTCCTAGGCGTCTTCAAGGTTCTACCTTTGGGATACGAGGCCGGTGTCCCGGGACCGCATCTTCCTCCCTGATTAATTAATAGGCTACATAATTACTCCGTCGTTAGTGGTGAACGATGTCTTGTGACTCTCTCTCGCCTTTGGGTAGTGCTGTGTTCGTGCGTCGAGTATTATTAGTATTACCGATTATTATGATTATGTCAGGTTCTCCAGTTCTGTTGTATTCTAATTCTATGGAATTATTGTGGGGAAAAATTAAATTAAATAAACTTGAAATAATTCTAAGTTTCAGTGGCCTGATTAAGTTTGTGACTATAAATACATAAGGAGCGTTTTTTTCCTGGACGGGGTGGCGGGGTGCCCTGGAGCCTATCTCAGGTGATATATACGGCTTACTACGGGCAGCTCGCCGGGGACCGAACTCAAATACCCGCTGGAAATTCACAGGCCAAACATCGAAACGTCGCACACGCAGAGATTCGAGCCTCCAACGCCACGTGTGGGGCAAGAGTACTATGTACAGAATACCATTAATCATGTTTTAACTGTGTGTTCCAGTTAGGGTCATGGGGTGGCCTCGAATCTATCAGTTTCATCATTTTTATTATTATTAATAATGATAATAAAAATAATAATACGCGTTATTTTTGCTCTCAAAGTTCTTATTGTATAATATTCACGCTTAATTCATCACGGTTAATTATATTATGAATTTTATAATAAGTTGACTCGTATTTTTGTCGAAGGATCTTGTGCTGAGATCATTAATCTGGTTAATTGGCAGGAATACATTTCCAGTGGTGTTTGGGAACGGCTGTAGTTCCTGTGTCTTAACACTTGATGGCAGTATTTTGGCAAAAACCATATATTCACAGAAAATAAATGACTTAACATGAGTTTTTAAAGAACTGAGCAAAGTACATGCGATGCCTCGTTCTGTTGTGTGGACGTTTACAATGACATGCTGAAAAACAAGCTTTATTTTAATAAAAACCACGATGTCTGTTGCAAATAAAAAATAAAACAGAATTAAAATTAAAATAGACTTTCACTCATACGCGAGATAGGTATCCTTTTTAAATCAAGTGCTTGACCAACTACAACAAACTAATCTGTCTCCGTCTATGACAAAAATCTCATTCTGTGTGTGCCGTCTTTAGCTCGTAAATCCTGTCTCTCTGACTCTTGCTCTCTTAGATTTCTGTCCCTCTCTGGGTCTGTGTCTCAACCCCCCCCCCCCCCCCCCCCCCCCCACCGGCGGCGTGTTCTCTGTTTTGTGGCGGAACTTGTGTCCAATCAGTTTCTTTAGAAAATGAAGAGAGCGCCGGTGGGTGTGGGTAT
>JAACJT020000105.1:17073779-17128349 GCA_009936485.2 Gymnarchus niloticus | reverse complement strand
ACATGAAGAATCAAATATTACAACGACGATATGACAAAACCAATCGATAAACCGTGGTCTCACCTCCATTCAAAGTCTTCGGACGGCTTCGTGACATCATAAAACTGAACCTTGGAGGAGGAGAAGGTATGGGGGGGGGGTGATTCCCGCCATTATTAAGACTCACGTTCGGGAGGAAGCCGTGCACGCGGAACACGCGCATTAACGCGCGCAATGAATTTTGGGCTGCCTTCAGTATCCATAGCAACCCGGTATACAAATGCGAAGCTTCCGAAAGCGGATCTCCGTACCTTCATGCTGAACGCGAATGTTCCGCGTGCGCCTTAATAAAGGCGGGAATCACCCCCCATAGAGGTCAGTGGTTCAACTCTCCCTTGCTTTGAAAAACTTCTCCAGAAAACGGAAACGTGTTGGTGAGATTGCCACGACCCCTACCAGCGAGATGACTACCTGTTCCAACAACACGGGTCTAGTAAAACCAGAAGGAGCTGGAATGTGAAGAGCCTCTCTTCCAGAGCGGTCCTCCTGTTTAAAAAAGCAACTGCAGCACGATGACACCTGCTGTGAACTTCCTCAATTATTACACACTCCTGTCTGTGATTTTTACCCACAGTGACTTTGTTTTTTTGTACTCGTGGATTTTCCCACGAACGTATCATTGTTACTAATGATTTTTCTTACTGTCGCAGCCGCACTGCAACGTCCTGGAGAGCAGGTCACGCCGCATGAAAGGAGCCTCGTCAGTTCAGCCTCTGCTGAGCAGAGCAGACTTGAAGGCTGACTCCTGAGGCAGTTTCTCCACGCTTCATATCAGCTCAGATTCGACAAGTTATCGAGCTACACGGCAGCTGCGTGGATGAGTATTTGTGTCGGACTCACAGGCAGTTAGTGCTTCGAGTTGGGTTTCCTTAACCGGCTGCATCCTCGTCAGAAATCGCCCTTTCAAAGGGCAGGCGGACGGTGCTCGGTGAAGAAAGTGGAAGCCGCCGTTTTTGGGAGAACCGTAGGCTGCTGCCCCCACGACGTGAGTCTGGCTGGGATGAAGTGGAAGGCGGCGCCCTGTGGCGCGTCCAGCTACACGGCGACCATGTCGGCTCGGAGCAAGGCGCATCTGAAGGTCACTTTAATGGGCAGCTCTGGGTGAGTTTGACCCATCTCACTGTGGAGCTACGGCGTTATTTCATCTGTGAAATTCGCATCTGGCAGGAAACTTTGGGCTCTGTGCTTTTAGAGCGCTTGACCATCCATTTATTCAGCATATGGCTCAACGTGTGACCGTACAACCACCAAGCCTCAAAGTTAAGCAAAAATAAAAAAACAAACAAACAAACAAAAAAAAAAACACAAACCATGGCTGAAGCCACCCCGAAAAAAATGGATTAGTTATGTGAAATATTGAATTGTGCGCAAAGTCGGATTGCAGGCCCATTCCCAGGCCGAGTGTGTTTCTGGTCAGCATCAGCCGGGGGGTTCCCACCGTGCTCATGGCAGGGGTCACACGCATCCCCCATATTTCGCATGCAGAAGACGCCAAGGCTGGAAATGCTGACTTCACCACGTAGAACAGCTGGAATCAGGCCCCTTGGCCCAGCCCTCCTCTTTCCCTTGACTTTTTCTCGCCATACGACGCACGACCTTGCTAAAACTGTCTATAATACAAAAACACAAACCACACAATATTAGACAAAACCCTGCACATGACAACTGAGTAAAAATGAGCCGTCTCTCACGCCGGTACGGGTATTCTCCCGTCCGTGTGTGTATTCTTTACGCGCTCTTATGAGTGTGAATTCCCGCTCGGTACTCCGTCTGTTTGCCCAGTGTGGTACCGAGGCTCAGCGTATCTACCACCGTGTTTACTCACAGGGTAGGCAAGTCCTCGTTTATGAAGCAGTATGTCAGCCACCGATTCACCAACACCAGACTTTCTCACCAAGGAGATCAGGGTGGACGACGAGCTGGTAGTTCTGCAGGTATGAACAGTACAGTCGATCTTAAGTGGATCTGCGTACACCCACGCGGGTGTCATTTCCTACCTAGTTAGTGCTTGCTTTTACTTTGTAATTACACATGTAGCAACGGGAGCGTTGTTTGAACCGGGCAGGTCCGTGTCGCTAAAACATCATGTACCCTTCCCCGGGGCAGATCTGGGACACTGCAGGCACAGAGAGGTTCCACTCTCTGGGTAATGCCCTGTACCGAGGCGCACACCGTTGCCTAATGCTGTTCGACGTGAGCTCCATGAACACCTTCTCCTCGCTCAGTGACTGGCTCAAGGAGTTCCTGAGGTCGGTCTTGTTGCCCACGACAACAAAGGCGAAGTTGGTGGGTGTAGGAGCCTAAATGCGCTTAATTGACCATTGTTGAATGTATTCTTAATCCTTTGTCACCTTTGTTGTCGTGGGCAACAAGACCGACCTACAGAAGCGTGAAGTAGGTTTAGATGTACACAACTCTATCCCTGAAGCCCCTGCAGGCTTGATTTCTGCTGTGGTATATTCTGTAAGGAAACAGATGTGCAAATCCATGCATCTGAAGTACAGGGAAAGCTTCTTAAACTGAGAGAACATAGCTACTTTTAGAAAGTGGAGTCTGGATGTCCTCAGGTGAAGAATAGAGACAGATGATGACGTCTTTGGAGACAACCGCAGTCATGACAGTGAACCGTGGCCCTGCAGGTACCAGAGCGCTTGGCTTTGGACTGGTGCAAAGAGGTGGGAGCCCAGTACTTCAAGGGGAGTGCCAAGCATGGTGTGGATGTGGACAAACCCTTCTACGCTGCAGCCCGGGCAGCACTTCAGCAGGTGAGATTGGGCTTTGCTTCCTCTTGGGTAGTATTAGTTAAGTGGTCAACATTCAGCAGGACACCACTGCTGTTAAAACTACCTGTATCGGTTTACAGATCACATCTTTCAGATGGTTCAACATTTGCATTTTTCTCTGCAGTACAGCACTCACATGCTGGAGAACACTGGCGGCAATGTCCAGGTGTCTCCCGCACAGGAAGACAAGAGCCCAAAACCCCAGTGTCTCTGCTGACCCCTGCCCCAGTCTTTATGCTACTTATGAAAAGTTATCACACAGTGATAACTGAGTGGCAATGGCCAAGGCAACTTTTGTGCAAAGTGACTTGTGACCTACCCCTGGTATTAAATGTGCTGAACCATACCAGTTTGGTGCTCTATAACATCAGATATGGCCCAGGCAGTTATAGGCCTGAGCTGAGCTACTTTGTGTAGAGAAGGTTTACACTGTCAGCAGTGGACATTAATCTACCGTTCTCTGTTTGGCAAAGGAAATGGAGGAGGGTCAGTGTAATTGTAGATAAACAGAATCCACACCTTTTCCTGGTTTTACCACGCTACCTGTGGTATGTTTAAGTCAAGTAACTGGACAAGGATATGGTATTTCAGTTTGTTTTATAAGTTGACACAAAAAAAAGCAATCAAGAGATGAACACGTAAAAATGCTTATTACAGGGAATTATATAAAAAGGCCAAGATGTCTCTTCCTGCTATATGAACTAATATACAAGAGCCAAACTGGCTTAGCCAATAATTATACCCTAAACTAGCCTGCCCAAACTGGCCACCGCTCCTGTTCAGGTTAAACATACCCCAGCCCCCTCCAACAATTCCATAAAGTTAAAAATTCTCCTACACTTTTGGGAGGGGCTACTAGGATTCATACCAATTCCTGGAATCTGAAATCAAAGCTCATTCAGCACCACTTCTGCTGGAACAGGAACACAGAACCAGGGATGTGTGCTGGAAGCAGATGATAGGGGAAACTGCCTCGTTTATGTGCAATACGCTTGTGTGGGCTCCAGGTTTGGCATATGCGCAGAAGCAAGACAAATGTGGAGGTGCAGTCAAAATAACTGCACCTGTACTGTTGAGAGAACCCCTTCAGTCCTGCTTTCGCTCACACAGTTGCTACCTTTAACAGCACAAATATAGAAGGTCCATCTCCTTAGGTTTCCTCTGACAAGAAAATGCAACCACTCAGATTTAAAGGTACAATGACCCCCCCCCCCCACAAAATGCAACTCCTCCTTCCTGAATCACTTGGGATGGGGATGAGAGGTTAAAAAAAAAAAAAAAAGCACAAACAGCAGGGGGAAGCTTAAAAAAAAATTACAAAAATAAAATTAGACAACTTCAGAACTGCATTGTCACCTGCTTTTTTGGGATTTTTGTGCCTGTCTTTTCCAATCTCCAGCTTCCATTGCCTTTGTCCACCTGCTTCTCTCTTTACAGGCCAACAGGGCACAGTGATGGCAGAGGTGGAGTTTACTGCAATGGGGTGGAATCATTCAGCTCACATCCCCCCGTGAAGGCATCTCCTTTTGTCTGAGAGCAAGTGCTTTGTCGTCATCTTGTTTTAAAGCTTTATCACTGTTGCCACCTCCTCACCCTCCATGCTCCCTTATCATCCAAACAAAAAAGATAAGCCAAATAAGTGAGCAAAGCTGTGACTTTGTCCATAGTACTTCAGCTAAAATGAGCCCGCAAAAGTTTAAATCTTAAAAAAAAAAAAAAAAAAAAATCCCAAAATGGAAAATGTAGAAAACCATATTGCAAAGGTTCTGTTGTGACCAGAGCGTGCATCACCAAACAATGTGCTTTTCCTTTGTTTTACTTGTGGAAACGGTATCAAGAAAAACAACTGAGTCGAGGCGTCCATGGCACCAACACATCCTGGGAGGAGGGACGGCCACTCTCCAATGGGTTTTAATACAGCCCCAGCTTCAGTCAAGGTGGAGGTGGGTGTGGCTCTGTGGAGGACGAACGGGGGTACTGTGGGGCATGGGGACATCACCACCAAGGTGGTGGGGGATGGGGGGGGCAGAGCGAGGACGGGCTCTGGAGTCTCACAGGTCAGAGCGTGCCTTCTTGGGGCCAGTGGCCTTGCTGTAAGAGGGAGAGTGATTCAACACAAGTCCACCTACCAACAAACCCTTTCCCCATAACGACTATTTAGGATAGTCTGGCACGTGAATGAAGAACTCACACATCAGGGGAAGAGACTGGCCGTTTGACAGCTGGTTTCCCGGTGGTGCCATCTTTACTTGATTCTAGAGGCCATAAACAATCGCACGTTATGCAGGAAACATGTCTGAAGACAATGTGGGTTCAACTTCAAGAACCAACATTATGAAGGCACTATGACTTTTCTACCTGCTGCCCTATAGACACAGCACTAAGTTTGACTGCCAGTGAGTGACAAACTCTTAGAGGGATGCTACCCACCTTGTAGCCACCGGACCTGCGTGGCTGGGCCATAGCCCTTTTCGTTGCGTGCAGCAATGCGGAAGATGATTGCCGGCTTGGTCGTGTAGTCAATGTGAGCGTTGGAGAGGCTGGATGTCTGCACCAGGCAAGCGGGGCTGGGACCACAGTACACACGCATGAAGGCCAGCTGGGCAGGCGCGGCCGCTGTCTTGGCCTCCCCAGCCTGTGTGCTCTGGATGGCCAGGTACACCGAGTATTCCACAATCTTCCCCGACGTCACTGACGGTGGTTCCCATGTCAGGTGGGCGCCATCGGGGCTCTGGTGAGGAACACGAGGGAAAGGCAAGGTAGAAGGTGCTGAGCTAAAGAACACAGGACGTTGGCCAGATGGGAGAGACCAGGCCAGCTGCTCACCTTGCTGATCTTGATAGCGCAGGGGGCCCCAGGGAAGCCCGGCAGGCACGTCTTAAAGGCTGAAATCTCCGAGAAGGATCCACGGCCGCAGGCGTTAATTCCAGCCACACGGAACTTGTAGGCGGTACCTGGTTGAAGCTCCACCTTCTTCATCTGGCTGTAGTCTGGAACAGCCCCCGAGTCATCCTGCAGCAGGGCCACATCAGCACAGGACTCCATCAGACACAAACACTGACAACCCTGGCTAAGAATACAACATTTAAAACGGTACAACAGTCAAGCCTCCAAAACGCAGTAAATGTTAAGACCGGTTGATCACACGTTGGTTATCTGCTAGCCGAAACTGCGTAGACTTACATCAGTCACGGGCATGTCATCCCCTGGAACATAGTAGTGGGTAACCACCATGTTCGTCACCTTGACGATCCCCACATCAAACCACTGGTTCTCTCTCTTCACAGGGGCCTTGACAGGGGTGGGAGGAAGGACTGGCTTCTACAACAACGTAAAGAAAAGGACATTAGATGGTTCAGATCTGTGACTATCTTAATTCTGCAGAACCCAGAAAATACTGGTTCATGAAAACTTCAAAGAACGTGAAGCTAGAGCAGCCTAAGAGTGATCCAGACACCTCCATCAAACTCACCTGGCTTCACTTTAGACGAGCATCTACAACACAAACCAATGGAAGGGCAGCGCACAAGCAACTTGGCAAGACTTGTCACTCACCCCAGCTGCAGATTCAATGCCATTAGCCACCTCTGTCTGTGTTTTTGCTGGGCTCACCACCACCACGGGCTGCGAGGGTGTGAATGTGCTGGATGGGGCCAAAGCTGGGGGAGATTGGGGGCATGAATAATCCAAAGAGAGATGGACCTATTCCACTCATGTTAAAGAATTCCCAAAACTACACTGACATCGTGCATGAGAATATGAAGCGTGCAAAATGCCACTACAGATGCCAGTAACCAGAAAAAGCCCTGTGCCAATGCTTGGAATGTTCAAGCAGCACTGACAGTGCAAACATACATCTGCCATTTTAAAGCCTTCATTCGGAAGCTTAAATTCCATGCAAAGTCCCGGCATCTGGTGTGGACTGCAGCCATCCCGACGATGGCTTTCCCTTTAAGGCGGAGCAGGCAGCGTACGTGACGAAGTCACTGACTCACTCTCAGCAGAAGGGTGTGGCAGCAGCCCTGCCACGGCGCTAGTGACGGCAGCGGCCATCTCGCTGTGGCCGTTGCTCTCCGAGGTCGGGTCGTTCAGGCTGTCGGCGGGGGCCAGGCCCTCGGTGGGCACGGCAGTGGCCTGGGCTTCGGCCTGCTGCTGAGCGGCTGCTGCGGCGGCCTGCGCCTCCTGAAGCTGCTGTTGCTGCTGCACCAGTGCGGCCAGCTCCTGCTGAGTTAGCACGATAGGGATGGTAGTGGGCTGGTGACCGTCCTGGCCAGGGTCTCCTTCGCCAGCACCTGAATGAGACGCAGAGAACCAGAAGGTTTAGGCTGTGTCTGTCGGCTCTACAGGGGACGTCACGCATTTCTAGCTGAGGCCACTCACTCATGACCGCCTGCTGTGCCGCCTGGAGAACCGCATGGATGGCCAAGGCCTGGGCCTCCTCTGAGGCCGCGGCCTGCGCCGCCGCCTCAGCCGCCGCCGTCACGGCCAGCTCCTCTGGGGTAAGACCCGTCACCATGAGGGCAGCGGGCTGTCCCTCTGACATCAGCTCCGGGGGCAGCGCCAGCGCATCAGGGTCCTGCGCAGTGATGGCCATGCCCTCAGACTCTGTTCCCTCTACCTGACAGCCAGGGTGTAGTGACTGGAAGGACAGCAGAGGAAGTTAGAGCCAGCCTCAGTGAGAATGTGCCACAGATGGAGGGCGCAGCCACAGGCCCGTACCTCAGCCTGCTCTTCCTGACTGGGCTGAGTCTCCATGGCCATGGGCAACGCCTCCATCTGAGCCTCTACCGCCACCGCTCCCTCCAGGCCCTCTGTCTGCATGGCCTCCACGTCCGCCTGCTGGGCCGCGGCTGCCTCGGCCAGCTGCTGGAGCTGCTCCTGTGTGAGCTCCACCGAGACCTCCTCGCCGCCGGCTGCTGACTCTGTGATGGAGGCGATGGACTGAGGGGCACGAAGAGGACCAGGGTTAAAAAAAAAAAAAAAAAACCCAAGGAAAGGAACCACAGCTCAATTCAAGACAGTAGCTGTCAAACATACAGGCACAGAGGGCCCTGGGGCAGGTGTGGCCTGGGTCACTGTGGTGATGGCTCTGCCCTGCGTTGTCACAGATGGGGCGGGGCCAGGAAGGACTTCTGTGACAGCACCCGCTCCCTCAGCAACATCCCCGCTCTGTTGAGCTGTAACCAAAGGCACATTTTTTTTATACGAGGTAATCGAGACAGTCACAAGTTTACATCACGTCCAATCTTAAAAACAAACACTGCAACAATCCTCTAGAAGGCAGTACCTGTGCCTTCGGCAGTGTCCATACTGCAGGTGGCCGTCGTGGCTGTGTTGGTGGTTCCCGTTTCGTGGGTCTCGCAGGGAGGGTTGGAGCACACCCTCTGGACGGTCCCATTCTGCCCAGAGCCCATGCTGGCCGACGCCACTGTGGCCGTGTTGGTGGTTCCCGTTTCGTGGGTCTCGCAGGGAGGGTTGGAGCACACCAGAGTTACAGTGCCAGGTGCATTCCCTGCACCTGCCTCTGCAGCAGTAGGTTGCTCAGAGGTGGGAGAAGCCAGGATCGAGACAGGGAGGTCATGCACAGGCTGGGCCTCTACTCCACTGGGAGTAGTTATAAGAGTCACCTGGGTAGGCTGGTTCAAAGACTGCAAGAAGAGAAAACCTGGTTACTAAACGCAGATGTAAGTCACTGACAAGCCATCCCGCCGCTTGACGATGGTTACCTGCATGGTGATGGTCGGTGTGGGCAGTGGGGATACCGATGTTAGGCTGGTCTGGGCTGCAGATGCTGTGATAGCAGCTGGATTAATGATCTGGCTGGACAATGTGGCGACAGCACCCAGAGTAGTGATGGGAGTGGCCAGGGAGGCATTGGCGCTGACAACATTGCCACCGGCGAGGCTGGTGGACACCGTGCCCGTGACAGTGCCAAGGGTGGTCACACCTGAAGGGAATACAAGTACAGGTGATCCCGGCTCACAACAAACCTGCACAGACACAAGGAGCTGTGCCATAGCCGCTAATATCTTTACCCGTTGTCCCTTTCACGACCAGCGTGGTCACAGTTGGCTTGACGGTCGACACCGTCACCGGGGTAACGAGCCTAACCCCACCCATGGGGACAGTTCGCAGGATGGTGCCTGGCTGCCCGGGCGCTCCCTTCAGAACAACCTGCGTGGAAGGCAGGACATACACCGATCAGCTCTGTACCACACACTAACAGACAAGCCAGCACAGCCTACTGGAGGGAAGTTCTACCTTAGGACAAGAACCTAATGCAACGAGAGCCTAAGTGGAATTATCCTACGCTATCACAGCCTCATTCTCACCCTCATTCTCACCAAAGGGGCTTAACTGTCAGGTACCTGAGTCAAACCCTGCTGCCCCGGCCCCGTGCCAAGCTTGGGCACAGCAGTGATGATTTTGCCTGGGGTGCTGGTGCCAGAGGTCATCATCTTGGTGGTGATTATAGTAATGGGTGTCTTGAGCCCTGGGCTGCTGGTCACACCTGTGTTTCAAACAGACATTCCTCACTGCTTGGGAGCAGCTCTGCAGCCAAGCATACTTTCCTATAGATCCCTGAGAGAGCAGGCTGACTAACCTGAAGCGCCAGGCTGGGTCACAATGGCTGACATGGGGATAGTCTTGATGATAGTGGTGGTGCCTGGCTTAGTGGTGGCCGTGGGTGACACACTGCTAATCCCCAGGATGGTTGGCTTGCTGGCAGTGCCACCGGCCTGCGTGGTGGTGATAATGGTGGCCGGCTTGCCGTCAGCAGAGGTCACCAGTTTCAGGATCGTGCCAGCTGGGAGGGGACCCTTGGTCTGAAATGTCAGTATTCAGAAATTACAGTGGCTTCTAAGTCATAAAGATGGCCTATAAACAAGCATGCTACACCCAACTTACTTTGGTAGGATGCTTCCTAACAAACTGGATGGACACTCACCTGTATAATCTGAGTGACTGGGCCAGAAGAGGCCTGACCGGTCACAGCTGAAGTCTGCACCGGTTTGGTTTGCACCACAGACACCACCTTCCCTAGGTTCGATATCTGAAGGACGAACAGGAAAAACCAAGGATAAACAACAGGGGTGGAGAGATCACAATCTAGAGGCCTTCAGACCTCAGGGAGAGATAAAAAGTATCTAAAAGCAACAGGCAACCTTATCTTCAAGAGCCAAGCAACCATTACGCCGGGGGCCCACTAACCAAGGTTCCTCCCCCTCCCATTGTGAGGGGGCTCTTGACGAGGGTGATGGTCTTTGTGACACCACCCACCACTGTGGTGACGACCTGGGCCTGCTGAGCCACGGTGACGGCTCCAGACTTGTGCACAGTGATGATGGGTCGCGAGGGCGTGCCAGGGGCGGTGGCCGCAGGTGAGCCCACCTGAGCTGCTGCAGTCTTCAGCATGTGTGTGGCGGGGTTACTCACCTGCCCGAACAAGAATTAACATTCACTGAAACAGTCCCACAGTGAAGAACTCTAAAGCCTCCATATACAGAACTGATGCGAGTACCCATCTTTAACGGCACACAGCCAATAACTTACCATGACAGGTGAGGCCACCTTGACTGTTGCTGGAAGTGTGTTGGAGCCTGGGGTCACAGCCACCGTCTTGACAATCGTGGCACCAGCTGGGACATTCAACACAGTGGTCCCGGAGGAAGGCGGGATCTTTTGCGTGGCGGCTGCTGCTGCAGCAAGGGCAGCCATGCCACTCATCTGGGGACTGCTTCCGATTGGCTGGAGCAAAGAAGCAGCAAGAAAACTGCCACTGTTTTCAAATTCCCAAGATCGAAGTGTGACCATTTAAGCCAAAAAGAGCCCAAAGAGACAGGCTAAATTTTCAAGACGTGCCATACCGTGCCTTGGGGGTTCTGAGCAGGCACGACCATGCGAACGCCGGCTGGGAGCGAGGTGACTGTGACGGGGGACTTTATTGCCTGATTGGCCTGTCGTACGGTGACGATGGAGGCTCCAGCACCAGACTGCGGTGCTGCCACCTTCAGGATGGCTGGAGAAATTGAACCTCTTTAAACTGGGGTCTTTCCAACGTCACACAAAGGTCACGTCGTACGGAGGAAGCTGCAAGTGTACCTGGGCCCCGAGCAGTGGCAGCAGCCAGGGGGCTTCCGGGCACAGAGGGCAGGATTGGCAGGCTGGATGCTGTGGGAGAGGCTGCCTGGGGCACCGACGTTGTCCCCGCGTGCAGGAGGTTATGTGTGGTGGGGGCCGTCGTCGCAGGGACGGGGCTCTTGGGCGAACTGGTGGGCAGCGAGGGTGCCGGGTTGACGGCCGGGGAAGCGGTGGCAGTGGGGATGTCATACTTCTGAAGCTGCAGCAGGTAGGTGTCAGCCGTGGACACCGTGCCCCAGCTCACCTCCAGGGAGGTGGTGTTGGCACGCACAAGCTGCACCCGAGATGGAGCTGGCGGCCTCTCTGCATGGAGCACAGACACAGCCTGTCTATCTTACTGTCACCCTGGATGTTCTCAGGTCAGCCGCAAGCCATTCAAAGAATCTGTCTGGCTGTCTTTCCTGAGCCCTTAAGTAACACCTTTGGCCTAAAAATCAAACATCAGATTTCCCCATTGGCAACTGACTCACCTGTCTCCAGGTACCAGAGGTCTTTGCAGCACACCTGGTTGTTCCAAGCCTTGCGGTAGCCATCACGACCGCTCCACACATACAGACGCGAGTTGATGGCCACGGAACAGTGCCCAGCACGAGCTCGGGGGATGTTGTCTTCCAGAGTGTCCATCAGAACCTGCTCCCAGGACATGGAGTCTGGAAACAACGCAGTGATGGCAGGAGAACCGACTGACTTACAAATACTGGAGAACCCAACAATGGCACATTGAGAGATATCGGTAGGTAGCATGCCCACAGCTCTCTTTCAATAGCACCAACAACGGCAGACATGAAGACTTACCCAGATTCAGACATGCTAGCGTGTTTGTGCACTTCCACTCCTTCTCGTGAGTGGCCACTTTCACGTCATCCATCACCAGAGGAACCCAACCACCAAACACAAACATCCTTCAAGAAGCAAAGAGTAAAAAGCTTACTCATAACAAATAAAAGATCTCATCTGGGAAAACCGGAGCATGCAATTTGAACTAACAACTTTGCTCAATTTCAGGGTTTAAGCTGGTTCAATTAGCTGGGGGGAGGGGGGTCATTTCACCCCCACAGACAGCTGACTGGCTGTCTCTGACCATCAGGTAAGACGCTCACTTGTTTGTGATGACAGTGGCAGAGTGGAGACTGCGGGGCAGCGGTGCTGTGCCACTGACAGATGGCTTGTTCCAGGTCAGGGTGTCTGCCGGACAGGAGGACAGCTCTTACACTTCAACCTCACTCTGAGCAGCATGAACGACTGAACGATTCACTACCAAAGCTGTGAGTGGACTGACCGATGTCCAGCGTCCAGAGGTCACCCAGGCGGCAGCCACTCATGCCCCCATAGATGACCAGACATGACTTGCCGCTCTCTTTCTCCGTATAGACCACAGCCGTGTGACTCTCCCGGGGTGGCGGGAGCACGCCGTAGGTGATAGGGATGTCCCAGCCCACCACACTGGAGCCGGGGCGCAGCTCCAGGGTGTACAGGTCATTAAGGTACCTGGGCCCCAACAAAGACATGAAATCAACTCGGCAGACATGCAAACATCTCCTGAAGCATAGGGCCCCTGCAAAAGCGGGGAGTTAATAGAAAAACTTTGGGAACTGTTAATATCCCAAAGGTTAATTTAACACCCCCACACTATTTTTAGAACACTGGTGATTATCTCTACATATGCACGCCTGAGCACCGATATGTACACCTGCTCTCTGCAGAAAACCTTCCCTGTTGTCCTGACATTTCAACTATTTAGCTCACTAGCATTTCAATGCAAGTAAATGCTTTTCTCTCAATGGAGTTTCAAGTCAGCAGTACAGCAGCCTGAGCATCAACACAATCATTTAGTCTCATTAAGGTGTTACCTGTGGGAGTGAAGTAAATATTTGCAGTAATATCTCTTAAGCACTGAACCAAAATGCAGGGCAGGGGAAACTAATGTTTAGGACTGTGTTTCAAAAGCACTCCCTTATCCTCCAGCACCCCAGCTAACCACTAAGCACACTGGGTCCAAGGCTCAGTAGGATGATTGTACCTGGGAATATTGTTTTTGGGGTCTTCACTGTCATTGGCCAATCCCCCAAACAAGTAGCATTTGTTCCCCACAAGGGAGAAGCTGTGGCCCAGGCGAGGGCATGGAGCTGGCCCATTTTTAGGCGCTTTAGGCTTCAGCTTCTTCCACTCCCATCGACTGGCCTAGGAGAGAAACACCCACCCATTTACTGAATCAACTAAACCATCTCTATTCAACACATCTGGGGGGGGGGTCTCCCTGCCTCAAACAAACAGCATAAAGTACTCGTCAAAAGAGTCAAAGAGCCTTCAACGAGGCTGCACCCATGCTATAGGCCTCATCACCTGTTCTCATTAGTTATCAATGCAACCCAGACCTACTACGAGAGGAAAATCCTAATGCAGACTATTCAAAGCCACCTTTCTAAAGAACACTGATGACAAACTCTGGATTCACTGGATACAATTTTTAAACATCTGATTTGCTTAGTGTAGACTCCAACTTAGGCACGGAGGCTACATTAACCAGTCTACATTGCAAAGCGCTACCGAAACACCACCAGCATTGACATCTTCAATTAAAATATAAAACAGGGGTCCTCTGTCTCCAGGAGGACTGACACTGCCTAGTACAGCAGGGAAAATCACACCAACTCACAGAAAGGAAACATTCCTGCAAGGCAGCCAATACAAATTTTAACTGTACACATTTGTAAGACAACTTAAGCATTCACTCAAGGAGGAGGCCCTTACCTGCAGCTCATAAAGATCGTTGCTGTACTTGCCATACTCCACCATGCCTCCAAAGACCAGCAGCCGGGTACCATCGCAAACGAAGCCATAGGCTGCACATCCTGGTGGGATATCACCACGGACTGCCGGAATAAACCACTGGTTTGTGGCTGGAAACACAAACAAAGGTCACTTTGTACCAGCTGTGAGCACATATAGTATTCAGTACCCTTTATTGTATAGTAATGTTGCACTATTCATTGCTGACTGACTATAATTTGCAGAGAAGGCATTCAAGAATTTTACTGTACTTTGTACACTGTACCTTGTACTTATGACAATAAAGCAATTGTGAATAGGGATCAAATGTACATCACAGAAAGGCACTCTTACAAGTGTCACATCAAACAAAAAATTGGAAAATAAGTTGCATTTTCCAAAGGCTCAACTAATTTTTGGTAGCTTACTAAAATTCATGATGAATTGTGCCCTTTCACCTTCATCAAGCCAACCCTAAGCAGCATCTGTTTCAATGCTGGTAACTGTACAGCTGATGTTTATTAAAGTCCACTTATTCTGCCACCTGCTGCTGCAGTTAGTCAAAACATACTTAAAGCAACTTCCTGAAAATGAAAAGCTACTGAATCAACAATTCAACTCACACAAAATGCTGCTGCAGGCATTAAACAAAAAAAACTCATGGTATCAATATGGAGAAGAATGTCTCTGAATGCCATAACTGCACCACACTCAAAACTGCTACCAGAGCTATGACTTCAGACAGTTCTTTGAATGCTCAATTGTTAGTGTGATCCTAAATCCTAAAATTCAGACACTATAAAATAAGCTACACGAGGACAAACAGGGGGTTTACACGTCAATAAGCACACACAGCTGAGGCGACATGTATCAGACTCACCCGGTAAACACCTAACTTTCTCAGTAACTAAGTGATCCTCTGAGACCAACAGCTACTCCACACAGACCCTCTCTACCTTTCCTCCCCACCTCTAAGGGATCACAATAGACAAACAGTTCTGCTGCAAAAGTGAACAGCTGGCAGCCGTAGATCCGTACATGAAGATCCGACAACTTCCTTCATGCAGTTTGAATTTCATACAAGTCCTATATGAAAACGAGCACTATACTTCATTGAAAAGAAACATGCTAGATACAAGATGTAAGACAGACTAAACATTTGCCTGGCTGACTAAAGAAAGGCTGTTTAAAAAAATTAAAAAAAAAAATCAGTCAGCAGAAAGTAGTCTAGCTGAGAGTGGCAGGCCAAAGCGGACTCTTTGAACGACAAAATAAAAATCTGGTACTTTCAGGATTCATGGTGGCATTGGTTGGGGGCACTCAGTTGAAAGTTCATGTCACTACATTGGGCCATTCTGGCCGTGGGGGGCTGTCCACAAGAGCACCAGACATCCCCATGAAACCATCTGCAGCTGTGTTTCAGTGATGCCGCCCCCACCAACAGTAACCAGGAGAGGACATTATAGTACATTATCAACAGGATCTCCGCCAGCCAAGACTGCCACGGCATACGCAGACACAACCAGATACACTAAGGGTTCCCCATTACAGCACTTTCAATCTGTTTGACTAACCTACCAACTGAAGTACACTTCAACAGCATCCTAAATAAAGTCCAACAGAATAGGCTTTAGTCCAACGTCCCGAACATGGAGATACCTATCAGACTTATTTAAGCCAACCTTTTTCCCCAAATTAAAACTGATAGATCAGACAAATCACTGCATTTTATACCCAAAGTTGAAAAGCCTCTTTAAAATGGTAATGAATGTTTACTCCAGGGAAACAGCAGCTCAAGCTGACATTTTAGAAATCAAATCACTTATTGAAACTGAAGCCCGATACATAACGTAACGACACGTTATCCCGCGAGATGTGCGTATAACTCTCACATGCAGCAAACTACATTGCCAATTTAGCCTTTTGAGCTTTCTGACAGGCATTACAGTTGACTTGAAATCAGTGCCAACATACAACCAACTCGACGGCTCGCCGAATTTTCTCGCTGAACGTCAGCCCAAAACACCAAGCTAGCTAGACAAACATCCCGCCGGCTCCCCGGCTGCAATGCCCGGCGCATAAAGCTCCGCAAACTGGCCGCCCATCACCATAATGTCACCGCGAAGGCGGAGAAGATGCTGAGCTGATAGCTCGCCATTAGCCAGCGCGGTAGCACAGCGGCCTTTGGGTGGCGTTCAGACCAGTCAGGCGGCACTTTCAAACAGGGCCGCCCTGCTGTCCGTCGACCGCCACTCAGGCTGGCCGGATAAGCAGCCTAGCCTGCCCTCCGCCAAAATGGCGCCGTCATCCGCCAGCTCACACTAAAGCGGGTCGCCCCATGTCGGGCTGTTTATCGTCAACCGGCGAACGCCGAAGCGTCATTAAAATCGGCACGTTAAAAACGGCCGGATTAAACGGCGGCGAGCTCGTGCCGGGCGCTGTCGCATCCGCGCGACGCGTCGTTCGCTCAGCGTTTGCGCGCCATTTTTCTTTGTATTTCCCTCCTTTCCCTGGACCCCCGAGTAAGACAGTCGGCTAACAACAAACCCACACAAAACGACAGAAATACAAAGTAGTTCATCAGAAAACCACACGTTCTAACGCCGCATTGCGATACGTAAGCCGACAGGCAAGTAACACGAATTGACGCGTTGTCCGCTGGTTAAAGAAAAAAAAAAAAAACTACGGCGGTGAACAAACTATGCAAGCTAGCCAGCTAAGATAAAGCCGGTAATGTCATATGTATAAATTCCCATCCGCTGCTTATTGACGTACGGTTTAATTAGGTTAAAAAAAAGAGAGTATTGGGCTGATTACACATTTAAAACGTTACATTTATAACTTACACCGGGAAAGTGTTGACTTGACACTAGCCTTTAGCGGCGTTAAGCCAATGCCCCGAGCCTTACCCGTGTTGTAGACATGCAGCTCATCCACGATACCCTCGTTCCCTCCTCCGAAGACCACCATCAGCTCCTTGATGGCCACCGCCCGGTGTCCGTGCCGGGGTCGGGGTACCGGGCCTGACCAGCCCAGGACCCGCTTCCAGCGCGGCTGCAGGGCGCCGGGCACCGCGCAGGCAGGCGAAGACATATCCGCTTGGAGGACACAAACAAAACAGGAATGGGCGACAAATAACTAAACTTAAAACGGCCGCCTTTAGCCAAACACGTAAAAGAAAAGAAAAGAAAGAAACGTTAAAACTCGTAGAGAATGAATAAAAAAATGCCGTATCGGTACGACAAACGCGGGGAGAGACACCCTCTGAGCGGGTATCAAAAAGCACCAGGAGCCACGACCTGCAGGGGTGCGTATCTTGAACAAGTTTTAAAACGTGCGCTTCAAATTCGGCTCTTATTTCTAATTAAACTGAATCGGGGGCTAAGAAATCCACGGGAGCCGCCATTTTAGCGCCGCTTCGCAGGAGCCGGCTCGTCCGGGAACGAAGTCCTCGGTGGCCGGGGAATGCGTGCGAAGAAATGAAAACCATCAATGGTCCCGTATCGTCAGCTGCACAAACGACGGCCGTGCGCATTCTCGCCGCGAAGACGGCATCTTAAATAAAGAAAGCGGAGGATTCGGCTCCGGAGCCGAGGCAGTGCCACTCCATGGGAGCCGCCATCTTGTAACCAAACAAACTGACTCCAGCCGACTAAAAATAATAACAACCACACAACAGAGGAAGAATATCCCCCAAATCCCGGTGCGTATCATGCGGCACTACACACAGACTGCACAGGGGGGCTCGGCGAGATTCCGTAACGGGGATGCCGTGCAGCTCCCTTTAATGAAAGTAAACCTTTATTCATGGAGGCTGTTTTCATTCCTCCGAGGAAGCCGCCATCTCACTAGGGCATGCAGACCACCCATCACAATTATCGCGCTTACAAAATGCATAACGTCGCGTCAACTTCATCAATAACAGCAATATAAATACTAATGATAATGCAGTTTAAGGCAACTATGGCAAGCGTGCGGCGCCCCGTGATAATATAACGGTTTGGGGTGACAAACTTAAAATTGTACACACTCGGATGCCTGTGGTTAACTGGCCGCTCAATCGCACGTTTAACGGGCACGGTAGCTCATTGCATTCTTGCTCAAAACGATTTTCTTCTGCTTTCATGCTGGCCCGGTGGAAGCAGCCATGTTGTCGAGCAAACAGCCCACTTTGCTACATCCCTAAAGAAAAATGGCGGCCGCGATCGCCCTACCAATAATACCCGAATCAGTAATACTGTTTTTCGTTCTGCCCAGAAGAGAAGTCACTTACTGGATGGATGAGGGAAAATTTCCGCAGTTCAGTTTCCAGCCGGATCTCTAGAAATACAAGCTGACCGTTTTTGTTTCACTGACAAGTATCTCCTCTCATGCCTGCCTGGAAGCCGCCATCTTCTCGACACCCCCTCCAAATAAAACCTCCGACGAACCCACAACAAACATGGCGCCCAGGAGAAGCTTGGCCTCTTTGTTTATAGACACTCCGGTGCTTTGAACTCTTTAAGGCCGCGTTGGGACGTGACCCAACTTACTAGGGCTATGCATGCGTGTGGAGGGGCTTTGCCATACATATATTTGTCGTTTTCATTGTTTAGTGGGCCCTTTGAAATCAAGACATATATTATAATTTTATACAGTGGGGGCGGGACGGAAAATGATAGCTGGTTTCTGTCACTCCCTGCACTGCCCGCCTCAGAAAAGAAGAAAAAAAAAAAATGGCGACCTGAACGCGCCTTTTCTAAATCGGATGTAAAATCCTTAAATGAGCCCACACAAGGTGGTTTGGGGAGGTGCTTGGGCACCTGACTTTTCTGTTCCCACATTAAAAGGTGTCGCGTGTGTGTGTGTGTGTGTGTGTGTGTGTGTGTGTGTGTGTGTGTGTGTGTGTGTGTGTGTGTGTGTGTGTGTGTGTGTTGCGGCCAGTCGCTACCCTTTTTCCAGTTCATCACTTGCCGTGGGACAGTATGAAAAGTGTAGGAGGGATATACTGTAGTAAGGGTCATGGAATTTATACTGATTAAGTAGGGGTGTTTGTTTTGGGCCGTTCTCCAGAACTCATTCCCAAGACTGTCGTTAAAGGGAGCAGTTTTCAATGGAAAGGGATAATCTCGCAGGATGAGAAGATTCTTCAGAACTATATATTTCCACTAAAGCCTAACTTTTCTTTCTTGCAAGATTTCGTTAAACCCTTTTATAACCCTTTTAACAATTCAACTACATTAATATTTAAAAAAAAAACAGTCTTCTCTCCACATCTGCTTGTGATTTTCATGAACAAGGCACAGCCTTGGTTGGTAGGTTGTCTGGTGTCAAGATGATGATAAAAATGATGATAATATGATAACCAGTGGTATTAAATGAAACTTGCTTCTCCTGGAATAAAATATAAAATCATATATGGAGCAACTGTTATTTATCAGTGGGTAAATCTATTTTCTAACCACTTATTCTGGCCCGGTCATACCCGGAGCCAATCTCAGGCAACGTAGTGCACAAAGGTAGGGCACACCCTGGGCAGGATGCCGGTCCATTGGAGGGCAATTCAGAAGTGCCACTTAGCATAGTGGCATGTATTTGTGCTGTGTAAGGAAATGTGAACTCTACACAAGGCAACTTGTCTACCCAGTGAGTCACTGTACCTCCTAAAGTAGGTAAATTAATATTTAAATACTTATCACTAGCATACAGTACTGCAGACACACACTTGATGGCAGTAGAGACCTTTAGAAGCTGTTATGTAACTCATTTTCAGATCTTAACTCCTGAAAATGAAATACTTTCCAAAACGTATTGTCATGATATGAAATAGTAGGTGTGTCATGTGTAATAATAATAATATGAAAAACTGTTATGAGTATGTCTGTAACTGCTGTGATTATGAGCACCATTGTCAATTTTTATAATGGGCTGGCATTGCGGTAGTACTGAAATGTCACATTGCTTATAATTACAGTAGAACAGGCCTTATACTGTTGACAGCATTTCATGGCTATTGTACAGAATAACAATGTTAATACGGTTTGTAACCCGGACTTCTTTCATAACCATTGCCATAATGAAGTTCATCACCACCACAGATTACAGAAATTCTGCTTCGTTATCGTATCACTGGCTTCATTTAAGGTCTGAAAGTCTACGTCCCAACAGCGGCAAAGCTTAGCGATGTTCTCACAATGTTAGTAGACTGCGGTGACAACACTGTTAACATAGTGCTAAATATTGTGATTTCTGTCCATTACGGTGATTTGATTCAGACTTTTGATTCCGACCAGACGTTGAGCTTGGGCTGTGCATGCGGGACTGAACTGCGGAACAGTAACGGCATTCTGAAGTTCTCTGTACAAATATTCTGCTCCAATATTCTCCATTTGTCCTGCAGCTTTGTATTAATCTTCTCATACAAGCCAGGAGAGTGTGTCGCTATCTTCTTTTCTGTTCAGCTGCCCCCCATTCCATACAAGCAGGTTAATCTCCCCCCACCCTTAGCCCATCTTCCCCTGTCCTAAGGGAGGATTTAAGAACCTAAGACTTTATCCACCTCACTTTCATGCTCCAGGCTCTGATTCCATCTGATCCAATTTGTATGGTTAGGAAGCACCCTAGCTGTGGCCTGTGAAAAGTCACACCTATAATCATAGACCTTGAAATATTTCATTTGAAGAGCCAGTAAAACACTTCATATAAACCTTTTAAGTAGCCTTCTTTTTGAAGAGTACAAATGAGCGGATGTCAATGCAATGGAATTTCATGTCATTTGTGGCTTCATCTTGCCTGTCTTGTGTGGCCTAGGTTTGCCTCCCTTTCAGCCTGAGGTTTAGCCACAGGTGGCCTTGTTCTTGGTGAAATGACCTGAGGTTAGGAGCCTGACTGTCTGGAGGTAAGCTGGAACATCCATCTGTAGTACTGTGTGACAATTCTTGATTTGAGATGCAGACGGAAATAACGTTTTTCTTTACCCTGAGGACAATAGCAGTTCACCATAAACACAGGAATTCACTGGAGTATAGCTGCTGCGACACAGAAAATCGAAACATAAGACCGCTTCTCACAGAGGTGAAGCAAGGGAGCCTCATGTCGCGTAAGCTGAGCAGTTTGGTTCGACGGAGTGTCTTCTAATGCGCACCGAACACCTTCTGCCCAAACCCCCGAGGAACATGCTTTTTTCACCGTGCTGCTCAGTACCGTTTTGGTTTTTTGAGAATTTATAGTCCAAGGGTGATCAGTTCAGTTCACAAAGCAGATCTGTTGCAGTGCATTAACAAAAAAAAACAAAGATCATTTCAAAATGTTTATGGGTCCAAAGGTAAGCACAATACATGTATCACTCATGCAGTCATTGTGTGGTTTTGGCTGGAAGACCCTGGGGTTATGTAAACGAGAGTGTGTGATGTAAAAGACATATGTGATGTATGGACTGTCCTGATCGATAAAGAAACAGACCTCTGATTGTAGGGAGGATCGACCCCCAGATCAAAGGGACACAAAATATAATCTGATCAGTTCAGATTTAACCTCAAAACCATTCTCAGTCTACTTTGTATAAAATAAAAGTGAAATCTGGTGCTCATGTAAGATGTGTTCAGTTTTTGGTGGGATCTGTTCCTGAGCAGTAACAACGTGATCACATTCAGTGCTTCACATTTAAAGGCAAAAACTGTGGCCCCTCTCAGTTTCATACAAAAAGTATAAAATGTGGCTGTTCTTAGTGCTTCACATTTAAAGCTTTCAACACTTGCTTTCATTCGCCACAATAAAAGTCTCAAGTAAACAAAGCAGTTAGCTGAACCAGGAACCCTGAAGCTGGGGACACGTGAAGGAGGCTGTTGGACATGAAGCGGCCTCACCTCAGCAGCCTCCTTTTGCCTGCCTGTAGTAAATCCTAATGTACTTCCAGCAATTAGCCGTAAGCAGACAATTGGATCATGACACAGGTGGTGCAGGAGTCATAGCAGGAATGGAAGCAGATTAAGGCCAAGGAAGAAGAGGGAGAGATGGCTTCTGACATTTATTGAAGTCAGCCACAGTAATCTACATTCCTGTACGGGTACCCAGGGGTCAGTGTGATGTTGTCTTGGAGCTAATTTAACAACTTTGATTATTTGTGCAAAACAGGCGTCCAATCAAGGAGCGTGATCTAAGTGTGGAGTTTAACCGGCAGCCTGATAATCAGGTTAAGAGCATAAAGCGAAGGACATACAACCACGGTGTGTGACGGGGCTGACGTCAGCGTGACGGGAATGGGCGGCATTAGCGGTTTTCCCCTACGGCATTTTGTTACAAGCTCACATGACCGAAATTCAGGCCGTGACTGAAAAAGTTTAAAAGCTGGAATGTCATTACTTTGAAGGACAGCTTTATGTGAGCGTAAAATTTTGGGAAATGTGATCCCAAATGCCTTGGTATTTTCAAAATCCATCCATTTCCTGGCTGCTTATTTTGGTCAGAGTTCTGGACGGACACCCTGGATAGGATTCCAGTACATTACAAGGCACACACACCCTCAAAAACTGTGGCCAATGTAGAGACACAAAGTGACCTAACTATGTCTATGACCTGCGGGAGGAAACCCACACTACACAAAGGTAACATGTTAATTTCCACTTGTACACACAGAACAGAGGTGCTGTCCATTGAGTCACAAACTAGATGCTCTTTACTCTGGAAAAACAGAAGATACACATTTTATCATTTCTTCAGAAAAATATTGACAACTAATGTTCACATGGATGTGATATCAGACACATTGTTAAACGAGAATTACACAGTTAATACTATATTTTGGAAAATGCACGTCAGGTACGAGACTTCGAGGTCTGACTTGAACGTAACATATTAAGTTTGTATATCACCATGTTATTTCCTTTTGAAGAATATTACTGACACTCGAAACAAGAGAAACCTTTCATGAATTTTCATATTTTACAAATCTACCAGTAATTGCTAGAGTAAACTCAATTGTTCTCTGGGTTTTAGCTTGTCCATTTCAGAGCGCAGTGATATCGCCCCCTGTTGGCAACACCAAGGAATTGCAAGTGCAACATCTCAAGCGCTACCACCGACAGAAGATATCCAGTTTTACTTAAAAATAAATGATTTTCTTCTTTTGCAGATTCACAGTTACATGATTCATGATTTCTGTGTGCTCACAAAATCTCTTCTCATTCATATTTGTTTTTATGACTGTTTTTATTAATAGTGTTGCTTAATGCGATTCATTAATCTAGTACGCTTTGAGCTGCACACCGAGATCATGAGCCGATTTTTTACTGTATGAATTATAATTGTTAGAGGAGCACCATTGTTTTTGTTGTGATTTATTATTATTGTCATCATCATTATTGTTGTTGCTGCTGTTTTCCTGATCTCTTTACCCCTAAGGCTTTTTGTTTAAGGACAACATCTTATTATGGCCTATAAATGTTATTATGATTCTAATCACATCTACAGTGTAGAATGTTGGAAGGCTAAAAGTGGTAGAAAAGGAAAGCCTTGTCCGGAAAGGCAGTATTGCATGGATCAGGTCTTGATAATCCATGAAGAAAGAAGATTAAAACACGTAAAATGTGTGATTAGCCAAATTAACAGCCTTGGCTAGCAGATTAAGAGTGCGATTCAGTACTGTACAGTTCCTCTGTCGAATGAGATTACCTAGGATTAGCACTGGCCATCTTTTTCAGCTGAAGTTACATTTCCTCAGCAGGATTGATGTGGAACAGTTGGGAGGGAGTGCAATCATAAACCTTCATTATAAAAGCATTCTACATACACCTGTGTCATGAAGAACAGCTATCATTTAGCATCAGCATTGATTGGTTATTTCAGGGTATTCCCACCCACCACACATTTTGAAGCCTCGTTTAGCATCAACATTAATTGGTTAGTTCAGGATATTCTCACACACCACGAGTTTTGAAGCCTCATTTACATTCAACATTGATTGGTTAGTCCAGGATATTCCAACCCACCATGATTTGAAGCCTCATTTAGTGCCAGCATTGATTGGTTAGTTTGGGATACTTCCACCCACTACAAGTTTTGAAGCCTCATTCGTCTCATAACTAATATAAAAACTGGGTCCATTTGGAGCATAAACATTGAACAATTTATTGATAAGTGAGTTATTGCAGGTGGCTCCCCCCAGTCCCACAAATTTCTTATAGCTTACAGTTTTTTCTCAGTGTGGCTTTTCCCCACATCGTTAAATTGGCACTGTGGCCGATGCACCAGCGAGACGGTGCATCTGCTGTAAACTCAGGCTCCCAAGAAACAGGTGGAGAGCTAGGTGATCAGGACGGTGGTTCTGATGGTGCTCAGCTTCCTTCTGTGCTGGCTTCCCTTCACTGCTTCTGCATCGTGGGTGGTGATCCATCACAGTGAGTTATTTGACTTGCAGGTAGCTACTACCCCCTCCACCCTGTCCAAGGTATCAACCATCATCTACACACCAATGACAAAGATTAGCTTTCCAAACTTCTAGTGTTCTCCTTACATTTTATAGCATTGGTGTGTACATTCTGGTGTTGACTTTCGACATTATCGCATAGGCGTTTTAAAGTTTCAGTTTGTATGTCCAAGACCTTGAACTCACTTGAAACAAATACTTTATGAAGAATAACACGGTGCCTGAAAACCGCTTCATCTGGAATCGGTTTGGTTCATAGCAGCTCACCAGCTGTTACAGCTCTGATTGAGCATAAGAAAAGATGACTTTCTATGGCAATAATCCCTATGGAGATGGAGAGGACTTGTCCCTTGCCCCTTGTCACAGTCACCCACATCTCCTCTGTCTTCTCTGGTCAGTTGTAAACCCAGCTGTGGCATGGGCCTCTCCCCCCCATATCACAAGAAAGCATTAGGAAAATTCCATACCTGTAGAGTTTCCCAACACTGCTTTCTTTGACAGATACAGCTGAACTGACAAAACGCCATCATGAACAAAGGCTAGATCGGCTGACTCTTTTAGTTATCTCTCTTAACTTCACTACCTTCCATTATGTCTCCTAACTTCTCCCCTCAAAGTCTGAAGTCAGGTGACCTTAGAAGCTGCCTCCATTGACCTCTGAACCTCTGTGTCAGCTGACTCCTTGATCCTCCATATCATCAAAAACATTCACATTGCAAATGGACAAAATAATATCTTTGACAAAATGTTCTTGTTTCAAAGGGACATGTAGTCAGTTCGTCATGGACAAATGATGACCTTCGGCTCACACGACTTGTTGACTGTAGTTTACTGAGTTACATTTAAAGTAGAGTTCCATCCAAAATGACATTCTTACGCAACCTCTGGAGACCATACGGACTTCCAAAAGAATAAGAACACCAAATATACATATATAAATTTCCAACAGGCAATATACAAGAATGTAAAATACATTAAAAAAAAAAAAAAGTATTTATATACAGTGTGCAACAAATATGACCATTAACTAACGTAACCATTTTAAGGAATGAGAGAGATGGAAATTTTTAAATAAATTTTTATGGAACAGCCATGTTATAATGGATTAATTACAGCAATGAGCATTAAGATAACGTTAATGAAAAGACTGTTTAATATGGAGGGGAGACCATTTATGAATGTAAATTTTTTTACTCTGTGTGTATATCTCAGAATCAGCAGGTCAGAAAAAGTCTTTTAAACATGAAAGCATTAACTCATGGGTCAAGATGAGTGTGTAACTTGTACTCTACTTAATTCACCAATAAGTTCTTAAATGTATTATCACAGTCTGACAACCCATTAATGGATAGGTGGTTCTGTGGGGTAAATTGTCCCACTGCTTCTTAATCTCAGTTTTTGTGGGAAAAATAAATAAATAAATACGTTTTAACAACTTGTATACCTTTTAAGTTTTTAAAACTAGAGCCATTGAATTGGTGTTTGTGTGTGATATGAATAGTGGGATGAACTGAGGAATTTTCACTGGAGTGGGGTTTGCAGAGCCAGGCAAGAGACAAGGCAGGAAAGGATGCTGCTGTGAGTGTATGTGAAAGGGGGTGTGAGAAATTAGAAGAAACATAAGCATTGGGCTGAGTCCTGAACGCAAGGGGTAACAAAGATGGTGAACCAAAATGAAAGCAAGACAAGGCCAGGGTCAGTATATGCACTAATAAAATATACACAGGTAAAACAACACAGAAGTGTTAATTGTATTAATTGTATTGTATAGATGTATCCTCAGCAAACTGGCCCTGATCACCCTAAAACATTGGTTTTCTTGTCACTTCTTTTTAGAAATCAAAACCTATGGCCTCTCCTAATACTACAGTCAGTTTTATTTGCCATTTTAGGTCCTTTCCTTTTCCAGCGGTGGAAATACCTGGAAACAACCGCTTCTGTTGGACGCCTAAGTGTAACAGAAGAGTTTAATTCGGATTATGGCAATCTTTACATTTATATTTCTTCTTAAATAATATCACAGGATGACTTTAAAATGTTTTTTTACAATACCCTTTACCCACGACATCATAAGAAACGATTTCAACATTCTATCAATTACGATCGCATTTCCTAATGTGTTCCGTTTTGGAGAAATTAAAACCTTTTAAGAAAGCATCTCAGCTCCTATAGCGAGAAAACGATTCGTTTAATGAAATAACCAGGTTTATTCCTGAAAAAAATGTATAAACTTTGATTAGAAAATCGACCAGAAACCGAACATCCTGTGAAACCTGCCAGGGTCGCTGTAATACAAGAAGAATTTCTTTAAATGACCCTAACTATAACTAGCTAAGGCGAACCACTACTAACCAGGTCGTTCTTGACAACAGTTATAATTACTGAACTTCCCTCACGTCTGCTTGAGTGCAGTCATTGGCTTTAGAGCTGGCAGCTTTATCGCTTCAGTTGCACTGGAGGCAATGCGATAAAATCAGCAGCCGAATCAACATCCATGAACAGATCCATAATCTTATACTCAAAAAAACAACAGAAAGACCGACCTGCCGCTTTCCCACAATCGGCTCCGTTTTGCGAGAATTAGTAGTTCAATTCAATTAGGTTTACCAGTAGCGTGTTATGAAATGTGTATTTACAACAACAACAACAATAGAAATAGGAATTTATGCATATATATCTGCATCTTCATTTCAGGGAATGTAGCCTTCACCTCCTTTTCCTGTAGACCTCTTCCAGCCAATCAGTCATGTCCCTTACTGGGCATGAAAAGAGGACACTGTGAAAGACAAGGTATGGTACAGAGATTAAAGCAAACGCATGAAGGGGTTTTGGGATAAAGTCTCCGTTCCCTGAACTGAACCATAAATCCTGTAAGATTAAGATGGTTCTGTGAGTAGGCGTGTCAATACCAATCAGGATAACAGAAGCCAGGGGCCAAGGAGGCCCCCAGCACCCCAATTGTCCAAATAAGCTGCTTTGGTCAAATGGAAAAGCTAAAAACTTAACCGACATCACCTTGCTATTTTTACTGCCAGGCACACATGTGAGAATCAGGGCAACCTGAAAAGTATGGCAAGAATAAAAGTGGAAACAAGGATATTCTTAAATATTAACATGTCCAGAATGGGATGTGAGAAGCCACACCAGCTCCTTGGTTTACCCATTTGTCCGAAATTTTAGCTAAACTCTAATCACACAGTCATTGATTCTTAGAAGTTTTTAAGAAACAGCCAACACACATCAAGTCATTGTTGAGTTTCAAGCCTTGACCGTGAACTACACCGCGTATTTCCTTCTCTGGTGGGGAGGAGACGTATGTACCATGACCCCGAATTTAACTTTGGTTATCTCCCAGTCCTCTGGTATTCCGCATCATCACCAACCACTAATTGAAACCCAACATTGGATGCTGATGTAAGCAGTGTAACCACCAAAGTGAGGTGAATGACATCTCTGCCAAGTAATGCCAGGTGGATTAGCTTTCAAAAGCATGCTTCACGTCCCCTTCCACCCCTGACCGTATTTGGTCGGTGGCAATGCTAATCCTCCTCATGCAACCTGAAGACGGGTATAAGAAGGAAAAGGCGGACACCCAAGATCCATTAACGTTGTTTGCAGCAGAAGAAGCAGAGAAGGTGAATTGTTGACATCCACCCTGTGAGAGACCAAGCAGGAACGTTGGCTCGTCTCCTCTGAGTTCTGTCAGCCACAGCAGAATGGCGGAGGAGTGGGGAAATGTGATGTTTGCAGCTAGGCGGAGGAACGAGGAAGAAACCACACGAGAATCCATCTTCATATACACCAACAGCAACAACACCAGGGGTGAGAGTGACCCTCCAGCTCCCTTAACATTCCGCCATATCACTGCTCTATGAAAGAAAACCACAATTCACTCCAGCATTATGTGCGTCTGTCTGTCCACCTTCTGACCGTTTGTTTAGTACAGGGTCGTGTTTATATCATTATATCTGATTTTAAATTTCCTTTTTTTGAACGTAGACGTAGGAGTCGCACAGAATTCTCACACATTTTGCTCCAAATGGCTGTCCACTTAGCTTACTGCAGTGGTAACAGTAAATATGGTAAGAAATTATCGGATAGTTTTGCAACATACATCTAACAGCTTTTGAACAAAAAAATAACAGTGGTGTCCTAAATCTGATCCAGTCAGTTTCATGGAGAAGTACAAAATGAGAGAAGTTATTACTTTCATTTTAGCTAACTTGTGACCTAGCCTAATATCTATACACACACACACACACAATTTAGTTCCGAATCATTGCCATGTTTTTTCAGATCTTTTGTTCCGCTCTGTTCCCCCACAGGTCCCTTCGATGGCCCGAACTACCACATTGCTCCACGGTGGGTCTACAATATCGCCACGGTTTGGATGCTCTTTGTGGTCGTGGCCTCCACCTTCACCAACGGCCTGGTGCTGGTGGCCACAGCCAAGTTCAAGAAGCTTCGTCACCCGCTCAACTGGATCTTGGTCAATCTAGCTGTGGCTGACATCGGTGAGACGCTTATTGCCAGCACCATCAGCGTGGTCAACCAGATCTTTGGCTACTTCATTCTGGGACACCCCTTGTGTATCATTGAAGGCTATACAGTCGCTTCCTGTGGTAAGGATTTCTTGTCACTCAGGACACAAACCTAAGTGTATACATGTTGCTGTGCACTGGGTGCTGGTACAAAATTTGCTAATTCACTATCTGAAAAACCAACATACATTACACATTTACTGAAAACAGCAAACCAACTGTACAAATAATCAGCTAATAGAAATTCTTGCTAAGTTTATCGCTTTGTCATTAGTAAGCCGTAGCAACTTCCTCCAACTTTTTTCCAGGTTGCATCCAGTTCTGGGTGTGGTGTGATGCCCGTGTCTCCCACCGTTCCTTCTAACAGGCATTGCAGGTCTGTGGTCCCTGACTGTCATCTCCTGGGAGAGATGGATAGTCGTCTGCAAGCCTTTTGGAAATGTCAAGTTTGACGCCAAATGGGCGACGGGCGGCATCGTCTTCACCTGGGTGTGGTCGCTCTTCTGGTGCTCGCTCCCCATCTTTGGCTGGAGCAGGTGGGGCACCTTGGATTCCCTGCATAGAAACGGGAACTGGCTGGTTGGAAGTCATCCTGCAATATGGGATAAAGCTAAGGGTGAAACCTCTTCCTCATTTCCTCCTCAGGTACTGGCCCCATGGCCTTAAGACTTCCTGCGGTCCTGACGTCTTCAGTGGCAGCGAGGACCCCGGCGTCCAGTCCTACATGATCACCCTGATGATAACCTGCTGCATAATCCCACTTAGTGTCATCATGCTCTGCTACATTGCTGTCTGGATGGCTATCCGAGCGGTACATGATTCAAACCTGCAGTTCTCCACACAGCAGGGGGGCACCTTTCTAATCCAACCTCAATGTACCAGATAATCTCAAATTATCATTCAGAAATGAGTCTCTTATCAGAACTATTACATTTGCACCTATAGGACACATTGTATTGCAATAACACGATAGTTAACAAGCATCTGAGCAAAGGAAACGCCAGTAATACTTGTATGACAACATCTTATATGACATCATCTCTAAATATTATGCCTGCTGTGCAGAAAAAGACTTTTCAAATAAGTGTCTGAAGATCTCCATGATGCAGTTCACAGAAAGGTGACATTTGCATGGGTCGGATGAGGCCGGGATGTCCTTTCAAAAGCTCTGACCATCCTTCACCTTTGATAGGTTGCGCAGCAGCAGAAAGACTCAGAATCCACACAGAAAGCAGAGAGGGAAGTCTCCAGGATGGTGGTGGTCATGATCATCGCCTACTGCGTGTGCTGGGGACCGTACACGTTATTTGCCTGCTTTGCAGCGGCTAATCCTGGCTATGCCATCCACCCGCTGGCTGCATCGATGCCCGCATATTTTGCCAAGAGCGCCACCATCTACAACCCTATTATCTATGTCTTCATGAACCGGCAGGTAAAGCTGACATCAAGCACCATGTCCACTAAGCACCCGTTTCATACTATTTCACAGCATGGCTTAACTGAGGCATTTTTTTCTGCCAGTTCCGTGTATGCATCTTGCAGCTGTTTGGCAAGAAAGTGGAAGATGTCTCTGAGGTGTCCACATCGAAAACAGAGGTGTCATCTGTTGCCCCAGCATAAATCCCCCATCATATTGCTTACTGTGGGAACCTGCCTGGACAGCTGTGTCGACAAAAGAAGACGACATGGAAAGGAACCAAAACGGGAACTGTTTGTTTGTTTTTTTTGGTATATCTTGAACTTCACAACTCTTTCCCCGAGATTAGTGAGGAGTATCTCATGCAGTTACAGCGTGTAAAGTAGTCTTCTCACAGCTCTGAGTACTCTTGAGGAGTTCTGGGAAGACCCTGACTCTCTCACTGCCTGATATCTTGTAGGTTCAGGAGGTGTGACCGTCTTCAACTGTTTGGCTCCTATAAGCCTGTTTTAGATGTACGCCTGCACTTTCAGTCCCTGGAAGCATTTCAGAATGAAGCTGGCAGCACCTGCTTTTGTGACTCTGTTCTTATACACGCCACTTTAAAATAATGGAAGATATTCTTAAAACTGTGTAAAACACAAGGCATTACCATTGGAAAAGTGGACTCACAGCCACATGAAAAGATTTTATCAGGTTATTTATATTTTTGCTCCAAGAATTACTGCGGTAATCCTTGATAGGAATGTTTGTTAGATTTGTATTCGAATGATAACTTGCAAACACATTAAAATGAAGAAAAAAAACATTTTAAATAGAACAGCATTTATATGTAATATTTTGTTTTCTGATGAAATTAAAATGTTCAGCAAATTTAAAATACGAAAGGGTCTCGTTTTAATAAGAGTCACTGTACTACGCTTTTGTTTGTAACTGAGTTAAACTAGCCGATGTGTTTTAATACTCACATCAATAAACTATGTCACTTTCCACAAAACAAAAATGAAAAGCACAATGCTTAGTACCTAGCGGTCGGATAAATGAGGCTTCAACCCCCGTGCTGATAATAGACTGGTAGTTCTGGATACTCCCATCCACCCGGGGTTTTGCAGGCTCATTTGTTCCATCACTACAAGTGCAAACCAGAGTTCCCTTGTTGTAATGCACACTGTCTGTTGCACAAATCAGAAAACCACTTCAATTTTGATCAAAGACAAACACAGTTCTTGTGAGTTTATCTGCCTCTCTGTCATCTCCTGAAAGACCCAGCAGGGATTATCGCTTCCCTCTGAATGATAGGAGCATGCAACAAAGCACCTCTTACCTGCAAAAGATTAACCTCAAGCTGCTTTCATGACTTTAGATCGACCCTGTGCATGACTGGCCCAGCTGGACCTCATCCTCCACCATTTTATCAGCACCGTAGCTTCCAGGTCCTTAACGCTTCAAAAGTATTAACTCTTGGGGTGAAATCTCGATGAAACGTGGTTGGGCTACGTGGACAGGGTACACGTGTACTGTCACGGCTGTTTACTGGACAACACCAGGTAAACACGCCTTCAGGAAGGTGACCACACTGAGAGCTCAACCACCAGAGGACCGGAAGACCAGCGTGCAGCCAGACATGGAAACAAAGTCGACTTGTGATCACAACTCACTTAACTAACAGTTAATTAGTAAACTTCTGACATATTTCAATATACTAGTTAAGTATGTTAGAGGAGTTATAATGTAAAATAAAACAACGTAGAAGCGACACCTCTTCTTCTGTGTTTAACCTGACGTTCAAATTTGAATTTCCAAGAACCAAACCAGTTTCAGTTAAAGTCAAACGTAAAGTATAAATTTAATTCCGCACTTTACATGCATTTGCTTTCGTTACTTTGCCAGAAGTGTACAACAGCAACGCAAACACCGACAGACCGAATTTTAAAGCCGTAAAGCGCCACTCAGCTCTGGCACTGTGGGCTGTCGTAAAATGGTAGGCGGTGCTATTTGCGGCACGGCGTGTTTTACGACAGTACTCAGGCGTCGGTTTACGGAAGGAACCCACGCGCACTCCGGAGCAGGGATGTCCAAACCCAGTATGTATATGTTTGGTTTGAAATTTTGCCGTCGTTAAGTAACTGTTGTGAAAGCCACTACGATTGTTTCTCATCATGTGCGTTGTTTGCTTGGTATTTCAGAGCATAAAAAAGCGAAACGTCGTGGCAGTAAGAAGGTAAGATTCGGTGTGACTTGTCTGTGTTTCGAGAGCCGGTTTAACAGTAGTCTGTGAGTCACTTCTATTTTAGGAATTTATTTTACGAGCCTTTAACTGGGCTCTGTGCCCCTCTCGTAGTAAGGGCTTTATGTTGGTGGAAGCTGTCAAGTTGTGGTGAAAGTTTGAAGTCATTTCACCCTTAATGCCACATGTCATGAGTATTTACAGCTGATTTACTGTTTTTACAGTAGACTTTATTCTCATTCAAACTTGGTGCAGCCTGTTCACACACACACACACACACACACACACACGAGTGTGGGAATGAATGTGAACCAGACAAACGTGTCACTGTTGCTTTTACAACTCCAGAGTCAAGATGGTCAACAGGCGAAGCTCCAGAGCGGAAAGAAAGATTCCAGTATGGCCAACCTGCAGCATATCAAGGCGTACGCCCAAAGAGGGGCAGAGCGTCGGAAAAAGAGGGTGAGATTGTTGCCCTGTGATGTCCTTTAAGGGTGTGATGGACGCCGTCAGCAGATTATACCAAAGTTTGCCCGTCTTGTCAACTGGTTTTACCTCAGCCAGGAGGGTTTGTTGCATGTGGATCGGTAATGTGCATTTATGGTTGCGTGTGTGTGTGTGTCCGTGCTCATCGTGCCGTGTCCGCCAGCTCGAGGAATTGCAGCAGAAGCAAAAGGCATCGCGGGAAAGGGAGATTATGAAACGGCGCAATCTGGACACCTTCCAGAAAGACGTGCAGAGGCGGCAACAGGAGTTTGAGCAGAAGGTGGGCTGCCCATTCAGGACATACACTCCTTAGCAGGAATATGGTAGGGCATGTCCAAAGAGGAGGTACTGCTCTTGTACCCTTGAATGAGGTATTTAATCAGCACTTGGTTTCTTCAAATGTATAAATGGGGTGAAATGAAAATGCAAGTTATTTTGGTTAAAAGCTTATTATCATATTGTATGTTTTAATCTACAAGTCAAACAAGATCTTACCTGGAGTAGCTTAATGGATGAGAGACTATCCGCATGTCAGTAGTGATCCAGAGGTAGATTCCTATGTAAGTTTGGATGTAAATACATTCAGCTTTAATTGTGTGTTTATGTTTTGTTGCAGGAAATGGAGATGCAGAATTTAGAAAAGCACGTCAACTTTGAGACTGAGAACTCAAGGAAGGCCTATTACAGAGAGTTTAAAAAGGTATTCGTGCCACAGCAGTAATGGCCCAGGTGGAGACCACTTTGGCGCCCCCCTGTGATGACACATGTACTTCTGCAGAGAAATGTGTCTGTGAAGAAGCCTCTGTTTGGGTGAGATGGGTACAGAAACTCAGAGCTTTGTACCTGCATCGCAGGGATCACCATCGTCCCCACTGACCTTCTCGTCTGTTCCAGGTGATTGAAGCAGCAGATGTGGTTCTGGAGGTGCTTGACGCCCGCGATCCCCTGGGCTGTCGGTGTCCTCAGGTGGAGCAGGCTGTGGTTCAGAGTGGAACCAATAAGAAGATTGTTCTGGTCCTCAACAAAATAGGTGAATCTAGAGCTGGTCCAGCATGGAGTGCGGTGCTGCCTGGAAGTTAAACACACGTGTTTTGTGAAATAGGCTATATTGCCGGAAGAATTTGGACACCCCTGTTTATTAGTGGAATTATCTGCTTTAGCCACACCCATTGCTACTGTCTACATACTATCATCAGCAACAAGCATTATATCGGTGGCAGAATGGGTCATCCTGAAGGGATTAGTGACTTTCAACATGGCACCTTCATAGGATGACACCTTTCTGACAAGTCAGTGTCAAATTTCTGCCCTGGTCAACTGAAGTGAAGTGATTGTGATGTGGAACAAGCAACACAAGTTCAGTTGTGATGTCATAGGACTTGCAACCAGAAAGGGACCTGATTGCCCAGCATCAATACCCAACCTCACTAATGCTGTTAAGGCTGAATGGCAGCAAATCCCACCAATAATATTCCAACATGTAATGGAGACCCTTCCTTTTGGCCATGTATTGTAATTACTAAGAATGATGTTGTTGGTCCATTAGTATAATCTGAAAAAGGTTACGCAATGTCATAATTTTACTGCTCAGGAAGATTTTTGTGAGACTTGTGTCTGCCTCCCCCTGTTCACCATTTTCAGACCTGGTGTCCAAGGACATTGTGGAGAAATGGATCAGGTACCTCCGTAATGAGTTTCCCACGGTGGCATTCAAAGCCAGCACCCAGCAGCAGAGCAGGAACCTGGTGAGTACCCTTGGCTGGCCAGGCGGCTTGCCCCGCCGCAGAGCGCTAATGCGGGGTCTCCGGGTCTGCCCCTGCAGAAGCGGAGCCGCGTGCCCGTCACCCAGGCCACCACGGAGCTGCTGAGCACCAGCGCCTGCCTGGGGGCCGACTGCCTGATGAAGCTGCTGGGCAATTACTGCAGGAATCAGGACGTGCAGACAGCTATCACCGTGGGTGTAGTTGGTAAGCATGAGGCGGCGGTCTGGAAACACAATTCCTGTTAAAGTCCCACAGAGTACCTTGCTGTTGTACCTTTGGGTGTTTGTCCTGAACTGTTCCAGTGACTGACTCCTTTTTCTGTGAATGGGTGTTTAATAATATTCCCCTCCCCTACACAGGCTTTCCCAATGTGGGAAAGAGCAGTTTGATCAACAGCCTGAAGCGAGCGCGTGCATGCAACGTGGGGGCTACTCCTGGAATCACGAAGTGAGTCTGTTGGACTTTAGGAAGCAAACTCAGGACCTCCCACCCGATTGGACCTTATGTGTATAGGTTGACGTCCTGTCTTCCAGGTGTCTGCAGGAAGTACATCTGGACAAGCATATCAAGCTGCTGGATTGTCCGGGTATCGTCATGGCGACCTCGACCAGCGATGCTGCCATGATCCTGCGGAACTGCGTAAAGATCGAGCAGCTGGTGGACCCAGTGGCTCCGGTGGAGGCCATCCTGAGGCGCTGCAACAAGGCACAGGTCTGCATAATCGGGGGGTTAAGGCACTCACCTCCCAATCCAAACTTATCACTTGTAGTGCTGGTGGTGCAGGGCCTCCGAGTGTGTTTGACACCTCTCCTCCTTTGCTCACGCCCCCCCAGATTATGCAGCACTATGGTGTCCCTGACTTCCGCACAGCTCTGGAGTTCCTGGCCATGTTGGCACGGCGACAGGGTAAGCTGAAGAAGGGAGGACTCCCAGACCATGACAAAGCCGCGAAAAGCGTCCTGCTGGACTGGACGGGGTGAGGATGGGGGCCGACACGGGGTGAGGGTGTCTGTGTCCGGTCATCCCCTGTGAGTGAACCTGCCCCCCTCCACCCAGAGGCAGGATAAGCTATTTCACACACCCACCGGAGACACACAGCATGCCCACTCACGTCAGCGCCGAGATCGTGGCAGAGATGGGCAAGGCCTTCGACTGGGACGAGCTGGAGAAGGGCAACCTGGAGGCCCTGGCAGGTAGGACCCAGGGATCGTGGTAACGGGCACTCCTCTGCCAGGTGGTGTTCTCTGCCATCTGTTCCTGCCGGGCCGTTCTAACGGTCCCACGTGCCGTTTCTTCCCGTCCCACAGAGGTGAGCTGCACGGACACGCCATCCGCCATCTGCCTCGCGGCATGCGGAATGACACAAGCAGAGCCCCACCTTGACCCAGAGATGGAAGCAGGAGAACCCGAGGAGGCGGAGTCCATGGAGGAGGACCGGGATGGCGAGGTACGTCAGCCAGTCACAACAATGCTGCTGTGAGGGCGAAACACCATCCATTACCAACTTTAGAGCACACACATGCGAATTTCTCCAGAGTTTGTGACACTCGTTTGCATTTGCATGAGTGGGTATGACCCAGATATGGTGTAAATATAATCTCATGTCCCCCTCACTATCTGTTGCTCCAGTTTGGACCCATGACAGTGGAGCTAAAGCCATCTCGGGCGAAAGGTGGAGGCATGGTGGAGGCAGGGGTCCCACGAGCGCCCGACCTTAGGGATATCCTAGATGTGGAACCCCTTCAGCAAGGTCAGGCGCTCGTAGCTGCCAGAAAGAAGAGGAAGAAACAGCAAAAAAGAGCCAGTATGTCCCATCCCTCTGTCCATGGGCTGCGAAAAGTTTCCTGAAACTTTACAAGGAATTTCATCTTGCAGAGCTGTTTCTGGTCACCTCAAAACTCCTGTTGTGTTTAAAGCACTATCCCCCTGAATAGACTGACGATTTCCTGTGACTCGTATTGCTGATTACAAAACACCACAGCTGTAAGACTGTTCACAGTCCCAAAACTCTCTGAGTCCCATTGAAATGCCTCACATTGGTTGCTGGCAATCAGCAGAACGAAAACAAGCATTAAATACTGTTTTCATTCTTTCTGCAGATAAAATAGCGGTGAAGCTGTCAGATTCCCTGATGTCCGCCATGAACTTCACCTTCTCGGACAGCTGATGGACCTGCCCAGCCGCCTTACAGTTACTGGGCATTGTTTCTTTGGAGACCGGCGCTGATCCAAATAAACTTTTAGCTGCTACAATGCTGAGTTTATTTCCGAGAGGAAACCGTGGGCAGAAACAGTGGATGATACAGTGACTTGTTTGCTTGTGGGGTGTGGCCAAATTCTCGTTTGTGGTGTTGGGTTAGCATCAGAATGTCTGGTTTCTCATCTGGTCTGCCTGGCAAGGAGGATAGAAGTGTATTTGCGGTAGACATTCAAAGGTCTCACTACCCCTGTGATAATACTTACAAGACATCTTGTTGCCATGAAGCCAAACCTCAGAACTCTTTTTTTTTTTCCCCACCGAATGGCCCAAACTTCTGTCACGTCTGATTAAAAGGGAAGGATCCAGCACTTGACTGATCTCTGTCCTCCTGCAAAACACCAAAAACCAATGTTGTTTATCAGGCAGATAACTGTAGAAGTGTGATGGAAAGGTTGGTGTTTCCTTTGACATGGAGATTAAACTGCTCTGGGTGCTGGAAACATAAGCTTTTAAGCATGATTTCATGTGCCTGCCAAAAACTTTTCTAGAGTAGGCCTACTTAACGTATCTGTGTAGTTTTGTTAATTTCATGAAGGTCCTGAATATATATTGTATTCTTTATAGTAAACTCACTTAATGTTTCTTTAATTCCGGACGGTTATTTAAAATGGCAAAACTTTTAGATTTCTGGCCGCTAGATGGCAGATGTTTGCTGTACCTGCAAGGAAAACCGAAGCTTTTATAAACTGAAATTGATTTCGAGTATTAAAAGAGGAGTCGAAATGTTTGCTACGTTTAAATCCCTCATTGCCCCTGCGCTGTCAGTGATTAGGTTCTCAAATTTGTCCTTTTTAAATCATTTCACATAACTTGAGTCAAGATGGTAGAGAAGGCAAAGATTGGGATCGAATGACAGTCTGCAGTATCCCTCTTCTATTAGGCTGGCATAAGGCGTTGGGTAACGTGTGATGGGAGACACTTCATCTGCCCCAAGTGGGAGGACGGATGAAGGAGAAACGGGTTAGATGAATGAAGCTGGGGTTCAAAACTAGAAAATGGCTGAGCATCCAGATTAAAAGGTGTAACGGCCATCTACTGTACATAAACTCATGATTATCTCCTGTTTTTACTATTTACACAACTACTAATTATCACGCCTCTTGAAAGGTGGGTGGGCACGTCAGCTGGAGGAGGTGGATCCGCCTTAAGTACCCCCAACTCCGGGCTGTCGGGCTCTAACGCTGGATTTACTACACTGCTACTCAAGGTGGGCTGTACTTTAACTTTAAATACAGATGGCATTAGGGCTTATAAAATAGGTGTTATATTTAGAGTGAGCCGCCTCTGGAGGCTGGACGCCGCAGTAATAATAAGATCATTCTTATCATGATGATGATGATGATGATGATGTTATTGGTTCACAAAGATCATTTCCATGTTCTTCGGGCTTTGCTAATCATTCTGAAACTTTCTGTCATTTACGACGCATCGCCGAATGGCTTAGAAAACGAACGTTTGTAGAAGTCCTAGAAATATCACAGCTAAACGTTCTGGTTTGGTTTAAAGAATAAACTGAGCGCCGTTTATACCGCCAATAAGCTGCGAAAGGCGTAGAATGAAGAAGGATAAAATGTTCTTTTAAAGCCCTGTCACACGCCCGTCGTCCCTGGCTTCATATTGGCTGAATTCGGATTCAGAAACTCAAAATCAAGTGTGAAGAGTCGCACTTGGATTCATTTGAAAAGGACACGTTCAAACTGGCGAGAGCGACGCGTCGTTCGGACAGAAACGAAGGGATTCGTTCAGTCATGCGGTCATCGCGGGGGAAACCAGGCATTAATATTTATTTAATAGCGTTTATATTTATGCTAACCTCACCAAATTTGTCACAGCCGGGACAGCCTGTCACCTAAGTAACCAGTTTTGCTAGCGACGAGTTACATGAAGGAAATACCGAGACATGACGTGTAATTTAGAATTCACTTCTTACTGTAACCACGCTAAACAGATGATTTTTAATGATACAGCTCTACTGTCTTGACACTAACGACCAAAGCCCTTCTCTACAGATATTTGAACGAAAACATTTCTTATTTGTGGAGTCTTCTTTCGGTGGCCCCGTTTATTATAAGGCGTCCCCGCGTGGCCCTCTAATTATAGGCCTAATTGTATAGAGACGGCGTGAAACCGTCTCCACTGCACTGATTCAGCCTGTGGTGGCCAGAGGGAACAGGTCTTTACGCACGTAGTTAAGATTCTCTTATATTTACCAGTTTTATAGTAAATGGTCATATGGAGCTTTCAGGCTATGTCACTGTGGTGGAACATGAATCTGAAGTTAAAAAGGTATACACATGCTATCTTTCATGTTTTCAGCACCCTTCTAAGTACGAAATCAAATATAAACCTTTTTGAGTCTATGATACATTTGTTATCTTCTTGATGCCAAACCAGAATTGTGTGATTTTTCAGCCAACCGCCAAAGACTTCATTCATTATTATTTTACTCTGATGAGTAAAATCTGAATCCGTTTTTGGCTCAATGTAGTAATGATGCTTGCATACTAGAATTTGAAACGGTACAAAATTGACATGAATAAAACGCAGCTGGTGTGGCGTATACCGGTACATGTAAGTCAAGTTGAAAACTAGTGGAATGTTAATTTAAGAACATCACGATTTCTTTACAATAGCGTATTCCACCATTGCCGCCATAATTAATGCTGTTGTCACGTTTATTGGTCACCTCTGTAGAGTCAAACACTTGTGTCATACCCAGTGGGTTCATTACTCTAGTCTGTCTTTCAGGTTATCTAGCGCTTCATGATTGAAGAGTTCAGCCAAAGCAGGGGCACACAACCATCCTTAAGTTCAAGGTGAAAACTGAGCAGTTGGTGAATCCCTACATCAGGTCCATTCAGCCACATCTTTGGTTTCTCTCCTGACCTGCTTTTGGTCAGCGAGCTAGAGGACCAAGTTTTCCCTTTGGCACAGGGAGCATGGAACTGTCCTTTGATGGCAAGGCCATAGACACCAGTCTGAGTGTGGTCAAGCACCTGGGAAAAGCAGATGACCACGTGACATCAGCGGTACCCAATGGACATGTGGATCACACTACAGGTGAAGCTGCCTCGTCTGTCAAGCATTCAGTTTAAAAGATGATCACTTTCTGTTGTTTAAGGCAAACTGCCATGTAAAGCACCTTTTTTCAGGAATCTGGCTCTCGCCCTTGTTTTCTGCCTCGTGTTGTTACTTAACCACATGGTATTGATGTCTCTCTCGTAATTCAATCAGAGTAAGAGCAGGAAGAAAACAAGTCAGAGTTGTGTACTGACTGTGTGCCACTAACAGATTCTTCAGAAGAGAAGACCACCGAATCAAACAAGAGCTGCAATGCACACACTGATTGGTCTTTGACTGAGGTCATATCAGCCAGTGAGAACTCCTGTATACTCATTCAACCAGGAGCAGAGCCCGCCCATTCAGACGAAACAGGTGACCACATTCCCGCATTTTTAGTGACTCTCTTACTACTTCTCCAGATCTACCTCATTTTAAACATCCTCACACTAAGAATTATCTCGTTTTGAAAACCTTTAGACTCAGCATCGCCTCATTTAGATTCAAGCTCACCCTCAGAACAGCGATTTTAAAAGACCCCCAGTGCTCAACTCATCTTGAATACCCTTTCACTCACTGCTAGCTAATTTTGATAACCAGGAACAGAAAAACCTCGAATTTTAATATGAAACCTCTGTGATCATTTTTTCACTCAGTGTTCCTCCACCATGAGTCTCCTGCTGATGGAATTCCCACCTCCCACTTCCAAAACAGCCCGCCAGTTTGTACCCCACCATCCGCAGGCCGACCTTGTAAGCCTTCATCACAGTCTTCAGCACGCAAACCTGACCAGAAGCAGCATCACCCTGCCTATGCAGCAAGCAGCCCGAAGTCTCTTAAAAGCTCCCCGAAAGCAGCGGGAAATGGTAAATGCTCAAGCTGGCTGGGTCCCCTTCATCCTGCAGGGATTCAGGGCTACCCGACCCGATTTGGCCACACTGCCCCACCATCCCGTAACAGAAGCGCAGTCAGCTCCATTTCAGGGAAATTTCTGAGAGAGAGGTCTCAATTCCCAGAAGGCTTGTTAGACTAGTGTAGGAAACAGCCTTTCAGGCAGATTTTAACCATCTTTACTCAAATATGGCAGTAAGGCAGCAGGGTGAGACATACCTGATGAAAACAAAGCTCAAGGCTTGTTTCACTTTTGTGCAAAAGTGTTTTTTTTTTTTTAAAAAAAAAAAAAGGCCCCTGCATATGTGCAGGCCTGATAGTGATGAATTGCAACAAGCTCTGGTAGCATTTTAGCCTTATCTCCTGACCACCTTGGCGTTCTCCGTCACGGTGCAGTGTTTATCTCCCAGCGCACCACACAACGTTGGGATCAGTCTGCAGCGGACCTTTCCCTAGGCTGCACACCTCGTTAAACAACTTTACTTATTCAACACATTTTAATTGGCTCATGATATTTTTTGGTCCTGTCACCAACCGAGCTTTCAGACACAGGAAATGATATATTGAAAGAGAACCACTGCTGTGGTTAAGCTTAATTTATTTGTAGGAGATGATTAAAACAAGGAGAGTTCTCAGAAGCACTTAAGACATTGACTATCCAAAGATGGCTTAAGTACAAGTGTGCTGATATGCCAATTTTCAGACATTAATGTCAGAGAGAGTGAATGAGTCTGTCCGAGAATATTGTGGCTGTAAAACAGACGTGTTTGGCTAGGACCAATTCTCAAACTATATATTAAAATTTCTTTCCTTGTTTTCCGAGGGATATAGATAAATAGCTAGCTAGTTAATTAACTGCCTGAATTAGGAAGGTCATTATTTCATGCAGTCCTCCACATACTTTAACTCATCACTGTCATTGTGCAACTGCTGTCTTTTTGGATGCCATCCGTCTTTAATGTCTAACCTGCCTTTCCCATTACCGTCCATGTCTGATTTTCATATGCTCATCTCAGTGCTCAACACCCTTTCTCTTCTCATACCCTCTGCTCCTCCCTTCCTACTCCCCCATCCCTCCACAGATATCTGTGCCTCCATCGTACTGACTTGCCTTTTCTGTCAGTTGTGTGACTGCTTGCTGCTTACCACAGAGGGCTGTGTCATGTGTTCCTCCTCGCTCTGTCCCTCCTGGTGCCATGCTGACCCAAGGCCTCACAGCCCCTGCCAAGGGGTGCTGTTCGACTTCTCCATGCTGGACAATTGCTTCTACCTAACAGACTGTCTGGAGCTGGCTATGGAGATCTCTCAGCTGATTTTCCACTGAGCTTTCCAGGGTTTTATGTGGTACTCATTTTGCATTCTTTCGCACACGGCCTCTTAAAATATACAACCCTCACGTATTTTACTGAGCTGCTCAGGTACTGCAGGCTCGGTGTGGACGACCAGGAACAAAGTGGAAACAGCGCGGTCAGGAAAGTTCATCCCTGAGGATCTGCTCAAGTTCACAGAATCCATATAGAGAGGAAATGACTCTAGCTTTTTCCTAGATATCCATTTCGCCTTTAGCCTTACCATGGAGAGTGGAGACGGTGCAGAAATGTCTGTTTACACCCCTGTGACCGACCTGCTCTCCAACTAAGAAGAAGCCAGTCACCAGTGGGAATACAGGAGAGCAACATGCATATCGTAGAAGCTAGTGGAGCCCATTGGAGCCCTCCTTGAGGGCGAAAGCTTGTCACGACCACCAGGTGACTCCATTGAGTTGATGAACAACAGAACTGGGTGTCAGGGCAGGGCAGAAGCTAACAGGAAGCTTTGAAAACCACCACATTTACAGTCTATGATAAACATGTCCATTAACGTTCTGTGGACATCAGCAACCTTTGTGCTGGTGAACCCATATTCAACTAGGTCTCATTATTCCCTGACCCAGGAGTACTGGAGGCAACTGGTGGACCTAAAAGATCAATACCGTTGTGGTATTTGAATCCTGAGGATTAGTGACTTAACTTGTTAACTTGTGTTTGAAATACAGATTATATCCTGAGGTCATCGTAAGAGACAGAGACAGGTGTCTGTCTCCAGAAACACCTGGACGTGGGGTCTGCATCTGATCAAAGAGTCTCACAGGGAGAGCCCTGGGCTGATGTGGCTTCTTGCTTGACACTATTTGTGGACACCAGTCTGTGCAGCATCCCATTCCAAAACCAAGGGTCGAAATATAAAACAGGCTTTCCCCCTTTTGCCCCCATAACAGCCTCTACTCTTCAGGGAAGGGCTTCCATTAGATATTGGAATGCTGTTGGTGGGATGTTCTGCCATTCAGCCATAAACCATTAGTGAGGTTGGGTATTGATGTTGGGCAATTTCAATTCCAGCAATAAATGGGTATCTCCAGATACTTTTGGCCATACAGTGTATGCTTGTGAAAGGTCTTTGTGCCACCTAGTGGACTGGAGTCAAGGTGTATTAAGAAAACACCCATTCAAGGAGTGGCGTTTCTAGGTGTAGATTACCGTTCAGGGTGCTAATGGGTGTTGAGTCTGAAGTGACATCATGACCCAGGACAACTACCACACTTATCTGCTGCTCACTTCACCCACTTAACTCCTTTGCGGCTTTGCATTTTACTGCTGTAGCCTCTTCCACCTGCAAGCCCGTTTGTACATGGAAACCTTGCCGCCTTCCCAAGTTTTCCTTTTAAAAGCATTCCGTATTTGGTGGTATTCTGAGACCAAAGAGGTCCAGCACAACGGTAGTGCTCTGCTGACATCTGTCCGTCCCTCCCACCCAGAGCGCTGTGCGCACTGCATCCTGGCATGCCTGTTCTGCGAGGTCCTGTCAGCATGCTCCCTGTTGATGCAGTGCCTGGACTGCGGCCAGGGATGCGAGCCCCTGCTCCACTGCTGCTGCGCCTGCGAGGATGCCGACTGTGGCCTGTGCGGGGCCGATACCTGCCTAGCTGGGGTGCCGTGCTGCGAGTCCTCCAGCTTCCTGGAGGTGTGCATGGAGTGCTGCTCCGTATGTTTCACAGCCTAGACCTGACCGTGTCGATGCGGGACCCTCACTCCAGGACTCCACTCCAGGACTCACTGGACTCACTCATTGGCAGACTAAGAACTCAGATACCTGTAGTTCCTCTGGGACTGCAGAAGTTTTCATTATATAGTTGCATCGTCAAAACTGCTGTAAAGGATTCGTGGTTTCCGACTATTCGGCTCCAACGACGTACTGCTTCTTCAGAGCATTTCATTTACGTTTAGTTGAGCCTGAAGCCTAAGGCGACACGCCGAAAAGACGACTTTCCAACACGGAGGACGAAGACGCACTTTTAAAACTAAATAAAAAGCACGCGTTTTAATGTTTGTGTGTGGATTTTTTTTTTTTTTTTTGCTTGCATTGAACCCGGAGGGTTTAATGAATTAAACTTTCATTTTAAGGCGATTAAGTGCGCAGCGTCGGCAGCGAACAAAAATACTCACCAGAAACAGCAGGGGAGGTCATGGCAGCTTCTGCTGACTCCAGGAAATCAAAGTCTACGATGAAGAGCTCGGTGCTGGAGGAGGATGAAGATGGCCATGGACCTCGTCCATCTTCCCCTCCATTGCTCCTCTTTTATGTCGTGACAACGTGACGTTCTCGATTTCCTCGTCCCGTCCCGTCTTTCATTATAACACCATTTCTGATTAGTCTGCCCCATGGCCCCGTTTGAACTTCTGCTTCTGAAGAGGCACCACCGAAATGGACAGAATAGCCAGAAAAACAGCCGGACATCGTGACTGATTCACTTGTTGGGTCTAGACCCTCTGTGTCGGTCTTACCGCCGTGGCAACAGACATAACGCATAAAATAGCAAGTTGGCTGTAAAAGTACCTGGTTTTACCCAGAGAATTTCCGCTCATGTCTGCATTTTCCGCCAATTTAGAAGCCGCTTTACCGAAGCTGAACTCCAGAGCCAGAGAGCTGACCTGCGAGACACTGAGCCATCTAGGAGCCCTGGAACATTTCTGATGGGACACATGCTAATAACATGCGGTGTCTGATCGACAGACGTGCTGTGGTGCTGACTCCTGCATGTCTAGAGATGGACCTCAGGGGAACTCACCCCTGAACAGCCAGGCTAGGGATGTCACCTCAGACAGCTTAGTATTAAAATGAAAACTGCTAAAAACGGCAGTCACATTAGTAGATGTAAACAAGTAGAAGGTCAGTGGTTTTGGAATTCTACTCTTCACATTATGAAGACCACATAACCGTGAGCTGCAGCTTGATAGACAAGAGAAGATTGCTATTTGTAGAAGTACTGGTATACTTTGGAATACTTTTTTTTTTGCATATTCTATATTGCATACCTCTGAGACGCATGCATACAGGTGAGAGCAGAGCGTAGAGTTAGAGAACCAGGCAGCCGTCTTTCTACCCCTCCTAGAGCAGGTATCTGAGGTTAAGGGCCTGTGGTCACTGTGCTGGCCATGGGATTCAAACCAGTGACCCTCCAGACTCATTTTACATGACTGGGAGGAGATGGGTTAGGGTCTGAACCTGCTGGATGACATGGAAAATGGAGTCTGCACCATCCATTAGGAAATCCAAAGCACACACACAGAAAGAATGTCGTGTGCAATAAAATTTCAGTTTATTTTATAACCCACTTTAAGGTGACTGTTGTTCCATTTGTTTTTGTTCTAGCCGTCACAAACAGTCTCTCTCAGCATGACAAAATGACACATTTACACTGTGGAAGTATCAGGACACCTCGCTTTGTGAAACAGCCTTCACCGGTATCCTTATTGCAATTAACTAGAAAAATCTCCTGTCTAACATCCTCTTGGAGTGGTCAGTCCACATTATCTTAGCTAAAATAAAAAATAATATTCTTATGGTTTAAAATGAGATGTGGTGTAACAGGATTTAACTTTTTTTAAAAAAAAAAAAAAAAAAAAAAAAAAAAAAGTATTTTGAAAGCACAGAGGTAAGGCCACACAGGAGTGAAGTGGGTGAAAACTGAAGCCCTAACACACACACACACACACACACACACACACACACACTCTTCCATAGACACAAACACATACAGCAGAACATGGGGAATTCGGGCCAAGCGGTTGAAGCAGCAGGCAGGCAGGATCAACAAGTACAGAGAAAGATCAGTCGGCACGATAAACATAATGCATTCGTTCATATTTACATTACCATCATCTCTGATATAACTATTAGTTTTATAATCAACTCCGATTTTTAAAGTGCTCAGGATAAGAGCCGAGCTTTGCAAATTAAATATAATTATATATTTTTATGCAGTCTATTCTTATACAAAACAGTGCAATCCAGGAGGAGAGTTTATAAGAGAAGAATGTCGTCATTCCAAACATAACGGCAGCATGGTCTGAAGGGTGAATCTTACAGCCGAGAACATAGGCGGGGGGCTGGAGAACAGCTCCAACTGCCTGGAGCAGTGACCGCTTTCAGAAAACTTGCAGCATTCGTTTTTTTGGCCTTTCCAGACTGTTGTTATGAGGGCTCAAAGCACAGCATGCGTCCAGACAGCACGCTCTTTGTTCACGGATCATCCCCATAAGCTAGCCAGCTAGCTCATAAATATACAAAACACCGGGCAGCCTGTATGGCGCCACCTGCTGGCCGGACAGGTGATAGAACGATGGGAGATGGGAAAGAGGAATTGAGGCAGACATGCAGCAACAGCCACCAAATGCGGCTGTCTACCAAAATTATATGCTTACATATTATATATATTTGTACATACATCTTATAATGCCTGATCGGTGCACTAATGCAATGCCTGTACTTCTAAATGTCTTCAGATAATGTAACTTCAAGTCCCTTTTCCTCACACCACACGCACACACACACACAGGATTAAGTACAAACCCTGATTCCAGTCACCACTTCCCTATTAACCCTAACCCTGCTTACTCCCACCCATGAATTTTCCTCTCCCTGCAGCTCGTTACGAACCCTAAAGGAAGAAAAAATAAAAGGACACTTAAAATTTAAACCTATACTCATCACGTCAACCGATCCCCAGTTTCAATTACACTCGCCTGCTTCCCCAGCCATTTTTAATGTCCCAGTCCACACATTCCTGACAGTTTCCGAAGTCCTGGATTCACGCTGGAGCAGAAAGCAAGTGATCTGGAAGGCACCAGAAAGGCCACGGTATGTGCACCTGGCTGATTATTCTCCACCTCTCCCGAGAGTAACTCTGCCGGTACACTCCAGCTGTCCCGAGAGCAACTCTGCCGGTACACTCCAGCTGTCCCGAGAGTAACTCTGCCGGTCTGGTTACACTCCACCTGGCAGAGGCTAGTTAAAAGTCTTCCTCCATGTCAATGCTGCTTCTTCTGCTGCTAGTCTTCGACGGCCCAGGGGAGACAGCAGCAAACAGGGGGTCTGCAGCCCCGGCAGGGGACAGGACGCAGCCCTCGTCCATCAGGATGTCCTCCAGGCCTACACCTGTATACAGACCCGTGTCGCTCTGTGCTTCATCCACGAAATTCAATGAGCCCAGGTCCAGGGGGCTGCCCACGGTCACCCCCGCCGCCAGGTCGGGGCCAGGCAGAGAGAGGAAGGCAGAGAGGGTGGGGGGTGGGGCAGGAGTGTCCCCCTCCCCTCCCGTCCCATCCATAGAGATGAGTGTCTGAGGGAGCGCAGGACCCCCCTGCTGCTGGGCAGCGGCCAGCTCCACGCCCAGGGTGGATCCAGCAGAGGTGGGGAGGCCGTGGAGTCGAGCCTGCATCTCCAGCTCCTTGAGATACGACAAACCGGTTAAACCAGTTACACAGACAGGAGAGTCAGGCTTTCAGATGGAGGTCACCCTGCTGTGCTCCACTCTCATCAACTCATTCAGGCACAGAAAATGCTCTGAGTCCTGAGCCCGCCTCCCACCCACCTGTATACGCAGCAGAAGGGTCCGGTTGGCGTGCTCCAGCCTCTTCTGTCGTACCTCCACCTCCTTCACCCTCTGTTGCTCCTTCTGTAGCTTGCGGATGTAGTCGACAGAGGCCTTCAGAATGGTGCCTTTGTTCCAACGCATCTCGCTGCATCGTGACGAGGGCATAGGAAGGGCAGGTAGAGAGCCAGATGAGCACACAGTTTGCATCCCCCTCTCTGGCCAGTGACTGGGATTTGGTATCGGTTTAACGATGCACAGTGGAGCTTACAGTTAGTCAATCTTTTTTAATGATGTTACGGAGCGAAGAGGTAAATATTAAGGTAAGCACACAAACTGTCTCAATGTTGGCCGTCCCTGGGTGTGTGGCAATTTTCAATGGTTTTACACAATGGTTTTCTTTTCTAGCATTTTGATGTGAAACCGAGCACAAATGAGATAAGGGGTTAAAAATAAATAAATAAAACATTTATGATGTTGCTCAAACCGGATGCATTTGATGACCTGTCAGAAGCCGAATGGCCCATGGACCGGCAAACACTCACGGATCGCTGGATTTGGGAATGAGTTCTCCCAGTTCCTTGATGCGGTCATTGATGTTAAACCTCCTCCTCCTCTCAACTGCGGCAGGGAGGAAGGCGCAATGGTCAGGACAGGCCAGCTAACACGTCGAGCGGTTAAGGGAGAGGGTCCTACTCACTGAGATTGTGGTTGTCCTTTTTCTGCCTCTCCTTCAAAAGGACTTTGACCTCCACATCTGAAATACATGGTGTGTGTGTGTGTGTGTGTGTGTGTGTGTGTGGGGTTCGTGGCTTAGAAAGAATTAAAAAACGATAAACAGATACAGGGGGGCAGACAGTCTGCCCACATTTGACCTTAAATGCACTATAACAACACAAGCTACCATGCCAATCTCCACGGTCATTTCTCCCGAAGGAAGAGCAACGAGCTGAGAGCTAATGGAGGACCTCTGCCAGTCTGTGGCGGATGGCAGGGGGGCCAGGAGGGGGGTCAGTCCTACCTGTGATCTCCCTCTTGATGTTGTGTAGATCTGCAGGACAAGAGCTGCTCACGTTCACGCCAGGGTGGACCCCCCCTGGGCCGCTGTACACGTCCAGGAGGTTCCCCGACACGGGCAGCTGGAGAGGGCAGTTACAGTCAGTCAGTGACATGGGAGCTCAGGACAGACAGTCAGATAGACAGGGACGTGCCCACATACGCACAGACACTTCGATACCCGTGTGCCATGTGTGTAAAGTTAAACCCGTCATATTAGAGGTAGAATGAGGAGAAGAAAAAAAAAAAACAAACAAAAAAAAAAAAACCACACACTACAGCAGGATTGTTAAACAACCCCTTCAAGTAATCAGCCTTTTGTATGGAGAGATTTTCATGAATACTCTACTTGGACATCCACAGCGAAAAATCACAAATCCTACAAATAACTCAAAATCCTATACGTCTTTCCTCCTTCACAGCATGTTATGGTAAGATAAAAAACTTTCAGTGAACTATCACATTCTCACAAGGCTACATTTCCATTGCATTAACAGAACTTATATCAATATAGCAAACATCCATCCGGTCAGCCCTAATATAACCCTTTCAAAGGGATTCCATGTGCGCAGATATTATTTACCTCGGTGTTCCTTCTGCCCTTCTCGTGCTCTGGCAGTAAAACTAAGATCTTCATCTTTGGGATAAAGGCAGCGTTTTACTTTGCCTGATTCCTCAGCGCCTTGAGAGAACTGCCCTGTAATCTCCCACCCTGACCAGCTGAGCCTTGCCCCTCTGACACCTCCTCTCCCAGTCTGATTCCTCCACGAGTAGCAGCTACATGTCACAACTCAGTGTTTACTCCCACTGCAAACCTGATCTCCAGGGTGTTCTTGAGGTCCCAGAGCACACAGCCCCAGGCTCACACAAAGTTCACTGGAGTGCGGTTTTACACAGATAACCATTTCCTGATGAATGCCTATGTGCTCGGTAAACATGATCAAAGGGAGCATGCACTACACGTCCACATACTGTGTTAGGAAGCTGTAGTCCAGAGTCTATCAGCGTTATGATGTCATCATTGAAGCTGGACTCAAGGCTGATTATGTCATCAATGACATCATCAATCTGCAAATCAGAAAGCAAAGTCAATGGAATAATCGACCACTTAGCCAAATCACAGAAAAGAAAACTAAAATATGCACACATCACTTGGATGGGGGGAACTTTCATTAGCTACCTGACGACTGACTTTTTGTAAACTACCAGTACCTCGACCGTGCATGACTGACCAGTAAAGGTCCTTTTTAGCCCATGTGGAATGAAGCTATAAAACAATCCAGCCTGGGTGGTGATAGATAGAGAAGTCATTAAACCAGGGGTGTGACATCTGGCAGCTCAGTGTGACATCAGACCAGAGAGGGACCTTCAGATGACAACCTCCATGTGCTGGGTCATGCAGCCAAGGCAGACAGGGCAGGTTTTCCCCCTGGGACAGGGCCAGCTGCACACCAAAGGCGTGATTCACCGGGCAGCTAGTATGTCATTCTGTTACGTCCCAGGAAGAGTAAAGCTACTCTTAACCCACCCATTCAGAGTGGTCATGTACCCATGAACTATTGTAACATGTGACCACCTCTTTGGGTTTATAAGGAGGAATGGCCACTCTTTCCTGTAAGGGTTCCACTGCAAATCCTTAAATGTCTATCAAACGAAAACGAAAACTCCAGTTAACATTTCACTCAATCTCTACTCCCCATTCTGGTACGTTCCGCTCTTGTCAGATCAGTTAAATGCTGTCAGAGGTAGACTCGTACCTCCTCCTTGCTGGAACCCAGGTTGAGGAGGGCCATGGGACTGTTGGGAGCACTGCCGACACCAGGAGATGGCTCGGGGGCGGAGTTTGACTGCGGCGCCAGCGATGCCACCATTGCCTGATTGGCCGTTTTGGTTCCAAGGGTGGTAGATAGGTACTGTTTCACCTGCTGCCTCTGGGCCTGCTGGATGTGGTACTTGGTAGGATTTTCAAGGTGGGTTTGCACCTGTCAGGGGACCCAAGGAGAACAATGTTGTTGATGGTGTCTTTAAGCATTCGCCTCTCTACTCACATCAGAGTATTATAGCAACCTGACTGGTCTGAAGTTTGTTGTTTTTTTATATACTGCACAAGTCATTTTTTTAGACTAACGAGTAGAACCAGACTTTAAAAGCCATAGTGGATGGGCTCATCTTGAGCTGTCACTCACTGCCCAGTATAACCCAATATGGAGCAACGGGAAACGGGGTTAACCCAATAAGTGATCAACACTGTGGGTTAATCCCACCCACCTTGGGTCCTGCGGTTTCCTGGTAAATAGCTACAGAACAGAAACTAAACATCCTTCAGATGGTACCAGAGGAACATGGCGAATCACAGTTGTTCTGGGACGTGAATTCAGTTAGCACTCATCTGTCAAGAATTCTGAAAGGGCCCTCAACCACACCTGTGTTCATATATCCACAAGCATAAACAAAAACTATGAGATTTTGATTTGATTAAATCATACACAGCACTGCCTTCCTACCTTGAGCACCTCCACAGGCACCTGAGCAGGGGGTGGGCGGGTCGTGGGCGATGCCGCGGAGACGGCAATGGCAGGTGTGGGGCCGGCAGTGCCACGGGGGGCTGCTGAGGCCTGCCGTTGGGCCTCACGGCGCTCTTGCTCCCGCGCCTGCTCCCTCATCAGCTGCTGCCGTAGCAACACACGTGACGACATGGCCGACCAGCAGTGGGCGCTCAGCGCTAGGTAACAGCGGCCGGTCCCGGGTGAAACTAACTGTTGGGAGACAGAACGTGACCACAGTTCTCATTAAAGAGCAAACATGTGCCAGATGATTATCTTTTTCTGTTATTTCATTTGAAAGAATGAATACAGCTTTTTAAACTGACAGCAAATCAGAAATGAGCCCATGTGCATTATGATTTTAGTTACAAGTAATTCAAGCTTCCATCTGCATTCCTGAAAAGTCAATTTAACGATTTTTGTAACCAAACTGATCATCTCTAACAAGCTCCTGTCACTTGACCTTTGACCCCCTTTCATAAATGTCTGCAATGCACATTCCTGCCCACAGGTGGCGCTGCTGTGCCACAGCTGAAATTCAGATAGATGTATGAACTGCTACCAAAACAAATGTTTATAATAAAAAAAAAAAAAAATTTCTTCTGTTCTCCAAAATGTTACTGATATCTGGTTGGATGGCTAGAATAACACAGCTTTGTGGCTAACCCATCCTCTAAGGTCCAGACAGAGTCTCAGGTCTCTCCTAACCCATCCTCTAAAGGTCCAGATAGAGTCTCAGTCTCCACTAACCCTAAATCAGCATCCTCCCTCTGTCTAGACAGGCACTGGCAACAACAATAATTATAGTTATAATCTCTTTAACAAATCTAAATGCAATGTAAACATCATTGCATAATTAACTGGTAAGAGTTTTCTGGTTTAAGCACTCCTCTTGTAGCTTCGGACATGAATTTCTGGATGACTCAGTCGACAATTGCACTGAAAATGTATGCTGCAAGAGGAATTCCCTCAACGATCTGTCTGGTGGAGTGAGCAATCAGGTTCTCAGCCAGGATCCACAGCTTGTTTCTCTGGCCAATCGGGTCCTAAGTCTCAAGGCTAGCCTTAAATAGCGCTGTGTTTTTTCTCAAGCAGAACACAACTATTAATAACCACAAATTTATGATGCTGTGCTGTTTGTGCCAGTTTCCAGGCACGTCAACACGCTGGCTGGTATGAAGCTGCCAACACGGGCCCCGGGATCCAGGGCTTTGACGGGGGGTTTTCTAAAGTAGAACAGCCTTGTTGGCCATACTAATGGAATGGTACAAGCAAAGGCAGAACCATCACAGGACATGTGGATGAATTGCTCAAGAGGCCTGAAAATGAGAGGTGACCACCATCAACAGTAAATATTAGTAATGCCAAAAGGAAGTATCCACTGTCTGAAACATGCTGATCATGTGATCAATGGTTGGCAAACACACAGCTTGACCATATTTTTAAAGCATCAGGCTGAAGTAGTCATTCGTCATTCTGTCAAATTTGAGTTATAATCTAAAAATGATGCTTTGATATCAAATACCGTAAGGCTCTCAGCTCATCCTGCCCTGAGTTTGCCTCTACGGTGGTATGTCTCAGCCGTGTTTATAGCATCCCTGTAAACTGACCTGACGGTGACTCCTCCTCAATCGCCAAAGCCAGCGGAGACAGTGTCTACAGAGCCAGAGCCAATGCCAGCTTCTGTGTCAGACAGGCACGGGAGGAGCCGGAGGGACAACACTGGAAATGCACCAAACCCTCAAATTAGCACCTCATTATCATATTTTTTCCAGCTCCAAAACAGACAAAAGTGTAGCTTTTGCACTGCAGTTTCGTTTATCAGCACTGGCATTTTTACATGTTAGACAAAACAGACGTCTTTGTCAGCAGTTGATGACGAGACTTGAGCTTCCAACCTCAACACTTTCGATCACAAGTCTGGACCCCTGCCTAAATCTGTCCCCTAAAGAGGAAGCTGGTTTGTGACTGTTCGACTCTCCCGTGCTTGCAGCGATAACACAAACTACCGCTATGCACCTAAAAAGCTTCAATAAAAGTGTGTGATACTATACAGAGCCCAAAAAAGGCTTTCAAAAAGAAAGCAATTTAAAAATAATATCAGCGAATTCTACCCTGTCACTATCTATATTACGAGACTTGTCTACAGGTAGATGCATTTACAAGTTGCTCATTAGAGCTATTTTGGGGGGGAAAAAAACAAAACTAAAGGGGAAAATGTGACTTTTCATCTTCAATTTGAAAGGGTGAACTTTCCCAGAAGCCTATTAATATGTAATATTGTCACCTCCCAAAACGCAAGTACATTCAAACTACAGCATGGATTGGACAGGTTTCTCCGTAACATCTGAAGCTCCTGGTAAAGTTAATCTCTCCTTTTTTAGGAACTGCTGTCTGGACACTACACATGCATCCAACTTCCAATCACTTATCCACTACTGAGACACAGGTGTGGCCTGGAAATTACGTACAGAAACAAAGAGTCCGTAACGCTAAGTAGAGCCCGTAGAGAATTTTAAACAATACAGATGGCCAGAAAAAATAAAACCTGGAACAGGTGAAAAATGTGGACTGCAGTGACTCCAGTTTGCTAACACCGTCAAAGACAAAATGCTCTAATGAGTAATTACACTTAAGAGGAATCAATTTCACAGGGAGAAAAAAAAAAAAAATGCTGAGAAAATGAAAACCTTAAAATCAGCAAAGGACCCCACAAACACACACATAAAAACACACACCAGTCAAAGATAAAAGGTACAAACTACAAGAATTACTGTACAATGATAAAAAGCTTTTTTTTTCTCAGCAGTACAGAGGATCACGGTATAAACAGTGAGAGCACTTTCCCTAGGAGTGAGAGGCTGACAGGTTTTTTTGCATATTGTATAGAGAACGACAGCGTGCAGACCGACTGCTGCTGTCCGGTCATTGTAAACAGCGACAGTGTACAGCCCAACTGTTTGCGTAAACTCCAAGCAATCATCCTGAAAAACACACACACACGGCAAACTGCTTCTGAAACCCAGTGTGATGCCTGGGTATGGCACACTCACCTGTGATTACGGACACCCCTCACCTCCACACCTCGCGGCCCCGGTGGTCGACACCCCCCATCACCATCACCCCTCCCACCTCGCGGCCCCGGTGGTCGACACCCCTCACCTCCACACCTAGCGGCCCCGGTGGTCGACACCTCCACACCTAGCGGCCCCGGTGGTCGACACCCCCCGAGTCTTACACAGTATATAAGTAAATGTTGACAGTATTTTTATGCTCAAATTA
>JAACJT020000105.1:17045004-17067630 GCA_009936485.2 Gymnarchus niloticus | reverse complement strand
CTGACACAGGGACTGCACTTAATTTCGTTGTACTCGTTACAATGACAATAAAGATATTCTGATTCTGATTCTGAACAGACCATTTAACCCACAGTGGAAGACAAGGCTGTGAGTCTCACCTCCAGAGGACGCTGCTGAGCACGGGCCGGGACAGTAGAGGTGTGGCAGGGACACTCCTGCCCTCTGCGTTGGACATGCCCTGGGACTGACTCGGGCTGTGGACATGGAACGAGCCACAGTCACAGGGGAATTCAGCCAAGACGTTACCGGGGTTTGCCGTTATTCAATCTCATTCGATTCCCCGAAGGCTTCTGGCATGTCCTGAACTGCTCTTTATCTTTTCATAGCACCAACGGATCATGGGAATTTGAGGATGCGAAAGGGGAAATGGGTAGAGGAGCCCTGCCTGATTATGTAAGCACGGCCGGTTAGGCGTACGTGTGGAAAATGAGTAATTACCCAGAATTCAGAGCAGGACTGTCATGGGTGAAGTCAGAAGGTGACAGTTTTCTGAAAGCTGACACGATGATCAGGACATTGTCTCAGCTTGACGTATTGTGCTGTGGCCGATACATCCCATTTTTCAGCTGCGGCCATCTGCCGTACCTGTCGGAGCTGCTTGTCACGGAGCCACGGCGGGGCCTCATCTCGCCGTAGACCTCCACAGGAGATGGCTTCCTGGACACCCGCTTGTCAGGGCTTCCCAGAGCCGGGCAGGGAGCAGAGGAGGGCTGGTGGTCCTGCGCAGGGCTGGGAGACCACTCCCCTGTGTTTGAGGGAGTGAAACTCATTCAGAAGCTCCATGAAACAAAACCACAGAAGCCAACGTGAGGCTGGTTGTTTTAAATAACACCCCTTAGCTTAGCCACAAAGCTAACGGCAAGGGGCTCCCACAGCAGCCCTCATAATGCTACACATTACTGGCAAATCATGGCAGCACTTTAACAATGAGCCTGTTTTAAATGACATGGCAGGCAGACTCTGTAGAAACAAGTAGATGTTTCACGTGAATCCGTGACATGAGCTTTATTTGTGAAGGGCCAACTCACCATTGTCCTCTCCTGTAGTACTCAGTGTAGACAAACTGTCTGCTTTCACTACTTCATCTGTGGACACACACACACACACACACACACACACACACACACACACACACACACACACACAATTAGACTTCTGTTTTTTGGGGGGGGGGCTTGCCATATTCAAATGAGGCATGAGAACCAATGGAAGTCGAGTTAAACCTGCTTACAGTCTCATCTCTCCCATTAGTATCGGTCAAGTCTGCTGACTCATATTGTCGATCGCTGGGATGTTGTTACCTGTGTGGCAGCCACGGTGGACAGTCCGCCTCCCTTGCTGCTGTGCCTCTTTCTGCCTGCGAAGGGCAACACTGAGCAGACTCTTTTTCTGCATCCGCTGACAGGCCTCATCCTGTGCAACAGCAGGCAGCAAAACATAATGAACCATACCGACAGACAGGCAACTCCAGACCAGAGCACCTCCAGGGGAAGAATGGAACAGTCCACTCACCTCTTCCTTCTGTGTGGGAATGCAGTGGGACTGGCCCATTTTGCTCTGCACAGGGGGAGCTCTTTCTCCTTCCCCCAAGGGAAACTCGCTGGGGAGCTCCCCGGTCAGCTTCTGGAGACATTGTATAGTAAGGGAGGGGAAAAAAAAAAACAAAACATTTTTCACAACCTGACAAACATTTCTGGTTGGGGAAATAAGATTAAAGTGTACTTTTGGTAAACTGTCTGTGTATTCTCCACCACAGCTGGAGGTGAAATGTACTGAACCAACAGACCATTTGACAGAGACATGTAGGAACAGATCGGAGGGCGGAAATCACCCGCTGCCCACGCCCTGCACGCGTCTAAACACAGCTGGCGGACATGAAGTGTGATATGAAGCATCAATGGTTAAACAATGCTACTGCTAACAGTTACAGTTCCTACCAGCAGCCCAGCCAAACCCAAAAACATATTCAAGTAAATCTGATTATAAAGAAACTGTTCAGGCATTTTCATGTGCTTAAGAAGCAGATCAGCTCCCGGATCTGTGGTGGCATTTCTTGAAAAAAAAACGCAGCCACTGACGGATAAGGCCAGCACTGACAGACACTGACCGCCTCGAGCAGGCAGAGCCATTTCAATTCCCCAAGCCGGTTCTCCAGCAAGGCTTGCAGGTTCCGCTGTCTTTCCTGCAGCTCCAGGATCCGGGATGCGAGCTGCTTACTGTCTTGGCAGCCCGGGGCATCTGCAGGGCACAGATCAGAACTGGATCAGAACCCGATCAGAAGAGCACAGCAGTTAGCCTCTAGATGGCGTCGGCTCTGACCGCCGTTTACTTTGCGACCTGGAGCGGACAGGTGACGAAACGCAGCACGTCGCTTACCTACAGTAGACAGACCCACAGCTGTAATCAGGTGACCTTTGACCTCCATGTGGTGTGACCGAGCCGTGACGCCGGCGCTCACACTGCCAGCCGATCGGCAGCTCGTCTGTGCAGAGGCGGGGTGGACAGAGGAGCGTCACAGCGACAGTTAAGGGGAACATGCCTCTGGAGTGACCATCTTGGCGTCTCACCTCACAGTTCAGGTCATGAGTGTCGCACTGGTTCAGACTGGTGGCCATCCAATGGTCCTTCCTTTAAGAACGCTCTCCACACTCCTGTAGTGACGGGCAGTTGCCTTTAGGGGGCACTCCTCTGGCGCAGTGACCTGGAGCACGAAAGACTTGCGGTGAAGCCTAATTGTTCTGTAAACACTCTGGACTCAAATTAGGGCTGAAACAGGATTAAAGTGACTGAAATCAAGATCATCTGGGTATTTAAAGGATTAAAAGTATAAAATCTCCAAAGCACTGCAAGGCGATGAATTGAAATTTAAAGGCAAAACTTACAACCAGACAAAAAATAAATATCCAGAGATACACACACATAACCCCTCCAGTGTGTTTCAGAGCAGCACAGCTACCACAAGAGAGAACATGGGACAGGACGCACAGGTTCAAAAACAACCTGGTCCTTAGGTTAGCACAAGGCAGTGCCATGATTAACACAACACAGCTGCTAAATGGGGGGGGACTGGAGAGACATGGCAAAAGGAGGGCAGAGAACTGAAGCAGGAAGGGGGGAGACAGATGAAAAGATAGATGGGGGGATGGGATGGAGGCAGGAAACTGGGAAAGGAGAAGTAGATGTGGCATAAACCAGAGCAAGCAAATCAAGGTTCGTTTGAATATTCAAAGCCTGCAAAGGGGCATCTCCGTCTCGTCCTGCACGCCCGCTGAGGGACGTGCATCCCTGCTATCGTCAGGACCACCTATCAGGTCAGGTTCACCCCAGAAGAGTGCTTGATAAAAGCGTAGTCACTCGTTGCCTACTGTCAGGGACATGACAGAAATGCCACCATATTCAATACGATAAGAAAACTCCATTAACCGACTCTACTCCTGCTTAAAAAAAAATGTACAGATTTTCTTTTCGAACTGATATGGGGAAAACAGTTGAGGAGAGCCAAGGTTGTGTCTTTCAAGGCAGATCCACCTACTGAGCAGCATGGACATGTGGGAATCGTGACGAAGATGCTGCAGGTGGAGTGTGAGCATTAAGGTGGGACCTGAGTCTCTGAAGGTGGAAGCCAGCATTGATTGGTTGCTGAAGATGCTCCCACCCACCAGAGGTTTTGAAGCCTCATTTAGCTTCAGCATTGATAGGTTAATTCAGGATGCTCCCACCCACCACACGTTTTTGAAGCCTCATTTAACACCAGCACTTGTAAATTGCCCCCTGTCATTCTAAAGAACCATAACTCATGAAATTTTATTTTGAAACCCTATGAAACTCGTACAATTGGACAACTGATCTGGGGAAGCGAAAACCAGTGTTGGGCGTATGCTTACTGTAAAGGCAGCTCGTCAGAGCACACACACACACACACACACACACACACACACACACACTCACAACGTCGCACATCCAGGCACATTTAAGGTCACGCATTTCCTTGAACTGGGGAACCCTGCGTGATACTGGCAGAAGGGGCAAAGTGGAGGCAGAATTTGAAATTATAACTCTGAAGTAAGGTCTTTAAAAGGGTAAAGGTCATATTTAATACCTAATCTCTACCAACCCATACCTATGAACTTGCAAGCTATGTCCAGAAGCCAGAAATTCTGTATCTTCTGGGGTACCAACGTCGGGTCTTGGGCAGGTTTAAAGAAAACATCTACATGAGCACCTGAGGCTCACCCTGAATAAACGATTAGCCACTACGTGAAGACGAGGTCTGAGGTGAAAGCCCTGTGAGCTTCCAGTATCTTGGAATGGACCACAGACAACGGCCCGCCGGCCTCGATGTCACAGACACATGCAGCTGAGACGCGTCTGTGCTGACAGGCGAAGGGTCAAGACCCATCACTAAAGCGTGCACATGGCTGTCAGTGCTGAGAACGCCCCACCCTTTGGAACGCAGAGAAACACAAACAGGCAAGCATCCCAGACGACAGACACCAATGTGTACCATCTTCCTTTTTATTGCGATTGTTCGCTAACGATGAGTAAGTCCTGGAAAGCCGGATGCAAACCTCATTCATGATATCAGCCTTCAAGTTTTAACAAGAGCAAACTGGGCAGTTCTTTGTGCGTAATCGTTCACTTTTCTTAACTATGCTTTTTTAAATGTTCTAGAATTTAAAACAGGCTGAAATTTGGCCAGGAGGATAGGAAACAGAGAAGAAATGAGCCATGTTTAAGCAGTCACTGAAAGCAACACCTCTAGACAGAGGAAAGGGGAAAATGAACCCCTACCTGTTCACTGAGGCTCAACGCAGTGGTGATTACCAAGCATATTTTAATCTTATTCAATAACTTGGTTTGTACATAGGCATGCACCTGGTTTGAAAGGTGAATCTAAGATTTTAACTTAATAAATAACATTTATATAACATTTTTAGATGCCAGTCAAATGTCTCTGTTTAATTTATAGCGTGTTCTTGAGTCCAACAAACAAAGACAGCCAAATGTCGACAGAAGCTCGCTGCGTTTACACGAGTACAAGCCGTGTTGTCACCAGACGTGAACAGAGCCGCGCCAATTTGGTCGATTTCCCAGCAGATCTTTCCGCAAAACTGGCACCACATGGAGAGGGTGACACGCACTGATGGCTCACTGTCCCCACCAGTCACCCAGTAAGGGGCAGCGTGGTCTGGTGGTCATGCAGAACTAGTGCTGTGGGACCGAACCAAAGGGATGAGTGGCATTAGCACCGTTAGCTGCTGTGCTAAATCTAAAGGACCGTTCTGTGTTTGTTTTATGTTACTAATGCACTTTCTACCTTGTGACTGGGTATCTCTGCTCTTTTCCTGCAGCTGGAAAACCTTGCCTGAATTTTTAGGGTTTTTTTTTTTGTCTTCCTCTCACAATTGTGGATTATGGCTAAGATGGCATGGGACAAAGGGCTTTTTTTACAGTGTACAGCTGACCTGTAGCTTAAGAACTTTCCGGAAATGGCCATCACGGTAACGTAAGACTGCAAGATAAAAAGCATTCCTCCTGCAAGGATGCTTACAGAATTCCTCAAATCAGCTAAATTTGAGGAATTCTGCGAAATCCCCGGCATGGAAATTCATCCAATCTGTCTTCATACATCTCCCTCCCTCCCTCCCTCCCTCCTCTCCATTCCTGTGTTTAACATGCACAGTCTTCATCTTAGCTAAAAGCGCCATCCTGTTGGCGGGCCCTGAGTGAGGGCACCTGCGTGTTGTTTCCATGGCAAAGAGCAGATGGAAAAGCAAAAAAATCAACAAAATGGATAAACAAGATGGATGCTAAGATGAGGCCTTTTTACACAGATGTTATTAGGAAACGTCTTTTCCTTTTAACAATAATGATCCCTTTTGTTAAAAAACATGACATATTATACTAAGCTACTTCTGTGTCCTTCTGACTACACCGTCTGTAATTCAGTCCCCATAGTGCAGACCACAGCTGCTTACAGACACGCTCTGCAGCACAGACCACTGACCCCACGCATACCCGGGTGCTCAGACTCCTCTGCTTCCGAGTCGACCCCGACGACGACTCAAACCTCCGTCAGAGCCGATTCGCTGGCTACTGCAGGGCGCCAAAGCAGCACATCTCGTCTGACACTTGACATGATTTAAAGGCTCCCAGCAAACCAATGACAGATCTTGCTCTGTATCCAAATCAACACACAGCCAAGTCTTGAAAGTTATACCTTCCTAGTCCTTGAGCGTGAAGAGAAACAAATGCATTGCTTTATCATTTACTTCTCTCGTGCTGTGTGTTTATTGATTTATTTTCGATAATAAACAACCGCTTCAACTTGCCCTGCTTCCACGAATTATTAACTCGAGTTTTGCTCCTACGTCACGTTCTCTTTGCATGTCACGATCTTTGCTGATCTTACCTAAGAAAATTCCTCTGCACACTAAACTCCTGGAGAATAAAAGAGGATCTGATTCAGAAGAATCAGGAAAGGTGTGGTCTTTCCTCCATGCTTCTCCACACTCCTAGCTTCCGGTCTCAGCCTGGCTTTGTGCCCTCGTCGTATGAACTCGCTAAGATCAAAAGCCAGATGTCCACCTCCTTGCCACATGTCAACAGTGTCACCAGCGATGTTCTCATTGTCTCATCATTGCCTCTTTCCCCAAACTACGTGATTTCCTAGAGCAGGGGAGACTATTTTAGAATTATATTTACACGCCAGCCTGATCAAAAGACACCGAGGAAGATGAAAGGGCTCAGCGAGGGTCCATGCAGGTTGTGACAGGTGTCTCAGTACAGGGGCCACAGATGGGGGGGAGTATCCATTTTAACAAATGTCCCACGCGCTGTTCGGTATCCCCACATCACCCTTGTCAGCCTCTCTGACCACAGAGGCCGTGACATGGCCCCCGGCTGTCTTTGAGGGTGGACTTCAAACAGCATGCCAGCTGGGAAGAGTGGGACGGCTGACTGGGGCCCGATCACAGCTGTCAGTGGGGCCACAGAAGCCTAATGTTGTGTGTTAACTAGAGCAAACACTGTTTCTCTTACTCAGAGCCAATTAATTTACAGAGTGACAGAGAGACTATGAGGCGTACACACACACACAGTTTCCGCGAAGACCACTGTAAACAGTCCCGTGGCAACCCACCCAGTCTGACAGAGTAATATCACTTTGACTTTACACTCCGTGCTGCTCGCACCTCACATCTGTGGTGTCTGGAGTTACATCTGCGTGATCTTCAGGGACCCCAGTTTAACCCCTGACCCCCCATCCTGGGAGGTCCCAGCTGCACCTCTCTCCAAGATGATGAGAGGAGAAACCTCACTTCAAAAACTCCTCCAGCTCCCGACGCGTGTCTCCCCAGTGCCTCAGACTTCAAAGGCGTTCAAGCCGCCATGAACCCCCCACCCCCATGCTGCTTCACACTCAAGCGAAACAATGTTTGCCAGCTTCCGCGGGTAGGGGGTACGTATCACAGCCATTTTACAGCACAGAACCTCTCCATAACCAAGACCTGCTTCATCCTTCACCTCCATTGTCAGCTGACCTGTCATCACGTACGATCAGAGGTCATCAGGGCCAATCAGAATCTTCACAGAACTTCAGTTCAGGAAGTGACCTCAAAGAGCTCTCGACCAGCCGTCATATCCATTACATCTTTTGTAAAATTCACCTGGCCTATGAAAAATTCATCTGAGTGAAATCTCAAATGAACAAAAATATGTCTCTTCGTCCCCCCTGAAAAAGGGAGAAACACTCAGAAGATATCATAACCTGACCCATTTCTGACAGAACGGCACCGTTCACCACCACGAATGCCTTCCGTAGACACCCTAGCATCCTGAAATACCAATTTGTGCTACTTGGTACCTGGTCTGTCAAAAAGAGATTCCATTGGAATAGCGTTCTCTCCTGAACTCACTATCGGAAGGTAGTTACAGCATTCTAAAGATACTCACAGGGAAGTAAGCTTCTCAATGCATGTTCATTCTTCCCTGTGTAATGCAATCTCAAAAAAATAAGTTCACTGTTTCACAGTGTTTTAAGCAAAAGAAAATTACAGTATTCTGGTTAAGGTAGAGAAATGTGGCAGATAAGCCGAATGGAGATTAGGGCTGTCTGTTCAGCAGACTGGTCTCAGTGCACCGAACTCTGGTGAATCCTCTTCGAGAAAGACCACTTCAGACATATTTCTGGAGTTTATTATCTCTTACTAACCATCCGTGTGCTCTTCAAAATGCAAAATAAGACTACAGCAAACTGAAAAAGGCGTGGTGGTTTAGTAAACGTTTCCCCTCGTCTAGCTAAGCTTCAACTATAGTCGTAAAATGAAACCCACACGAGTTTGTACCTTTGGGGGATATGAGTATCACCACGTCGTTTAAGATGACAGATCTCTATCCACAAATGCTGCCTTGCTGTGATATCCATCGTCATGAAAATAAAAGGTAAAGACGGTTATAATGGAAATAGGCGGTCATTTAGGCTTTAGGCGAATGCTCAATGTACAGGCGACAGCTCTCTGAGGAACAGAGACGAGCCGTTCCAACAGACAGGGGGTTGAACGTCACCCCAATGTTGCCAAACTCGTAGCCGTGGTCAGCGAGTGGGACAACTAGGAAAATGTGACTGGCAGGCGAAGGCACAGCAGGGTCCCACCATGCTGACAACACTTTCTCAAGGCAACACGTTGCTCGATCTGTGCTGCTTTCATCCTGATTTTCCTCACGACAGCAATCTCGCTCAAGGGCAATTTGACAGCTTCATTCAAGACCTCAGTCAGCTTGTTACCTAGCAGCCTGTCCGACTCTGCCTTACGCATCATGCTTCCCAGGATACACTCCTCATTGTCTCTATCTTGTGTGGATACCGGCAACTACACGTTTACCATGTGACTTCAAATCACAGGCATTTTCCTCGAAGTTCTGACACTGTTTGATAGTCGACAGAATTCTGTGTAGAATTCCAGCACTCAGAGTCTTTGCTTGCATCTCCGCCATCTCCATAGCGCCAATCCCATAATGCCTGTTTGGCTCCTCCCTTTATTTGCTTACTGGCCACGTTGGCTTTCAGACCATTTTTGTCGAGTCAGAGGCAGCAGCACCTGACCTCAGTCCAACAGGACAAACGCCAATGTCAATGGCAGGGATTCGGCAGCCTTAAGAGATCATTTTCACACTATTTTCCCTTTTCTAAAAAAGACAAACTTTTATGAACAACAACAGGAGCCCTTTTAAGCATTTAATATTTCATAGGTTGTTTTTTTACACTTCATCGATAAGCCAAAAGCAGCTTGTGATTTTTTGGGGTTTCTTTGTAAAATAAAAAGCAACAAATTAATGCACAGTCCGGGGTGTACTTACAGCATATTATGGGTGTAGGGATCATGGCAGACGTCGTAGCACTGCCTGCACAGATAAATGGATATGAAAGCCGCCCAGAGGCAACTGAAAATCACAACACGTTCGCTGCCCGCGACTTCTGAACGGAATGAAATTCAGGGAGCAGCTGCTAAGGTTAGGATCACGCAGCATCAGAGTGGGAAATCCGTGTTCTGACATTACTGTAGAATCACGGAAAATTACCTCAGCGTCCAGGACCTGGAGGCTGGACTCTCAATGCGTGATTATGTGAATTATTCACATACACTCATTAAGTGTATTTCAAACTGTTTATATATAGTGCTGCAAAGTTCTACCATCACGGCTCCCACATTGTGGTTTTAGTTGCCTTAAAACTTATAATTGATCAAAGTGCCGTTTATGCTGACAGCAGGGGTTAGAGACCACTGTGACGTGGCATCTCCACGTCAGCCTGCAGAGAACCGGGCGGCGCGGTTTTGGCTACGGGGGGTCAGTCGATGCTGCCGGGCTGAAAAGTTGACACGTGGAAGCTGCCCCCAAAAAAGTGTGACCGCTACGGTGCACGCCGATGCCCATAAATCGTTTCCAACCTGTAAACATGATTCCTGTGGATCACATTTTACCAGGGCAGTTAAGGGGAGTACTTGGTGGGGGGGGCATCTCTAACCTAAACATACAGACACCTGAAATCTGCTGGAAGTGATGCTGCATTTCCTAGGGAGTAGCATCTTCAGACTCACCCAGGAGCTCGGAATCATGAAAGCCAGCCTAGAGAATCTCTGTGGAAAGTGGAGATTTCTGCCTTGATCATATAGCCTGTTTCCTGCCTCACTTTACCTACCCTTCTACATCGCTTCTCCTGTCTATCTCCATTCCCCTGACTGAATTTCCCATCATTCCACAAGCAATTCTTATTCACTATTGCTGCCTGACTTTCCTGTCAACGTTCAGAGTCTGTTTACAGCTCGTGCCTTTGAATCAAAGCAAATTAAGAAGACGGTAAAGGGTAGAAAGACTGCTGGAATGACCTAAGCAGGCCTGCATGACCTTATCGGACACACGGCTGGCCCTCACTTGGCATCGCCTTGTTGCTTTAACGCTGAACTTGGGCTCCTCTTCAGTGTCGTCAAATCAGCCCACTACACGGATCTGTCATTTTTAATGCAAAGGGCTCCAGTACAGGCAGTTACAGGATACTTACTTGTAAGTTATCTGTTCAGTCACACACACGCTCCTATATGACGATACACACGCATGCACCATTAATGCACGCTGGAGCATCTCCCCTCACTGTCATCCATGCAATGTCGGAGGGTCTCCGGTGGTCTTTCTTTCGAGGTGGACGACTTACCGCAACGAGCCGAAGTCGCTGTGGTCTGACGGCTGCGGACCGGCCGCCGTCTAAAAGGAGGATCCGAGCCGCGTCGCCTCGGTCACCCCTGCGTCATTCAGAGGTTCCCTTCAAATGAAAAATCAAGCCAAATAAAATCGTCAACGCGGTGTGAGGAACAGGCCGAGTCCGTCACCCTGTCCAAGGCGAATGAGCCCCACAGCATCCGAGGTCTTCATCATTCATGATGGAAGAAGAAGAGGATGAAATGCAATTCATAAAGCGGGCAAGGGCGGTGCATGGTGAAGTGCCATTGACCCAAGTCCGGATGACACACACACACACACACACACACACACACACTGCAGCCGGTCCATGCAATCAGCGCCTGCAGGTCAAACACCACGGGGCGGGGGTGTCCGGTGTGTGTGTGTGTGTGTGTGTGTGTGTAAGAGAAATACACACAGAGCACCGTCCACGTATTTCATCAGAGGAAAAGCACGGCTCACTTGTTCACTTAACCAAACAGGTTGCCGAGGCTGCGGGTCTCTCGGAGCCGTCGGAGCTTCTCGTCTCAGGTCAGCAGCTGCGATATGCCTGTACACGGATCACACACACCGACACCTTCCCTGAAGGGTGTAAAGGAGCATGTGCTGATGGGAGGATGCGCCGTCATAGTCTGATGGCAAACTCTTTCTGCAGCGTCCGAGGTGCCCGTTAAACCCCGCCGGATCCCCGTCGGCGATGCGCTTCGGTCGCGGTCCCGGTCGCGGTCATCTCCGGCTGGCCAGCGGTGTAGGGGGCGGTGGTCGAGGTCCTCCCTGAGCCGCCGGCTTGGGCGCAGTGCCCGCTGTCTGTCTGCTCAGATCCGGAGCCCCGCGCCTACGTTAAGCCTCATCCGCACTTAGACCACCGCAGAACCGCCTTTCTCACACAACAGCCGGCGTGCCGTCATCATTTCACACCTTGACTTGTTTGCAAATACCTCGCATATGCTTTAGAGCCCGAGAAAGGCTTGGCACGCACTGCGGAGTAGAAGAAATATTTAAAAAAAAAAAGAAGAAAAAAAAAAATGAACAGGATGAAGATATTTAAATGTCACTTGTGGTATAAATTGATACAGCGTTATGTGTGCGGCGTTTCCACCTGCTTCCAGTCTATGCGTATTCTCCATTCCCTCCGCACGCACGGGTGCCCCCTAGCGGACAGCCGCGGCTCAGCGGTCCGAGCGGTCCGACCCCCCCCAGCGCTGGCTGGACATAAGCCATTAATACGCCTTAACTCTATTGCAAGCTATTTGCCTATATAGTTCATATACAAGCATGGAGGTGCTCGGTGCTTTCATTTATTAGTGGTCGGCAGTCAACCACAGACGTTGAATTTTGCTGCCACATTGAAACTAAAAACTAAATCGCCATGTTAAGTGTAGACGGCATACATACACTCCATGCTCTGATCTCAGGCCTATTTTGTTTCTCGTTGCGAGGATCTTATTAGTTCTGAATACAGCTCAGAGGAGAAGCACTGTTTACAAGGCTCATTTACACTGTGTTGAACCTAGGATACTTTAGGGAATGGTGAATCAGGGAAGGTCTCTATGAAAGAAAATGCTACTTTCTTTCAGCGCCAGTCAGCGGGGGAACAGAATGTACGAGTGTCTTCGCAAACTAGTTTCGGGCTCAGCTTTAGCCACATGCTTTTAAATGCAAGACGATATGGAAGCATTTTATTTTTAATTGTTGCACAAATTTAAGACGATTGATGGGAAATTATGGGCTAGGGTGTGATGATTTTATGTAAGCCTATCCTTAATGACCCGTTCTTATTTATTTGCGTAGGGTCTTTCAGTTACCTTTCAGGTATCGTGGTCTTAGTAGGAACCAGCTGGTCAATCCTCCACTGCTTACCACAAGAGGTCCTCTCTGATATGTCAAGCTCTTTGCCTCAGAGTCTCTCAAGATCTCCGTGCTGTCCACCATCTTGGGCACCCGCTCCCCTTTCTGCATCTTGCGATAGGGCCAAAAATCTCAAAGTGCCTTGGGAAGTAATGCCTCCCTGGTGTTAAGATGGGGATCGCAAATAAAACGACCATCACCAGGAGATTGAGCTCAGCTAATATGGTTTGTCGTGGATGACATGCAAAGACACGATATGACCCATCGAAAGCACAGGGTAAAACTGTGGCCCAGACTATCGTTAAGTCGTAACCAAAGAGCTGTGTTAATATTTTTTATGATAGCATGGTTATTGGTAGTGGGTATGACTCTTTTCAGTCTCAGCTGAAGCCCCGCGTAGAACGTGTTAATCAAAACAACACACCGGGGAGCCCAAGAGACCCGGCTGATCAATATGGTGGTGTTTGCTGGCAGCCAGCAGAGCTTCCTACAGGGGAAAATGAAGAGACTTAGCATAAGAAGAAAGATGTAAGAAAATAGTTCAGGTTCATTTTATCTAGAGAATGTCTTGGACCAATAGGGGATTGCTTCAAAAGCTGATGGAGATCACCTACTGCCATCAACCTCGTGACATAAATGCTTTTAAACCCCAGTCCCTGTCAGACCTCATGGTCATGCCGGTACTGTCTGAAGGGCATCTCCTCTCACTTTGAAGACCTTGAAGTGAATGGAAAGAGGATTTTAAAATTCTTTTAAGAAGCCAGCAGATGATGAGGCGTGTGCTATTTTGCTGAAGTATGGATAACTTACCTTAAATGAGAGCACACAATCCCTGAGCTATGTAGTAACATCTGATTTCACCCATCGACTTAAATGTCGAACAGTTGCAAATTTTAGGTTTATAAGGATTAAGATGTGTGTTGTATAACTGAGGTGATGTTTTCTCATTTTTTGAAGTTATTTTTTTCCAAGTGGCAGATACTGCAGCAGATTTACAAAGGGGAATCACACTGCCAGCCTCACCCAGGCTGAAAATCCCAGGAAGGTCAATCTATCTGTCCTTCTATTATAATATTGTGTCTATGTCCAGAAGATTGTGAGTTCAAATCCCAGTGCAGGCAGAGCAATCATCTCAGCTTTGGGCCCTTGACCGATGCCCTTATCCCCAACGAGCCCAGGTATTCTGGACCCTGGCTGACCCTGCGCTCGGACCCACGTGTGTGTGCCTGTGCCTCTTGAACAGCAAGATGGGAAATGTGTAAATGATCCAATTTCGCTGTGGAGATCAACAGAGTATCTCTGTTATATTCCAGCCTCCCCATATTGTTTGTGTCTCTCATCTCTTTCTTCTTACTCCTTCTCCCTACCTACTGCTTTCTATCACTGTGTTCCTCCCTGTTTTTTTGCTTCGCTGTCTCCCTTTCTCTCTCGATTCATGATGAACACAGCCTTCCCTCCACCGATGTCTACTCTTCCCTATACCAATCTTCCCCATCTCTCTCTTCCCCTCATCTTTATCTCACTTGTACCCTCTCTCCCCCTTTACTTGATATTTCTTTCTATCAAAATCGCAAGCATAAGAGATGCTCAATGATTTGCTTTTACAAATCTCACATGAGCAAAACAATGATGGCTGGTTGCCAGGAGGAGAAAGTGAGATTGGCCTGTGACTGCGTTCAGGTGAAGCCCAAGTGAAAGCTGGGGTATCAGGAGGGCGCAGCATTCATGTGGGAATCTCTTCAGCTGTACGTAACAGCAGCTACTGTACGGAGTGATTAGCAGGGTTAAATGCAGACTGAAAGGAAATGCCATAACAAAAAAGCATGTCAAGCTCATTTTATATTGCATTGTAACTTCAGATAAGAGTATTTATGGCCAGCTAGGAACTACTGAGAATTTTGTGCAATTTCACAAAGGAATCATGGGTATTCACCCAAGAATGGGGCTTAAGGTTTCCAGGAAAGCAGGAAACTAAAACACTTAGAATTAATCCACATATCTGCACTCTGCTCAGGAAACTGAGAGATACTGAATTCTTCGCCGTTTGAAGTATGTGACGACATCTAGCAGATACAGTCAATGGCCACTTCTGTATGAAACCAAACTCCGCTGTTATAATGTCTTAGCCTTCACATTAAGGTCCCTTGATACTCAAAGAAGTTGTAAAAATATGAAGTCTTGAAAGCATTTGCAGTACCGTCAAACATCATTCAACAAAGCTTTGTGAAAATTTCATTTGCTAATTCAGTCATGTCCTTCAACTATCATTAAATGAATTTATGAAGTCATTTGTGTGAATTAATTTGTCCATGGTTTGATAATTCATGAATACGTGAAAAAAATTCTAAGCTGTAAAACATATTTACAGCAAAAGGAGGACAGCAGTAATTGGAGTTCCACCATAAGCAGCCGCAGCTTGCAGTAAAGTATTGGCAACAGAACTAATGGACTGCAAGTACTGTAATTTACTGTAAAATGTGTAGGTTAATGTTGCTGTCTCAGGCTTACTGTGAAGTGTAATCTCAATATACAACAGATTAACCAGTGGCTGTATTAGCAATGTTTATGCTACTGTAGATACACAGAGGCATTCTCTCATGTTAATACTAAAATCTATAGTGAAATACATTGTAGTTCACTACTGTTTACTGGCAGCTCAAGTTTCCAATAAAATGCTGTTATTTACTGTAAAGTTTTCTGTTTCAGTGTAAGTTTTTTTCCCATCAGGAACAACCACACCGCTCAATTCCTCCTGTGTATGCGTAACGGGCAACATTCAAAGCCTGGAGTCGACAGTCACAACCACGACCACCCTCAACGTGGTCTGTTCATCAAACCAGAGAGCCGAAGGTCAAACACAAGTCACTTGAACCGCACCATAGTAAAAATAGCTTTATTCCAAAAACATTTTGCAGGACAGGCCTCAAATAAAACCTCAAATTTAATTTGACTTGCCTCGTATAACACGTATTACAAAACTGCACACGGTCCCAAGGAGGCAATTTTTAATGAAAGGAAAGAAGCAAATTCAACATCCGCACTTGAGCTACGGACGCTGGGATGTCCAAACCCATTCTGACACACATACAACCATGTTCAAATATCCTTAAAAATATCTACATTTGTAGTCAGAAACATCCTGGGAGGTGCAGTACAGCGAAACATGAGGACACCCATCTGCTCCATCCCAGTGATCTTTCTTGGCACTTGAAGCCACATTCCACGCCTGCCTTGTGAATAAATTCCTTAGCAACCCACCAACTTTCGGAAGAGAGGATACCACTAAACCAGCAACGAGTTCGTACCACTCAGGAACGTCTGAATAGTAAAGGGACATTTGAGTGTTTCCATGGTTCGGGTAGGGTGGCTTTCTAGAGCTACCAAAATTTGGGCACTGCAAGCACAGCTGCATGGGGCAAACTCCCACCCTCCGTTATTTCCCACCTGTGTGTCCAAGTCATCTTCAACCCAGCACCATCTCCCTGAGGGTGCACACACAAATCATCTCAGAAAGATGAATAACTTCCTTATTCAGAAGGAATTAAAAAAATCACAACCAATCAAATCTCATACATCAACATCACAGTATTAGACTTTGGTCTACAATCTTGACTATTTCAAAATATACATTTTTGGTTTCAAAAAATACGTTTTGATGAATTTCTGTGCAAAGGCAAAGCGACTTAACCGATCCCGCTGGCTACACCGTGAAGTCGCAGGCTACCTGTAAGTCATTTAACGTGCAAATTAAAAGCACTACAGTATTAATTGGCCAAGGATAAACTGTATTGAGTTATTAAAATCAAAAAGGGAATATTAGAAAGGAACACTAAACGACACTATGTGCCACTTCCAGCATCACTGTTAACATCTTCATCTGCTCAAGGGTTTACTTGTAGCTAAAAGGGACGGATTGAGAAACGGCTTTCAACGTAGAGTCTGTGTTTTACCCCGAACCCAAATGTCCCATAAGTCACAGCGTCAAGTCACCTGAAGCCCAGCTTCACTGAAAAACCAGAGAAGTGTAACTGGGTGCTCACCTGAGTTCATGCTGCCTTTTTAACACTGCTTGGCTTCAAAAAGCCACCGGAAGTCTAAATCACCACACTGACAGCTTTCAGAAGATTTATGTACAACTTAATTATAGGACAGGAGATCTGTCTCACTAACTCATGTACAAGGTTAACATCCGAGAAGAATTTGGCACAGATTCCCTAAATCCAGAGTAAACAAACAAGCATTGAGGAATTTATAAGACCAAAAGTCTCCCAAATGGGCAAAGTCCAAAATGATCCATAAAAATCTGCATTAAAACCTCGGCCACCAAAAAGTCTTCAAAATTCATTTTACTTTATGTGCAATAACCCCTGAACAAAACAGCTTAAGTAAAATCAACAGAGGTAGTCAAATCCTCTTTAAGGAGGTAACCTAGTGCAGGAATATTAACTTTACCCAAGGTTACCATCACCACCTAACTACCAACACCAGCCCCTTTTCTTCCCACTGTAGAGTAGACAGCAGGGCTGAAGATCCCGACCGGGTTCAAGACCTGTGAATGCCGGGAGCCTCTACAGGTCCTGCAGTTTGGAGCTACGGTTGACACATCATATGAACTACAAATTGTGTCCAGCAGCAGAGAGAAGGGGCTTATGGGTACATCTCTGCAAATAAGGGGGCTGTAACAGCAGCTGAAGTACAGAAACAGCCAATTAAAGGTAACTTTGACATGTTACCTTAAAGTGTGGGGATTGAAGGTCTACAAAACAACAGCTGGCCAAAAACTTAGTAGTCAAGCAAGAGATTATAATTACACTAGGAACTGTTAATGATTTCAAAAGGGTAAATTTTATTACAACATAAAATATCCCCTTTCAGCTTCTTGATAAACAGAACCAGTCAGAAAATAAGAAACCACTAAGCCTTAGCAGAGAATGAAGGAAAAGGTACAATTCTTTTCAGATCCACAGCTCAGACTTGATAACACATCAGCATGTGCGTGTGATGTAGTGCGCACGCACACGCACACGCACACACACACACACACACACACACACACACACACGCACACACACACACACGAGTACCTCAGCATCTGTAACCCCTGACGCGGAATGAAATTGCAGGATGTAGGGAGGACGGTGAGAAGGCGGTACCTGGCCCACTTCCTGCGCTCCCCTCACGGCATCAGAGGCGCCACAACACTGCACTTGCCGCACCGCTCAGCGGTCCGCGGGACCAAGAAGTCACAGGCGGCCGCTCGCTCGCGAAGCGCGGCCCACACCCGAGACGGTGGTACCGGTAACGGGAAGCCCTGACACACGGCCAGGTCCTCCAGGGCCTGCAGGAGAGCCACCACGTCGGTCGCGGATCGCAGGCGGGCGGGGTGGCTGTCGTACACGGGGTGGGTGGGCAGCAGTGGCTGGCCCTGCACACTGAGCTGGTAGGTGAGGCCCGGCTCCACGAGCAGGACAGTGTCTGCCATGGGCGACAGCTTGGAGCACTGCACCAGCTGCAGCCGTGGGCCCTCGGTCATCAGCGCCACCCAGTGGGTGGGAAGTACAGACATGCGCAGTTCTGCCAGCAACCGTCGGAGCTCGCGGTACTCGGTGGGGTCTGCGCCCACGGGCCGCGTGCGATCTGCCAGGCTGAATATCTGCGTGATCTGCGCAGGGGGGCAGAGCTGGTCAGGGCGCAGTCAGGGTTTTGGGAAGGCCCTCGACGGCGAGTCTGGACAAACTCACCTTAGGCATGACCTCCAGGACTCCCGGCTGATCGGCAGCACCTGGGATCCCCGCGCCCTCGTCCAACCTCGTTGGCGGATTCCCATCCCACCCCACAGTGGGCCTCGTAGACGTCGCCCCCAAAAACGGCGGTGCCGTGCATTCCGGCGTGACTCTGGTTTTCGGAGGGAGGGGGGCGGAGCCTCCATCGTCCAGTCTGTCAGAGAGCCCGTCCTCCTTCCTCATCTCGGACCTGCCGCTCTTCTCACTTCCTTTGGTCTGGGGAGGAAGCTGTTAAACAGAGACGTCATTCTGTCCCTTGAGAGCTGATTGCCATGGATACAGACAGGACACCCCGTCACAGAGGGCTGCCAGACAAACGGCTTCCCAGAGCCTGATTGTAACAGAGCATCTTCCAGCACACTCACCCTAACCGGGGGGTATCCTTTCTACAGTCTCATCCTGAAGCACAGCATGCAACATTATCTCGAAATTGCTTGTAGTCAGGGGGTCAAACACTCATGATTCACATGGGTCCCGTCACTGGACTACGGAAACAGACTCAAGCGCCCACTAGTGACAAAGGTGGTGACAGAGGCATCGCGATAAGCAGAGTAGCCGTGCCCTGTCATGGGAGAGTGACTCCACCTCACGCTCACACCACGGCTCGTGACACCTAATGGGGGACAGCCCACCCAACCTGTTTGGGCAGATGGTAGAAAGATACACCTGCCCCCTTCTCCAAGTTGCCCTTCGTGGGGTAAACAAAGCAGGGAGACAGAAAAGGAGGAGGCTTGAAGGACAAAGTGTTGGGCTCAACTGCCACCAACTCGCCGATTTAGGGGACGCGTGCCGGCTAAGCTGCGCGGCCGGCGGTACAGTACGTTCTCTAGAAGATCCGCTGCTTTGATCTCAATTGCAGTGCAATAATGCTCAGGACCAAAATTCACGAGCAGCTGGTGCGCTACTTTCGAGGGGACCAAGACTAACCACCGTCCATAAAGTGGGTATACTACAACACAAGCATTTAGCGTAAACATAAAACAAAAGGCAAGCTGAAACAATAGGTTAACACTGCTGGTTTGCAAGTTGTTTGAGCCTTTTTAGGTAACACCGTTCCTTTGCTCTGTACGCATTTTGTTTCATTTGAATTGCTTTTAGCTTTTCCTCAAATAAAACCTCCTCCTGTCTTTCTTTTGCTTGTAGGAATTTCAGTTTGAAATGGGTTAGCATTTTTGTTTCAAAACGAGGATGTGTTCGCTGGCGTGCCACAGGTTCTGCCCCAGGTGCCTCGGTATTGGCCAAGTCACTCCCCTCCCCATGGTCCCGCTCTGGTGTCAGAGTGGAGCAGGGTGAGAGTGAGTCTGCCAGGGACGAGATGAGGACAGAGGAGAAAGGCAAGCAGTGCATTCATCTCTCCTTTGGTCCTCAAGTAACATAAATAGTCTGTTAAAAAAGGTTTGAAGGATTTCAAGACTTTCTAAAAACGACCAGATAAATGGATAATTACATCTTCATTTCTGTAATGTGTTCTTACATGTTTTGCTACATATAATTTGGCTGTAGCTTAATTTGACTCAATTTACTTTTAGCATTTAAAATCTAGACCCAAAGAGAATGACAAGTCTCATTTCAAATACGACGTGAAGAAGTTAGTTTTCTGTTTGGAATTATGCAACAAAAAGAGGAATAATCAAGTTACTGATTATGATTTCAATATTATGCAATATGATTGTGATGATTATGTTAGCGATTACAGCAGCCGTAGTTTGCAGTGTGGGTCAGAGTTGGTGACAGGAGTAGGATTTTAATTTTAGTGTCCTATAGGTGGCAGCAGCTGCTCTTTTGTGTTCACTGCAATTGGGATCGATCTTAGTCTATCGGTTGGAACTATTTTCTGTATCTACGTTGGTTGCAATTGGCATGGAAGTTCCGTACTACTCTGGTCCAAAGGTGCATGTTAACCTTCTCGAGAAAGCACCGTACTTTGATTGCAACTGACCCTTGGTGTTTAAGGAACCTCCCCCCTCCAAAAAAAAAAAAAAAAATCAGGAGGAGTTACTCACCTGCGAGGTGGTGACATCACCATCCCTCATCTCCAGCCCACAACTCACTGGGCCGGACGCAGCCCCCCCATCTTCCTTGGCCTGGTCGTCAGTGCCCCGCGGCTCTTCCCACAATGCCATGCTCTTCCTCGGACTGGGGGGGTGCTCGAGATTTTTGTCGTGCGGCCTTGGCTTGGCCAGCCCCACACGGCCTTCTGTGGTCATGAACTCAGACTTATCCATTTGAAAAGGCAGCAAGTGTCTCTACTCAAGAGAAAGACAGACAGAGGTCACAAAGTACCAGTGCTGTATTACTGTCATTTAATGCCATTGTCAAAAAGAATATTCTTCACTTGATAACAGAAATACCTTTTGATGGATTTAGGACCAGCAACAGTAAACAGGCATCTTCCAACAAAGGCAGGAAGACGCAATCATGTCGAAACTCAGCGATTTAAATGGCTAGGAGTGCCCTCTAGTGGTGCACAGATCTACACTCAGCAGAAGCCGTTGGACTCACCATGGCCTGCTTCTGGCACTGCCTCTTCCGACACTTCTGGCGTTTTTTATTGCTGCCTCCGAACTTGGGCTTGTCGATGCAGAAGTCGCAGGTGCCGCAGTCAGCGTTGTGCAGGCAGGCACTGCAAGTGCCACAGGACCGGCGGCTCCGCCTCCTCGCTCCGCCCTGGCGAAGGGGGGGACGTAGAGTCAAATACACAGAAATCAGCTTGACGTGCACGTGTCCCCATGTGCTATCGCGGGAAGAATCGTGACTCCACGGTGCCGTTCATACCTCCAAATCGTCGTCATCGAAGAGAGAGAAATCTTCCGACTTTGTGTACCAGGGACCGGACAACAGAGGACACAGGGTCACTCTTTCAGAATGTATGTTACACTACAGTGTCTGCGTTACAGACGCACAGGGCTGCCCTCTAAAGACACAGGAGCGTCCACACAATGTAAAGCAAGGCAACTCACCTCAAAATCCAGCTTCTGATTCTGCATGCGAGGGGGAAGAGGAAAACAAACTTTTTCAATGTACAAATACCACAAATAACCCTCCGGTCAACATAGTACAGATTCACCATATACCACATGGCCAAAGGTACAGCAACTGGACCCGTCAGTCTAAACAGCATTTTGTTCCAAAACCAAGGGTAAAGACAGGAAGCTGGTCCTCCCTCTGCAGCTATAACAGCCTCTACTCTTCTCTGAAGGCCTTCCATTACATGTTGCAATGTCGGTGGAACTTGCTTCCATTCAGCCATAACAGCATTAGTGGGCCTGGGTGATCAGGTCCTTTTCTGTCTGTTGACCCCAGGCAGTACGTGGAAAAGTTGTAAAATGTAGTTTTTAAATGCAGAAATAATTACTGGCCATATAAGACAAGTTCAGTCATTTTTTTCTGTAAAAATAAATCCCTGTAATAACTACAATGAGATTAATAATTTCTAATAAAATCCTGCTTGATTTCAGTTGAATAAGGGGGTACTTGATGCTTACTGAAATTGCCCTGGGGGTCCAGAATGCAAAAAGTGCTGGGAGCCACTGATATAATGCATGTCAAACTGAAGCATGTGTTAACTTGACCAGTGTAATTATACCTCAGTTGTGTGTGGACCTCCGTACAGGAGACATTTTTATAAAGCTACAGCTCTTTAAATGGATCACATGTTCAGAACGTTCACCTCACTGACTGCCCATTCACCCGCTGAGGCACGGTGGTGGTCATTCATCACCGGGTCTTCAGAACTCTGCGAATATCATAACACGCTCAGATAACACCCTGCCCAGAAGAGAAACTTCGCTTTCCACACCCCCCAATTAACAACAACCCCACCTACACTTATGAAACAGGCCTCCATTCCTTAATAAACACTGTAGCTGACAACTGTCCTAAGCAGACTGGCATACACCACATCTGATCACCGTGTGCCACATGGTTTAAGCCAAACACCACCTCCTCCCCACAGCCTCCCCACAGCACCTTCTTAACTGGGAACAAGCACTTCCGGCGCCGACACCGGATGGGCTTCCGGGACTCAGGGTTGAGCAGGCCGTTCCTGCAGCTGGCACATTTCCCACAATCCTCTGTGACCAGGCAGGCATGACACTGACCACAAGGCAGCCACTAAGGGGGGGGGGGGGGGGGGGTGGGGGAGGGGGGCCTGGGGGGGTTCGGGGGGGGTGTTGGGAGAGATGCTTTCTGGTGGTGTTGGGCGGGCTGGCTGATGTGGGGGGTGGGCGCTGTACGGTGC
>JAACJT020000105.1:17009072-17040042 GCA_009936485.2 Gymnarchus niloticus | reverse complement strand
TTTTGCAAGCATAACTTTTATAAAGCACTTTCCTTGGTTATAGTTCAAGGTTCTAAACCTAGCTTTCTGTCCCTACATTTTCCAGCCCATTGATTTGCCCAAAGGTTCAATTCTGGAAGCCTCATTCGACACAGTGTACATCAGGGACTTTAGAGAAGGCAGATGAATCAATGATCAGGAGATGCTGACATGGTGCGAGCATTATTAACCTGTGATAATTGTACCACTGTAGTGACTGATAATAACTGTTGTGATATCACACTGTAATATACCCATAAACTCCAGTAGTTATTCTCACTAGGCTAATTTTACTGCTGCAATTGTTTCTTTATGTATTGTAAATGTACATGCATTGTTATGGTATCAATGTATATATAGGTATAAATGTAATTTGCATTAATGTATTATTGAACAGTGTATTCCATGTATTTCTTAATTTTCACCACCAACTCAGTTAACTTGTGTACTCAACTAGCTAATTCACATTATGAGGTCTTAATTAGCCTGACAAGGTGCACTCCTAGTTGATCTCTTTAAGTACATGGGTATGTTGGATAATAACTGTATATTCTGGGGTGAAATGAAGAGATGTTTAGAAGTATGAAAACTGACACACTGACCAACCTGAAGTCGTACACCAGTTTTACACCAGCATGAACATGATTTAAACATGATCTTCATTGCCTGCCTAAGACTTTTGTTCAGTACTAACACTAATAACACTTTAAATATGTGTTCTTATTACAGAACGAATAACGTAGTTTATTAGACCTGGGCAGAAAGAAAGTATTCCCTGCAAATCACACGTTGTAGCATCCTTAAAGTTTCTCACCCGCTTTTGAGCGTGTATGATGAGGGATTACCTAGCATAGTAAAGACAGCAGTATAAACGTTGTGGAAAGGTTGTTAAATAAGAAAACGCAGGTGTTGTATTGGAAGTCCTGGGAAGCGTTCACCAAGACGTGAGAAAGAGAAAGCTGAAACAATTTCGGTAAAAAGAAGGGGGGCTTCTACGTCGTATAACAGAATAACAATACTTTAATGTATGTAAAGAATCGGTGCGTTCCATGTTCTGTGGTGATAGAACCTTAAAAGTACAAGTTCGGCAGCGGACACGTCAGAATGTAGTTAGCCAAAGGAAGTGACGTAGGTGCAATCGTGACTCGTGCAGTGGGACACCACGAGAGAAGAATAAGAAGAAGTTACTTAGGGAAGCTTATATGAACAAGACGTGTGTCTCGGTATAACCATCGTGACTAGAAGTGTCAAAAGGAAACGATGACAGTTCAGCCAGAGAAGAAGCCGACCTCTTCGGTCAGCAAGTCGGATCACGTCGATGAGGCGCGATGCCGAGGTTCCTCCGGCTCGCTTCGGCGGGGGCACCGGTCCCAGCAGTCCTCTCCCCCGCCATCAGGAGCGGTGTCACCGACGAGGGCAGGGGACGTCAATGGAAGAAGCGGGGTGGTATGTGTCGTCGCGGCACGCGTCGGCGGGCTCGGAGGTTGTTGCTCCGCAAGAATAGGTCACAGGTTGTTTGTGGTGTTGAATTATCCAAGGTAGCTGAACTCAGCGTGGGTCGTGGAGGTGCTGACCCGGATGAAGTGGACCGCAACAACAGCGAGGATGAGTACGACAGCGATTCTAGGCTGCGGACTGCTGCCTCGACAGCGACCGAGCAGGTAACTGGAGCATTCAGATGACCGTTAACCGACCGTTAAGTTAACGGCGTTAACGGATACATCTTCAGCAAGGGCTCGAGGTTGTCCTTCAATGCTCTGATTATATTTAAAATGAGCGACTGTGGACCATTTAATTTCTTTCAGGAGGAACAGTGCTTTGAGAAAATGCTGTATGAAAAGAAAGGGTTTATCATCAAGAAGATGCAAGCGGACGGAGCCTGCCTGTTCCGAGCCGTCGGTGGGTGTGCCTTGACCATGTCCTCGACTCTGGCCTTGTCTAACCACAGTAAAACTAGTGTCATTTTGAATGTTTACTGTCTGTACTTAGGCCTACAAGTATATGAAAAGCTACAGTAATGGAACTGTTGTTGTAAGCAGTGCCTCAAAAAGTGTTTTCTTTACGATTCATTTAACTGACTGAATCTTTCTTTTCAAGCTGATCAAGTGTATGGGGACCAAGACATGCATGATCTGGTCAGGAAACACTGTATGGACTACTTGGTGAGATGTTTTGGGAAATGTCAGCCACATTTACAGAAAAGGCTTCAGACTTACCTGTCACTGTGCTGTCATTTGCTTCATTGCTGGGGTATTAAGGTGCCCAGGCTCACGTTTTTCCACTGTGTCTGAAAATCACCAACCAAATGTGTAGCTTCTTGCTTACCAGAGCAATCTGTCTTTGCATTTAGATTAAGGCATAGCAGAATAAAATGTTAAGCATTGGAGTAGTCAGATGTATGATAAAAGCTTCCAGGAGTACAAGGTTTTGTGAGCTCGGAGTCTATCGCTATTTAATCAGAACATGAGAAATGTGTATTTTAAATCAGAATATGAAATCCGTAAACTGTATTGAATGGACTTCTGGCTACAGTTTGTAGTAATCCCCCAATCAATTTCTAATTATTTCATAATGTACTTCAATTACAGATGAAAAATGCAGACTATTTTTCACACTTTGTCACAGAAGATTTCACCACATACATCAACCGGAAGCGGAATAGCAACTGTCACGGTAACCACATCGAGATGCAGGCCATGGCGGAAATGTACAGTCGCCCAGTAGAAGTTTACCAATATGGAATAGGTTGGTGTGTAGCACTGCTCGTGCTAAGGAAATCCCTAATTGTATGTGCTACAGTTGAATTGGCGTCGAGTGTTCTTAATCTTACGGTTTCTCATTGTTCATTTAAAATCTTAGAGCCAATCAACACGTTCCATAGCTTTCTGCGGAATAATGAACCAATCAGAGTTAGTTACCACCGAGCCTGTCACTACAACTCGGTGGTGAACCCGGCCAGGGCCACCATAGGGGTGGGCCTTGGGCTGCCAGGCTACAAGCCAGGGGTGAGTAGAATCAGGATGGTGCATTCCCTTCAGGGTAGTACAGCTACATCTTCAATGGTTTTGTAGTTGTAGCTCTTTTTGAGCTAAGAGCAGGTGCCCATTTCTTTCCCTGGTAAGTATGCAGATCAGTCCCTAATGCAGAGCGCCATACAGTGCTCGGAGGACTCCTGGATAGAGGAGCAGATTCTGGAGGTAAACAAGGCAGTCACGGACTGGGAGGCCACCAGCGAGGCCATTGAGGAGCAGGTGACTCGGGATTCCTACCTGCAGTGGCTCCGAGACCAGGAGAGACCCTCGCGACAGGTGCGTTGCCGAAGGCACCCCACGGTGTCGTCGCTGACTCCAGATTAACAAGGTCATTCAGATGATTCAGAAGGGATTGATCCTGTTTATGTGTCAGGCCCGGAGAGCCAGCACCACCTGCAGCTCAGCGATAGCATGCGCATGTAGTGGACCTGAAGAGCAGAGTGAGCAGTCAGAGAGCCCAGGCTCCCCCCGTCCTCATACGTCAGTTGAGCTGCCCTCTCTGCCCAAGCCTTCTTCACCCTGTGCATCTGGTCAGTGGGTGGGGCCGTGAGGTTGGGTGGATTGTGTCTACTGCTCCCTGACTGGCTTTCAGCTTGACGTTTGTTTGTTTTGCTGCTGGCCCTGTTTTCACTTATAATGCAGTGAGACCCCACCCCTTTAACATCCTCTTTTTTTGATTGGTGCTCTTGGTTATTCTCCAGGTCCCAGTAGCCAATCCTCTACGGGACCAGAGAGACCCACTTCCCCCTCCTTGGTGTCTCTTTACCCCAGTCTGGGGTATCAAGCGATCTTGCAGGATATGTCACCGGTGCTCTTCGGTAAGGTAATTCGAGACAGAGGGAGGATAAAAGTCCTAGGCCCTTTCTGATGAAATTACACAAAAAATTATTTTGCTCCTCGTTGTACTTTGACTTTTTTAATCATTTCAGACTGAAAACAAATTTGTGTAGCTGCATTGAAATAAGGCTATTTTTTTTATCCATCGGTTGAAAGCGAATGGCCGCTCATTTGTGTGTCTTTCCCTCATTTGCGCCTTTAGGCCTAACAGACTGGGAGGATGATGCGATTCTGGCCTCAGTCTTGGCCGTCTCCCAGCAGGAGTACTTGGACAACATGAAGAGGCATCCAGCCCACAGCAAGCCCTCCCAAACTAGCTGATGGCACTCTCCTCCCTGTCATGCCACAGCACACATGTAACTTTATACTGTATTATAAAGAAGAGTTTTTTATTTGTGTGCTTGGTGAAATAAAATCAGATCAACTTCCTGTTTTTGTTTTCTAATTTTTTTTTTTTGCTTCATTTTTGCATCTGAAATGTGGTTTCCTTTATATTTTGTTTAAAATGGAAATACAGCTGAAACATGACAGGGGCTTTGTTAGTATTGGGGGCAATAGATGCTAAATCCTTTACTCTTATAGTATTTTGATTTAGTTTGTTTTAACCTTAAGTGCAAATATATTTGCAAGCACCTGAATGTCCAATAAGTGCCATAATGTAGGTTCAACATTTATATTGAAACCTATATTATTTCCACCTAAATTGATTATTCCATTAGAATAAATAAGGCTTCACTTTTTGCTGATTGTGCAACCAAAAAGCATCTGGATTTCATCAGTTCTCAAAAAACCACACGTGTTGGGGTTGCTGTTAGAGAGCCAGCTGTTTTGGTCACATGATATACCATTCGGCACTGCCTGACTTTTCCCCTGAGTTTTGCGTGTAATTTGAATGTTCGCTTTTTAAAGGGGTAAATCTTGACCCAACGGAGGTTCCGTAGACCGCCAAATACTTAAGCGGGAGAGCTGCTAGCGGAATGATTTAATTGTACCGCCTGTTAAACGAATATATCTGACAATATCTGAATGTTAATATCTTACTCTTAACACTGAATGCTCTCTTTCGATAACGGTGTCCGTCGCTGTCACCTTGCCTTGGTTGACAAATGGAAGACGACTTAGCGCACAGCCAGGTTGTTGATCTGCAGCCCGACATCTTATCGATTCAATATAATTGACTAAATTCCTTAACATACCTTCCGCCTGCTTAACAACCTTTGATGCTCACATCCGTCCTCAGACTTCTGGTGCATTATAACTGTTTGTGGTTTTCCATTCTAAAATGATTTGATGAAGTAGCCGTTGCATGTTTAGCGGATACTATTTATTATATTTACTGTCGGCCGGTCTGTTTGATGATATCTCTCTGGATTTCTGTGGGTTTGTCGTAATGTTTTACTACTTCCAGTTACAGAATCAGGACATTAAACAGGTGCCATAACGTATGTGACGGCCCTGTCCGCCCAGCTGTGTGGGCCCGCTTTCCCGCCAAATTAACGGTAACCGCCTCATTTCTCTCTTCTTCCCAGCGACTCAAGGCCGCCGTTCATTTCACAGCAGGCCGTCTCTGCCAGGAGGTCGGCCTGGACTGTGACAAGGAGTTCAGCAGACAGGTGATAGCCGCCATTGCAGAGACCACCTTCAGACAGTGTGGTGAGTGCCGGGCGAGTCCCAGGACCGGACATGACCCGGATTAGTGTGGCTGGACGTTGATGGGTCGTTGCATACGACAGGAGTCTATATTAGTGTGTAAATGTTTTTCGGATACTGCTGGTCGTGACTACAAAATATATAATGTGTCATTCACTCACCATTACAGATATTTTTGCCAAGGATCTGGAAGCCTTTGCAAGGTACTTAATTGCAAGGAGTCTCTATTTTAGTACCGTAAATGAACGCTCTAGTTGTGCTCATTATTAATTTTGAACTGAATCTATAAGGCATCTCCATCTAAGTTGTCTGAGGTTTTGTTGTACCACAGACACGCGAAAAGGACTACTATCAACACTGAGGACGTCAAACTTATAGCCCGACGAAGCTCGGCACTGGTGAGAAAACAACGTACACCTATGCTGCAGCTGATTTCTGATTTCGAATCTTGTTTACACTAGACGTCCTCTTCCTGTCGAGACTTACTGCTCCATGTCATATGTATTGTAAAACACCGTGATGATTTGAGTGCACGGTGTCCTCTCAGTCCAGCTACATCACAAAGAAGTGCGAGGTCCTCACATCTGCTAACCAGGAGCAGAAGTTAAAGAAGAAGAAGAACACGGACAAGAAAAGGAAGGGCAACGAGGAGCGAGTAGAGGTCTTGGCAGAAGATGACGATGGCGACGAGGCATGAAGCAGTGTCTGTATGGACGGGCCATCAAAAAAGGAAAATACTTGACAACATAAGGATGCACGTTGCATATCAGCAAGGGCTATGACACTGGGTTTACATTTCTCCTGTGGGAAAAGTGACCCAGTCTGGAAGAAGGAATGACTTAAAAAAAAAAAAATAAAAAAAAAATGGTGGCACAGAGAACTTACAGTTTGTGTTGTAACTTGTGTGTGGCAGACATTGTACTTTTTCATAATTAAAAAGTTGTATAAAAACAAATTCAAGAGCATCTGATTTTATCCTTAGCTCATCAGGTCTTTCCAAACAGAGAAACCATTATACTGCAACGTACAACCGCAGAAACATAGAACAGGAGTGTTTTAAATGAATCAAGCATGACTGCTTGGCTGTCGTGAGCTGAGTTCATAATCCTGCTAACACAGCTACAGGTGGTTTTTAGGTGTCTCTGAAGCTTCCGAAGGGGAACTTTAGTTCTAGTAAATATTAGATGACATTGAGAAGTCACAGTAGAAAAAGCACCGTATCCCTTGAAGAAAAAAAAAATCATGCTAATGATTAAATAAGGTGAAGCAGAGGCCCGTCTTAAAACCCACACCATTAGATGGGTTGAGAGCCACATTTAGATAATTAAATAAAAAAGTTTATTAAACTGCAAAACATTACACTAGTAATTCTTTATGCACTTCAGTCCGTGCATATAAAACAAGTCAGAACTACATATAGGTTTATTGAAGTCAAAAAAAAAAAAAAAAAAAAGAGACCAACACAATCATGGGTTTTAAAATAAGACCAGAGGATGTATGACAAGAATTGGACTGCAGGTGTCACCTTTTCTCTGTGCCCTATGTACTGTGCAAAATACAGTTTTTACAGATGACCCCTTTGTGCAATTTCACAATTCAGTCAGAAAAGATAAACCAAAACAGCCTAGAATAACGGTCAAATAAAAACAAAATTCAGATCAGCTTAAAATCAGTACTTTACCACAAATATAGTCATTGTGGGCTCACAAAATACTTCCTCAAAGTAAATCCCATTTTAAGTGTGACAGCAAAGTATGCCAATAACAACTTGTTTAAACAAAACATTTAAAAACCGTACTTAAATTACCCGGTATAATTAGCACAGACTTAGAATATATTTGAACATACTTGCATGGAAAGATTCATATAGTTTCCAGACCAACTAAAAATAGCATCCAAGGTTGATTCAAAAGGATTTCTGGATTCGGGCGACCAGCCCCCTTCCCTCCGATTCTAAATTGTCCATTTGAATTTGAGGTATGTCCAGGGATTGCATTACAAAAATTGGAGAAGACCCCTATTCAGGGAACGGCATCAAGCTTTATCCCTTCAGTTACTGCTGTGACCATCGACACTCCGACTCAGGTCTTCGGGCTTCTCTGGGTTCCGGTGCCAGCGTGGGGCAGCAGAATCCGAAGGGCCTAGATATGTGAATTAAATAAGGGTTTTTGCATTTCAATTAAAAAGAAAAAAAAAAAAAAAAAAAAAAAACAAAAAAGCAAAAGAACATTAAAGACAAAAAACTATTCAAATTAACTTTATTTGAGAACGGCCTTCAATTGACAGGTCATAGAAAAATGCAAACACACTTAACAAAACCAGTCTTTCTAAACACACCGACAGATGCCCACTGAAACACACCACGCTCACATGGAGCACCCCCCCAACTCACACACATGCACGCACACACGCTCCTCCAAGCCAGGATAAACAACCACTGGCGTCAAGTCACATGATCACACAGACAAGCCAATGACAGGAAAGAAGAGCACACGCCTTACAGCATTCACGTCGTAATATAACAAGATGCACATAATTCATATTGCTAAACATTCCACTACATTGATTTCTATAGTTTTAAGCTCAATCTTTAAGCTGGGGGTGGGGGAAAATGATCAGAGACACCACATGGCAGGGACCTCCGGGGTAAGAGGGTATCGAATGTCCTCAGGGTGGTGTCACATGCCCTCCGGTGACCCCCGTTCACACTCGCGCACCAAAAGCCACAGCTTCGTCCAAGCTCTCGCAGTCATTAGGCGCTGCTTCTCTGTCTTTCATCGCACAAACAGTTCTTTCCACACTTGCCTTCCATTTTTCTTTCTTTCTCTCCTCTCGCCCCCCTCCCGCTCTCCGTTCGCTCACTCTCATGCCCCCGTCCACCACCAATCCATCCTCCAATCCCACTCATTCTTCGTCAACAGTTCAGGAAAAAAAAAGGACTTGCGTTTGTTTCATTTTTTTCCCCCATGAAAAAGCGGATAAAAAGGCAACACCCACCGTCTAAAACAGAACATGGAGAGTGAGGCAGCGGCGGCCTGTGGTGACAAAGCATTTACACGTGGGAACTGGGGAACTGAAAGTGAGACTTCTCCAACATTGCTGCCAGCGAAGGACTTCTTCCCGGGAAATTGGAAAAGAGCTGGTGAACTGCAGGAGAGATTTCAATGAAGGCTTTTTCCATAAAACAAAATAAAACAAAAAAAAAAATACTACAAACAAAACTAAACTCCAAACAAACCAGCAGACAGTGCTTGAAGTGAAAATTAAAATATTAACGCGTGCATTTTATACATAAGTCAATCAAATCATGGTCTGGCTGGCTAAAGAAGCTTTTAAGAAACTTTTTATAAAAGGAAAACCAATTTGGGCAGTAGTGTTGTAGTTCAGGCCATTAGTGAACAGGTGAATGTAACCACCTTGAACTGTCATATTCAGGTTTACCCCAAACAACTGTGTCTTTTTGGAAAAATTTAAAAATGCAATACGAATCATACTCAAATTAACCAAGGGGAATCTGGGACAATCTTCGAAAAGCAAAACGGAAAAAAAAAAATACTTACCCATGCACCCTTGAACTACACCCTGAAAGTCTACATCCCCCAGCCTGAGGACTTGGACTCCATGCTGGAGCCGAAGCCAGAACTGAAGCCGCTACTGTTATTTCCCGAACTGGAGCCGGTGCCCCATCCTAAGCTGCCTGAACTGGCACCATAGCTGTTGTTGCCAGAACTGAAGGACTGGTTCTGGTCACGGTTGGTACTAGTCTGGCCGGCGGGAGTTGCACCCGACGCGGCGGACTGTCCCTGCTGGCTAGCCAGCATGCCCATCATCCCCCAGCTACTCTGTAGTGCGGCCTGTGCCGCTGCCATCATGGCCGGGTTAAGGCTAAATGCCCCGAAATTGACCCCGCTCCCCATGTTGTTAGTGCTGTTCCCAAGCCCACTGCGGCTGTTCCCGAATCCCTGACCTCCAAAACCTCCGTTCCCAAATCGACCCCGGTCCATCATTTGCCTACTATTGTTATGCTTAGGCTCCGCGTTGGAGATGTGCACGCTGACCCCTTTGATGATCAGGTCCTCCCCACAGAGGGATTGGGCAACCTGTGAGCCAACGAAATGAGGCGATGGTTAGGCACAGCTCAGGGACCCTCCTACCACGGCAGAGGAGCCGGCCAACTGCAGAGAGGCTTACCTGGTCATCAGCAAAGGTGACGAAGGCAAAGGCCCGGAATGGCTTAGGAATGAAGACGTCGGTGACCTCGCCATACTGCATGAAGAACTGCCGCAGCTCTTCGGCGGTCATGTCCTCTGTGCAGCGGCCGACAAACACCTTTCGGCTCCTCATGGGTTCATCTGGGCCTTGCTGTGGTGGCGAACCGGGAAACAGCGTTGGTAAGTAGAGCTACATCGCTTTCTCCTCAACGCATCCCACGGCAAACGTGGCTCATTCATTTACACGAGCAAGAGAGCTCCCCGGATGGGGAAAAAAAAATAAATCACCTTGGAGTTAGGGAGTTTGCAGTCACACCACCTGCCGTCAATCATGTGCCGCTGTGACATCACCTTCACCTGCGTCTCATAGTCGGCAAAGCGAACAAACCCAAACCCTTTGGAATTCCCAGTTTTCACGTCCCGTTTCACCTGGAGAAAGACGTTCATTGGCACACGCTGACACTCCCCGCCGGAATCTACCAGGTAATGGCATACAGGCAGACATGAAATGCACTTGGCTAACAGACTTGATTAGCCAGGTTTCGGTGACGTTTAGATGCCACAGCGATAACAGTCAAAGCGCTTGCTAGTGATGTTAATTCTAAAATCAGCTGTTAAACAGCCTCTTCAACTTAAGGACCAAGGTTCCAGTTACAGAATATGTTGAACTTTACATTACGAAATCAAGCCAGTTTTAAAGCTGAGTGCGGTGTGAAGCTGGGATCACGTCAAGGTTCCTTCAGTGTTGTGACAGTCACATGTAACCAGAGTGTTTCTGCCCTGATTGACTCACCTGCACCATGATGACTTCCCCGAAGGTGCTGAAGTACTCCTTCAGGTCCTGCTCGGACGTCTTCCAAGGCAAGCCCAGGACGATGAGGTCCGACGTCTTCTGGTCGCCCCGCTTGATCTTCACCGCCGAGGAGGCGTCGATCTCGTCCATCTTCCTCTTGTTATCTGGAAACCCAACACCCCCCCCCCACACGTTAGCGAGGAGGAGGTCAAGCGCGGCCGCTCCGCGGGCACCCGAGCCGCGCGTACCTTTGGGGTAGTTGACCACGTAGACCAGGTTTCCCCAGCCGTTCTCGGGAGCGTGCAGGATGCCCTCCACGAGGCGCACGCCGCGCATGCACTGCGAGACCGGGCTGCGGTAGCGCAGGCCGCACGCGCCGGGGAACTGCGCGGCCACGGTGGACAGCAGCACGGTGCCGTCGTCCTCCGACGGGATCTCCATCGGCTCTTCGTTCTCGTCCTCCGCCACACGGATGTACAGCTCGGCCATTTTCGCGCGTAACCCGCTCGGATCGTTGATTTAGTATATATATATATATATATTTTTTTTTTTCAGTTTTTTCTCTCCCCGGGGGAGGGTAAAAAGGCGTAAACAAAAGAAAGAAAGAAAGAAAAGAAAAACCGGGAAACCTTAACGTGTTTATCGACGCATGGGCCCGAAGTTTTCCTCAGATAAAATCCAGCTAACTAAAACGGGAGGCCATGAAAGGCCGAGAACGCGAACCACGTTTTCGAAATGAATGGAAAGCACTTTTCCTTTGTGTGGCGCGGACATATAAATATACGTGGATCTCCTCTCCAGGTCGAGTTTTCAAGAAAAAACAAAGGCGAACCTCTAAAGCGGTACCGTCGACGCACAACGACGCGCTTCCCGTCAGATCAACCGCAATAAGAAAAGCAGAAATAATCCGGCACAACAACCTGACTCCCCTCTCGGCAAACTTAACTCAAAATGGCCTCCCGTGTCATTGAGGGGGAATTACGTCTTCCGGGGGGGGGGGGGGAGGACTCACACCCCCGGCAGAAAAACAATACGAGGGCAGCTCTGAAAAGAACCGCTGCTGTACCGCCTCCCTCTTCCCCCAAAGCGCCTCGAGTCTCACTCCGCGCGCCGTCCTTCGAATCTTAGTTCGATTCGATTCCAGTCGATTAATCGAACACCTTGACGTTCATCTTTTTCTTTTTTCCTCCCGGCGCGCGCGTTGGTATCGCCCAGTAAAGAGTAATCGATGAAACGAGTTTGTCGTACTAGTGCGATTGTCATATCTGAATTTATGATTCACACCACTATATCATGGGCACACGGAAAGATACATGTGCGGTGCGTGCTCATGTCTCAGAATTGGGTTGGGTTTTTAACAGCGGTACATGCTCCATAAGAGGCCTGTAAGAGGCCTGTAGCCTATACAAGGTATCATGTGCACAAAGCTGAGGTACACCCTGGATGGGATGCCAAGTCATCACAGGGCACAAGGCTGGGGTACACCCTGGACGGGATGCCAAGCCATGACAGGGCACAAGGCTGGGGTACACCCTGGATGGGATGCCAAGCCATCACAGGGCACAAGGCTGGGGTACACCCTGGATGGGATGCCAAGCCATCACAGGGCACATGCACACACGTTCACTAATGCACTGCAGGAAATTTAGAGATGTCAATTTGCCTGAATTGCAAATTTTTGAACTGTGGGAGGAAAGCAGAGTACCCAGAGGAAAGCATTACATGGGGAGAATAGGCAGGATATGAGCCCCCAACCCTGTATGTGCAAGACAACAGTGTTGACCACTGAGCCACCATGCCCCGCGATACATATGAATTTTTACAAAAATCACACAGAGGAGCACATTCTTTTTATTTGAAAGTCATGCATAATTTGTGAAAATAATTTTGAAATTTTAAAGCTAGGGATATTTGTGTAAAAATTAAAATGGTGTCAGTACCTTAACTTTTCAAATGATATCACCATCTGCAGACACAAAAGATTAAAATCTGTGATTGATGCATTAATACCTGCATCCCACAGAACGCATCCTGCAGTCAGTTCTGTAAGACACCTCAAAATGTTTTGCTTTTGTGTAATTCCTAATTTGCATGACATAGCATTGTTTCCTGTTTGACAGTTTAATATGTTTTAAAGGAAAGTCATCATCAAATTTAAAATGTTATAACATGACTATATGTTGTGTTCTAGGTCATTTATACAGCATAAAATATGAAATATGAGATTCCATCCATTTTTCATAACCAGTAAACACAAGACAACAGTCATCCTTGATGGAATGATACAAAATTCAACCTTGAGAAATATTAAACTGTAATACATATGCATGTTACATTTTATCCATCAGTCCATTTTCTGACTGCTTATGCTAGTCAGGGTCACAGGGGAGCCTGGACCCTGTCCCAAGCTGCATAGGAGACAAGGGTAGCGTACGCCTTGGATAAGGTGCCAGTCCACTGCAGGACACATGAACACATGCAGTCATTCAATATGGGCAATTTAGTGATGAAAATGTGCCTAATCTCATATCTTTGGGATGCAGGAGGAAGCCCATAAGAAACTAAGAGAACATGTGGACAGCACACACACAGAGCAGAGGTGGGATTCAAACTCCCGCCCTGGAGGTGTGAGGCAACAGGGCACTGAATTCCTTCTGTTATATTATGATTAACTTTGTTGCACTACGTCTTCGTATATATACGACTTAAAAGCAAGAAACAAATTGGTTGGGCTTTTAATTTATTCTGAGAGGTATTTCCTATCTGAACCAAAAACAACGTATAGGGATTCTAAAAAGTAAGCCTGTACCTATTACGTTATTTACCAGCTGAACATGTGATTTCGAATATAGCTACTTCTTTCAACCTCGTATTTCAATACACCCTTTTTACAGCTGTCTTAAAAAGTACAGTGAGCGAGCTGATGCTGACGACGGCCCGAGCTCGGCGCTCTATTAAGTCTGCCTGTCAGAGAAGCTGGTCTCGCGGAAGTACTGACGTGTTCACAGAGGATCACAGTCAGGGAGCTCCTACGCGACGGCAATCTCGCGAAACGTAGCGACACAGCGACATCGCCGGGTAAGAGCAGCAGTCGGTTCACAGGCGTGGCCTTTTAGTCTCGTAGGCAGCATACGTGAAGTTTTCCCTGTGTTTCCACGTTACGCCGGAGAGAAAAGTGGCTGATAGCGGAATGATTGAACAACTCGCGTGCCAAGCACATCGCGTTTCTGATGTGCTCGTACTCTGTCGTAAAATGCTGTGCCGTAAATGAACTGTCGCATTGCAAGCTTCCACGGGACTTGTAGTCTATTAAATGTGCCTCGGCGGGCTTTTGACTGTGAAGGCAGCGTCTTACGGACTACAATACCCACTGTTCAAGAATGTGAGGTACTAGCGGCTCCCCGGGTTCATTGTGGGAGTAATAGTCAATATAATATGAATTGACCCTTTGAAGCAGGAAAAGGGGGTTCGGGAAATCTTTATTTTCCCCCCAAATCTATGAGATTAACCAAAAGTTACTGTGAGCCAGTTAACTGAACAGGTGCTGAAACTGGTAAGATGATGGCCTAAGACAGCCGCCTTTATTGGCCGTACAGGGCATTGCTGTGCTGTGAACTACCGAGTAACCTAATTAATCAGATGACCCGCACTGTCCAAAAAGCCACAAACGCTGCTTATCCTACACATTGTGTGCAAGTTACCTTCTGACAGTAAATGCCTGGTGGTATTCCCGTTTTGTTATGTGGCGACAAGATTATTCGCACATATACAGCATAAAAACGCAGTCGTCTTAATGTAATAATGCATATTTTCCACCCTGCCGTTTGCCAGCCTAAGGCTTCGCGTCTACACACCTTCTAAAATTCGAGTTTCTGGATTCCGGGCACGAAAAATGTTTCTTTTCGGGGCCCTGAGCTCAACGGGAAGGCCGGACCGCGGTGTCATTTTCCCGGCCGGCTGTCCAAATTGGGCACCGTGTGAAGGATATGAAATTAACATGAAATCTTTGACCGTGTCATTGCACAGCAAGCGGCGGGATGGCCTGGCGGATCTGATCCCCCCCCCCCCCCAAAAAAATGCTGTAGCAACCAGTCGACAATGCATTTATATGACCAAGAAGAAATGAATGCATTTGAGTTAGAAAATCGGTGACCCCTTTGTGTGCGGCGATTGATTAGGATGCTTTGGTATTGGGTTGGTCTTCCAGATCAGACTCTTGACTCTCACCTTGTCCAGGACCTCTGAAGCACAGTTCCATTTATTTCTTACATTTTTTTTTTTTGTTTGTTTTTTTTTTTGCTATGGTGCTGTTTAAATTTCCATATGCACATTTGTATGTATGCATTACGTGAAAAGGCAAAATCCCAAGAGTGCCCGTGTATATTTATGTTCATGAGAGCACATGTTTGTGTTTATTGCACCGGGGCCATGGGACTTGTAAGGGGTTACGGTGTGGCCCCCATGAAGCCACCATCTCACATGATGCGACTCACATTAGAGCTGTGTGCGTGTGAGTAAGGTGCGAGGTAAACGCAACTTCCCCTTGTGGGTCTTCACCTCCCCTACAGGTGCAGGATGTCAGAGGGCGACAGTGTCGGGGAGGCCATTCATGGCAAACCGTCGGCCATCGGCAGCTTCTTCACCCGGCTGGGCCAGGTGTGTCCTGCTCACCCCCATTCAAACGCCAACACCATGTACTGAGTTTAACACGCTAGCCTTTAGCATGCATGTTAACATCAACATAATCAGAGCCTTTTATTGCCACACGAATAAGGAAATATTTGTCGGCACGATGTGGTACGAGACATGGGACGAAAAAAAAAAAATGAGCAATTAGGGCAGACCGAAAATAAATGCAGTTCACGAGATGCACAGCAGAGAAGTGAATATAATGTAAATTGTGCAGAGCAGGAAGCCAGTGCACGCAGTGCCCTACATGACATACATCTACACGTATGGTACGTGTAACTCATGCAGTGTGCAAGCAGATTGACCGAACTGTACGCCGATGTAAGTAAGATTCAAATGGTACCGATATTACAAAGTTGTGTCAGATTACAAGCAGGAGGAATTGCTAAGGAGTCTGATGGTGCTGGGGACGAAGCTCTTTAAAGCATGTTTTTGTAGTAAGCGGTCTGAGGCGTCTGCTGGAGGGCAGTGGCTGGAACAGACCACGTGCAGGGACTGAGGGGTGCTGTATCATCTCGGGGCGTTTAGCGTCCCGTTGGTCGTAGGGGAAGGGCAGCACCAGATATCGTCGAGTCCTTTGTGATAACTAGTTGTAGTTCTTTTTTTTTTACTTAGTGGAATCTGTTTCTCCACACGTGTGTCTGTTTGGCTCCTTCTGGATGACCATGTATGAGGGTTTTAATGCTGTAACCATTATTTTCTCCCCCCGCCTCAGGTCTATCAGTCCTGGCTGGATAAGTCGACACCCTTCTCAGCCGTTCGGTGGACATTCACCCTTGTTCTAATTGCTGTCTACATGATCAGAGTGTATTTACTACAGGTAACAATCTCTGCTTTCATTTGGAATCTGCAGCATTTCCATGTATCTGATTGGGTCCCTGATTGCATTTCAGAGGCTGCAAAGCAGCAAAGTCAGGCTGCTGTTTTGCATGATGAATCTGCACATAACGGTAAATCTGGTAGACGGAGTCAGGTGTAGGCGGCAGTGGGAGTCTAGGGTCTCTCTGGGGACAGGGCGGGGGAGTCGGACCACTTCCACTGGCTCGACAGCCAGGTTTGTTGCTGGCTGGGTGCCTACCAAGCATGTCATGAAACTCAACGAAGGCCTCGGACCTCGGAGAGTAATAGGAAGGAGGTGTTTGCTGTTAACCCCCCCTCCAGGTGTCTGCATTGAGATTGTGTTTGGGAGGGCAGTCTGTGACGGGTGTACTTGCTGATTTTCTGATTGGGTGAGGTGGTTCAGACCTGTTGCACCTAGCAGACCGTGGTTTACATTAAACAGGTTTTCTTTCATGTTTAGGGATGGTACATAGTCACCTATGCCCTTGGGATCTATCATCTCAATCTGTTCATCGCATTCCTTTCGCCAAAAGTGGATCCATCCCTCCTGGAGGACACAGGCAAGTTGGTCTGCTTGCAAGGAAACATTTGATGGGTTTGTGTCGAAAATTAGTATGAAGGACGTTAATGTTTATCTGTGGTGGATAAATGAAAATTAAATGTTGATTGGTATCACTGAAGCATTTAAATTATTAAAATTTGTTCCATGAGGTCCCCTCTTTTGGCATGAGAGGGGACAGTCTGGTCAACAGCTGCCTTCGAAACACTGGCGTTTGTGATGTGTTTATATTGTAATTACCGTTGATCATGTTTGCTGTAGATGAAGGACCCGAGTTGCCAACAAAGCAAAACGAGGAGTTTCGGCCTTTCATAAGAAGGCTGCCTGAGTTCAAATTCTGGTGAGGACATGCCCCCGCCCCACCTCACAGCTTCCACATCTCATTGGGTGTCAGAGCTATCAGTCAGGTCTGCCTTCAGACTCGACCTCCATGATGTGGTGACATGGCTGCTGTTGTGTTGATGGTCAATATCATTTTCTCCACGGCTAAATCTGTGAGGTTCCGTCTCTCACCGTTTAGTTTTCTAGACGTTGCGGCCATTTTTGTTTGCAGCACAGTCCCAGTTAGACATCTGTAACATATAAACAGCCGGCATTAATTGCAGTTACTGGGTTACAGCAGTCAGTTTAATTGTGTAATCAAAAATATTAGGTTAGATGAAGGTACTGTGTCCTATAATTACCCTTAAGACCCATGAATAATGGACCTCGTGGCTTTGAGTAAAACTCATTGTACTTCCTTGTTGGTCTAAAGGATGACATGTGAGATGATCTTAGAACTGCACATTCTGCTAAGAGGCTCACCCGTGCTTCACCCACTAAGGAAAGGTGCTTTAATCTTTCAGTCTGTGGCTCAGCTATGCTTTGAGATATTTCATGCATTTCATTCGTCATTTGGAACCAGGAGTACAGCTGTGAGGCATCACTACTGAGTCATCCGGTGATTCTGTTCAGCAGTTCAGTGAGTGAATATACTGTAAATTTAAGATCACACAGCAGCTCTGAGCAAAACCTTTAGCTTCTAAACAGTGCAGTGTGTGTAAAACAAGTGGGCTTTCTTTGAGTAGAATTGGGGTTTATTAGTCACAGTCACGGGACTTTTATGAGGATTCAGTGTTATAACTGCATGTTTAAAAATGTGAGATTTTATGGCCTTTGCAATGGATCTGCACAGTTTGGTGGTAAAATTGGTCTGTTGCCCGGTGAAAGCAGTGAATTTGAAGTAGCCAGCTGTTTATGAAGATCTTGACTAAGAATCGAAGCTGTTGTCAAGCCTATACTCTCTGGCCCATGATATTAAGCTTCCTTCTTTCCATCCATCCACTATGTTTAGTTTATCATAGGCATCGTTTGCAACAATCTATAAATTGGGGTGCCAGTGCATAGGATTAGTCATGGAGGCTGGACCCTATCCCAGGCAATACAGGGCACAGGGCTGGAATGCATAATGGACAGGATGCCAGCATTGCAGTGGAAATAAGATGATGCCAAACTATGGGGGGAATGTGCAAACTACACATGAACAGAGCAGAGATTCGAACGCCCAACCCTGTGGCACCCACTGAGCCACTGTGCTCTCCATCCTGGGTTCCCTCCAATATACATTTCAGAAGTAGTGCCACAATGCTGTCTTCGCAAGTTAACTTCTGTGAAGGTTACCTAAAACTGCTCAAGGTTCATTTGTCAAATTTCACCTGCTTGCAAGGGACCTTCATCGACTGGCCCTTGCATGGCCCCTCTCCCGTCACGTGTGTCATGTCGACTGTCTGGCCAGTGAGTCATAATGTAGGCAATGGGGTTTCTGGTGGTTAGTGGGAAAACAGACTGTCCTTCTGGAACAATGATAAATGTATTATTCTATGGCAGTGTCAGCTTAGTCAGAATGATATTTAGAATGTATGTCTTCTCTGGTCAGCTGCTCTTGCATAAACCTTGCAATTTATTATGCTGCCTGCCATCGCTTCTTCAGCCGTGTCCTCTGGTGTAAACTGCGTGTCGTTCTGGGGGCGGGGGGGGCTCCCGTTCACAGGTACTCTGCCACCAAAGGGATCGTCATCGCCATGATTTGCACTTTCTTTGAGGCGTTCAACGTCCCGGTGTTCTGGCCCATCCTCGTCATTTACTTCATCATGCTCTTCTGTATCACCATGAAGAGGCAGATAAAGGTGACCAGAAAAATCGCCAGGCGGAAGATTTGGAGTAGTCAGCCGTATTATAAAGGGATTGTTCTGCTGTGGTGCGTTTTTTCTAACCAGTTTGTTTTTGCTTTCCCTGCAGCATATGATCAAGTACAGATATATACCCTTCACACACGGAAAGAGGACCTACAGAGGCAAGGAGGACACGGGGAAAACTTTTGCTAGCTAAAACGTTTTCATGTAAACCGAAAGTAATCATTTAAAATGTGTTATATGTCTGGTAGGTGCATTGGCGGGTGGGTGCATTGGTAGTGTTAACTTGTAGATTGGGGCTGGGGTTAGATTTTGTAAACAGGTTTTGCCTTTGATTTAAAAAAAAAAAACAAAAAAACAAAAAAACACTTACTGCAAGCTCGGGTGGGAGCAGCCAGAAAGAATTATTTTTCCCGCAGAGAAATGCAGAGCTTTTCTCGCTCTGCCGGTTAGTCGTTAGACTTTGGCGGATCAATCCAGCCGGTGTACAAACGTCTAAGGTCTGTCTCCAAACAAGCTAGGGATCCCCGCTTCAGATCTGCACTGACGTTTCAGCCGAGCCACTCCAGAATCAGAATTAAATATCAAGTTCACCAGCGATGTTCCTGGTCCAGTTATCACCCATCTAGTAGGCGTTTTACGAGTCCTCACGTGATTATTTATCTAATGCCGCCCGATTTCTGAATCTTTAAGGAGTGTTTTTCCATAGTTTGAATCAAGTATTATTTCTTCTTGGGTGAAGCATAACAATCTCCACCGTCCATGGAGCAGCGTCCTTGCACACACAGAGCATCTCTGTTGTCATTCACCATTTTAAACCTGACTCATCCTCTGACCCTTCGCCAAAACATAGGACACTGCCTTTGCTTCCACTCAACTCTTTTCCCCTTTTTCCGTAGCGTTAAACTGTGTGTGCAACCTTTCAGTTGTGAGAAAGTTGTACAAAATCAGTTTGCACTCCAGATGTAATTTTTAAATGCTTTGAAAAAGAAACCATCGTGACAGGAAACTATTGCCTTGCAGGTGAACACCTTTTTTTTTTTTTTTTTTTTTAAATCCCTATTTTAAAATGTAAACACTGCTCCTGGTCAGTATGAACACATTTTAAAATCAGCTTTGTATGACGTTTCGTTGTGCGTTGGTCACTCTTTAATTAAAAGTAGCGGCACCGTCTGGTCATTCCAAAACAATGCCTTTTTCTCTTTTCCTTTACAGAAGACACATAAGAAAACTTTGGAGATTTTAACGTTTGGTCTTGCACAATGACTGAAAAGAGTTGTAACTTTTTTTGGACTTTCCTATTGCCTGAGATTTCGTGATAAAACAACAGCTCTTTGTTTTTTTTTTCTGGAGACTTTGAGAGGCTTGGAATCCCGCTTGCTATATAAAGGAAGGAAGCAGTTTTTCTGTGAATTGTCCAGTTTGAGTGCGTTAAGGACTTTAAGGTTACATTGTTTAATAGATTAAGAAACCTTTACTTTAAAAGCAGGCTGTGTCAAAATACTAATTTGTACAACCATTTAAAAAGGACAAAATTGGATAGACTACTACCGTAATGATGTTCCCCAAATGGAGGAAACTGCATGGTACAGTCCTACAGGTGAAAAGGCAAAACATTATTTTAAAACTTGTGTAATATTCATTCCCAATGTTAATAAGAGACTGTCCCTTCATTGTGTTAATCTTATCTATGTGCTCTTAATTTTGTCAGTTCAGTGTTGGACATCAACGCTACTGAGAACGTAAGGCTGACCATTGAAAATAAATAAATCCGATTTCACTATCTTTATGTGCCGTCTTACGTCTCCATGCGTATCTAAAGTGCAAAACTAAGATTTGCAACTAAAGAATTTGCATGAGGAAGTGGCTTTTCATGCAACATCAAATACACCTGCATGGCAAACCCAAAATCATTATCCAGTGCTTTGTATATGTACACAAAATTAGAATGTGCCTCTTAAAATAATCACACTATTCTTCCCTCAAAAAATATGATTACTTAAGAGTATCTGTTAAATCAGAGAAGCTTGAGGTTTTTTGTCAGCATAATGTACCATCCTTAGGTCTCTTCAGCCACGTCTCTCGGATCTTTCCGTTCATCTTCCATAGTCTTGGTGAGCCCAGACACAAGGCATGGGAACACGCCATCTGATGCCGGTCTAATGCAGGGGGTATGCACTCTGACACGCTATCATGCAATATGGTACATTTAGAAATAGCAAATGGTCGCATGTGTATACTCAAAAGATCGTGGCGGATTTGAATTTCGGGACGAAGGGCAACGTCATCTCGTGGGGTTACCACGAGGCCAAGGAAAGGCTGAATGGCCTTTGCTTGCTTTAGTCCCACTTGAGTTTTGTTCCGTTTTAATTGCTGTAATTGAATAAAGTGATTTAATTTCTTTTTAAATATACCCTGTGATTGACTAGCACCTCATCCAGGGTGTACCTCAGGTCTGTACCCTTGTTTGCCCAGGATGAGTGGTCAGAAGATGAACAGAATTCTCTCACGTCCTTCCCGAGCAGCCATCTCCGACTTCACCAAGAATTCATATTAGTGTGTGGTTTAGCCTGGATGTGGTAAGCAGCAGTTCTCTGAAGCGGAACTCAGCATCAACATAAATGCAAAAAAGCTGGATGAATGTAAAACACCACGGTAAACGATCCCAGATTTAGGGGAGATGCAGACACGTAAGGTCGGCTTGCCTTTCTTCCCTGGTGTCTGTGCAACCATGTCCCCAAAAGCATGGTTCAGATTAGGAATTGCAGTCCTTTGCTGGGGCTGCGTGAAGGTGCTGGGTGGGTGTACTTTACCAGATTTTAATTTGCCGGGGAACTACATTTTAGGGGGTCTTTTTCAAATTCATGAAGTCAACTCTACCATCGACATCAAAAGCAGGCTACCGGCGGCACTGCAGTGTGACAAGTAAGGAGTAAGGAAGGAAGGTTGTAATAGTTTCACTCAGTACTTACGTAGTTTTAATGATTATGTATAATTCTTTGATTCTGTTCAATTTCTGTTGTGAAGATATTAACAAGACTTGTGGTTGTTTGTTACCAAATGGAAATCTTGGTTTATGAGTGATCTTTCAATAATCTTTGGATAAAAAGTCACGTCACGTCCAGAGCCACTGTTTAGTAAATGACAACGGTAGAGAGTATGACCACATTTAATCAGAAAGAAATGGTTTTACTATACTTAATATATATAGGCTATATGATGTTATGAGTTCTCATCATAATACCTTATTATTTACATTTATATGTATGTAATAAATTGCATGTTTTATTAATGTTTAAAAACATGTTAAACATGCCTTATGGAATGTCATTCACAATAGATCATGGTGAAATACATGCGAGTTATTATGGGATGTGTTTTGTTAAGCAGAGGAAGACTTCACGTAGTGAAATGTGTAAGAGAAGGAGAAGACGTTCGGAAGAGAAGTGAAAAGATTGAAGTTGTCCTGCAGCTTTCATCTCAGCCTTGCGTTTTCTAAGCTGTGTATGTAAGTCAAACATGACACAAATCATCATCTTTTCTCTTTTGCAGATTCACGTTTCTCCCCTCTGGGTACCAGCAGATGCAAGTTTTCCGGTTTACTGTTGAGGAGATCAACAATTCCAGCGTGCTGTTGCCTGGTCTCAAGCTGGGCTACCAGATCTTTGACTACTGCTCAGATGCCCTAAACTTCAGGGCTGCCCTGGACTTCTTGTCATCAAACAACTCGATATCCCTAATAAATAACACTTGCGAAGTCATATCTGTAACCGGACCTTACGGAAGCACAGAAACACTAACCGTTGCTCCACTTTTCATGTCGTACCTAGTTCCCATGGTAACCTGATATTTACTGCATTGTTATAATTTCACACCCTGTCCCTATTATAACGCTGGTGTACTAAGCTAAGGTATTTTTCATATTTTGCAGGTCAGTCATGTAGCTACAAGTGTTCAACTGAGGAACAGATATCTCTACCCTTTGTTTTTCCGGACCATTCCCAGTGATGACTATCAAGTGAAGGCAATTGTGCGTATTCTCCAGGAATTTCAATGGAACTGGGTGGCGTTTTTTGGAAGCAGTGATGATTATTCCCAAGATGCCCTCACGGTTTTCCTTGAAGAGATCAAAAAGGCCAGGATTTGTCTGGCGTACCAAGGAATCCTCTCAACGAACACCTCCAAGTACGGCGAAATGTTTGACTCAATTGCCAGCCTGAACATCAATGTGGTTATTCTCTTTACCACTATTGAGTTTGTAGTCCCATTCATCAATGTTGCCATAAGTAAAAATGTGCAGAAGGTATGGATCGGCAGTGAAGCATGGTCTATGGACCAGGACCTTATTAAAGAAACCAGGATTGAAACCATCGGTGTTGTTTTGGGTACTGCCATCCCAGTATATGGTGAGCTTCCTGGATTTAAAGAGTTTGTCTACAGGACAATGGATCGATTGGCCAAAGCGACTTGCTCCAGTTCATCCAATGTGAGTGCGAACTCATGCAATCAAGCCTGCAAGGAGTGCCTCAGCATAGATCCGAACGATATCATTGATAAAGATCCAACGTACAATTTCCCCCTATACTCAGCTGTTTACGCCATAGCCCATGCTCTCCACATAGTTCTTCAGTGTGAACTTCATTCCTGCAACAGCTCTACACCCATTAATCCTTATATGGTAAGCCTGGATGTCCATCTGAAATCATTACGAATTCACCTGATTGGTTTTCTGCATTGAAAACAGAGCCTATCAATGTTCAACTCCTCAAGGACCCAAAAGTCCAGAGTGTTCTGCAATTTAAATGTATACCTTTGATCCTTTCTGAATGTTTGTTTTTGCTTAGGAATTGGCGAGGTGTAAGTCATCGCGGTTCCATTTTTGCAGTCAACGACACACACATCAACAAAAATACCCTAGTTGAAACCTCTTTGCAGTAGCATAGAGTGACTTTTCCAGAACTGTAATCTTTAACCATTCTTATAATTGTGCTGTTCAAACTGTTACTTGACTAAATTTGATTTTCTATATTATTTTATGTCACATATTGCAGAGAATGTGCTTAATGCACATACACCAATCAGCCAAAACATTATGACCACCCCCAAGTGAAACAACTGGCTTTTCTCAACAGCCAGAAGGCGCACCTATAAAGGTACAAATGAGAAAGGGGGCACATCCTGACCAGTCGCATATTTCCTGAATACTCTAGGTTACTTGTCCAAATCCACCCCTTCATGATGGCTGTCTACCCCAATGACACAGGTCACTTCCAGCAGAATAATTCTTCTTGTCATGTCACTAGGAGTGTGTGCAAATAGTTTTGGGAGCACTAAAGTGACTTCATTTTGCTGTCTTGGCCACCGTTTGCCAAATGTCAATCTTACTGAACACCCGTGGGATTACCCTGACGGAGGGGTTTGGCGTTTGGAACCCCCACTGAGGACTATTGATGTTCTACATGAGATATGGTGTCTGCATGGTACAGCATCCCTGTGGAAACCTTCAGAGGCTTCAGTGACATACACCTGTAACTGTAGTATTAGCACCTTGATGGGGCTTTCCTTCAACTTCTGTAAGCTGTAGTCGTGTTGATGATCCTCAAACCATTCATGCACACCCTTACCAAAATGGCAAGGAGAATGATCCTGCTGGAACCAACTCAAATCATCGGGGTAGGCAGTCATCATGAAGGGGTGGGCCTGGTTCACCAGGAAGGACAAGTAGCCTGGAGTGTCCAGGACAACTGCTTCTGGTCAGCAGTGCCAGTCTGTTTATATTCCCTTTCTCATTTGCATCTTTAGAGGTGCGCCATCTGGCTTTTGGGAAAAGTAACTTGTTTTACTACGACGTGGTCATAATGTTTTGCCTCATCGGTGTATGGTGACTTCATTTATCATGTGACCTATCAATCCGCATCGTGAATGAATCTAAGTCTCCGGCTCGTAAATCAAGGTACACATGGATGTCCACTTAGTCCCCGCTCAGAAACAGTAGTACACGTTTGAGTTAATGAAGTCATATCTTTTCCTGGAATGACCTTGAGCACACTGCATCTGCTTCAGGTTTCCCAGGCACTGAGGCAGGTCAACTTCACTGTGTTCAACAAGAGCATGCAGTTTGATGACCAGGGCAACCCGCCGGCTCGCTACAGCATTGTATACTGGAACTGGAGATCACAGCTGCACACCATCATCGGCTCGTATTCTTTTGAAGAAGACGAGAAATTCAGCATCAACGCACAAAGCATTAAGTGGCCGGGAAACGGCACCGTAAGTGTGGATAACATCTGCCTTTCTAGTACACGGAATTTACGGAGGCTGTATTGGTGTTGGTAAGCTTCATCGTCTTTGTGGTATGATGTGTTATTGAGTGACGCAACAACACTGCATTACACCTGAGGACATTGCGTGAAATGTGACAGGGTTTGACTTAGCTTTCGCTTTATGGTTTTTGGATGTGTTTTTCAACTCATATCTTGACCCGTCTCACCATACACTCCCTCTGGATTTACGCATGGTGTCGATGGCGGGTGAAGTAGGTTCTGTTCCCATTGAATTTGAGTTTTTTAATTTAGGATGTTTACCTGGACACTGTTTTTCTTTATTTATGGAGTTGTTTTCTACTGCTGGGTGCTGGAATGGTTCACACCAACAGTAGCGTGACTAGCGTCTACTCTGAGTTAAATCCACAAAGCCTAGTGACTAGTAACCAGCAGAGGGCGCCCCATCCACAGGCTCCAGTGCTGAGGTGTTCGAATAACTGCAACTTAGGCTACAAGAGGGTGGTTTCAGGCTACTTCAGCTGCTGCTGGAACTGCGTCATCTGCTCAAGTGGAACGTACATCAACTACACAGGTGATGGCTTGGCTTCAGCTCCGTCATCATTTTGCATCTGGCCACCACGTCCCCTCCCTGCCCCTTAATCTCTCTCCCTTGTCTCATAGTGGATCCGTACAGCTGTGTGCCATGCCAGCAAGATGAGTGGTCCGATGACGGCAGCGTCCAGTGCCAGAAAAGGAACCTGGATTACCTGCACATCACGGACCCCGTGTCCGTAGGCATCGTGCTGTTGGCCTCCATCATGGTCCTCAGCTGTGTGGTGATGATGTGCCTCTTTGCCTACAAGCACGATACCCCTGTGGTGCGCTCGGCTGGTGGGAGGACATGTTTATTCCTGCTGACCTGCCTGGGCCTGTCCTCCGTCAGCGTTTACTCCTTCATCGGCCAACCGCTGCTGACCCACTGCATCCTACGCAACTCTGTCTTCTCCATCTGCTACACGGCCTGCCTGTCTTGCCTCGCGGTTCGCTCCTTCCAGATATTCTGCGTCTTCAAGATGGCCGCCAAGCTGCCTAAGGCCTACGAGTTCTGGATCAAGCAGAACGGGCAATGGGTCATCATCAGCCTGTCCGTCATGGTGCAGCTGTTCCTCTGTGGCTTATGGGTAGCCGTTGGCGGTCCCAAGCCCGTCCAGATCAGACTGCACACTGAAATCGTCTTCGACTGCACGCTAGGAAATGCTGCCGTTTTCAACATGATCATCATGTTCATGGGGCTGCTCAGTGTCGTCTGCTTCTTCTTTGCGTACATGGGTACCGACCTGCCGAAGAACTACAACGAGGGAAAGTGCATCACCTTCAGCCTGCTCATCTTCTACATATCGTGGACCATCTTCCTGACCGTGAAGATGACTGCCAGCGAGGGGAACACATCCGCAGTCAACGCCATCTCCATCCTGTGCAGTCTCTACGGCATCATCTATGGTTACTTCTTCCCCAAGTGCTACATCATCCTGTTCAAGCCGGATCACAACACGGCTGCTTATTTTCAGACCTCCATCCAGAATTATACCCTGCAGTCCAGCAGCACATGAAAGTCAGACCATCGAGTGCAGATTACTGATGACGGTTTTGCTATATGGACCTGTTGGAACTGCTCTTTCCACCTCAGTCTGTCTCGGTTGCTCACTTAATTAACACTCTTTTTCATCAGATTGATTTGCTTTTTATTTTTTCCCATGACAGCCACTACTGTTGGCTAAATAAGATAATTGATTAAAAGCCACGTGATCATACAGCGGCAATCTAAAAATCCTTTTTTTAACCACACGGTGGCGGTACGAGCAAGCGCACAAAACAAACTGTTGAATTCTCTGTTTTCTGTGCCGAAAGAGCCCCGAAAGACTAATATATACGTACACATATCAAATACGAAGTAAACACAGACACACGTAAATGCCTTTTTTTTCCCGTGAAATAGAGAATGCTTACATTTTAGTATTGGTTTTGTATTCTCCTCATTATGATTTCCCCGACAAAATCTAAACCAATTTTTAACTTAAGGGATCTATAGATACGCATTAACAAAGTGGAGCGCATAGCGATGGAAATCTAATTATAGTACAACGAACTGACACACGTCACCAATTCCGTCTGTAAATACAGACACTGCTCTCATATCCTAATAAATATGTCTGCTGGTTTGCTTTATGGTGAAAGTTTTGATGAGAATCCAGATTGATAGATATTTTAGCCACCTGTTTAAGACTGGTCTTATGGCATTATATATTTTAATGTATTTATAAGGGACCTATTCAATAGCAGTGAAATTTTAGAGAAGGGACTAATATGTAACTTAATCTAGCGTAATATCAGTCTGCCAGCGCATGTCATTTTTATAATATCATGCAATGTAGTTAAATGTATGGATTGAATAAAAGGCTACTCAGAAACACCTGTCATCTTTTCCAAACAGGCCGATGTTTGTATGAAATATATCTTTATGTCTCTTGCTAATTGTCAACGATGGCCAGTCGGGATCCGGCCGCCTGCCTCACCACCCTGGCCCTCTGTGGTCCCCTTGAATCCGTGGCCATGCTGTGTGTCTTGACTGCAGACACTAATCGTCTCATTGACCATTTCGTAGTCATTCTGTGGGGAATGTGCAGCATGACATAAGGCACGCAGGTCGACGTGCAGATCAGAGGGAAACCACACGCTATAATCAAAGTGCATGTAGGCCTGTACGAAATGCAGTTTAGCTGATTGTAAATCTGCTGTTAACTGTGCCTCTTCTGTACGGCAGACAGACGGACGGACGGACGGACTCCGCCTGCTTGACGCCGTCCACGCAGCATTTGCACAGATACACAGGGATGCTTTCATTCCGACGGCCTCGGTGTCTTTTTGTGGAAACGCGCCTTTGTGTGCGTCCACGGTCGCCGTGAGAGCGCATTGAACTCCGAGACGCAGCGCGCATTTCGCGGCGCTCCGAAATACGAAGCGAGCAAATCGGAGATCCGCCTCCGAGTCTTTCAGGGCAAAGCTGCGATTTTCCACCTCCAGCACAGAAAAGGGACGGCCGGCCTGGGAAAGAAGCCTGACAAAGTGGAGCACCCTCTGCTCCCAGTGGCCCGTATGGCGCATTGAGGACGCAGCACCTGTGCGCCTTAATGGCTTCACATTTCAAAAGATGAGCATGCAGACGTCGCACAAGCATCCCGTCTCTGGCTTTTTATTTAAATTGCTGCTGAATTATTTGGCCAGTGCGGGGATGGACTAATATACACGACAGTCGCACTCACGTGGACCTCAGAATAAGTTATTTCTAGGCTGCGGGAGGCGGACAGCCTCTGAAACGCGTTGTCTATTTTGAAATTTCTGTAGAGTTTTCTACTTTTTCACTTGCAGAAGTCTAACGACGTGGACGAATTCCACAAAATATACTTCTAAATTAGGACTCCTTCAGCACGCCGGACAGAAAGCTGCTGTCGCTTTTTATTAACTTGAAGGACCACAGGTTCGCTGTTCCTTTTGTGATTTTTGTTATTTAATTTACGGCTGAGCGCACTGTACCAAAAAGAGCACTTTTATTCTCATTTAAATTCGACTCGAGTGGTTTGAAGTTGCCTAAATGGCAGATGCTTAGCAATTCAGAGCGCATGAAAAAGCGCAGAAGCGCGGCGTCCCCATGAAAGGAGGCCGCTATTGTGCGGCGCTTGTCTCTTTCAGCCTGGATAAGAGAGCCCCTGACAAAGGAGTCATCCTCGGCTGATTTGGAGAGTGACTGCAGCGGCAGTTCATCTCAGGCCTCGGCAAGGCGCAATGCCGCGTTAACGTGCACCTCTCCGCCTTTCAGCTCTGCTGTGGCACCTGAGCAAAGCGAACGCACCTAAGGAAGCTGCGGTGAAGTCCAGAGGAGGTCACGGTGCTGTGGAGAGTCTGGTCGAGCGGCGACCCACTGTGTCGCCTTACATTCTGTCGGATGCTGCGCTCCTCCACCGTCACCTTCCGATCAGTGGACATCTGCTTTTTCTCTCTCTTCTGGTTTGGTGCTCGTATCTGAATTGAGGCGGTCCCTCGATTTTCCTCGCTGTCTGAGGCTCTATTGCCCATTGAGAGATGGCCCCCGGACGCATTTTAAGTATTCCGGCATTGATTTACATCTTTACCCTGCTGAATATGCCCATTTATTTTCACGTTTCTCTTTGGCCGTCCATCTGCCAGAGCTCAGTTTAGCAGGAGCCCATCTTAAATTATAAGAAAAACAAAAAACTAAAAACGAAATAAGTCAGCGGGGACGCTATGACGGTGAAGACGTGACGTCATCGGACAGCTCGAAGTGAGAAGTGAAAACGCGCGGGATTGAGATTAAAAAGCGACACGTGACCAGGGGACGAGCGCGTGCAAAATATAAAGTTGTACTTTTTCCTTTTTCAGATGTAATCTATAGAGACAGCAGCTTTACGACAGGGACAGGATACACGCTTCCCTGTCACTTCAGCCCGGATTCCTGCTTTCTGTTGCTAATGCGACGCTACACGCCGGCTGTGAGCTGATTTTATTGCGGGTGACTGTATAATCGCTTCACTAATTCTTAAAAGGAGCCGAATAGTCGAATTATTACATCGCTAATAAAACGCCAGCATGACAAGGATGTGCTGTGCTTGATGAGCTGAAACGGCAGAAAGACTCTTTCGGTCAGTTAACCCAAAAGCTGAAGCGGATGGATATGATTAATATGAATCATATCTTCCCATATTTGTGGCATTTTGTTTGCCATTGGCCCAAGTTAATATTTATTTTAATTCACTAATAATATTCAAACTATGAGAGCATATTTTCCATAAGTCCATTTTCACTGCTTAAAATCTGATAGAACTTGTAAAATTTAAAAACCGTATCACATCCATCTGCTGTCACTGAAACATGTTTTACAGCCGCGTGTAAAAACAAACTCTTGGCCTTTTGGTAAATTTGCACGGTTCTCCTGGCTCAATGCGACCGTGAAAAACACAGAAATGGGAAAAGAGCTGGAATCGAAGAAAGGAGGCGCAGCCAATTTAATGCGCCTGGAAACGGGGCCGTGATCTCGTACAAATGATGCGCTGCTTTGAAGCTTCTGTCCAGTTTGTCGCTACTTTTTACAGAATTGAACGTAAACGGCACGCGGAGACGTCACGCTCTTAATTATGGACAACGTGCGCGTGTATAACCAGTGAATACCAGTAAAGGGTTACTGTGGTGTCAGCTGCACGTGAATTTCTGATCGAATTACAAAGCCTATAAGAGTGGTCTAAAATTAAAGACGCATCATAAAGATGGCTAATGAGTTTAACTGCGAGTGGGTAGTCGGCCAGACCCTCATGCCCATGGTTAAGCATATTCATATAATCTACCACGTATTGCTGAAAGGACGTACGAGTGCTTTATATTTGTCTGAGAAATGTCTGTTGAGTCGTAGGCTATACCAGCCTCGCATGCTATATTGAGAAATAAAACTGCTTTGATGCGCTTGTGTGCTGGATGAAGAAGCCCGCACCTTTTCAGCTGCACAGCACGGAACTTTCATCCACACCCTGCCATCTTCGCGGGACACACATATGTTAATTCCTGCCTTTTTGGGTTCTTTGTGTTTCCTATGTCAAACTCCACAGATTTAAATAACTTTCCAAATGATCCGTGGAAATTCTGCTGCACTGTCGCGTGTTGAGCAGTTAAGGGCAGACATGACTCCCCTATTTAAGACATGACTCCCCTATTTCAGACATGACTCCCCTATTTAAGACATGACACCCCTATTTCAGATATGACACCCCTATTTAAGACATGACTCCCCTATTTCAGACATGACTCCCCTATTTAAGACATGACACCCCTATTTCAGATATG
>JAACJT020000105.1:16992466-17004019 GCA_009936485.2 Gymnarchus niloticus | reverse complement strand
ACATGACACCCCTATTTCAGATATGACACCCCTATTTAAGACATGACACCCCTATTTCAGATATGACACCCCTATTTCAGACATGACACCCCTATTTCAGATATGACACCCCTATTTAAGACATGACACCCCTATTTCAGATATGACACCCCTATTTAAGACATGACACCCCTATTTCAGACATGACACCCCTATTTCAGACATGACTCCCCTATTGCATATTAGCTGACAAATAATTGATCATTTCGACTTGCATTTTTTCGCATTGCACCTTTGTTAAAAACAGCATTTTTAAGAAGTGGAACGCGTTAGAATTTGGCCACTAAAATAAAGAGAAGACAAAATACACAAGACAAAAAGGAAAAAATCTGAAGATAATCTTTCACAGTTTGCTTGTTTTGAGTGTTTAAAAAATACATTTCATTAAAATTGGTAAAATTCACAAAAATCTCAAGGCTTGTCAAAATATTTCCGAATTTTTATTTTGAATCCTTCGCCTTAATGTTATACTCATGGCCCCAAAACCATAAAACAGGTTGAGAAGCAGGCGACAAAGCGAGGGGATTTAAGACATTTGTCGAACATTGTCTGGGATTTCGGCGGAAAATCGGAATTCGATGGAGACATGGAGAGATTTCCACGGCACCTCCGGGGTGCAAAACGCCGAGAGAAGGATAAGAATAGAAGGAGCCTGAGCTGAGCCGCCGTAACCCCCACTGTCATGTTTAACCATTTGCTTGGCTATCAGCTCCCTTTATGGGCTGATTTTTACGCTTTTCTGTCCTGCCGCACACGTCGAGGTCTACACCGTGTAGCTAAGTTTGAAAGCGCAATTAAACCGCGCTAATTATTGCTATAATTAAGCGCTCACGGGTTAAGAGTTTATAATTAAGGACGGATACGTTTGCTTTATTGTGGGGTAAATATAAACGCAAATTTATGAGAATACTTTATTATTTAATCCTAGTCGTCTGCGGAACATTAGGTCTACTTTGGAAAATTCAAGGCTGATGAGGCGTATTTAATGATGAAGCCCCTGGATTTCACCTGCCAGCTGATAGGAGCATCACTGCCTCCGGGCCATGAGCTGGGGACCCGCAGCATTGACATGGTAAATAGAAGTGAGTATAAATTGGAGCTCCTGCGGGATTCCAGCACTGGAGACCCAAGGCGGTGAGTGAAGATGGTGGCAGCCTCTGATCACTCGTCCAAGGCGCTTAACACCGGCAGAAAGGTGGGTTTTGGCCAAGCCTTGCAATAATGGTAAAGATTAAATATAATGCCGCTTTAATTATATTCGAATATTCCATGATCTGTGTGACGTTTCTCTATTTAGGTTTCAAAACCAATGATGGAAAAAAAGAGAAGGGCCCGCATTAACGAATGTCTGGACGAGCTGAAGTCACTGATGCAAAAGCACTACACTAATTATGTGAGTAGGAAACCTCTGCTGACACACAGACGTACATATCTGGGAAATGCCTTACTAACAGCTCATCACAAGGCACGATTAAAATCTTCAGCAGCTAAAGCTTCACTTTAAGTTAGATTTGCTTATTTTTTGGCACAAATGAATATGCTACTTATTGATGGACTGCAACAAAGTCAGAGAGACTCTGAGGATGTCACACTTCTGCTAATTCTATCGACTTGACATATAACATCTACAAAAGAATATCCATTCTTAATGTCGCCGGATTGACAGATGTTGACAAAAAGCTAATATTCGAGACATACGGGTAACATGTTCCAAAAAATGGCACTAACACGTGAAGAAATATCATAATTTAATTTTAATATATATATTTTTTTAACAGATTCGGAAACGGAAGCTAGAAAAAGCGGACATCTTGGAAATGACAGTGAAGCATCTACAAAATCTCCAAAAAATTCAAAGAGGTCAGACTAACTTTGCTTGTGGTGCTTCGAGCTTTATCATTAACCAGATCCCCATAATAACAGAACAGTCTGTGTGGACAAGATGAGGGTTAAAACAGGAATGGTAGTGGCTTTGAAAATGCAAATTGTAGTTGTAATGCCTTATCCTGGTTCTCTCTTCCAGGTCAGTTTCTGGATGCCATGTCTGCTGAATACCAAGAAGGCTTTCGAAGTTGCTTGAACGGGGTGCACCAGTTCCTGCTGACGACGGATAACTCGAGCAGTGGCCTCCGTGTAAATGTGCTGAGGCACCTGTACAGCAGCACGCCCGTGAAATGGGACATGACTGTCTGCGGCGACAAACGGCTGGCTGTCCTGACAACTGACAGTAAAAGTCAGAGGCATCTCCAGGGCAACCGAAATGAAAGGCCTGAGCTCTGCCACTTGAACCCCACCATGTCCCAGGGCTACTGGCGTCCTTGGTGAAATAGTAATCATCTTAACATGTAGTTTATCTCCTCCTAACCAGCTCTTTGACTGCTAGCTCTAATTAATAAGGTTTACAGTTAATGTACAGTGTAATTAATATACAGTGTTTAGCATTGCACAAATGTGGTCTTTGGATGTAATGTTTGTAAATATATTTTTGTAATAAAAGAATTTCAAATTGATTTTTCTGTGTTTTCAAATTAATCAAAAATCAATCTAATTTTTATTACCTGCGGAACCTTTGGGAATACTGCCATATTTAACGACACTTTCAAAAAGGTGGGTATTGAGTTTGGTTTAGATAACTACACCTTTGTACTTAAGAAGGACCCATACCATATTTGTTACATAAATCAAACTCATTTCTAAGGTTCCTAAGTAGCTTACAGGTAGTGTGGCATCTGAGGCCATCAGTCGTAAACTTATCTTAAGCCGTAACATGGTTTTATATGCTTGAACCAGGTACTCAGCAAAATTAATTTAATTCAACATCCGGCTGCTTTGGACAGACGTGTCTGCTGAGTAGCTAAATATGAACTAATACCATGTTAACAGCTAGTCGCATTGTAAGCAAACGCCTTAAAAACACAATTTGACAGATTTTTGTCTAATCAATTATATTATTTAGATAAATTTGATGAAGACATCTGATAGTTCATTAATTGCCCCCCATGTCTCCCATGGCATGGAGAGTTGTCCATTATCATGCCATAAGCCACCCAGCCGTGGTCCTCAGGATGGGGCCACCTCCTGCCTTCATGCCTTAATTGTCTCATTTAACGCATTATAGCCCTGAAAAATTGGACAGCCGGGAACCTGTTGTCCAGTTTTCTGCCACTAATGTGTGACGACAAGCGAATGGCTTTAAATGTACTTATTTAATTGACAACGTAATCCAAACTCAATTGCATGTCATGAATTGACTGGTTTAAATTTAATTAATTCAGGCATTCTGTTTTGTAGAGGTTTGTCAGAGTGAAACGTACTGATATATCTTGTGAATTCAAGCGTCGTAGAGGGAAATCAGTCGGAGGAGGGCGTTAGTTTCACTTGAAAGTTGGTGGGGACCAAAACAATTGTGATCACTCATGTGTAAAAGCTGGTAGGGACATTTCCAGCTATCCTAAAAGCTGGTAGGGACATTTCCAGCTATCCTAAAGGTTGGTCAGGACATGTCCCTATATCCTCCTTATGCATAAATCTACACTAATGCGTCAAAGCCACGCTATTTCCATGTATGTATGCTTCTCCTGCATGTACAGGGTGTGATACCAATGATATTATATTAAAATAGAGCATGCATTTAAAAACTAACCGCAAGTAGTAAGTGTATATTCACCCACGCTAGGCTGTTATGAACATTTTATATTCTATTACGCTTCTCATTCAATTAACTTGGGGAAAATGAATGTCGGATTGGCCTAATTGTCGTCCATTCCACGCTCAGCCCTGCGTGTCAAACACACACACACACACACACACACGGGGACCTTGTCCCAGGGTATCTTTGAGGTGGTCTTTCAGGACACATTTACGGACCGTTTCGTGTCTAAGGTCCCGGAAGCAGCGCAGCGGGGCGCAGACGAGTGAACGGCGGTAAGATGCTGGACTTCACCCGAAAAGGGAATCATATATAATTTATACTCACTGGTACATTTAGCCAATAGTACCAGGCAAGTGAAAGTCAATGGCTTTGCTGTCAGTAAAAATCTCAGTTTATCTAACCTTTTTTTAAAATCTGAAGCAGGAGAAAACACAGTATTTGCATCAGACTGTGTCCAGCCAGACACTCAGGGATACCAGGGTCGCCTTAACCTTGTCCTTATAGGAGCATCTGAGGCCAAGGGGTCACCGTGTGACTTCAGGGAAAACCTCATCTCTGCCTTCATCGTTACTTCTATCGTTTTCAGACATTTTTTTGTGGTAAATCAATACTATTACAGATCCTCTTACTGCCTCATTTGATAATTAAGGACGTTTTCAACAACACAGGCGCAAACCCGGCTTTTTACAGAACCATCGCTTTTATTTCGCACAACTACCCCCCCATTTCCGTACAGAATGTTACAATCCTTGTCACTTTTAGAAGCGAAAATAACAGCAGGACAGTTATGAGTTAACCTCAGATTTCCCCAAACCCTTTGGCTAAACGTCCATCTTTAAGGCGTGCGACACATAACACAAAATACGTTTGGCATGATAAATTACAAAAAAAAAACAAAACAAAAAAAAAACAAATTTCGAAACATGACTAATCAAGATAAACACGAAACGGTGTGCCGACCAGTGATGTAATCTGAAAGGGAGATTTAGGCGAGTTGTGCTTCAAAATTTTGGAGAAGTCGTTCAAACGCGCGCGTGCGCAGTACCCATAGAAGCAGGGTACTCGAAAGTACTTCCGAGTACTCCCGAGTACTCCCCGATTTTTCACTTATATTAGCTGCTTCAAGAAGTGTTAGAGATGATGAGACTCTGAATACCGTGAATCACGCGTATGTGGCTGGCTGAGGGCATGCAGGCCTTCCTAAGGACCGTCTGCTACACTTTCATTCAGGCGGTTCTTGTCTTCTGTTGGGTTGTTGGCTGCCTGAGTTCGGGAATCAGCGAAATGTACCGGCCCGTTAAAGTATCGTCTACCGTGGCGCTACAGACGTACACCCCAGCCCTCATCCAGGTTATCTTTGGTGCTTTTAAAAAAGCTCGCACTGAGAAGTTGTTCACATATTACAAAAAAAAAAAAAAAGTTTTCACGCACAGAAGTGAACGGAACTCAACAGCAATGTGAGTAATTCAGATGTGTAACCAGCTCAGCATTCATTTCCCAGCTGGGGGCTCCTCTTCCTCAGCTGTTCAATTCCACCAAATCGGACTGAAATGTTCGATATCCTGAGGAGACCGAGGGTGAACTCAGAAAGCTGTTTAAGCTTCCCTTGCTGTCCGACTGTGTCTGATGGTCCTGCACCTCCCAGCCAGTTCTGGCTCTCTGTGAGGACTGCTCAGCCGCCCATGATGTTGGCTTGGTGTCAATCAGTCTGGGTGAACGTGTGCTGTCGCCATGCCCATCACAGCCCCTTCTGGGGCTACGGGGCCCAGGGTTCTGCCCTGTGTGCCGGCTGCCCCCAGTGGAGGGAGAGCCCACGGGAGACTCCGTGGGACGCCGTAGGGCCTGGGGCTCACGCTCAAAGTCGGTAAGGGCAAAGTGGGCACCTTGTGAGGTGCAGTGCCCACGGGCATCGGGTACAAGGGGTAGGGCTGTGGTGTGCCGAGGACTCCCCCTAGGGGTGGGCAGTGGTGTCTCGTCAATGAAGCTCACCACTTCATCCCGGCTGAAGCAACTGAGGTCCTCCTGGCGGGGCTCGCCCCAGGGTGACGGTGGCCTGCCAGGACGCGCAGCATCCTCAGAGGCTCGCCTGGCACGCCGCGGTGCCCGTTCTCTTTGCGGCGATGCCAGGCTGCGACGGCGTCGCTCCTGCAGCGGTACGCTGTAGCGTGGCAAGGACATCACGTCCTCAGCGGAGCCCCAGCGGTGCAGGTACGGTGGCAGATGGCTCGTGGTCCACATGTCGCTTTCGTCGTGAGAGTATCTTCGAGTTGGAGGCACCTGACACACAGACGCACACACGAGGAACACACCGGAGATGGAGATGAGGTATCAGAGTGCCGTGCCTCGCAAAACGTCCTTGAACACCACTGAAGTTCAAAAACAATGCCTATGCAACGCTGACATATTTCTCAAGTACCAGTACTCGTAAATTGTCAACAGCTTAATTCCGTGCTATACAGGATGATGTGCAAATAAACTAAATTCTATTTTGTAATCCCAACAGATCCCGAATTGGTCTAGAAAAGTTTTCTGCAGCAAGACAGGTTATATGGTTTCCTCTGACAGTTGTGGAGTGGTCACTACGGCATTCACGATGCTCTCTCATTTAAAATGTTTAAGTAACTTTTTGGCATTACAGCTGTTCTACAGGGCAACATATTAACCCCAAAAAGCACAGCGAAGCACGGGCTCAGTCCTGCAGGGTGATACTCACATTCCACATTGTTCTGAGGACTGGGCAGGAGAGACACACAGAGTCAGGTGATACAGTTCAAACTTCACTAAGCTGTACAGTACACTCAGTGCTAGCCTGGCTGTGTATTGCCATCTCAGCACTGAAAAGGACCCTACAGTGATTTAAATGTTAGTCTTAAGTTTTTTGTTTTTCTCAGAATCAGATTGATTGCATTTTCATCTTCGACTTCAGGATTGTTGCAAATTTCCAAATTAAATTGACTTAAATTGTAGGTCAGAAGCATGCCCACGATGATGACAGTGTGCTTTAGAGAATGGTCTCAATGCCACCTCTGCTTGGAGGGATAATTTTTGCATGATTCTGAACATGACAGTTTCATCTAATATTTTCAAAAGTATAAATTCAGCAGGAATCACGATCGTTATGTTTAGTAAATTCAAGACCAACGTTCAATTCAGCTTTGGATCCTAGAGAGAGCGAGCGAGAGGGAGAGAGAGAGAGAGCAAGAGAGAGAGAGAGAGCGAGAGAGAGAGAGAGAGAGAGCAAGAGAGAGAGAGAGAGCGAGAGAGAGAGAGAGAGAGAGAGAGAGAGCGAGAGAGCGAGAGAGTCCGGCGGGACAAAATGAAATCGCTGTTCACAATATGGCCAGCAGAGGACAGTAAAGCATTAATTAGCTTTGTGAGTGATGGAGACGATGACGTCCGAAGTGTGAATTGCACAGAACACCGGTTTCCCTGCAAAAGCGCTTACTGTAGATCAGTCAGTGACAAAAAGAAGTGCGGGAAAATGCTTTTGGGTCCATGTTAATATGCCGACAATACAGAAGTATAGCTGCACATTAACATCCTGCAGACTTTCTTTTTTGAACAATTATATTCAGATATGTGGAATCAGATGGCCGTGTCATGGGTTAGACACTAGTATTTCTGTAGGTTTATGAATCCAGTTAGCTACGTCTTTCCAAAAAGTCTCTAGATCACGTGCTGCCCCATGTAAAGGCTGTTGAATCCACACACTGCTACAAAAATTCACAAAAACGTACCAGAGATGGTTATGCAATAATCCTGCTTCTGTAAATTAAGTGGTTGATGTGCAGATGATTAAAAAATATTACTTTCTTACATAGGTCAGGATAATAAAGGAAAACACATTTAACCCTGGAAATTCTATTATTTATTAAATTATAGTTGACTTGCATCCAAAAGGTATGATCTGAAATACGCAAAGTGTCAAAAGCTTAAAGTTGTAGTTGGTGTTTAATCGTGATACCAGTGTAGTTCGGTTGCTTGTGCAATTCACACGAAGCCACCGGGGGGCGCTGTTAGTACACGCAATGAAGAAGCAGCGTCAGAAAACATGGCTTAAGTGAAAATAAAAGGAGTATGACGCAGTACTAGCTCTAGTCCCTTGGGATCAACTGGTGTCAGGAGGGTACAGGACAATTTTCCCAGATAATTTAGGTAGGAAGGATCCTCACTGTTATTTAGTGGCTCTTTATTATTAATAAGAGGAACATAATCAACACCTAACATCCTTGGTTCTGAAGGAGCTTTGGAGTGTCTCAACACTTTAAGATGCCACTTCTTGAAAATGAGTGCCATCTCTCTGAGAGATCGCATATGTGGTAGTCGTGTGAATAATTTGATTGTTGTAACGTTTTAAATTTGAATGCATACTGCAGTTACAGAGGTGCACTCTGCAGGCGATTGCAATAGTCTAGAAGTGGACAGTATTAGCTGATAAAAGTCACATGACCAGCCAGAAGGAGACACCCAATGACTGGAACTGGAGATGCCTTGATCTGATCCCTTAAGACATGATGAATGAATCCCTGGTCTGAGACCAGCCCTCTATTTCCAGTCTTCAAGAGCTCAAGTTTGGCTGAATCGAAATACGGTGGACAATCCAGCGTGCTAATCCAGTTCAGACATGCCTTCAGAAGGGATTCGCCCTTGTCCTTTCTGAAGATGCATAAGAGTACTTCAGGGAACAGAACCCCACTGGGTCAGATCCTGAACCTGAGGACTGCTAGAAGACTTGATCCAGAGCTTGGGAGGTTAAAAGACCAGCATTTCACAGTTCGGCTACTGCCAGGCTTTCATGCCCAACACAACAGGGATGTGGTGGCCCTGCAGCATCGATCTGGGGAAGGGAGTGTGAAATTTGGCCATAAATGAATCTACGCATTTCTGAAACTCGAAAGCTTTCCTCATGTATCCTGATCACGAACATTAAACGTAATCAATTTGACGGCATTTGCCACGCGTTTGAAAGTTGCGTGTCTTTACAAATGAATTAAAAAGTTGAATGTTATGTTTTGGTTGAAGGAGCACTCGGTGCCTGATATTCCACTCTAAGGCCGGCTGGCATGTGACAACACAGCATGTAGGATAAAGTAGAGGCCCCCACTGGCATGCACATTGGTGTCATTTTACGTCAATCAGAAAGAGGATCTACACAGGTTTTGAAAATGAAAGTAAAATCAAGGTAAATATACCTGCAGGTAATGCATTTTATCCTCCTGCGGTTCTCTCAGTGGGTAACACCTTTCTAAGGTCGAGATTTCGTATTTGGCAATACGATCTACCGGCACGTTATCAGCAGTGGAGCTACAGTCATACGGCCTGTCAAATATTAAGTCCGGATGAATTCGTCCATCCCGGCTGTTTTCTGCAAACGCAGAAAAGCATAAAAATCAATCGATTAAAAAAAAGCAGAGAAGAAGGTGTTTGAACACAAACAGACAGACAAACAAGACGAATAGATAAGAGAAACAATCCAGCCCACGATGTCCTCCATTTGACTGTTTCTTAGATTCAGAACAAAGTCAGAATGTCATTCTAGGATATCCAGATTACTCCACGGTAATCCGGATGTTCAAACCTGAACTACTTTCAGAATCAAAGGGGATCGAGATTTTGTATCAACTCGCTGACGGGTAGCTAATGTTCAAACATTTCCCTGTGGCAGTTTAAGCTAATGCTGCGCGAACGCCTGGGTTTGAAACAGCAGTTATAGTTCTGTGTAAGGTTTGTCTGTGATGTACGAGGCAACTGAAGCGTAAAATGCTTTTCTCGATGCTGGCTGAGCTGTTGCAGAATGGACGGTGATGTTAGCGGTTGCTGAAGCAGACTGGCATGCAAGTTCAGAAAGTGACTTTGCCAAGATAAAAGAACCCATATACATACAACTGAGCTGGTTTATACAGGGCACTCCCTCTGAAAGCGGCCAAGGAAGTCCAGTCACTCGATTAAAACATAAGAAACATCACAGATGAGCAAGAAACATCTCTGTCAACTTGCGTGAATGAGAGTACCAGCAGCTATCAAGAGTAGTCATTGAAATAGTAATTAGACATCAATGAAATCAATGTAACATATGTTGTGTCATCTTTATCTATGCCATGGACTTTGCAGTAAAGGGTTTATGTGCAGGCCTGAAATTTCTAGAATAAGCCTGCCTTCACAGTGGATTCCTAAATGTGACCAGTTTGTGTAAACGCTGTGACTGCATCAATGTTACAAAAATCTGTGTGAAAGAGCCAAGACGGTGCCTCAGTCCTGTGAGCAGTGGCACGGTCGGCCTGGCCCGCGTGGCTCACCGTCCTCCACGTCATCGTTGGACATGACCGCCACACACTTCTCCCACACGGTTTTAGCGTCGGCCCGGTAGCGGTCGCAGGCCCACAGGAAGATGGGCAGCAGGGCGGACTGGGCGATGGAGCACCAGAGCACACAGAGCACCATCCAGCCGTAGGAGTGATCAAACCGCAGACTGGTGAAGCTCACCACCTGAGGAGAGGCGGGGAACGAAGGACCAGCAGAGACACATTACTCCTATGTGACTATACACGGTAACCCTAAACCCTAATGGCAATCCAATGTCGGTGCAGTAGGTGAAAGCCGCTCATCGAAATCCACAAAGGGCACTTCTGTTGTACCTTTCAGAAGGTAATTCAGGCAAATCCCCTTCAATAAATATTAACTGTCTTTGGAAAAAAGAATTTGAATGTGTCATCTACTGGAGCAGAAAATCAGACTTCGTGTTCAGGAAGTTCGGCTTCATTCAGGTACCTCGTAAATTACTTAATACGATATCAACGTGTCCTTTTTAACGTGGCGGAATATCAGGGACTTTACATCCAAATGTGGTACGAGTCCTTGCAATGTGACATCCCTGTACAAAGAGCTCAATAAAATCTTAAGTCACCAATGGTCATCAACAGGAACGGTCAAACCGAGAAACTTGAACACCAAACTGTCTCATCTAAGGATGTTTTGAAGGCCATTACTGGCTGACTGACTTGGTGTGATGTTTGCAGGTGCTCTGTGAAGGTTGCGGACACACATCGAGCAGCAACATCCACTTCTGCATATTTTCCAGTACTTGAGTTTGTGAATATGGGCAACTCGTGAATTGTTTTTCTATAACGAACCGGGGAAGGTGGGTGCAGGAGACCCACCAGAATGGGAAAGCCAGTGAGGAAGTCATAGATGAAGACGATGCCGCTGATCAGGTAGGTGATCTGCAGCGAGGTCTTGACAGGCTCTGACCCGTCAATGGAGGAGCGCCGTTTGCCCTGGGCATCCTCCACCACGATGGTGGGCACGTTGAACTTGTTCTTGTCGGCCTTGCGGCCCGCCCGTGTGGAGAAGGTATGGAAGAGGGCTATGGCGATGCACACAATGCCCATGGCCATGCCGCCGCCCACCAGCAGCAGGAAGCAGACGCCAAAACCCAGGCCGATCTCGGTGACGATGAAGCGGCAGTCCGGCATGTAGAAGCGCTCGGTGGTGTCGTGCCACCCGACGGCGGGCAGTGCCGATAGGATGAAGGACACCATCCAGATGGCCATCACCGTGTGGACAGCCTGCTTCTTCGTGTTGCTCAGTCTGAGGGACGATGGGGCGGAGAGACAGGGAGGAAGGGAGAGAGAGAGCGAGAGATGGAGACAGAAGCATCTTTGTCATTCAAGTTGTTCTACAAAAACTGCTTACAAGTTCCTGAATTGCTGCCCCCCAGCCTTTCCTCTGTTGCAGGATTGTGAGTGACACTATACCCCCTCTCCCTCCCCCCCCCCCCCCCCCCCCCCTCCCCCCCCCCCCCCCCCCCCCCCCCCTCCCCACCCCCTCCCCCCCCCCCCTCCTCCTCCCCCCCTCGCCCGCCC
>JAACJT020000105.1:16942110-16977276 GCA_009936485.2 Gymnarchus niloticus | reverse complement strand
GGGGGGACAAAAAACTGTAAAGGTAATTCTGACGAAAGGAAGCCACTTTTCGGGAAGAGAAATAAACAAATGCACTGAACGTTACAGTGATACACTGTTAAAGTAGTGGCTGATTTAATCCGATTTTACAGTAGCTAATATTCAGGACTTCCCCTCAAGCAGAATACACTGGGGTCCTCAGCCAATTTCAACCCTGCCCCACCCCCCAATCTGCTAAAATAACACTCTAAAAATAGACATGAAAGGATTTTACTCTCTTGAAGAAATACAAGGATGGAAATAGATGCAACTTTCATAAGGATGGGCTATTTATAGAACTGAGACTCTTCAGCAAGGTGTAACATGCAAATTTACACTGGAAAAATACCTTTATAGGCTTAAATTGCATTACTGTCTTCTATGAGTGCTACCGTTTCTTTTGATTGTCACACTGTGTGATATGTGTCAGTCAGTGTTGTATGTTGTGGTGTGAGTGTACAGAAAAAACAAAATTCAACAACCAAACATCACAGCCACTCATACTCCTTTTCATCTGGGTCATCTCTGCAGATTTCCTTCTCTGTAAGTGAGGAACAGTCGCTGTTTGGTCTTGCGCCTTGGCAAAGCCAACCTCCTAGCAGATCATTTTAAAGAGAGTTGTTGGTATAATCCGGTAACGTTTTCAGACACACGGCTGAAAGCTCGTAGTGGTAAAGACAAGAGCCTCTCCATCTGCGAGAACTCAGCGTCCCGATTACGTAAATGGCTTCCTTTGTCCTCCCGGTGTCTTCCAATGCACTCCCTTTGAAATACAGCATCGGTTCTCTTTGATGAATAATTTAGAAAGATTGTTTTTTTTTTATATTTCTCAAAAGCAAATCCGTGCTGTATCGTTACAGTAAACTGCCATTCATTCCCCTTTAAGTAAATTGGTCTCAGTAAAGACGAAAGAGTACATTTTCTTGATAGGTCATAATGTGTAGTTTACACAGAGGAGAAACGTGGAAATGTTGCATGGATCAGCTAATGCACGGCACTCCAGTGAACAGTTCACTGACTGATTTCGCCACACGTAAACACGTAGTATCATCTTCCCCTGTACAGTCATAATCATCCATCTGTTGGACATGTTAAATCGCCAGCCGTGTGAGTGTAAGGTGACCCAGCTACAAGGTGAAACCTTCTGATTGGGCACAGGCTAAAGAGCCAAACAGGTGGTCTTCTGGTAGCTGGTGAGGCCCTGCGTTGGCCTGGCTTCTTATTGACGGGTCACCCAGCCGTACAGCCTGTGTTTATGACAACGGTCTCTACACCGGAGTGGGCTTGATTATGGGTAACGGTCACAGGGAAATAACGAGCAGACAATGCAGTTGTGAGTAAAAGTTAATGATTACGGTCATGGTTTTAGCCCTGGATATGGACCTCGCACATGAAATCAGTGGCCTGTCGCCTGATCTAGGTTACGCAAGTGTCATCCATTTGTCACGAGGTGCTTCCCTGTGGCAGGTGGGGGTGCTCTGACAGGCTAATCAGGGGTGCTACGCCCTTAATTATGAAGTCCGAGTAGCGCAGAGGTGCGGAGCACGGCATGGCATTAATGAGGGGCGTCGGGGCTCAGCTGGAATGGGACCTGCCTTGGGGTCGCGGTCATTCTAGGACCTCAGGGGAAAGGAAGACTAGCTCAGATCAAATTCATTTCTAAAATCTGGACATTATCTTGTATAAATCTGTCTGCCAGACAAGGACATTTTTTCTGAGGCTGGGAGTGAATTTTTTAGCTGTTATGTCGTGATGGAAATTACTTGAAATACTGTCACGTTTATTGTTTGACGCACAGAGGCATGGAGCAGAAGGACACGAGCAACGTCATTTACTGCATGGAAAATAAAAAGGGCGTATGGCGTGGCAAGACCCTTCGGAGTTAGAGTCGGCCATGGTGGGAATTTCTCCATCTATGATTACCCTCCCATTAGAGCATCTAAAATGGAAAATGTGGTCGAGTTCAGGTGAGGCTGCTGGGTGTTGGTGGGATGAACCAATGTGGGGCCAGTCTTACAACAGCAGCTTCAAGGTCAAGGTGTCAGGTCATAGATACTCTGATGGTCAAGGAGGTCAGAAAGAGAGCACACAGTGGTCAGTCCTGACCACCACGTTGTGGATAACACACACTTAAAAAGCAGTGGAAACAAATGGAAGGCAGACGCAGGGAAGGCCAGAGTGTATGACTCAGTGTGGGGGTGCATCATGCTCCATGTCTGGATCTTCTCCAGAAGGACACCAAAAGGCCAACGTGCTTCCCCCAAGTGCACGTTCTCTTTGATGTCTGCGGACTTTGATCTCGTCACTTTGGCCCGTTGTGCGATTAATGTATTATTTTTCCATTTCAAAGGGTGAGGACCTAGGGGGTGAGAAAAGAGACTGCCTCAGACTCTGGCCTTTTCTTCCAATGCTCCCCAGAAAGTGGTGGTTACTCCTTTCCACTTTCCATGGTGTTGCTCTCATTAACAGTCCTTAATTGGTATGACAGGCTGCAGTGAGTGTGACAGGAGCATGGTGATCTAATTTAGACAGGAAAACCTCCAGACCTTGTGGTTTCAGGGTACGGTGCTCTCAGGATGGGTCCAATTACACCTATTTTTTGTGTACTGGTGTAATTCTCCGATGGGGATGCTGCAACTTCTGACAGAGAAAATTACCCCTATCGAAACTTGGTCTTGATTCCACCTGCTGAAAGGGTTAATTGTAAGGAGATTGCATGAAGAATTACGAGACGTTCTCCACCAGTGACGTCCGCCGTGTGATTATCCTGAAAGATGCACTCTCTGGCAGCAGAAGGAGACACGAGTGTCTATTTCCGGTTTCCTTTTGATATCTGGTTCAGGCCTAGGTACCATGGCAACGGGAATCGTTGAGGTGGACCGCGTCACACGTGGCCACGCCACTCTCATGCTTACTTATTCGCAAAAGGCCTTCCTGTACCATTTAGAAAAAAATGTCTCCTTTCGTTTGGCAGCGCTCTGAGTGGATTTGAGGGAGAGAATATGGTTTTTCCGTCTGATGTCAGTCATCTTATCGTTCTAATGATAAAAAATAAAACATTTCCTGTGTATGGATTAAATATGAGTGAATGGAAAGATAGGAAACTGGATTGTGTACCTCCGTCTCTCCAAGAAGCATTCATGTCACCAGACTTGCTTTAAAATGAGCACATTTAAACCAAAGATAAGTAGACCCAGAAGGTAGAGTGACCAGGGTTACAACTGAAGAGTTTCACTGCCGTTTATTTAAGCCTGGGTGGAGGATCCCATAGTGAAGTCCGGGATGTGAGTACAAGTGACAATGGTGACGATGGTGAGAGGTGCAGCACATTGGAAAAAATGGATGTTATTTAGGTGAAGCAGGAGAACAGAAAAACCTGGACTTTAAACCTGGTCTCTGTGGCCTAGAACCAGGGTTAAACCTTTGGATGTGAGACGACACGAAGGCACCAGTCAAATTCCGAGAATCGCTTTTAGACTGCGTGCTCATTTGCTTTTTAAAGCAAAACCTCCTAATTGTGTTGCTTCAGTAACTTTCCTACGGTATTTTCCATTCGAGTAGGAGTATCTCATAATGCATTTGCAACATGCAAAGGAAATTATTCAGGCTGGTAGTCACGAAACACACAACAGACTTTTATTTTGATAGAATTTCCACATTGCTTTCAATCACATTAATATTTGTGTTCTATCTGATGTTAGATTCAAAAGTCTTTTCTTTGTAACTAGCTACTTACTTTGACTGGAACTCAGGTTACATACATGAGCGAAGGATACTACAGCAGAACAAACCCTCTTCTTGAATCCGCAACCTTTGGACAATGAGTCTCAGTCCCAATTAAACCCTAACCAACAGGCCAAGAATAATGCTGCCAGTACATCTGCCCTTATTTATGAGTAAACAAATCTCACAGAAACAGAGGAAATCAGGCCACAAGGCACATGGGAAGGAGATAAATTGGATTACAGTCATTAATTATTATTTACTATAATTAAATAAGTACAAAAGAGGAGAAATTGTTTACAAGAGCAGCATGTGGAACCGGGCATGTTTTATTATGGGATGCTAGAGGTGTTAAGCAGAAGAATGAGACGGGTAAATCATGTCACCTGTCACGACTGTTGGCTAACCGCCACAGAAGGTTTTGTTGTCCCTGAGTGACTCACTCCAACAGTGTAAGCTCTGGCAATGGAAGGTCATTGTGATTCTATCACTACCTCCTGAAAGACAGTGTAAAAATTTTGCTGAAATACAGATCTTTTTTTAATTCAAAGCAGGTTAAAAAAACTTTACGTTCAAATCCTTTTACAGTTTTGCAAAAGCACTGCTGACATTTGACATCTCATCCAGGCTTCAGAGATTCACCTCTTCTTGAAGTCATATTTTACAGGTCAGTCTTATAGCTACACTCTGTGTGCACGTTCTTGATGCTGGGGCAGCCATCTCAGTCTTTCTCAAGGATGGTTCACTCCTCGCAGCAGTTGCCATCAGACACTACTGGCCCTCTTTTTTTTCTGCAGAATATCAAGTTGGGTTGATACACAACACCCTCGATCGATCCGTCCATCCTCCAAGCTGCATATCCAGTGCAGGGTTGTGGTAAGCCTATCCCAGAATGCACTGGGCACAAGGCAGGGAGCACTCTGGACAGGATGATGTCATTGACCAATGTTATAAAAATAGGCAGCACATTATTAATAAATTTCAAATTTAAAATAGCATGAAACCCAGCCATCTGTATAAAAACTGATATAATGGGTCAGAAGAAATAGACTTAATATAGCTGAGAAGCTCTGGCAATCTTTCTCAGCAGGACAGCATGTCAGGGACTGTGTCAGTCTTATAGAGAGCTTTCCAGATCTCCAGGATCACAGGTACTGTTCAAAAAATTCCCTCTCAACACTCATTTTGATTTTTAAGGAATGCTACTGTAGTTCAGCATCATAAATCATCCATCCATCCATCCATCCATCCATCCATCCATCCATCCATCCATCCATCAAATTTCAACTGCTTAACCAGTTGTACTTATCACTTTCCTTTAGGTACTAAAACTAGAATGGGCAAATAACTCTAATAACTAACTGAAGATTAGTAGACAAGATGTATGCCACACCTGGTCAGCTGTCCACACCCAGGCGTAGAACAATCAGAAAATTGTTTAATACCCAAATAATTATCCAAATAGGAAACCAGCAAGTCACACATGCATCCGGATGAAATTAGCTGTCAGTTGTATGTGTCTGTAAAATGTGAATGGCGAGGGAGCTCGCTGTTAGACAGGTGAGATATGCTACAGGGTCATGCTTAATAGAAGGTGAAGGTTAGAAGAAGCAGGATGGTGAGGATGACTATAGGGGAGCCAGACAGGGGGAAGCGATGAAGGTTGGGGTCACGTTAAAGAAGGCGACAGCTGAAATAAGCTGTGATGAAAGGCTGGGAGATGTTTTTGGAGGGTAAGATTCAGGGGAAAGTGATGATACAGTGTTTATCAGGCCCTTTATCCAGATACAAAGAACCAGACTCTGAAACATAAAGCTCTTTCAAAAGGTTTTCACAAACCAATTTACGACTTTTTACGGCCTGGTCCGCTGCGTTCATAACGGCTTGGAAACCGTGACTGGAGGTGGCAGCGTGCCTGTGAGGGCTCTCAGGGGAGACAGAGCTTCCAGGCAGTAGCTCTCAGGATGGCCAATCATCATTTGTTTTGATGGAACTTTTTACGGTTCTGCCCAAGTCCCACCTTTTCTCAGAGCTCACTGTGGAAGTCCTTAGCGTCTACTGAGGCCGTGAGGATGTTTGCCTTGTGACAACGGTCTCCTGCTGGCCTGGCTGCTCCATCCGTCATCTTCACAGCCGGGTCTCAGGGCCACAAACGTTCAGGTCCGTGAGTGAGGAGCTGGGCCATGCAGGGCTCAAACAACGCAAACACAACTGGTTCTTTTAAATTAAAACATTTAGCCCCCTCTCCCACTCTCCCTAGATGGATTCCACGGGCTGCTTTGAGGATGAGGTTTAGAACGTGCCAATGTTTGACATATTATTCACATTGAGCAGCACTACCCGTGATGTTTGGAGGTGCCGACCCATCACATAGTGTAGCCAGGTATCTTTGGTGAATTATGGTTGCCAGTTGACTGTCACACAATTAGAAATTCATGTCATTTACACATTTACATAAGGCCCACCTCTGACTCCTCTGATGCACCCAGCCGGACTTATTTTTACTTGAAGGTCCACCAAAGTCATCTTCATTCTCTGCATAAGCAATAGTGTTCTCTTGACCCATTCCCTGTGCAGATCCCCTTGTTCCTGAAAAGGATCCCCTCCGAGATCAGATTATGGACTAGGCCAGTGGGACCATAAAACTAGTGCCCAATGGGCTCAGACTGCTAGGGGTTGCACTGTATAAAAATCATGAGAAAATATCCAGGGCCCTGGGACATTGGGGGGACATCCAAAGACCTGTGCCCAGAGGCTTTGAGGGGCCCTGATCCAGCCCTGACCCCCTCATAATAAACCATTCCTTCCCAGGCAAGTCCTCATATTATGTGGTTCTGTTTCAGCTGCATCTCCTGTGTAGTTTTCCGGGGATTATGACATTGTGCTGCGCAGATACACGCAGGCTTAACAGTACCTACTCCCATGTACCATTTCAGTGTCTGCAAATCTGCTGCAATTCAGTATTCTGTGTTTAAAATCTTTAGATAATGAGGCTCGACAATTGACCTCTCGGATACGAGGAATCTGATGCGGGAGAAAACGCACACAATTGTTTTTCCTCCTGACTCGGTCCAATTCTGTACTCCTGGGAAAGCATCACTTGAGGAAAACATTTGCATCGATGCAGCACATGACTCCGTGTGATGTAGTGCACACACACACACACACACACACACACACACACACACACACACACACACACACACACGCGATTGGCCCCACAGTTTGCTTCCCAGTGGGATTTTCACAGCTAGCACCAACCTCCAACTGTCAAAAAAAGATTATCAGTGAAATGGAACAGAACATGTAGGCAGGAATCAGTCAGCCATCCTCTTTTGTGAGGGCTTTATCCCTGAAAATGTCTTGACTCACAGTTCATTATACCTCTGATTTATTCTGCAATATGCCCCTAAGAGATGTTTAGAATCAGACATGCAAAAACTGGAACTAATTTTGGATTTAATATTAGAATTCGAACTAGTGAAAGTACTGGACTAGATAATGAGAATCTCCCCATAAATGGAGGTTGTCCAGGCCGACAGTAAACAAATGCTCAGCTACATTTGTTTATTTTTTACAAAGCTAACATAAACTAGCAGTGTTGAAGTCTTAGGGTGTAAAGTGCCCAGATCCAAACATGGGTTTTATGTTTGCATACTCAGGGGATGAATGGGCGCTCTTTCTGTTTGGCTGCTATAAAGTACAAGACTTTCAGGTGTTTCCTACACCTCATGCCGGTGGAAGATAAATACGTGGGACCCAGTGTGGATTTTAGCCATTGTAATCATCCATCGCCTGGCTATGTCATACAGACATGTAACAAAACTTTGTGTTTTTACGTTCAGAAAACTTGGGAAGCTTTGCAGTAAGAAAACATGGTAGCACAGTTGACAGGAGTTTTACCTCACATCTCTAGAGTTTGAGGTTTGAATTCGATCCTCAAGTTCTGTGTGGGAGTCTTCACATTTACAGGCTTCCTCTGTGGTCCTGTTTTTCTTCTGCAGTCCAAAACCATACAATTAGATGAAACGAGATGCACTGGCATTCTGTCCAGGATATGGCCTGCCTTTCAGGAATAAGTTCTAGGCTCACTGGAACCTTGTATCAAACGACCAGTTGAATAATGGTTAGATGGATGGGTGGAACGTTTCCCTGCACAGTATTCAGGGTGTGAAAATCAAATATTAAAATGTTCTGCTGCCCATGTTGTTTTCTACCGCTTGTCTATGAGTGAGTATTCATGCATTCAAACACCTCATCGGTGCTTTGTGACCGTAAAAGCCAGTTACTGACAACACACGTGTGAGAGTGTGTGAAGTAAACGAATAAGCAGGATCGTCCGTTTATGGGGCAGATACATTTCTCTGGATAGTGAAATGTCACAGACCAAGAGTTGTGCCATCAGCGTTTCCATGGGAACAGTGGGTATGGATGGAGCTATGCTGTTAAAAATAATACACCATTCAGGATGTCTCTGCCACTCACAAGGACTTACGAGGGCTGGGATTGTCGTATTCTGTTCTTATTATTTGCTAGACTTACTAGGCTGTTTGTTGAGGAGGAAGTGATGTCATACAACTGATTGGGTAGACAAAAAAAAAAACAGCAGGACCGTATTTTAACAAAAACTGATAAAAATGAGATGCAGGAAGAGCGGCTACAGATGCTTGATGGAAATTCAAGGGGCGTTTTAAAATACAGAGACAAAACGAGATGCACGTATGCCGTAGTATACAATTAAGAAATTTCCTGCTGTAATTTGGAATATGTCTTCATAAATAATATTTCAAACAGGAAGGCTGGTGATTTCATGTGTGATGGCAAGCTGTCATATCTAACAGGTTTAAAAATAGCCAGCGTGGAGTCCCGCTGCATGACAACAAGCCAAGTGCCTCACTTGCTATCCGTGAAGTCACTATCTCACTGTTATTAAAAGAGACGCAGGATGATGGGGGAGGCTGAGTGAAAATGAGGAGTGACTGAGAAAAGGGGAAATAGAGGGAAGTTGACATGGAGACAACATATGACAAGGCTGTTGTTCTGCAACACAATGAAAGTGTACTCCATCTGCTGTTGATGCAAATGAACTTTGGGCAAAGAATATTTTTACGTGACTTAAATAAGCTGTTCAGATCTGATTTTAAAAACAGAATCTTAAAATCTGAGACATAGTGCAAGCCGCCATCAATTACAAATCAAAACTAAAATGGAAAATAGGTTTTGTGTGGAAATACTGTCAGCTAAATCTATCACCCATACATATGTACATTTCCAGACTAAAATGAATGCAGTGCTGACATCTCCCTCAAAGGATGCTTATTAGTTTACTCCCAGTTGAATCACTGGATGCTGCCAATTTAATATTAACACCCCAACAATGAGAAGACTGGCCTTTGGACATAGTCTGGGCTGAACAAACTAAAACAGATGCTATTTGGCTTACATGGTGCACCAGCTGCATTCAGTGACATGAAGGTACACTGTGAAGCAGGGTTTTCAAAGGACGAGGTTAGACATAACGTTCCTATGGGAGTCTGTCCTTACTTTTTCTGTCTCCTTAGAACACACAGGACCGCAGCGCTGTGACAATATTAAATTAATTAAATCTCACTAAATTATGCATGGGGATGCTAGGTAATGTAGTCTTCACTGTGGTGTCCTTCGTCTTCCCATACTCACAGGTTAATCCTCAGTTCCTGGAGAAACCATACTTACCTGACCTCTATCTCGGCCACTCTGACTGGCGTTAACCAGTCTTTTAATTCACTTTGGATTTTGGCCCACTGTTTGAAAGGGTTTTCCAAAGAAATGACCAATTACTAGCTACAAAAAATTTCAAAGTATAGATTTACCGAGTTCTGTAGTAACTTCAGTAAATGTACTTTTGGGAATTTAAAGATCCTTCTTTGGTCTTCTGTCACTATGTAGACTCTGGAATAAGTTCTTGTTGAGCACACCCAGTCATTTCACAACCCTGTCCTGCTCTGTGCATAGCAGGCTACACTCCACAAATAGACTAATGACCCGCTCTTAATCCAGAGAAATCAGTCCTGTCAATGGTGGAATTTGAAGCTGCCGTTCTGTGATTTGCCAAATGGCTCTTTGAGGTACAAGCAGTCACACTAGATGGAAAAACAAAGCTATGGGATTATGGGCTCTTGGGAAAGAACACAGTGATTCAAGTGATATATTGGTCAGGTTATGTTGTGTTTGCCTGCCTATCCAAAGCTGAAAGTGTCACAATGTGGGATGATTGCTTTGAAGAGCAGCTCCAACAGAAGACAACTGACTGTCGTTGACTTCATTTTCATTAGTCTTTAGTGTAAGAATGACAAATGCAGTTCCTATTATCTTGAATGACATAAAGATTAGCTGACAATGGAAATGAACAAAGTCCACCAGTATTTCTTTGTCTCAACCACATATAGACCATTGCCTATGTCGACGGTGGTCCAGAAAGTTTTGGATGAACTAGAGCCTAAACAAGGAAGGTGTGTAGCACAAAGTTGGCCTGACACATCTGGACACCATCTCGTGATACCGTTGGGCTCCTGCTGGCCACCATTCAGCAGCACGTGATAAGCATAAAGTGGGTTTTGAGAGCTGTATAATATTCTGGAAAGTCTTCTTTCATTCTAGCACTAATACGACACCTAAATAAAACTTGTATCAGAGTCTTCAATTTACTTTTCATGAACCATTAGCCTACACAGATCTCTTTAACATAAAAGGTTTTTACATACAAATGTACACATACTGTGTTTCACCATGTAGCATCAACATTTTGATATGTTCCTGAAATGACGATCACCACGACATCACTGTGACTCAGTGGGTTCAGGGTCAGGACCTCTGACCAAAAGAGTATAGTTTTGCTCCTATTACCATTGAGCCCTTGCACAAGGCCCTTAACCCCCAAAAAGTACTCTAGCGGTTCTGGGTAAATGCTTGGCTCTGGGCTCTGACCCAATGCCATGCTTTCTCCTGTGTTCGTGGCTCTTGGAGGGCATGACGGGATATGTGAATGCCGCATTGTAATGTATTTGTACTTGTGCAAATGGAAAATAAAGTTTTATAAGTTCATAAGCAGAGATGAAATGATGTGGACAACAGTGCATTTGGCCACCCCACTCCATGAAGTATTTTTCAAAACATCAGCACCTTCATTGCCACAGTGAGGAATTTGGAAGATCACAGTCTAAGTTAAAGAAGCCTCAATGACCCTCTGGGGGTCCAGCAAAGCCATAATCATCAAGAGCCCTCCAGCCTGCACAAAAAGTAATTTTTCTCTGTACCGTGGCTGGCCAAACACTGGCAAAGCACATGACAAATGACTCTCGTTAACGAGTGACTCATGAGCTGCTCCTGTTTCTGTCCCAGCATTATGATTGGCATGAGGAAAGTGTCGGTTAGCTTCAAAGCGCAAATCAGATATGTACTTGCAGAAAATCAATAAATCCCGCCCCCACATCCTCCTCAGACAGTGCAGTCTAACACCGCATAAAAAAAACACTGAAGCGACCTGTAATGAGGTGTTACTATAGAAACAGAATGGAAACTGGTTTGGAACCAGAAATGCAGTTCATGTATATAGTTCCGTTTGTTTTTTTTAATATGTGCATGTTCCACCCAATGGCACAGAGGTCTGACCATGACCAGGCTCACGCATGCTAAGGTTAGGTCTTCACGGCGACATTGCTCAGTTTCAAAATGGACAGACATGATGCGAATTAACTTTAAACTGTGTGAAAGACTGTAGGTTGTAGAAGCAAACATGTGCTGCCATGGTAACAACCTATTTAATTGTGGGGCTGATGAAAGCATAGGTGTAAATTTAATATATAGAAGATGTCAATCCCCGGCCCAGCATGTGAATCTGATCCCACTTCTTACCGATTTTGTGCTCTGCGTTTACCGTGGATCCAATTCGAGAGCAGGGCGCATCACAGTGGACTGCATTGATGTGCAGTGATGCCACTCTGAACTCAGCATTGCTAAAGCAGCTGTGAGAAAGCAGCATTTGAAAGTGGTCTTCAGGCTTCTTTCTCACAAGGGCTCCTCACTTGAAGAGTGTGGAATGAAAAACCAACTCATTACTTAGGTTCTACAAGCGATTATTTTTCCCGTGGTTTTAACAGTCAACACTGAGCCATCGTTTGGCGCAGTGTGAGTTGCTCAAGCGATCCTGTTTTCATTAACCGTTTTGCCCCAGGATAGCAAGGCGGAGCACCGAATGTCCACATTAATGAGAGGGGAAACGTCAAAGCAGCATCATCACATTTGCTACACAATAAACTTCTCAGTTTGTCAGAGTCACCTACATGAAAATTGGTTTTCCACTCTTTTCAAAACATAATTATGTATGTAATAATAACCAACGAGGAGTGATGATTTAAATTACTTTGGGCAATTGTGCAGGAAAACACAAAACAAGTACGATAATAATTTAGTTGAGTGGCTGTCTTTTCTGTCTTTTCTCTCTCCTGCTCATAATTACAGCAAACCTTTCTTCAGCATTTGTCACGTCGGCACCAAAGTGCCGAGTCACCATGATCTGGCCAGATTTTAGGTGTGCCCATGTTCTCTCGTTTAGTTTCTCCAGTAGCCTTTTGCCCTGATTGCCCTCGTGTGTCTCACCTGGATCTTTTGTTACTTATGTTTAGGTTCCATTCTCGTTTGGGTCGAGTGTTTCTTTTGTTTAGCTTGTTGTGTATGTTGTTTTGTTGGGTTTTGGTGAGGATTGTCCAGTGTTGTCATTGTTATGTTTGCTATGAGTTATGAGTTTTCTTCTAGCTCCTAGTCTTGTTCCAGGTCTCCTGCCAGGTAATTTCCTGGTGAAAACCCGGTGTTTGTTCTTCGCGTTTCGTTATTAAACCCTATCTCCACTCGCACCTGCATCCTCGCCATCCTTACCTCATGGCCCGACGGTGCAAAAGAAATGTTGACGAAAAGTTATCCACATCCACACATGATCAGTATTTTTCTGAGCTGATTGTCAATTCTCTTCTGTTAATATTATGTTAATAAGGATTTAGAATCTTCAGTTTTCCGTGAATCCCTGGCATCGGAAGTAAATGGGATCCAGGTGAAATGCTGTCTCTGAGAATTGCCAGCATCTTCAACACAGCAGAAAAGGGAAAGGTCGATCCTGCTGAGATTCATCTTATCTGATATATGAACCTCCTGATTTCCCTTGAGAGAAATGGGAAATTATTTATTAAGTGTCATGCTCTTCGAGGAGATTTTAGGGGGGAGATTGTAGTAATTCCAGATTTTAATGGCCCTCCAGCCACATTTTCTCCTTTGTAGCAATGGGACCTCAGGTGAGGAGCATCTTAAGAAAGTTATGAATGCCAACTAAATAAATGACTGACAGAATAATCTTACCTCAGTCATCATTACAAATCAACTTGCACAAAGGGCGTCCATAACACCTTTATGAAAACCTCAGGTAATAATTAGTGTTTCCATCTACGTGATGGACAAAATGACACTGAGGAAGCAGCCGTGTTTGATTGCTGTGTATGTGTGATGGTGGTAATGTGCCCATGCCTGTGGCATCTCGCTAGAAATGCACGGACCACCTTCGGCATCGAGACTGGCTCGTTTTTCCCTCTCATTCCGAGCCATTTGTGGAGTACAATGGACTTTTAATGAACCCATCCATCTAAAAGGTGCTGCTTGAGGCTATATCAGTGGGCTGGAGAGAGAGGTTGGGCTGGAAACGGCACAGCTTTACCCCCCCAAGTCCTGGCCGTGTTAAGAGCAGCATCTTTGTGATATGATGTAATTATTTTGGGAGTTTGACGCTGTTTTTTTTTTCCTATCCTTATGTGCATCAATGGGACGCCGTAAGTCTGCTGGGTATTGGGTCATCTCAGGTCCCTCAAACCGTTACAAACATCGCATGAAAACGTATACTCATCGCAATGTTTTTAATGATGATTTTGAGTTTTAGGATTAGCTGGCTCGCTGTTGTCATTGTTTATTATGGCATTCTAGTATTCTTCCATCCATTTTCCAAACCATGCAATTCTTTTGGGTTAGCAGCGGGGGGTCTGGAGCCTAGCCCAGGTGGCCTGGGGCACAAGTCAGGGGACACCCTGGATGGGGTGCCAACCCATCACAGGGCACAGTCACACACACACACACACAATGGACAGTTTAGGCACACCAATTAGCCTAAAATCATGTCTTTGGACTGCTGGAGGATTCGAACCCCTAACCCTGGAGGTGCAAGCGCTAGCAACTGAGCTCCCAGGATTGTAGTGCTACGTGATGTTTCTGTTCCGTGTTACCAGCATCCTTAATACTTACTCCAGAGGTCTTATTTATTCTGCTCTTATGCTGGTTTATTTATATAGAAAGATAAAAGGTTAGCTTGGATTTACGCATCGCCGGCACACTGAATTATAGAGGATCTCATTAGTTATTGGCGGGCTTGTTAAAGATGAAAAAGTGTGTGTTGTTTTACTGAGAGGCCTTCCTGAGCGAGAAAGCCACTCATGGTTTGTTCTTGTTTGGACAGTGGCACGGTAACAACATTACATGGTTTGGGGTAAGATCAGGTGAGGAAGCTCGGCAGTGAGCAGGAAGTGGGAGTGACAGGAGGTCTGACTGTCCTTTCTTAAACAGCCTCCACAATAATCTTCATCAAACATGCAAGCCACGTGGAACTCACACCATTCAAAAGTCCTTAATCGCTAATCTCCTCGTACTTCACATAAATGACTTATTGGACAGCTGTTCTGCAGCTACAGCAATCGCTCAGCTTCCTGAAAAGCCCCCCCTGCCCCCAAGGATATGCGTCTACCAGTCAGTGAATTATTATTGTTGCCCTGGTAACCGCACGTATCCAACTGGACCACTTCCATCTACACTCCTGTCTGTGAGACCTGAGGTCACGGATCTCTCCAAGATGCTTTGCCACCAAAAAAATCCAGACACTTGTGAGAATCAGGTCACTAGCAATATGAGGAAACTTTAGCAGGTCTCAGCCCTGTTAAGTGTTCCAATATTAATAACTGTTTTTAACTGAACCTTTCCTTTTAGCCGACAATCCCCCTACTTCCCACTCTTTCAGTTGGTACTGTAAACGTCTCCTCCGGTTTTATGGCTGTTTATTCGCCACAGTTTATTCTCTGTGTTGTTCGGCACAGGAAAAATCCTCAGTGATGTGTCATCCATGCGACTCTTTCAAATTCTAATTTATGTTAAGAATAACTTGTTTTATCAGGAAGATTCTGAAAGACACCTTGAATTTCTTTCTGTTTTGTGGCTGTTCTCATGGTTTAAGCATCTTTCAAATAGTTTAAATTGGGACTTTACACCCAGTACTTTGAAAATACACATTGTGAATCCCATCTAATCTTACTGGATTTTGGGTTCAGGCTTGCAGACTTGGCTGTATTTAAGTCCCATTGACCCACATCTTAACGTGTCCATCCATTCCTATGTTTACACCTATGGTCTAGTGATCTTCACTGATAGTGGCTGCGTGTCTTGGTTGGTGGTGGCACTGAGGCTTCAAATCACACCTGTGTTCTGTGTGTGTGTGTGTGTGTGTGTGTGTGTGTGGAGTTTGCATGTTCTCCCTGTGCCTTGTGGTTGGCAGCCCCATCTCCTCTTGGACCGACGGCTGTGTCACAGGAGAGGCGACGGCGAGGCGGTGGGAACAGCAAGCCCCAGCTTTTGTTTTGCTTCTTTATAATTAGTGGCTGCTACTGCAGCAATGAGGGGAGTTGGGTGTACGTCTCGCTGTTATGAAATCACTGCAGTTGTCAGGCCCAACTTCACAACCTACACACCCACAGCCGTGGGGGACGACGCGGACTGGATAACGAGACGGCAGCTGATTGTGGCCAGGCTGGGTCAACGTCTGCCAGCGACACGGTCAGGCGGACTGAGGCCTTTTTAGCCGTGACCGTCTGCTGTGCCGTGGGCCAAAACCGGCATGAGTTTCGTCATTAAGCTTCAAGACAGTGCAGAATTTGCAGTGTCAAGATTTAAAGATTCGAGATTCTTTATCTGACATATACATAGTTACACTGGTTCAACCTGCAGTGAAATTAAATCCGGCTCCAGGTTAGATCGATAAAGGTCAATTAAAATTAGTAAAAGAAGGGCTGGAGAAGGTTACAAAAAGGGGGCAAGGAGAAGGTAAATAAAGGCATTGTACAAAGGCTATACAGGAGACAAGGATCATGGCCATCAGGGTGTGTCAGGAGCTGTTTGCCTGTGAGGTGGAGGCAGTGCCGCTATGTAAAGGGGCCTTCGCAAGTTTCCACGTGTCTGTAATGTTCGTGTGTGCCAGACACGCGAGTCGGTTTCACTCGTTGGTGTGGCAGGGCCGTGTGCGAGGGTTCATGTGGCCAAGAGTGCGTGTAAGTCTGTCGGAAATAAGAGACGGGTACTGAGTGGTGCTCCTGGGGGCAGACAGGTCAAAGGTCCCACTGAAGGCCATGCGTGAGGGGGGCAGACAGGTCAAAGGTCCCACTGAAGGCCATGTGTGAGGGGGGCAGACAGGTCAAAGATCACACCTAAGGCCACGTGTGAGAGTTTGGTGCAGGGGCGAACGTTTGACTTGAAAGTTGGTGGGGAACCAAAACATTTGTAAATGATTACTTCACTTACGCATGTGTAAAGGTTGGTAGGTACCATCTGCATCTCAGTCCACGCCTATGGCCTAGTGATCCTGGCTGACAGAGTATTTGCCACACTGGTCCTGTACTCATACCCAAATGGTAGACGCTTTAATCTACTGCCCCTGTTCTTAGCTGTGACTAGGTCTACGCCATTCATGGGTGGGTTTCTCCAGTGAATGGCACCACTGTTTCTGGAAATAACCAAACGTCCTGGAATGCAAAAACATGAATTTTGCTCCGCCTCCCTTCAGCACAGACCTTGCAGCGCTGCTCACGGGAGCCTGAATGTGACGGGCGACGTACAGACGTGACAAGAACCTAATATAACACCTCAACGGGCTGTCATCCAGGACGGAGAGAAGACCTGGAGAAGCTCTGCGAAACATCAGACATGATCTAGAGGTGTCAATCGTGTATGCTGACTAAACAACGTCAGAGCGAGTTCTTCTGGCCAGTACTGTGTAGAATGCTGTTCGATTCATGTCATTCTCCCACTCGGGCATTAAAGTACAGCTATAAGGGGTTAACTGCTGTTATGAAGGGTAAGCGAAATTATAAACCTTAAGTACAGTTATGAAGGTTATGTCTCAGGAGATCCACTTTACACCGGCTTTTCCTCTACTTTCCCATAAACTTAAAGACTTTTCTATATTTGGTGACTAATGTATTCACTGCGGCTTGCATGAATTTGGGCTCTGAAAGGAGTAAATTGTGACTCTTTCACCAGTCAATTTTACAGATCCACAGCTCTGTGTACAGCTCTCAGAGATGGTGAGGAATTTAAACATTCATATCCGCAAATATTACAGCATTCAGTGATATTCCATATTTATAATCCAATAATTTCAAAAGGAACAGTATTGGTTTTCAGAGTTTTTGGGTGCAAATCAAGTTAAAGAGCCGAATTTGTATACCGACATGGAGGGACGTCACAAGATTTTTATGGCTGGGGGCTGGTAGCAAACTCAAGCAATTGATGACGTAAGTATAAGGGACACTTATATGGGGGGCCAAAGAAGATTTTAGGGGGGCCAAAGCGATGCCCCTGCCAGTATACTGTTTATGTCAGTTCAGCTTTCGGCGCGCGTATTTTCTGGGTGATTTTTTAGAAGCACCATAAGTCCTTATCATTAAGTGTTAAATAGCTGTTCACTGAGTATTTTGTTCGCCGGGATGTTGAGAGTTAATTAGCTGTTTGTTGATTACTGCTTCTCGAGAGCCGTACCTGAGGAAGGAGAGGGACGTAAGGCCAAACACGGACATCACTTCTCATCCCAGTGTCAGGTCTGGATCGCCATCTCAGCAAGTGGAAAATCTCACTTCTCAGATCAGAGTGCTGAACTGTAAACAGAGCTAACCTGAAGCACACAGGAGACTTTTTCTTAATGTTTTTCTGCCTTAGAGATGACAAGCCAGGGTAAATAAGACCCCTTGAGGCCCACCCGTGGTGGTCCGTGGCTGGGGGGATTGCTGGAGCGTGTGGCTGACAGTACGCAGTGTCAGACCAGAAGGTTCTTGCTGCCTGTGTGAGTTGCTTCCTGGTTGCTGTGTTTTCAGTGTGAAAGCATTCATTGCACGTTTGATACTGGATGTTTTTTTAGACCTCATAACCCTCATACACATCCCACATCAAATCACAGGCTTATTGTAATGCCAGCTCCTCTTTGGAGGCTGAGATGCCTTGTTCTTCACATCGTGATCGGTCGCCTTCGCTCCTTCTGTAAGTGATGACACACCATATGTTTTTTCAGTTCACTTAACATATTTCTGTTCAGAAGTCCAGATTTTAAGCGATGCATTCTCTCGGCTTATGTAATGCTTGGGGTGCTGTGAGTGTTATTCCGATATCTTTTTCATCCTGATATCTGCTGCTTATGTGTTACTCTTGACAAATGTCAGAGGGTCATCAGCTATTGAAGGTCTTTGTGCAGTGAGACCGTGGATGTCTTTGTGTGAAATGTTAGGTGGAGACGGTACCATAGCATCGCCCTCCTATTAGCCTTTGAAAACCTCAAAAATGGCCACCTGTTATCAGGACCTCACTTATCTGCTTTCTAGCAATAAGACCTCATACCTGCACATCGTCTGGCCCTTCGTCTCAGTTTTTGAAAATCTGAGACATTGACCATTTCTTCATTTGTGTTAATGAAAGACAGACCCTATTGACAGTTTGAAATGAGATGCTCTCCTCCCTGACAAAAGAACAATGTCCTGTCATTTTAGTTTCCTGTCTCAGATACAGGCCTCCGTGGTGTCGCATGGGAACAGTCGTACATCACAGGTCCTAGCAGCTGTTATCTAAAGTTCTCCCTCCTTAGATGAGCTGCGTAGCAGTTCCCCCAGCCAGTCCTACCTGGAGCTATTCAGGTATAAATATCTTTCCTGAAGTCTCCAGGTTCTGAGGAGGAGCCTTTGGAATTCCATGTAGTACTACTGACTATTTTACAAAAGCTAATTACCATATATGAAGAATTTCAAAGCAAGTGATATTTATTTACGTGGCTGAGCACAAAGGTCAGCCATTTTCCAAAGGGAGCGCTGATGGGTTCACGGTGTAAATTAGTTAACATGGACAGTATAATTAATCCACCTGCCCTTCAGCTGGCGGAATGTTCTGGATGGCACGTTTCGTATCGTATGCATTACAGGAAGCGCCATTGTCCAGTCAGAAGGAGAGGCCCACAAATTGAAATTTACCTCATTGTCAGAGTGTGGAGGTGGCGGAGAGCATCTCATAGACAGTCGCCCCACACTTGTGTTTGAGGAGCTGCCATCCCCCAGGCTCCAGCGTTGTTACGGAGACATCAACGCACCAAACCGCTCCTTACCAACTGTCGTGGGCAGGAGCCATGTCTGTGCCCCGCAGGCAGATAATATGGATTCTGTGGTCATGTTTTTATGGAGGAAATGTCAGATAGTGGCAAGTAGCTCTCCCTGTGGGGACCAGATAAAACAGGCTGAAAAATCATTATGGGATGTAAGGCGTTTGGTCCGAGAACACTTTAAAATATTCTTATTCTACAAAAAAGAACGGTTAGCAAAAATGACCCTAATACAGAGGAATGTGTGTTGTTTTTCTTCTACTCAGTCAATTTGAAAAGTATTGGGTTGAAACATTTTACATTTTAGTCTCAAGTAATAAACAGTGAGAAGCGGTTTGAGATAGAAGGAGAGAGATTCTGACAGATTGTATACAGAAGCACAATTTGCATTTTACACTCAACTCAAGCCATACTGACAGGATGGTTACCATGCCAACTATGCAGGACCCCCCCCTCACCCCCCACTACACAGGTGCAGAGCCCCAGCCGGCTGCGACAGTTAAATGCTACCAACTTTTCCACGCATGTTTATTTCTCTAGCTCCCGCGGCGACCCCCCCCCACACGCAAACACACTCCACGTGAGAGACGCGGTGGTCCAAATACCCCCGATGGCAATCAATTTCCCATCAGCAGCTGTTGCAAGAGGTGTTATCTTCCCTGATTGGGTACTAGATACGCAAGGTGGGACATGCAGTTGGCAGCACACGAATAAAGTCAAGGGTGCCATGACATGAAATGGATCGGACCACCTTTTTCAGGGGATTCCACTCGTGATGATCACATAGGGAGGGTCCATCAAACCGGACAGAAACGCTCTGGAAATCCGTCCGATCTCCAGACTGCCACTGGGCTCTCCTCCAGCTGACCCGTTCTGTGATTCTGTTGCAAAAACCTCTGGTCTGTGTCCCGACTTGTACCCACAGGGGGTCTGGAGTCGTTAGCTCCAGCTCACTCCGGCGTTGTGCCACAGGGTGTCGAACACACCCTGACTTTGACCGCCAGTACCCTCCACGTCACGCCTTCCTGCTCATCCCCCCACTTCCCATTCATATACAGAAACAAGAAGCTGAAATCGTGGGTTTACGCTTCTGTTGTCATCGCAGTTTGCTTAGTGCGTCGACAATGTAATTGCAGGCCCACTATCAGTGTGCAAATTGGGTGTCAGAGAGAGAGAGAGAGAGAGAGTGAAAAAGAAGAGAGGCAGAGAGTGAGAGAGAGAGCTTGGTGAGTGACATGATGAAGTCTGACTGGCAGTGAGTAGCCTGGATGGGCTGCAGTAATGCAGAGGGTGGGGGGATAATCTGGAGGCGGAGCCCTGGGGCAGGAGAGACTCAGTCGGCAGTGTGCAGCCAGCTATGCACGACAGGGCATCTCAAGCTTGTTCAGGATTTTGGAAGAGTGTGCTCTTATTTGGCCTTGCGACTGCGGGAGGTGCTTTCCCCATGTCTGCCAGAGGGACCACCCCCTGCTGAACTCCACCCAGGTGGACACTTGCCATTGGCTGTGCTGCTGGCCCCGCCCCACTTCCGCCCGACCCTCCAGTGTGGCTTCCCTCACTGACTGGAGTCCGACAAGTGTGGCTAACCGAACCAACAGACACTCCTCAATGATGCCTGACGCTAACCCAGTGTGACAGAGACTAGTAGTGTTAGCTCCCATTATCCTCTCTCTCTCAAGGCCTCATGGGAGCGTTTAAAGGGCCAGTGGACCTCTGACACAACATGCAGGACTGCCATATTTCTCTCCCCAGCTCCACGTCCAGCCAGTGTGTCACATTTATGTCGTTCTTCAGCTTAATGAGCCCAGCTCTGTCCACAGCCATCATTTTCTAAGTGCTCAGAAAAAACTGAATACTCATCCCACCAATCAGCACTCGGGGATCCAGCGTTGTTGTCTGCTGGCTGATAGCTGAACCAGGTAACCCGACATGCGTGTTCAGCCAAGGACTGGCTTCCACATCGAAACCATGAACTGACCATTGGGATTCAGGTAGAAGCAACTTAGTACCATCATGGCACTGAGGAAGACACTTAATCCCGGTCACTCTGGTAAAGACACAACTACCCTTTAAAATCCCCTCATAACCTCGTCCTTAACGATCAAGAATAAATAGAGCATTGATACCGCAGACTGAGACTTTCTACAGTTTTACACCTAGCCTGTAAAACTGTATGCAAATCTTGAGGCACAACTTGCTTACATCATGACCCATCATGCATTGCAACTCATAATCTCGTCAGATCCACTTGCCAGCTGGTGAGACACCACCGGTTCGGGGGCCGTTTCTGGAGATCACGTCACAGGCACGACGCGGCAATAAGCACGGAGATGTAGGTCAGTGAGATGCAGCCGTGTGCTGGGAAGGTGGGCCCTCGCGGGGTCCGAGCGGATTGTACTGGAGCTGTACTTGGAAGACCAGACTTCTTCTTTTCAAGCAGACAATGCAGCCGCCCTGGGAAACTGGGTTGGGTCAGCACCTCAGCGAGGCCCTGCTTCAAACACGTGCTCACAAAAGCAAGACACATGACAGAAACTCTGCCTCTCTGCAGGTAAAATTGAGTTGTCTCTATTCAGTGAAGGTTATTTAAATACAGTATAATGCCTGTGTTGTGTTTTAGCTACAAATATATTTTGGCATTTGAAATGTTTTCCTCACACACATTTACACATGAACGAGCATACATAAAGAGCCTCCAGTTCTTAATGGAGACCGCTTTCATGGAGCTGTAATGACTGTTGTAAGTGAGGTAATGCATGGTGATGTTATTCTGTCACATGGACAGTTAAAAAAAAAAAAAATTTACAAAAAAATATTAAAATTTAAGTGGTGCCCCCTGCTGGATTTGATGAATACTACAGCCAGCATTTATTACAGCTTATTCAAAAATGTTAAATCTTAAATCACCTCCTGTAAGATGTCTCTTAGCGATGCAACCTTTGACCCTGACCTATAAATACAGGTCCAACCAAATGAAGACATGTTCCATCCCATTTCATTTGTACTTCCACATGGGCCTTCAACCATGGACTAGTTTGCCTAAAACTGGAACCAAATTTGGAGCAGGCGTACCTCTTCTAGGGCCCTTCTGCTTTCTCCTTCCTTCCTCTTTGCACCATCTACTGTTAAGACATGGTACTACAGCACACCGCATCACAGATGCGTCCCCATAGAAACACGTATCTATTTACACCCATCGGTTGGGTTCATTTGGAGCTTCCTAGCACAAATAAAGGTGGGCATGTGACCAGTTTGGGTCCTACATCAGCCCCCACCAGCTGAGCACACAATATGAGTACATATGGAAATATTAAGGACAGAATCTCCCTTTGCTTTTGTCTGAGTTTGTTGCAATTTGACAAGAAAGTAACACTAATTTTTCATTCATTGACTTTTTGATTTGGAAATTTATGGCACATGGCACTGATGGAATTGATTTTATTGCAAAACATCGGGCCAGATGGGCAAATGCTGGAAGTCCAGCTCCTCTGTTGGACACAAGCACTGTCCTTAAAGTAAATGTCATCAGGACAGAGCCATTAACTGATATTTTACACATTTTCCTGTGAGATTTGGACCCTACCCCAGGCAGCACTGGGAACAGGGCTGGGGTACACTCTGGGTGGGATGCCAGTCCATTGAAGGGCACATGTGCTCAACCAGACAAACAAACACTACAAGTGATTTAGAGGCCACTTAGACAAACTGCATGTCTTTGGAGTGCAGGAGGAAACCTGTAAGAATCAGACAGAACATTCAAACCCCACACATACAGAGCAGAGATCGGAACCCCCAGCCCCGGAGGTGATAGGCAGCAGTATTAAGGAGCTAAATTATTTAACAGAATGTGCCTCTATTCAGACCTGTACAAATGACCAGTAAAGTGTCATTTGAGCGACACCAATTTTCCACAAAATTAATTAAAGCTTGCAACTGACAACAGAACTAAAATTAAAAGCAGAATTTAATTGGAAACCAAATGCATCCAGTTTAATTAAGTTCTCATTTGTAAGAAACCAAATTAACCACAGCAAAACCCTAATGTGTAATTTGCAAATTGCAGTTTTGTGTCTTTTCCCTCGCACATATGTTTACACCCACATCCAGGGTGAGATTATCGATTAAAACATTTGATTTTTCTTACAGGACTCTCCCTTTAGCTTATACGGTTCAATTCCATGTTTATATTTTCCAGATGTATCAGACTGAGCTGAACAGCATTAAAATTTTGTTTAATTAAACTAACAAAGATATTGTACTACTAAAAATGTTTGCCCCTTCAATATTTATTGAGAATATTTAATTTACAATAATTTAAAACTGTAGTTAAACATACACAGCTTAAATTTGCTAATTTCACAGTTTAAGAAGAAGCTAACGAATGTTATTTTGTTTCACAAAAAACACAAGGATTTTCCTCTTTGTCTACCGCACGATAACAATTCAGACTGGGATATTGTCTAACATTATGGGTTAATTTTATTTGCCAGGTATTTTGTCCAGAGAGACGTACGGCGAGGCAGATACACCATAGTGTAGACTAGCATTGGAACAGGACCCATACGCACCTTACACAACAAGGCAAAAACAGGAGACTTTCAAATCAATTTCCACACTCCATTCCAAACAATTGAGAGCATCAACAAGAAGTGGGTTGATGGAGTCAGTGGGCTAGCAGAGGTGTTCCCAAAAGAGACGAGTCTTGAGGCATTTCATGAAGGCCAAGGAGGAATTCCACAATGAAGGGACCTCACACTAGACAGGGGCAGCAACATGAGAGTCTCTGTCCAGGGAAGGCTGAAGCTGCGGCCCCTTTAAGGCTAGGGTACCCATTGACCATCCGGATTATGGATTATTTAACGGGCGCAGTTACTCGTCTCAGCCGCCTATCCTCTTCACTCCGGGGGCCACGCAGGTCACTCGATCGATCCGTTGAAATACCGTCAAGTTGCTGGACGAGTGTTTTATTTTTAATGCGTGTTTGAAACGGTCCAGTCAATAACTTAATTATAGGGGTAAGAAGGCACACAGGTATACACAGGCATGAAGGCACAACGAGGGTAAATGCGTGTGGAGGACTAGCACGGTCCGTGGCGTTTTATTCCTCTTTCATATATTTATATATAGCTTTTTTCGGGTCTTATTAATGCCCCGACACCGGTAGCGTCCCGCACTACTCTGCAGCCGAGGGGGACACGCTTGGAGAAGCCTCGGGGTACTTAGGGGCAGTTAGTGGTAGGGGCAGCAACATGGTGGTGGAGAGGACGCTTCTGGCCGCACGATCCGGGGACCTGCAGACCCTCAGGATGCTGCACGCCGAGAAGATGCTGCGGGCCGCCGTGAGGGACCCGCTGGGCGCCTCCGCGGTGCACCACGCCGCCCGCTCGGGCAGACTGGCCTGCCTGCGCTACCTGGTGGAGGTGGCGGGTCTGCCCGGGAACCTGATGGCCAAGAACGGGGCGAATCCGGCTCACGACGCGGCGGCCACCGGCAGCCTGGCGTGTCTGCAGTGGCTGTTGGCTCTGGGCGGCTGCCGGGCTGCGGTAAGCCGGCAGGAGGAAGATGTGATGGAAGATGACCACACGTGTGACCGTGTGTGTAACTCAGTCACTAAATAAAAACCGTTTCATGCTGGAAAGTCTCATTCCGTGTGAGAGGCTTCATTAACGCTACCCAGACCGCCTGCGCGGGTTCCGAACTGACTTCGGTGTCGTCGTCCCAGTGTGAACGTCTGAGAACCGACTCCGAATCCGATACTGTCTTATGACACACGAATAATCCGGTGAGCAAAAACACGCCAGTAGCAAGCAATTCTGGCGGGAAAAAAATGAAACACGCAAAACGGCTATAGAAAAGCCGAGTTAACGGTAAACCGCGCGTCCGTTAAAACTGTTACATAAGTAAATCACGAAAAGCAACAAGCCTTGATGTATTTGCCAAGAAACATCACCGTATTTTATGTGGAAATCTCATGCTTAAGTGAAGTAATTAACTGATGCTTGCCGTCAGGAACTCCTTAGACATCGGGATATAATGTTTGCTTTTAAATCAAATGGGAATTACTGTGTTTGTAAGTCTGGTGATTGCTTGAAACAATGACGTTATGTTATAAGATATGATCATATAGTCGTTTGCTCTTTATATGGAAATGTTTGTGTTAAATTTATCTGGATCAAACAGGTCCGCTTGTCTGGGGAAGTGAACCGTATGGTGATGAATTACACGTCGACTTTATGCTCTGTGCTCATGGAGAATGGACCGGATGTTGAACCACTGGTTCAGAGCCCGGGACTGGGGCTCCCGCGGTGGTCATTTAAATTTTCAACACTTTGCCTGGCTGGTGGAGCAAAAAGCCAGGCTTCTTTGTGCCTCAGTAAGGCTAGCGCTATGCAGGGATTTAGAAGAAATACTCTGTTTAGGCCGGAGGCTATTTAGGAGCACTGGGAAAAACTAAGGAACTTCACTTCCCCCCTCGGCCAGTGGCCCATTGCACTGATTCATTCAGTTCGTTCGCTGACTGATTCTTCGTTCCTTTTCTACGCTGACTGATTCATCGTTCAGTTCATTCACTGACTGATTCTTCGTTCCTTTCCTACGCTGAGTGATTCATCGTTCCTTTCCTACGCTGACTGATTCATCGTTCCTTTCCTACGCTGACTGATTCATCGTTCCTTTCCTATGCTGAGCGATTCATCGTTCCGTTCATTCACTGACTGATTCTTCGTTCCATTCCTACGCTGAGTGATTCATCATTCCTTTCCTACGCTGAGTGATTCATCGTTCCTTTCCTACGATGACTGATTCATCGTTCCTTTCCTACGCTGATTGATTCATCGTTCAGTTCATTCACTGACTGATTCTTCGTTCCATTCCTACGCTGACTGATTCTTCGTTCCGTTCCTACGCTGAGTGATTCAATAATATTTTACAACTTAGAATATGTACAATACATACACTGTATTTCCATAAATAGGCCTATTTTAATTTTATGAATAATTTTTAAACATTGTACTATTTTATTACATAAAAGGGATTATTCTCTTGATGGAAAATTATCCAAGGGTGAACAAATCAATTCTGAACTAATATTTCAGTTGATCAAACTCAAACCAATCAATTTACTGGAAAGATTTGTGGTTTCTCCAGCCACCAGATTGCTGTCACACCTGGGGGCTGGGTCCAAAGAACAGTCCAGAGAAATCGGTAATCAGATGGGTTCTGAAGCTGTTTTCCGAATCTAGAAATGACACGTGTTCAACCTTCGAGAAAAGGAAGGTTAGGGAAAGTTTTGGTTTTTGTCACGATTTCCAGTTGGCCAAGCGGTGCTACTGTGTTTTTTTAAATCATGTAATAACATTAAAAGAAAATTTTGATGTTTAGGTTTCTGATTGAGTTCCTCGGGTGTTTTTCCAGAGAGCTGATTGTATTAGCTGTTTTCTGTGTGAAAATTATTTTCACGTCTCAGATATTGTTTAGAGATCATTTGCCGTTGCCACGAAGACTGCGTGGAATCTCTGGGTATCAAGAGGGGTGATTTTGAAAAGTGGCCTATAACAAGAAGCTCAGGTGGTTATCTTTTTAAGCTCAGTGTTCATTAATTACTTTAGTCTTCTTCTATGCTGCAGCTAAGCATTTACGTTAACTAAGCGGTTATGTTTACATGACTTCCGGTCAACCATATCCTGGACTGGGCCCTCCCAGAGGTGGTATTCTGCAGTTCTTCTGTAACACAGTGTCTGTTGTCCCATTTCTTTGTCTGTGTGCCTCTCCTGTGGACAGGACAGGGACAGCTCTGGGGCTACAATCCTTCATCTGGCGACCCGCTTCAGTCATCGTGAGATCACTCAATGGCTGCTGAAGACGGGTAAAGCAGACCCTATGGTGGCCACCAGAACGGGGGCACTGCCAGCCCATTATGCTGCTGCCAAGGGAGACCTGCCCTCTCTGAGGCTTCTGCTGGAGCACAGCCCCAGGTAATCTCCCAGAATGCAATGATGCACACAGGTCCAGCTAAATCTCCCACAATGCAGTGCTGCACAAAGACCCAGCTAAATCTCCCAGAATGCAGTGCTGCGCAGAGGTCCAGGTAAATATTCTGTATTGCAGTGCTACATTACAAACCATATGATTGTGTAAGTAGTATAACGGCTGTGAGACTCAGAGACATGCCCAGAAATGTGACCTGTTTGCCTGATAAAGCCGCCTGCTGCAATTTCACAAAAAGGCCTCGGCTGGACGTAAAAAAACATAAATCCAGATTTTTGTAGGTTGAATTATTTTAATATATTTTAAAAACTAATTGTATGGAATCTAGATCCCAACCTACACTCTTTGTGGTTTGTTTAAGCAAGAGCATGATTCTATTCAACCCAGAATATTTGTCCGTTTGTCTATAGTAAAGTGTCAGTTGTAAAATATGTGTATTTGTAGATAGAGTTTGGTGTCACATTCCACAGCCCGGAGCTGCAGGAAAGGCTGGCAATGTGGCAGATGGTGTCTTATGGTAATCAGCTTGAGAGCACCATTTGCTAATCACAGTCGCATGACGGATGCATTCAGTCTTACTGTGAAACACATGTTGGGAAAATCCATGGACCTTTAATGGCACATGATCTGTAAGAATACAGGGAATAGTATCCATCCATCCATCCATCCATCCATCCATCCATCCATCTGATCTCTTATCCTAGTCAAGGTCATGGGCAGAGAATAGCATATCAAATATAATTCAGTTTAATCATTTAAGTGTTTACATAGTACTTGACTTAACTATAGTTGATTCTTTAAACTTTACATAGCTTATTTTTTATTGCAAAAGGTGCAGATTTTGAAGGAGATTAAAGGTTTAAAAAAGGTTATGTCATTTTTGGTATGTGGGTTACGTTCAGAGACGTAACCTCTTACCACCCACAAACTGGCGGGTGTGTAGCATCCTCACCAGGGGGGCCCGGAGGAGGAGCAGGGTGTGGGGGGTCAAGTACCACCTGATAGCTAAAGGCCATTCATTTCCTGGTGTTGTTTATGGCTGTTTCCATGGCAACCCACAATGGCTGACTGGCCATAAAGTGATGACTGAAAACAGATCCTACGGAACGGAGACGTAGTTGTAAACAGTCTTGGCATTGTTTGGGCTGGAGGCTGTGTGGGTGAAGATAACACCCCTATCCACACTGAAATATGACTGTGCAGGCGCACTGCCCACATGACTCCTGTCCGATTTCAGAGGCTGCTGTTTCCACATCAGTGTCATGTGACCTTCAGTGTATTTTACACATGTCCATACACATCCAAACACATGGCTACCACAAAGAAGTGCTACAACACATCAGTCACCTTCTCAGGCACATCAAACATGGGGGGCAAAAAGTTCAGAGGGACGGGGGGTGCACTGTGCCAGGTCATTCTGATGCGCTTTGTACAGTTAACAGGTAACCCTTAACAGACCAAAGAGGCTGATGTGAGCATGGGCGTAAGAACTTTCTAATGAAAGCTGCTTGCAACAGCTTAACGTGCTCAGAAACAAGCAAGTTCTTGTTTTAATCTGTGAAACCAAGCAGAGTGGCTTCCAAGAAATGTGTTACACAGCCAGCTTCGTGTCCTGGAAGCTGCATCCCTGGATTTCCATCACTGGTAACACTGGGAATGTGGTGGTGTCCTCACCACAGACAGACACCGAGTGTCTCTTACGCTGGGGCCAGTGTCACACTGACATTTGGCCTTTAGGGAGAGCAGTACCTCGATCACGCATCGACTTTTTGGAACCTTCTGTTCCACGCAGATGTGCTCGTGTGTCGGTGACACTTGCACTGGATCTTTAAAATTCTGGGACATCATAAGTGACTCTTCCACAAACAGGCGGCCCCGAGACAGATTTGTTGGAGTAGAAGATTCTGGGTCACTCAACGCTAGACTCTGAAGTCTGGGTTCTCACATCGACCCGTTAACCTCTTTCTTATTCAACGCTGCTCTACTCTGACCCGCTTTGCTTTTAATTAATTAAACCGGAAAGGCCGTCGAGATCTTAATCAGCCTCTGTAGGACAAGCAGTCGGCCCGGTTGGCATGTTTAATGACTTAATGATTAGCAAAATTAGAAGCTGTTAATAACACTGTGATTCATTCCGTTATGCTTGATAATGAAAAATAATGGAGTAAAGATGTGGCCAACAAGGACTTCCTGGCACTGTGTGTGTTTCCCTGCGTGTTTTGTGTTTGCATTTCCTCGATGTTTGGGAGAAATTCAGGAATCCCACGGCACTACTGACCTGTAAGAAGAGACTACTGACAGCTTTGTGATGTGAGTCTCTGTGTTGTGTCCTGCTTCGTGTTCACGTGTGTGTGTGTGTGTGTGTGTGTGTGTGTGTGTCGCTGCTCAGCCCCATTGACTGCTTGGGGACGGGACTCAGGAGATCATGACTCGAGATGGGACACGTGCACAGCAACGGACCCGTGTGGTGTATGTTTGTGTCAACATGTCTGTGTGTGTCTGTGTGTGTTTTGTGTCCCACTCCTTCGCTCTCTTCAGCGTGTTCAGCTCTTTGCCGTGACACTCATAAATAATTTAGGTATCCTGTTGATGGTAACCCGATTCATGAATATTTAACGTCCGCTTGTTTTTTGTGTGATTGCCCCCCCCATCATGACAAACAATGTACTCATTCCTCACCCTTACACAAATTTACTTCCTGAAAAAAATCGCATACATTTACATGAAAAAACATGCTGAATGACCGCAGACCTTTTGCACGGGACTGGAGGCTCATTATTGCGTTAGTCGATATCCAAATAAAGCAGGAACTGATGGGATTAAGGGGCATCGCCCCCCCAGCTGTCAGCAGGATGATCCAGAATAATTTTGTCCTCCCCTCAGGTATTTCTGAGATCTGCAGCAGTCTGCTTGGGTTATGGAGGAAACGTGTGTTTGTGAGGGGAGTTTAGAAATAATGAGTTCAATTTTAATTCAAATTACAAATAATGTACATGGCGATAGCATACAACATTAGGTTAAAAAAAAGCCCTTTTGACTACCAAACATATTTCTTGAATTTATGAGAATGTTTCTCATTTCATACTGGGAATGTAATAACAATTTTATTGAGAAAACGGCCTCTAGTTGGTCCTTGTTCTACAGGCTGTTTTATTCCTCTCTGAATTTTGCCTGCTGCGTACGGGTCAGCCCGCTGTCTAGATTCTGCATATCTGTGAAAGGGTTTGTGGAATTTCGAAATGAAACATCCAGACCCTGTGGCAAAAAACGTGTCTGTCTTTCTTGCTTCCCGTGGATCAGTGCCGTCAATGCCCAGACGAAAAATGGAGCCACGCCCCTGTACCTGGCCTGTCAGGAAGGCCACCTGGAGGTCATGCAGTACCTGGTCAAAGACCGAGGGGCGGAGCCACGACTCAGGGCCTACGACGGCATGACGCCACTCCACGCTGCTGCCCAGATGGGCCACATCACCATCATCATCTGGCTGGTACGGGGGCCTATAAATTCCAGATGTGACCCGAAGGTTTGGCTGTGCACATTCTAGGCGGGTCCATCTTTTGATCTCAAGCATGGTGCTTAACTTGAAATGCTTTGTGAAGTGTTTCAGGATACACATTGTCTTTATTCACATGTATATTCATGGAATGTAAGAGTGTGAAATATACATTTATGTGAGATGGTAACAGCTGGTGCTGTGGCTTAAGTGGTTAAGGCACCTGTCTAATAACCCAGAGAAGCTGGGTTCAAGTCCCAGCAGTGTGTAGCTTTGTGGGTTAGGAGTCTGTGCTCATATCCAGGAGGCTGCTGGTTTAAATGCCATAAGGAGCAGAGTGACTATGTTGCTAGTGGGCTCTTCACCCCGTGAACTAGTTGTGGGGGGGGGGGCATTACACAAATGTCTGACCCCAGCCTTTTGTCTCACGGAGGACAAGATGCTGTTTGTGAAACCTGAAGAAATCTGGTATATCAGCCAGTGAAATTTCATTTAATTTCTTTTTCGCTTTGGTTAAATGTAACACTAAAATAATCCTGCAATGTGGTGAAGTAGGTCCCAGTTACCCACCAGTACTCACCAGTCCCTTCTCACGCGCAGGTGACCTTCACAGCGATTGGCCTGTCAGACCGCGATGGCGACGGTGCCACTGCGATGCACTTCGCCGCCAGCCGCGGCCACACCAAGGTACTCAACTGGCTACTCCTGCACGGGGGCGAGATTGTCAGCGACAATTGGGGCGGGACCCCCCTGCATGACGCCGCTGAGAACGGCCAGCTGGAGGTGGGTGCTGGTCCCAGGATGCCGGATCTCACCGGGAAGGCTTCCTGTTCTCAGTTTCCCCAGTGACTCCCCACGTTGGGAGATGCCTTCCCCATAAATGCTGTCTGGCTGTTATTACCCTTAAAGTATTGTCCATCCATCCATCTTCTAAATGCTTAGTCTGGTCAGGGTCGTGGGGGGGCTATAAAATACAATCTTGTATTTAAACTTGCTGAGTGATTGAATAGAATGAACCGACCTGTAGCAGTTTCCTAATCTCCATTACTGATATTCCTCTCCTTACACAGATTCAGTTTAGCACAGTGGAGCTCTTAACTGATGGTCACATGACTGGATCATGTCACTTATCTGATTAACTGCCACATCACAACTATCTAACTCACAACTGGACCAGAATAGAAACCAGCCCGGGGGGGGGGGGGGCGGGTTTCTGCCTGGTTTGAAACTTAACAACATTGAGTTCTGTGGTCTGTAACTGCAGCTAATGTAACTCACTGTGGTCCATGATATCCAAACTGCAATTGGCAAAGCTTGACTAAATTACCGCTTATTTTTGTCTGTTTTAAGCTACAATTGTACAAAAAGTCAATAATCACTTAGTCTTCGCCTTCTTAATGCAAGGTGGTGAAATCCAGGTAACTGCTTACTGAAAACCTAGTAAATGTCCCAAAGCTGAGATTCACCGTACTCCTTTGTCTTTGCTTTTTTCCGTGAACATGGCTCCTAGTGCTGTCAGATCCTGGTGGTGAACGGAGTCGACCTGGGCGCGCGAGACCAGGACGGCTTCTCGGCAGCAGACCTGGCTGAGTACAATGGGCACGGTCAATGTGCCAAGTACCTGCGCACCGTGGAGAACATGGTGAGGAAGGTCACCTCCAGGAAGAGCCTCATCACTGCTCTCCTTGCTGTCTCTCTCTTTCTGGCTCCCGATCTTAGCGTCTGATCTTAGGTCACTTGGCTAAGGCTTCAGAGGTGACGGTTGTCTGAGCCGTGCTGTTTGGCTTGCTTGGGTCATACTCTGGCCTGGTTTGTGCCATTTCTGTAGATGGGTGCAGTGGTACGGCCTTGTGTTAGTACTGTGGTGATACTGAAGAACACTTTGGGGCTGCATGGTACTCATCCCCAGAGATACTCCGTGGTTCTACTCTTGTAATATTAAGCAAAAATTAGTTGGGGTTTGAGTATAGCAAGGCTATGGAATTCTTCATGGTTTTAAATACTTCGTGGTTTTCTGTGGGTGTTAACACTGAAGTTCAGGGCTTTTGAAGACTCGATGAACTATATTCAGACAATACTCGGTAGTGAATTCAGTGTAAATGGAATTAGTATTGATGTCCTGTTGATGATCCCCACTTAGCTCTCAACAGACTGTCTGAATGGTGCCAGCTGTGGAACACGAGCAGATACTTGGTGGACGCATGGAGCACAGTGACTCTACTCGACTTTTGTATGTTTTTTTCTGTGTTGGCGTTATTTTAGTGACACTTGCAGCCTTTTCACCGAAAAGTACAGTGCCGAAGCAAAACAATTAGGTGGCCTCTAGGACACAGATGGCCTGAAGTCTCCATAGCAACAATCGCCAGATCCAGGGTGCACGACTGAACTTTGTTTTTATCGTACTCTTAGTGACAGCCAAGCCCTCCAAATAAGACATCAGATGTCCTTGTAGCAGATCCTCTGCAAAAACTTCTGACGCTTGATTGAACCGGTAAAAAAATAACTGGTTAAAGGGCAGCCAGTCTGGTAAAGGTGGGCTTTGAGGGGCTTCCTGTTCGAGTAGAGAAGATTCGCAGAGGACTGGGTATCTCTGGAGCTTTTCTGAGCAGCTCTACCCTGCGCTGGCCAGGCCAGCATTTTTGTGTTTCTATCCAGTAGCCCTCAGGAATGAGTTCTGGACTGTCGGGCTGACGATGCTCACTTTTTACGGTGAGGGAGACGTGTGCAGTGTGTTGCGTGGTTCGGTGCTCAGTCGTACGTGATATGATACGGGTTTATGAATTCTATGTGATGCTAGCAGGCTGAAGAAAGTGGCCTTTGGGGGGGACCTGAACTTTCTGGTTGGACAAGTGAGCCGCACACATTGGCAGGTCGTCGTTTAGCGTCAGTTAATGACACAAGGGGAGGGACTCATCACACACGAGTCAGAGTCTGGCTGCCAGGGCAGCGTTTCTGTGCCAAAGCTTTAGGGAGTGCCGTCCGGCTGCGGTGATCGACGATGGAATGCTGGGTGTTTGCTGGGCTCGGGGCCCCCAGGAGTCTGCCTCCGGCTCCTCACTGAGGTCACACACTCGTGTATTCACACAGAACGTGGAGCACCGCGTGCTCTCCAGGGACCCGTCGGGCGACCTGGAGAGCAAGCAGTCGGACTCTGGCCTCTCCTCCCCCGTCGCCGCGCCTTCTTCCTCCTCCTCCTCCTCCACCCGGCCCGCCTGCTTCATGGTGGGCTCCCCCACCAGCACTCTGTCCAACTACGGCTCGTGTCCCTCAAGTTATGCTGGCATTGGGGAGAAGAGGAGCAGGGGGCAGCCATGGCATGGCCCCGATGGTCAGTGAGACACAATCTCACACACACACACACACACACACACACACACACACACACACACACAGAAATTCAACTGAGGACCTCTCACTAATTATGTTTCTAATGCCGTAAACGAATCCTAACCCAGTTTTCACAAAACAAAAGATGTAGACAGAAGTTTTGAGTTGTTTCGGACCTTTACATTCCTTAAGAAGCAGAATTTATTGGTTGAGGGAGCTGAAAGACAGAAGAAACAAGTCTTAAGTTAAATTCTGAGTGTCCACAGAAAACATAAACTCTACCTTATAAATCGGTTATCTTGCTCTGATGAGGAGGCTATCGGGTAAAAAGAATGGGACAATCTCCGTGTGGACAGACAGGGTCGGACAGGCTCATATCTCTGTGAGACTGAGCTCAGCTGCACTGCAGCCCCCATCAGACCCAAGTGGGTCAGATTTGGAGGGAAAATGAAGGACAGGCTGTGCGTATGGTGGCTGTGTCCATCTTAAGCTCAATTAACGAGTCCTGCTTTGTTGCAGCAAAAATTAGCAACAGGGAGAAAAATATTAGTATTGTTAGGTGGTTAATGTACCATGTGGCTGCATTTCTGAGCAGAATAATGGGGGCCTTTCTGCTTGTTTCTTGGGATGAAGTTACTGTCGTTGATGGTTCAAGTCCAGCTTAACAATAAGGACTAGTGTTGCCATCTACTGGTAACACATCAGATGACACCCTGTGTCTTTAGTCTAATTCTGTAAAAAGCCTGATTTTCGAAATTGAAAGTGTGTATTGTGTTTATTTAATTCCCACATTATTTATCTTAAATGACTGGAAGCCGCTGAGTTAAAGGGAACCTTTATCTTACTGTGAGGAGCGAGAGATCCTTTTGTCAACTGACACCTTCATCTGCTGGAAAAACGTTTCTCAAATTCAGCCGTCACAGACATGCAGACCCACACGGATGGGTCGAACCCGGACACAGGGATGCAGAAGAGTTGGGCTTTGGGGTCCGCACCCACTCCCGTCCCACCCCCTCCCCCACTGCCCCCTCCTCCTCGAGCCGCCCCCCGCCGCCTCGCCGCCACACCCAAGCTCAGCGCCCCCCGCCGACTCGGCGCCACACTCCAGTTCAGTGCCACACGCCGACTCGGTGCCACACTCCAGTTCAGTGCC
>JAACJT020000105.1:16910364-16925466 GCA_009936485.2 Gymnarchus niloticus | reverse complement strand
ACGGGTACAACGAAATTAAGTGCAGTCCCTGTGTCAGAGAGATTTATACAGGAAAATAAATAGGGAGAAATATATAACCTCCATGCCCTGAAAAGTTGAACGACTGTCTTACCAACACTTGTTTCTTCAGTGATCCCGAGTTTCCTGACTCCACCCTGCCAACCGATGCAGGCCCCAGGGCCTTGTGGGTAAGCTGATGGGCATGATCAGGAGCAGATTCTGGACATCACCCACATCCCAGTAAACACATGGGGGAGAGGGAGGCTCCGACCCAAGCCCACGTGACCTGACAGTTCATGGCTTAACAAGTCCTGTAGTCAAACCTGAATTCTGATTGGAGAAATACGAGGAATCGACAAATCCTGAAGCTGGGCTGAATGTTCTGGAAAAAATCTGGGTTTGATTTTCTAGTACATGACCATGTCTTTATTCACTTAACGTAGTCTGACGTGAGAAAACAGTCCAGAAGAGGGATGGTCGTTATGTCTCTAGCCTATGTGAATTTTGTTGTAATCCAAACTTGCCTTGTAGTTTTTCACGTAATCACAGGTGGAAAATTTTGAAATATGGGTCCTTTTTTACTACCAGCTCTGTCTGAAGTGTTTAGGTAGTTAATGCTGTGTTATGAAGGTTAGCTTACAGTATTGTGCAGCGGTGTAGTGCACGAGATCCGATTTCCAGCTCCTCTGGACTTTCATTTTCTGACCTGTTTGCGTTCGTCTATACGTACTGCGTGAAACCAGTAGCTTAAATGTGCTGGTTTTACTACACGTAAAGGTCACATATCTGTTGTAAACGTTAGAATGATGTGCTTGGCAGACAAATCCCAGTGTGTAGAAACCTTTGCGTGATTTTTTTCAGATGTTATTGTGTGTGACAAAAACAAGACATTAGGCAACATCACCAAAACGAAAGCAAGAGAAGACTGAAGGTGGGGTTTCCATGGCCATGTTCTTCACAAAACGTGTTACTCATGAGTAGCTCCGGAATATCCTCAACAATAATTGTGTGACTACTACTGAACAACTCAAAGTTGTGTAGACAGCTCTCTTGCTCAGTCTCCCCTATCCGCCTCCGTTCTCCCTCATAACATTTCTTCCTATTACCGTACCTATAAGCCCTTGTGTGTACATTTTCATGTCGAAACAATAAAGACGTTCGCCCTGTGAGGCCGTGTCGAGTTACTGACGGAAGGTGGCGTGTCGGTGCTGCCAGACACCATCTCTCTGCTTGTCTCTTTGATCAGAACCACGACCGTCTCGGTCACCGCATACTGACGCGTTTCTTGCTGGGGCACCTTAATGGTATGCGACTGTGAGGCACTGTTTTGCAGTTTATAGGCATCCATTAATTTATTCGAACCAGACATGTGATCAGATCTTTTTTTTTTTTAATTATTATTTTTCTGGCCAGCACGAATCATTCTGTTTATTGCGTCGTACCTGACCGCAGATCAATGCCATTATTCAGTGTCGGCTTAGGGTTAGGGTTAGGGTAGGTGAGCCCTACACCTGCGTGACGTCACACGCAGAGACAGGAGGACTGCTGTGTACTGGTGGGGACTGGTGGGAGGGGAGCTGGGGACTGGGAGGGCATATCGACACTCCGGAGCCCGGGAATTCCTCCTCGGCTCCGCTTTCATTTTTTTTTTTTATTTTTAACTTCATTTTTGCGAACCTGCCTTTTTGCACCGAGGGTGTGTGACCTTCTCCACCCGAACGAGGTAAACTAAAGTATCGGGAAAAGCTTCGTGTTCTTCCTTGGAATGCGCTCAGCCGAAGTCCTGACTTGGTTCGGACCATTAAGAACCGCGTTGGTCCCAGCTGGAAAGCGCCAACACGTTTGTTACTTTATGTAACAATGTAACTCCGAGCCGAGGCACACGAGCAATATTTTCATCTTGTAACTGCTAGGTGGACATAGTTTCTGATATAACATGTTCACAGACAGGAGTGTCTGACTTTACAGGTAACGTCGGTGATTCTTTCCCGTCTGTGTTGCTTGCACGCGCTGCTGTCTGTGATTTATTCAATTAAGGTAGAATTAAGATATACATTGTGTCTTGTAATCAATAAAAGCGCGTATCGAAATTAATGATCGGAGGATTAACCTGCTCGCCAGGTTACTGCCTGGTGCTTCTGCTCTATCAAGCTTTGATTTTTTACTAAATATGAATTTCTACCCCGTATATAAATGAGTTGGGATTAGGTAGACGTGGTTCTGTACTGTTTGGAGGTTTATTCCTACTGAGTTTTCAATACGAGACGCGGCAAACCCTCTTTAAACTTCATGTGGCACACAGGCGAGGAGGCTTCTCGTTTTGGCCACTTAAGATACCTTCGAAGTTAGCTTTCCAGTTTTCGAAGATAGTTTCGGGCCGGATAGTGAGGTGTGCGTGCTTGCGAGGCAATATATCCGTTTTGGTTTCTTTTTAATCATGAATACAAAGTTCAGTATGGTTTGAATGAGTGCCCTGGCCTGGAGATAAGTAACTATGAAAGTGGATTTTAACCCTTTCCTGTCGTTTCACTTATACTCCAGATACAAAAGTCCTTCATCCTTACAGAGGTGTGGTGATGCGCTGGTAGCCTCCTGGCCCTGTGCTTACGGCCACGTTTGGACCGGGGTCTTCAAAGGTACATGTCTCACAGACGGATGGACGACGCCGCCGCCAAACCCATGGGGGAACCAGGCACTCTACTGCTGGAGCAGCGGGTCTCCGGTTTGCGTCTAGATGGTCGATCAAGCCATGGGGGTCAGCTGGAGGATCTCTCTCAGATGGCACAGCCCCGCAACGATCCAGGCCAGAGGAGAGTAGTGCTCAGCACCCAGAGCCAGGCTGCCCTGAAACTGGGCACCCAACAACTCATCCCGAGGAACCTGGCGGTGGCCAGTCGTCCCAAACCACGGCATCACACCACTGTGGTCACCCTCCCTGTACCGCTGAGTGGCCAGAAGGACAAACGTTTGTCAGCCCCTGGCCCGGAACTGTCTTGGGAGGACTATGACAGTGAGGGTGAGGGCAGCTCACTGCACCGGAACCGCAGGAACAAGTCCTACCGGGCCGCAGTCCGCTTCCTCACCGGCGGAGATTCACCTGCCGAGAGGGACGCCGTGTCCTTAAACCCCGTCAGTGAGGAACTACCGCCGAGCGCTGCGCCGGCTAGCAAAACACGACGCAGCAAGGCAAGTAGTGCATGCGCTCTAGCAGGGCACATCCAGGCAGGGAACTGCTGTTGGACCCAACGGAATATGTAAACTGAAGATGTAGCAAGTACTTCTCGATGCATCCAGGAATATCCAAGAGTCATACTGTTTTACTCTGGCATAATTCAAAAGTGGTACAGTCCAATTATAGCTCACATAACTAATGCGATTCCAAGCACCGCCTGATGGTCCAAAGCATGATGGATTCATCTCCATCCATATTTTGGCTTGTGTTGGAAGTGTGGTGTGATTAGCCATCTTTGATGGGTGGAGCAGCGATCCTGCTTTTTGGTTGTTGTAGGAGGGTTTCAGATAGGAGCTTACCTGTCTCAAGGTGTCGTGTTGTTGTTCCGTGTTTTAAGCCCCTTCTGTTCCTGTGTGATTCAGAGGACCATCGGACGGAAGAGGAACCAGAAAACTAGGGGGTCCTTCAAAGATGGTGAGTGTACGGGGTTGACCGTACTTCTGCTCATATGGTAGAACCTCAGCACCAGTTAGCCACTTTCTCCTCTTTAATTTTTTTTAGAGCTTGGAGTTTTACTGAGACAAAGTCTCAGGAGTCACATTATTGGAATTTACATTACCCCAGACCCTCTTTGTATTCTGGTTTTCTGTTTTTTTTTTTGTTTTTTTTTCCCCCCCCAACAGAATATTTTTTAGTTGTTTTTATTAATTGGCCTCATCTGGCCTTTAATGTAGTGCTGATAATGTTAATTGTTAAATTATATGTTACCTTTAAAAGCTGTTTTTAATGCAACCGCTGAACTGGTTGTGGCAGTTGATGAAACAAATCAAGATTGAGGAAATCAAGGTGGATTGTGACTAGAGTGCTCCCTGGCTGTGCTGTCCGCAGAACCCCGGCTGTACCAGGAGATTCGTGAACGAGGCCTGAGCTCCAACAACCAGAACGCCGACGATGAACTCCTTGACGACGTGCAGACTGAGCCCCCGGAACCAGACCGTGGCATCGTGGTCCAAAGCTACAGACCGGCCCATCTGACCTGGAGCCAGCTTCCGCAGGTCAGCCAGGCGTACCCCATGGCTCCATCCTGGGTCTGGCCACAGGCATTGTAGCGTTGATGCACAGCCGTATGTAGTTTTGCCATCTTTCTGACCATTGTCAGGTCACACTCTGAAGGTCTTGGTGCTCTCTTTAGACTCCCAGCCACCTTTGTACTTCGGAACCATTACATTTTTTCAGTAAGTGGCTGAATCACGTACTCGTATTTACTGAAAACTTACCCATGCGGTGGCCAGCTGGACAGGATGGAAGACTAGAGGTGTGGGGCGGTGAGCAAGTAATTGTTCAACTTCTCGGTCGTCTTTCAGTAATTTTAGTACTTGCCTGACTAATTGTCCAAGTTACGATTTTTTAAATTTCTTCGGGGTTAGACTTATTATATTCAGGAAATGGTGTTGCTCAAAAATCAAAGGGGTGTGTTGTTGTCCCTAAGAGAGCGTAATTCTCTTTGTGTAGTCTCAGTATGAATGAACGGACTTGAAATCCTCTGTGTAGGATTGTCTTACAGGAAAATGGTATCAGTCACACAATTCCCTTACTTGTTTAGACATTGAATCGCGTTGGGATGAAAGGCTGACTATTTGGACACACGGCACACGGAAGACCCCAGTTGTGATTTATTAAACTGACCCGGCCGTTGTTAGGTCGTGGAGTGACTTCCTCCTGTTTTCCGCGTGCGTTGCTTAGCTTGGTGTGTAGCCAACGTCGCCACGGCGTTAGCCCCCCCCCCGTGTAACCTGAGCAGCTGCCATCGTCTGGGGCAAATGAAAGGCTGAGCTGGTGAGGTATAACCCTGCAAACAGGTCCTGGCTGAAAAGGCACCAAACAGGGAGAGCCTGTTCTTGGATACCTAGAACTGAACAGATAGGACGGATAATGTTTAGTGATTCTGTGTGTCTGATGGCACAGACTGTTATTACAGAGAGCATTGTGAGACAGAGGAGGACTAGTTAAGTCACATGACCTGCATGTTTCTTATTGATTGTAATTAACAAGGTTAGACACTGAGATTGAAAGGATACTTTTTGTGGTGTGGCTGTTCCTGGTTCCGGTCTAAGTGCTGAAAAGCAGAACTGATCTGGTTATAAGATAACATAACCTGAGGATATGTGTGTTTCAGGTCAAAGAAACGGGCATTCTTCAAAATATCACAGCAGCTGAGCGCAAGAGACAGGAGGTGAGTGTGGGAGCGTTGTAGAAAAGTGAGGTATCCATTTTCACGTCAACTAAAATGATACTAAAAGTGGCCAAACCTGGTCAGCACGGTCACTTTTGTGGAGGAAGGACATTGAACATTGACATTGTATCTACTTCAAACTGCAAAGGGTATTCAGTGATCGTGCTACAAGTATACTATTATTTGGCTTCTGGAGCTAAGAATCGTTCATGCTGGGTTCATCTTGTGGTCAAACGGAGGGGCCTTTAGTGGTTAAGATGAGTGAAAGCCTGGCCCAAAGGCACCATTTTAATTGTGTGCAGTGACTCACGCTTGGCTAAAGGGCACTGAGATGCCCTCACTGTGAAGACCAGCCTCTCAGGAGAACAAGAGATGGAGAATAGAGGAGTGGCTTTATTGTGAAACCTTCATTTAGCATTAGTACTATTTCGCACAAGTATACTGAAATGTCGTCTTGTCTCTCTTTGCTATGCATGAGGACGCACTCACATATTGTACAGGTGAGGACAGGGCTCGTAAAAGGTAATGCATGCATTTAACTTAGGGGTTTCTCAAGTACACAGAAAATGAACGTAGAAAAGCTTAGCTAAACGTTCAGAAATATTACTTGTACATATATTCTCACCCCAGAATAAAAGACATATGTCGTTATTTAGGCCCTATGCAGCAAGGAGGCTCTCTACACCTGACACGTATTGTCACATCCTTCAAGGGGGACAGGGATTAGCTAAGGTAGCAAGCAACCAGGAGTCAAAACATTAAAATGCTAGATTAGGGTTGACCGAGACATGAGAAAGAGATAGCAACTCTGGTATAAAGGAGGGAGGGTTCCCATGTGGATTGAAGTGTTTGTGCACCATTGGCCAAGAACAAAGGAGCAAGAGAAACTTGGGCTCACCTGGTGTGAGCGATTATTTTATCCACCACACCTCACACCCCCGGGGATGCATGTTTGACTTTGCTCCCAGTTTGGTGCATGGATTTGATATGGTATTTCCATGTTTAAAGAGGCTTCTTCTCACTTCCCAACTCTAAATGACCTGCGTGTGTTTGAGAGAGGAGTCTGCACCTTGGCATTCTCTACAGGGTATCCCCTGTACCCACAGCTCATTGGCATAGCCTCCAGTCTCCCATTACCCTGTACCTGCTGAAATGGTTATGGAGGATAAATGAATGATCAGACTTCATTGTTTTGACTCGGGCAACTTGTCTCCATGCCAGCCTTCTGACCGACTGATGTGTTCTCAGGCTATATTCGAGATCATCACATCGGAGTACTCCTACCTGCACAGCCTGAACATCCTGGTGAGGCAGTTCAGAGCCAGCAAAGAGCTGCGTGACACCATGACGGCGACCGAGCATCACCACCTCTTCTCCAACATCTTGGACATCCAGGCCGCCAGCCAGCGGTGAGCGGAAGAGAGCTGCTCGGGGGGGCGAGGCGGTTCAAGAAGGAAGGGTGGAGGACCAGGATTGAGATGATGTTGGCGATTCTGCATGAGGATCATTCTGCAGATATGGGAAGGAGACACACAAGGGCTTTATGACCTCCTGTGTGTCAGGCTGGGAAGGGCAGTGAGGTTTATGCATGACTAGGGTTATCTGCTCACATGTAGCATGATCATCTGAAGAGGGAGAAATCAATAATATTGGCACAAGCGTGCAAACACGTTTAGGGCCTAGTAACTTCTTGGTCTCCATCTTCCCTAAAACCACAGACATCTACCTGAAGTCCTCTGAGTTCCATGTAGTGCATAACGACCACAGGATAGGTCCCAACACGCCTGTCAAACTGGTTTGGTGGGCCGGCATTGGGGTGGTGGTCCTACATGTGGCAGCTGGTTTGGCCCGCCTGCAGTCCCCGGCCTGACTTCAGATCAGATCGTGCTGGGTCCGGCAAAGCAGGAACGTTTGAGCAGCCGATCGTTAGGAGAGAGATTTTTCAGAGGAGTGCCATAGTACTATGGCCAATGATCAGTTGTATTCTTTTAGTACCAAGACATGCGTGATCTTGCTCCATGTTTAAATAAACAGAGTGAAGTCACTGGTCTAGAACACCTGTCATGCATGCATGGTCACAATGGCAAAGGTACCTGTGGACCATGTGATTATTCGCTGTGGTCCTCGTGAGCCTCCAGGTCTGCAGGGGGAGCTGATCTTTCAAGTCACACAATGTCAAAGATGCATGAAGCCTGGAAGCAGTTCTCTAACAGACCTGTGTGTGGATGAAAGATGGTTGTGGCTGATTAACAGTGAGTGAAGACACACCCAACCTCTGCCTCAACCGTCAGCACCAGATGTGTCTGCTAAAAAAAAAAAAAGGGGTTGGGTGTCTAGAGTGCCTGGGGGGTGGGGGTAGGGATTGGGAGAGAACTTGCATGTAGATGGTGCAGCCTCTCCGCTCCCATGAATCTTTCAGGTTTTTTGAGGACCTGGAGAAGAGACACCGTGAAAACCCTCTGATCCGTGAGATCAGCGACATTGTCCAGGACCACGCGGTGCGTCACTTCCAGCCGTACATCATCTACTGTGCCAACGAGACCTTCCAGCAGAGGGCGCTCCAGAAACTGCTGTAAGTACTGTACCCAGGAATGAGGCTCAGTCTCTGCCTGTTTGAACTTGAATCCTGTCAGGTCACTGAGGATTCACTTTGGAACATTTACTTATGTTACTTGTATGCAGCAGCCTGTCAGACACAGGAATGTAGACCCTCCCAAATAGGTGCATGTTCCTTTAAGAACTGTCACAGTGACCTCATTCCTTAAGGGTTGTGGGTTCAGTACCAGTCCTGACCGTGTGTGTATGTGCGCGCGCCTGTAGGTCCTCCGGCAGCTCTTTTAAGGAGGTGCTGAAGCAGCTCGAGATGAATCCAGAGTGTGGTGGGCTTCCCATGATCTCCTTCCTCATACTGCCGATGCAGAGGGTGACCCGGCTTCCGCTGCTCATGGATGTGAGTTCACCGCCCGTGTGCGATCGGCACAGCATCTGAAACCGGGAGCGATGCCCACCTGACCGATGCCCCCATCTCCTTCTCTCTCTGCAGACCATCTGCCAGAAGACGAAGGAGCATACGGCTGAGTATTTCTCTGCGGTGTGGGCACTGAAGGCCATCAGCAAGGTAGTACCACAGCGCTGGTAACCATCAGCCTGGAAGCCCGTGGTGTCTAACTCCTTCCCAGTCAGCTAGATAGATTTTCCGACTGGTTGAAATGGTCTGTAGTGAAGAGGCCGTAAATAGTTAATAGAGCTACCCAGTTTAACTCGGTTGACAGCATGATGGCGTGTGCATTGAGACCTCAGTTCTCCCATGTGTAACCATATGGCATGGCTGGCTGGCCATCAGCTCCTAATCTGTTCACTCCCGTCATTGTAACGGCAGTTAGTCCAGCTATCTCCAGAGACCCACTCTAACAGGACCTGCGGGGGTCCTCAGTGTGGCATGTCACTTACCCGGAAATATCCCTCATTGGTCCCACTGTGCCTTCAGCTGGTGAAGAAATGCAACGATGGGGCGCGGACCATGGAAAGAACCGAGCAGATGTACACCATCCAGAGCCAGCTGGACTTCGGCAAGATCAAGGTATCGGCATGCAGTGGTGACCCTGGACCTGGGGTTGGGGTTAGCGATGGTCTGACCTGCGTGTGTGTGTCTGTCTGTCTCCACAGCCCTTTCCCCTCGTCTCTTCCTCACGCTGGCTGCTGAAGCAGGGTGAGCTAGCCCTGTGTTTGGAGGACATCAGTATCTGGAAAGCCTTCAGCACCAAGAGCTACCACCTATTTCTGTTCAACGATGTGCTCATTGTCACCAGGAAGAAAAGGTGGGAGTCGCCGGCTGTATTGGCGGCCACCTGGCGGCCACTTTTTTTTTTTTTTTAATAGTAGCTGGGTAGTAAACAAAGTGAGTTCTCTGGTCTCCTCCTGAGCCTGTCAGCTGCTTGGTATGAAGGGTTCAACACTCAACATGACATCGATGTGGTCGGCTAGACACAGCGCTTTTTTAATATGACACGTTTCGAACGTGACATGGAGATGTCATTGTTATATTCACTGAAATGTGTTAAGCAGCAGTATCTATAGACCAGGGAAGCTTTTCATTCTGTCATACGTGATGTTTCGTTGAGCTGCTCCTGATGAATAACCCGTATGGACGCGCACAGTGGGAATGTAGGTCGTGACCCCTGCATTCCAAGTTGGGTTGAGACGGACGCTGCCATGAGAGCCATAGACCCTAACCCGCCTTGGCTAAAACTTTTAGGCTTTCCAGCAATTCATCCAAGTCAGTCATGCGGACACCTGAATCAGAGGAGGAAATTTGGAAGATGCAGTGTCCAATGTTTCTTGGGAGCAGGAGTCACCCTGATAGTTGAGGACTAATGTGACTGGTACCTGAGACTGATATGCTAGCACATTAGCATGCTAGCCTGTGGACCCCCCCCCCATGTGACAAAGCTGACCATGTTTGGTTGTGCCATGCTCTAGTGAGGAGAGCTACGTGGTGATGGATTATGCCACCCTGGAGAACCTGGAGGTGGAGCCAGTACAGTGGGATGGGCAGACTTTGCCGTCGGCCAGGCAGGGTGGCTCCAGCATCTACCCCCTTAGGCTCCTGATGAAGAAGAGCAGCGAGGACCAGGCGGAGCAGATGACACTGGCTGCAGAGTCTCAGTGAGGACACCTGCTGTTTTAGTTTCGTTTGATATAAATGGAGTTTTGGCTCCCCCTGCTGGTGACTTGGCTATTGCCAGTAGCTAAATCACCCTGTAGTTGTTGCTGTCAACTGATATTTGGCCATTTTTTAGAAGGTGTTTATTTTGTTTCTGCCCTGCTGTCAGGTTGGACCGTGCTCGATGGGTGACTGCTCTACAGCACAAAAGAGATGCCGACAGCATGGCTAATAAAATAGGTGAGTTTGACATGATTCATATTCTCCCAAGGCGGTAAGGGCCCAACACAGTGCATTATGTACTGACTGGCTAGAGAATTTTGGTTTGTAGGGGGTGTTTTTTTGTTTGTACATTAACTTTGTGTGTGCAACTGTTTACAGGAAATCAGCTTATGTGAGATGATTAAAATGCACATATTTCAGTAGTCCTGCCAGATGGTGGCTGTTGCAGAATGTTCCTCTGAGTGAGGGTTTAGGCATGAGGCTGTGCTGAAAAGAGAAGGAATGGATTTGGTACTTGTTTACTGACACCTGGTTAATAATTAATGACTAAGTGCAGGATCCACTAAACAAGTCTGCTTCCAGCCCTGCCACAGTATGAGGTGACAAAGGCCTACCTCCCCCGGGAGCCTGACGAGCTGGGACTGCAGCAGGCTGAGGTCGTCATCGTGCTACAGGCCCAAGATGGTGAGATAGGATAGTGACACTGTGGTGGGTGTGGTCTCAGGGTCCAACCTCCCCCCCCCAAGGTAACCTTGCTGTCGCTGTCCCTAGGCTGGTACCAGGGTGAAAGGATGCGAGATGGCGAACGAGGCTGGTTCCCTGGCAGTTCTGTCATGGAGATCACTGACTGCACTGCCCTGACCAACAATGTACGCCGCATGGAGCGGCTGCGGAAAGAGACCAATGTCTGACCAGCTGGCCAGAGGAGGTGCCCTAAAGGACTCCATTGGCACATGTAGTTAGTTGCTGTGGCCATGACAGTGCTCCAAACCCTGTACATGTTAAAAGTAGCACCTGGGAGAGGGTATCTCCTTTTTAGGGTCTACTTATTAAAGACAGAGCGGATGCTGTAAGAGTAGGCCCTACCTCCAGCCTATAGCCCTGCTGTGGCAGGAGAGAGGGGCTATACAATGAACTCACCTGTAATAAGTTAAACTTTGCATTTGACTTTTATTTGAGCTTGCTTTTTAAAATTCATGTTGCGTACATAAAAACTTTATTTAAAAATGTCAAATTGACCAGATATCAAATAACTGCTTTAAAAACGATTTGGTGTAAAAAGAAAACCAAATTTACAAAAAACCTGTCATTTCCCCAATAAAATTCGTTTTAAGCGGTCAGATAAAATGGGAAAACGGCTGCATAGACGCTGCAGGCGATTGGTGGTCATCTGGTCAAACATGGTGCAAGCTTTCAGGATCGTCAAGTCAAATCTGGGTCTTATTGCTCATTTCTTTGATGTTTCTTCATGTTGACATGACTGGAAAAGAAAAGAAAAATCCCCCAGGAATCAGAACAGCCCACTCCTACTGTGAGGCACTTGTTTTAACACCCTTGGCCAACCTCCAGCGTTCCTTGCCTGGGTGTAACAGGATGGCAGTGGCCATTGCAGAGCTAACCCTCCCAGACAGCCCACAGCAGTGTACTACCTTATGATCCAAACAGATACATAGGGAGTCACCAAGGGCAGGGTGATCTTAAACCACCAGGAGAGAAGGTTCACAAGGAGATGTGCAGGCTGGGGCACTCACCCGGTGGATGGTACAGGTGGTACTCCGGTCGTTACTCAGCCCCGCCCTGCTCGGCCTGGGGAGCGGCTGGCTTCTCCGCTGGAATCTCGGCAGCTTTGTTCTCCTTGCCCTCTTGAGGCTTCGTGGTTTGTGGGCGTCTGCGGCGATAGTTGAAGTTGCGGCGGTACCGGCGCTGTCCTGGATCCTGGGTCTTGGCTCCATCAGCCTGGTTCTCCTTGTCCTCCTCGTTGATGCCATCTCTGGGAGGTCTGGGACGGGGACCGCCCCTGGTTGCCAAGTGGACCAGAGGGTGGTGTTATCCACAAATGTACTTCCACACAACTTGGCACACATTGGCATGACCCCTCCCCAAGTGTACACATGGGTGTGGTTTACAGCAAGATAACTGCCAGAGGTTCACACCTGAACTGAATAATGTAAACCACCTGACAGATTGCATTTAAAACATTTTGTCCAAATAGGCTTAGCCTCTACTGGGACAAAGTTTAGAAAATTAAAAAAGATCAAAGTGAACAAAATTTGTACTTTTGATGAACAACATGACATTGACCCACTACCTATAACAGGAATTCCAGTTGTTTGGACCACAAGCCTTTAATCCATATAACCAAGTTATTTTCTCAGGCATCTTAACTAGCTGGATTAGCTCACCTACATTTTGATCCTCTACATCCAACGACAGTGCTGGAGTCCATTCCAGAAAGCATGTTTAACAAATCCTATAGTTAAACCTGAATTCAGTTTGGAGAAGACAAATCCTGGAGTTGAGTTTTAGGGAATTAACTAAAAAACCCATCAGAACTGAGGCTTGACTATAGCATTTATTAAAGCTGCTTCTCTGAAACTGGCTCACACAAACAAGCAGCCAGATAACAGCAAACCTTAACTCCACAACATTAAGGAAAAACACTTTCACTCTGACCTCACATCAGTCTGTTCTTTGTGAGTTTTACAGCTAATTACATGGAAGACAAGTAATCACAGAGCATAACCGTCTTCAATTTATTCAGGGGCTTTGACAGATGCCTACTTTAACGTTCTAGTGCTCAATGTGTCTCTCAGGGCAACCACCAGGGTGACAGATGACTAGACAATGCCCACAGAAGTCTCACCATCTACACTACTCACCACACAATTTTAGTTAAGCATCACTAAATTGATCCTAAGCCAATAAAGGGAATTCAAGTTACATAGACAAGGTTTACAGTAACCAACTCAGCTGGCCTGACTGCATTTCATTCCCAACTACATAAAAACACCCCAATTTACATACGCAAACCTCTCAATACTGCTAAGCACCATCAATTTGTCCACTGAATCAACATAGCAATTAGGGGGGGCAAATTCACGCAGAACTCTGACAGAGTGGTTTGCATCCATTCCATATGGGGCTACAGTAACAAGGTGCTCCCATCAAGAGCCACATTATACCGCCCCCGATGGCTCGCTACAGCATCCTCACATCCCCAAGCAGCATGCAAACCTGGCTGTGAACCTTGGGCGAAAGCCTCGGTAGAAGTTCTGCCTCATGGGTTTGTTTCCCTGGTCTGGCCCGGCCTGGTTTTCATCACCATCGCCACCCTGCATCACACAGAGACAGAGAACTTCACATCTCCAGATCCCTTCCGATCATTGAGGAGACCCAAAGCAGGACACTGGGTGCTAGGTTCCATACCTCCGTCACCTCTCCTCGGGGGGCGTTGGTGTAAGGCGGCCGGCGCCCATAGCGTCGGCGGACGAAATATGGGGGGTAACGGCGCCTGGGGGGGAAGTTGGTCCTGCGCTGCTGGGACTGCAGGTCCCCCTCGGGGGCACTCTCGGCTCCCTCCCTCTTTTCATGGCCCTCGCCCTCTCCATCACTGTGGTAGCTCTGCTGGTAGTCGCCACGTGGGGGGCCCCGGCGGCGTGGGTACCTCCTGTAACGGTTCCTGTCTGCTGCATATTTGCTGCCTTGGACAGGGACACCCCCTGGACCAGTGACATTGGCTGCTTCTGCACCCTAAACGACGGGAAGGCAGTGCATAAGTGGAACACAACTCGCGTACCTCAGCCACTGTTGGGACGTTCACCTAAACCCTCACGAGCACACCGAGGGTAACTGGCCTTACCTTCTCCCCTTCTACCACATCAAACTCAACGGTCTCTCCATCTCCAACACTGCGAAGGTATTTTCTGGGGTTGTTTTTCTTAATGGCGGTCTGGGAAAACAGGTTTCCATTTCATGCGTCACAAAAGTACACCAAGAAAAGTGACACGTCAGGAACATGCCAGATGGAGAGACATACCTGATGTACAAAGACATCCTCTTTTGTGTCATTCCTAATGAGGAAGAGAAGACAGATTGCATCGCTCAAATCCAACATCTACATATGTGACATCCAGCACAGCCAAGGACTGAACTGGCTGATATGTTAATCAAATAATGATTAAAGAGTAGGAAGACCCTCTGATCATGGGGGGGGGGGGGGAAATCACACCTCAGGAGCCTGATCTGATGGAGCAGGACTCCCTCACCTGTTGATGAAACCATAGCCGTTCCTCACGTTAAACCACTTCACCGTCCCCAAGACTTTTGTTGCTGAAAAAGAGGCGCACTGCTGTTAGGACCAAAAGGGTGGCATACGCACGCATACACAGCACCACAATAAAACACACCACAGGATGGAGCGATGGTAAAACGTAGAGGTTACATTTGCTGGTAGATAAACGTTACCGCAGCTAAGTATACAAACACTTAGCATCTTAAAATACAAATTCAGCATTAGCACATCTGGCTAGAAGCAGAAAATGACACATGTATACAAGTTCCAGGTGGAACTGTTCGGCGACTAGGGCCGGAAAACTATCCGGGCTGGCGCTATATTTAACCCCGGGACCACGCTGCTTTTTTTAGATCCTGATGCAGGAGCCCGTTCGCGCCTCACGGCAGGCGCCTCCCCCCCCCCCGCTCCGAGGCCGAGCACCCAGCATTACACGTGTACGAGGGCCGGCCGCAACCCGCGATCGCCGTACTGGAAGCCACGCGGCCACGGAGGAAGCGTGTCCCCGCACACGTGGTCGGTCCGCTGGGCGACCCCCGCGCGGCGACGGGCTCGTGAGCCGCTGCTCGCGCCCCCTACGTAACAAAGACCACGGCGGGGGTGGGAGGGGGAGAGGAGAGGAGGGGAAGGGGGGCGGCAGGGGGGGGGGGGGGGGGGGGGGGGGGGGGGGGGGGGGCGGCGGGGGGGGGGGGGGGGGGGGGGGCGCCCGCGGGGGGGGGGGGGGCGCGCGCGGCACGCCC
>JAACJT020000105.1:16865987-16908793 GCA_009936485.2 Gymnarchus niloticus | reverse complement strand
GGGGGGGGGGGGGGGGGGGGGGGGGCGGCGGGCCGGCCGAGCCGCCGTCCGGATGGAGGCCGAGCCGCGGTCCCCATGTGAGGCGAGCGGCTCGGCACGTCAGCCTCCGGAGGGCCGGCCGAGCGACAGGCGGAACCCGGACGCTGATAAGACGAAGTGTAAGAAACGAGGCGGTCGGGAGCGGGCCGGGCTCCGGCGGAGAGACAATGGGGCAGACATGTTGGATTCCCGTCCTCCTCCTCGCGCCTCCCGGTTCGCGGAGCCGGGGAGCGGACGGCCTCCAGTCGGCCGACGGGGTTCCATCGGAGCGCCAGGCGGGCCGGTGAGGGCCCCGAGTGGGCCGCGGCCGGCGGAGCGGCGGCTCCTGTCGCACAAAGAGCCCCGGCCGCCGTACCCACCGATGACCTTCTTCTCCCCCGCCGGAGCTGCGGCCGCCGGGCTCGCCGGGCTCTCCGCTTCGGTAGGCGGCTGCTGCGGCTGCTGCTGCTGTGTGTCGGCCTCGCTGCTCATGGTGCTCCGCTGGCTGCTGGTAGTCACTTCTCTTCGTGCCGCCGGTGGCCTTCTAGTGTCTCTGGTGGTTGTTTCCCGCTGCTAGATGGTAACCTGGGCCGGCGGTGCTGGGGCTGCTGCCTGTGGGGCTCTCGGCTTCTTGTTCTCCGCTCCCGTTGCCGATCGAACTGGACGGAATGAGCGTCGCCCTCGCGCAATATTGCGAACGCGCTGCGCTGGCATCCTCACACCCGATTGGCCGCCTCGCCTGTCCGTTAAGTGCCCGAGCGTGGCCCCCGCCGCGATTTCCATTGGCCGACGTTCGCCGAAGCGCTGCCCAAAGAAGGTTGTCTTTCTTGCAATTGGCCTCCTTCTGCAAGTCCCTCCCAAGAGAAATTCGCTGGAAACGTTCTGTTATTATCATTGTTATGATCTGCGCGACGCGCTGCGCAATTACGCGGTAATAGCAGGAATGGTCGGAATGTAATATATACGGTATATCTTATCACAATGTAAGGAGAAAACTCGGTTTTAATCAACCAGTCTATCGACAGCCTTGCTTTTTATTTCTAAAACATTTGAACAGAATACACCCTTTGTTTCGCTCTGTTTACTAAAGCGTCATCGTGTAGTCATTCTTCTTGTGTTAATTTGCAATGCGATCATCAATTTTAAATCCAAATACGAATCATCCAGATTGTTAGTAGTGACGCCCCATTGCCTTACGTACGACTATTAAACGCTGGGTTCAGTTAAGGTTAGGGGACATGTAGGTCAAGGGGTTACTTATCACTAAATGATTTAACTGATTTTCTTGGAGTCGGAGTCAACCTTATTCATCTAGTGCAGTACCATCTGCACGGATGTTGTCTTTACGCAGTCCTGCTCAACATGAAAAAGGTACAATTTACATACACTGACAAAACACACACACACACACACACACACACACACACACACACACACAAAATGCTAAAATACATCAGTAACAACTGATGTTGGTTTGTTTTTTTTTTTTGACCACAAGGATCATTCTGGAAGATGTTTAAATGCTGCTTAGTTTTAGCTTTATTGGACCTGTGACGCTTTCCAGAAGTGAGTTGTTGGAACAGGTGCTGCTCTGGGAGGGAGGGGTCAGTGACAGTCTCTCCAACACACTTCCAAACCCTGTAGTCGTGCAGACTGCGTGATGGTCATGATGTTCTCAGTCCTTTGGAGTATGTTTGGAATTGCTGTGAAATGGAATTTGAAGGTGCAGTCGGGGGAAGAGGTGCATGGGTGTGTTTGAGTAAAACAGTTATCCTTTTCACTGTTTCAATGGTAATGAGCTCCTCAGTTTTGGTACACAGAAAATGAACCACCTCCTTTCAGAATATCAAATCACTTTGATGAGATTTATGAGGGAGATAACTGAAAATTTGTGTCATTTATCGTATTTCATATTTACATTTTATTCATTTAGCAGATGCTGTTATCCAATGTGGTACACCGTGAGGCAGACACACCACAAGCAACAAGTTAAGTCATATTTTATGCACAGTCAAGCAAGTCTCCAGTCTGAAAATTTTATGACTTACAGTAAGTCCATCTCAAGTCATCTGACTCGAGTCACCCACGTCTGTCAATCACTCCTCAGTCATGACTCTGGCTTTCTCACACAGAAAAAACCCTCAAGACATTTAACAGTCCAGCTTCAGGGTTGGACGCTCCACCAAGACCACCATTCCGACAGTTGTGAATGTTCTTGAAGCCGAAAGAACTCCTCCGTTATGTGTCCTCATCCTCCTAGACCTATATGCAGTCTTTGACATTATAGCCATCAGATCCTGCACTTTAACTTGTGCCATCTTGGCATCATAGGGACAGCTCTGAGATGGTCTGATGCTTACTTATCAGGCAGATCATTCCAAGTGTTTTGGGCTGGAGAGGTGTCTAGTCACACTAGGTAACAACTGGGGTGCCTCAAGGCTCAGTCCTTGGTTTTCTTCTTTTTGCTCTGTACACTGCTCATGTGTCTGTGTGTCTTGTTGGCATTGCTACTTGGATGAAGGATCAACACCTCCAGCAGGCCCTCTCAAAAACTGACCTTGTCTTCCCAGCCTACTCTACCATTTGCTATGGCATCACTGTACATCTTGAATCATAAATATTCTCCCTACCAAGGTCTTCCTGGAATCTAGGAGTAATGATAGTTCATATAGTATGTAGCATGTCAGCAATCGCTTGGTCTTGCAGACTAACTCTGTATAACATCTGGAAGATCAGACCTTATTTGTCATAAAACCACTCGGCTAATAGTCGAACCGAAATATCAGGTCCAGGTTAGACTGCTGTAATTCCTTTTTGGCGGGGCAACCGGACTGTGCCGTTAAACCAGTTTGGATGGTTCGGAATGCAGCAGCACATCTGCTATTCAAGTAGCCCAGATGCTCCCAAGTTTCTCTCTCTTTGTCTCTCCATTGGCTCCCTATAGGTGCTGCCATCAAGTTCAGGTACCTCACACTGGGACTGATTTGTTAAAAGTCATCTTTAATCTACTGTGGAAAAGTCATTAGGCCATCTGAGAAAATATTTAAGGCCATTTATCGGGGCAGTAACTGCATATTTGCTCAGAAAAAAATGCAATTAGAATATAGAAAAATAAACAGTCATACAATAAGAAGTAAAACAATTTCTTCTGCTCTCCAACGTATTACTGATATCTGGTTGGACGGCTCGAACAACATAACTTTGGTTCCCAAACCTGTCCTCCAACGCACCCCAGCCATTTCATGTATTTTTTCATCACGGTTCACTTAACTTGTGACCTTGACTAGTTAATTCACTTTATGAGATACTGATTAGCCAAACAAGGTGCACATCTAGTTGAGCTCCGGAATAACATGGGTATGAAAACTGACGCACTATGACCGACATGAGCATGATTTAAACATAATCTTGGTTGTCGGCCTAAAACATTGAATGCATATATTTTTCTGTTGCGTATGACCTAGTGCTTATGCATAGAATCCATGCCTATTCAAATGTACCAGGTCTGTGTTTCCTCGTAGCAGTGGATTTAGTGCAAATACTGTGTGGACGCATAGAAGTAGCATGACTGACTGCATTTGCAAACAGACAGTGGACCTTTTATAGAAATACAATGTATGCAGTTCTGGTGACTCATTTTTATCTTGCCAGCGTCTTGGTGGTCAAACCTACAACCAAACAATAATTTAAAAAACTCTCAGTAACTACTGAGAGTAATGCCTCGTTAACAAGTTTAATATTAATGACAAAAGAAGGTAACATTGTTCCAGGTTACCTCCTGACTGTTTGATGAAACATGTTGCAGCTGTGTTTCCAAGGTAGGGGCAACTGAGCATGTTCTCCAGAACTTCAGAAGAACAACTCACACCATTGTTACGCTAGATCAATGGGCACCTCTATAAACAGTGATGCTCTGGGTAAAATGTTATTTTAAATGATAAAAACTTAAAAAAAAAAAAAAAGCTGATTTTTTTTGGTTAACTGGCATTGTGTAAGGAGCTGCAGGACACCAACTGCGATGAACTGAGAAGGAGAAATATTTCTGTTGTAGGGTGGTAAGTTGTTTCACTCGGTCTAACTTTAAGCTGGTGTTTTGAGTGTTGATACAGGTTGCAAGCCAGAGAAAGGATACAGAAAGGCTGTTTGGAAGAGTCAGCCACACAGTGCTGTGGCCAGTGGACATGACGGTACATGATAAATGTAATTATTAGAAGGGAAACTTCCAGGACAGACATGCCTGCTGATCCTTATATTCAATGTTACTGTAAAAGCATGGTGGCCATTCGATTCCCTGCTCTTCCTGGTTTTCCCCCTTCTGGACTTTCCTGGCCTGACGTGATCTCCAAATAAAAAGATCCATTCACAGCTCCTCGGCTTCGCTCGGCCCGATCCCCCGACTTTGTAGCGCTTCACACAACCGCTGCCCCCCATTTCTTTGTCATGCTAATGGCCTGACAGAGCTGTTTCAGAGCACTGGCTGTTTGCGTAAAGTGCCCGTTATTAACGGCTGGACACTGCGATCCACACAAAGGGGTACTTTTGACACAGACCAAAGGCCTCCCACCTCACGCCAAACACTTCCTGCTTTGTCTGCTACATTTAAGAGGCTGTTTTGAAAAGATCCCATTGTAGTAGAGGAAAGGGTCCAATGGCAGAGTTTAGGAGGGGGGTTGGGCGAGCCAGAGGACTAGAGTCACTAGCTGCCATTAGACAAGTTCAACAGTGAAGAAGATACTGGCTATAGGCAATGATCTCCATATAATCTGGGTGGGGGCACTGGTCAAAGGTCAACTGCTGCTCCATTCTGCATCTCTCACAAATACGAGGCTACAAAATCATCACAGGTGATGAATACCGAGCAGTGAATTTTGAATGTTCTCCACAGCGGTCTCAGTCCATGGCGTGGGGCACACGTGGATTCGTAAGTCGGTGGAGCTTAATAATGTCTGAGGAACTGAAGAACAGAGACCAGCACAAGGATGGACGTGTGTACTGACGAGCCCAGTCTGAGGTGGGTGGGGTTTAAGCACGGTGTGTGGATAAAAACGGCTAGTCACTCTGGTTACTGCTCAAATAATTGTGGTAAGGGTATGGGATAACAAGGGAATTATATAAATTCGGTGCTTTATGAAAGATTTGTAACTCAGGATAAACTAAGTTAGATACGTTTATTAAAACTTTTATTATAAATATAAACCATATTTATTAGTTGTTTATCTTTATAAACTAGCTTCCTGAATTCCTTTTATAAATGAGCCAAAATGAATGAACATACACATGTATTTTTGACATGCCGTAACGGGACAGGTCTGACAAACACAGATCATGTGCCGGGCTCACAATAACACAAATGCATGCGGCACCATGCAGCACACGGCACTTGGCTGGAAGTGAAAGCATAACAGGCATGTCGATTGCAGTGTCCGTAGAGCTCCCCGGTGCCTTGGTCTGCCAAGTGGGGGGGGGGGCATTGTGGACAAATGGTGGAGTTGATATATGCACTGGGTGTGGTGTGGAGCTTGCTGAGTGATCCCTCTGGGCAGCCCTGCGTATCCCAAATATAAAACCCAAAATAAGTCTTATTATTAAGTCTTTTCTTAATTAAAGTGTCCATGCCCTTAAGATGGCACTATTATTGTTATTTGTCTTTCCAGCCTGTAGGGGGCGCAGATGCATAACATTTATGTTGCACAGTCTTCTCCAAAGTGATTTAGAAGTCAAGTTTGTGAGAGCTATTTACACACTATGTTGATCTAACTAAAACAAACAAATCATGTTAAACACGATAATTTATGTAAATAAACTTTAAAAGACTAATTTTTGTAAATAGAAACTAAAATTTAGCAATTCGATTCAATTTGTTTTTATAGCGCCTTTTTACAACACAGCTGGCCTTATCAGGAGTGTCTGCTAATATGAACGAGGTCAGAGGGCAACAGAGGAGAGGAACCACTGAGCCCTGTGGTACTCCAAATTTGTCTGATGATACTGATTACCATTGTTCAATAACTGAATATTGTGAGCACCGTTCCACATAAGCCGACTTCTCATTCAAGCCTGTGTAGCAAAACTGAATATTCAACCGGGTAAAAGCAGCACTAAGTTTGAGGAGAACGCGGTCCTGTTGCCAGCATCATTTGCTATTCATATTTCAATTACAATTGTACTTAAGGCGGGTTCAATATGGGGACCTGCTCAGAAACCAGACTGGAATTTTATCGTGTTTATTTGCAGGCAAGCACAACTGAATTTGGGCCGCAGCGATTTTCTTTAGAATTTCAAACACAAATCGGGTGTTTTAGACGTAGTGTAACTGTTAGGTACCCATGGGTCCAAATTTGTCTAATGACTGCTGCTTTAAATTAATCAGCTACGACACCTGAAGACATGGATGTGTTTATCAGGCTAATTATATTTCCTGCACGTACTTTGAGTTATTAGTTTGTTTTAGCTGCTGTCCAGTGATTAATTCGAAGACAGCGAAAGAATGAACACCTTGTGGCCTGTATGATTGTGTCTTAAAGTAGTTCACGAAAATATCACAGGTAGTATGAGCTGCTGCTGTAGATTCAGATTTATTTGTTGGATTGGCTCTCTCTTAAACAGGCAGTAAGGGTTATTTTTGTTTTTGTCAATATTATTAGAATATCACGCTGAGAGAGCCACAGGAAAGGCCTTTTCATACGGCAGCAGGGTATAGAACCATACCAAATCGCATACTTCTGAACCCCTAGATTTCCATTTGTGCTGTAAACTGCAGCAGTCCTGTTTAAGAGACAGTATGTTATCATTAAACCCAAGGAGTGTCTAGTGAACAGCCTCGAGTGACATCATCCCATTACAGGTTTCTCTTCTGCTACACCAACTGCCAAGATAAATGTAACCCAAAAGGTCATATAACATTCCGGTTTCCCAGGAACCTCTTGTGTCTCCACTTAAATCCAGGTTTGCCTGCCTGTCTTTATTAGAACCCCACATAATCACCTCACTAATGCCCTGAGTCATTATAACTTATTTCTTCATTTCTCGTCTACTGTTTAGGGTGTACTGTAAGGACTCTTTCTTTGTCCTTTTTACGGGGAATTACTAAATCATTTGATGCTCTCTTAGCCTGTTCACTAGAACTCTACAATTTAGCCTGGGGAGAACCATGAAAAGGATGGCTTGGGAGAGGGAGATCCAGTGACTATTTCCTTTATTTAAGGGTGGGTGTGGCCTTCCAAAAGCAGCGGTAAAGAGATGGGCCCATCCATCCAGAGTAAATATTGTGACTCAGTGACAGGGGCAAGGCTAGAAGCCATAAGTCTCCTGAGAAAAGCTCACCTCAGGACTGCTGCCATTTTCAGGGCCCTGGCCATCTCTTGGCCGGCTGAGTCATTCTAAATATCTCCCGCGTCTACAGTAGCCCAGCTCGCTGGCACACAGCTAATGACCGCAAGGCTGAAATCCCAGGATGTTGATGGAGGCAAACACCTGCAGGCTGGAAAACACATGGGTGCCTCTGCGGTAATGCTGCAGTAAAGCTACATTTTCATGGGCAGGACCCAGTGCTCACGAATGGGTTTTGGCTATGCAAAACCCGTCGGCTTTCCATCTGAGGCATGCTGGGTGGAGAAAATCCTAAGCACACTTGAAATCAAAGTGTTGTGGGGGAATTTGCAGAAAATCTCAGCAAAACCACGTTTAAAAGATGGAATTATGGTCACCTATAAAAAACACATCAAAACCATAAAGGCTGGAAAATTACTGTAAAGGTTTTCATTCAATGCATAGCAGGACATAACGTCATACATTATTAAAATATTTCAATCTCTTTTTGGCCTGATTTAGTAAACGATATCCTTCATAATGAGTCAAGAGATGTCAGCAATACTGAATGGAAGGTTATGTTTAGTGTTGAGTATTAGAGACGGAACTGGTCCAACGCGCTCAGCAGTCGGTCGCATCTCATGAAAAGCAGCCTCAGCTCATCCCCAAAATGGCAGTCCTCTCACTCAGTACCTGCACCCTCAGTCTAATGACAGTCACACCACCGCTTACATGTTGGAGAGAAGACATTCTGCCAAGACTCCCACGATGCGCCCACATCTTGCGGCTTAAGCACATTTGACCCTGGGTCTGGAGCGAAACTCGCAGAAATAGCGCACAACTGTTTATGCATTATTAGGGATATAAGAGGCATAGAGACCGTATGAGGGCACCCTGTTGAGTATAAACATCTCTGGTAACCCTAATAGCAACGGACTCTCCACCTCATGCTACTGTGAGGTAATCTGTAGCCAGTAGGCTTGGTAGTGCAGGCCTCGTACGAGGGTTCGTGTAGCCTTATATTACATGGCCCATCCCAGGAGGGTTGGCTGTGTTCAGAAAGTTAAAGAATATGCTTCGTGTTTGTTTTGTTTTGGAGAACCTGTTGGACTGGTACTGGGACTGGGAAATTATGCTCTCTGCTGCTCTGTAATGTTTGCCTAAGGAGTAAAATAAATGAAGAGCACTTACATTTCTGTAATCTGGCCTCGAGAAAAGTAACATTCATGCAGATCATGGCCGCGGTCTGCCGAAGGTCTCGAGCTGCTAGCTGGTGCCTGTTCCTCCAGCTGACTCCTTCTCCTCCAGCGTGGACCAAGTGACCACTGAGCCCATATTTTGGTACAATGACCAGGCTGAAGAACTAATTAGCAATTAGCGACCGATCAAATGACTTGAGCAGAAACCATCTTCGATAAGCTTGCAGGCGGTAAAGTTCATCTAGCTATTATTCAGCATTTACATAATTAGGTTATATTCATTTCTCTGTGTTATCAAACTTGATTCTCCAGCATATAAAATGAAAGTTTTAGAGGAATTGTCTGGTGACGGCCGCAAGGCCCTCACTCTCTGCGTGGCACTCGGCCCCCAGAACATACTGAACAGTGACTCAACCTGTTTTGCATTTCACAGAGGTAGAATGGGCGTCACTCAGGCGTCCTTCCTGGTTGGGAACCGGGATATAAAGGGTGTGTGTCGGGTCGGGAGCCCCAGATGTACCTCCCAACCACCCCCTCAGCTCGCCACACCGTATTGCTGTGGTCCTGCTCAGAGAAGCCTCCTGGTCCACCACACACACCTCTGCAGAACCAGGTATGGTTACATCCCACTCACCGCGTTTGGCCGAGACCACGGCTGGGGAGTGTGGCAACAGGATATAATGCCGCCGCTCAGGAAGATGAACCTGTTTCATAAATGATAGTGAAAACAAGAAAACGGTCCCTGCCTTTGCCTGTTTGGGTGTGATGTCAGGAGGCTGCCTTCCTCTGAACTGAGACGCTCAGACAGGTAAATGGGGACTCTGATGCATGAATGTCCCCGCACCCCGCCATCTGCCGTCCTGTAATTCGTTTCTTTTCTACCCATTTGCTGTGTTTCTTGACTTTGTGGTTTCACAACAGAGAATGTGCAGGTCTGCCTTGTTAGGTGACTTAAACCTTTGCTGACGGATTATAAAAGGGGTACAGAGTTCAGCGTGCTGAAGGGAAAACACACGAGATGGAAGAGCTTCTGCAAATTGTGTGACATCGGGCAGTGATTTTGAAAATTCACTGGGCTGGAGTCAACTAAGGACACTCTCTCCACAGTTTAAAGAATTCATGTAAAAAAAGAATTATTTACAAGAATTGGACTTATAAGCAAAAGCTTGTCGATTGATCCTTTGTGGAATCAGTTGCTCTAAGTATCGCAGGAGTTGCTGGTTAATCCAAATAGATAGAAATAATAAAAATTTCTTGGGGTGACACCAGCTTTCGTGCGACTCAAATATTTCAGTATTTTAAATGTAAATGCAGGTTTCCTCCCCAGAATGGGAAATGCAGAAACTTACTGGTATCTCATTACACCCTAGGCTTTAGGTTTAAAAAAAAGAAAGGACTCTCCGTTACACAAAGGTACAAGGGTGTGGAAACCTTCTGTGTCTCTGTCCTTTATATTCAGTATCTGGCTTCAGATACCTCTTTTCTTTCTGTGTGAGCAAATGTATGGTCATGCTGAATGAGAATAAAGCCTGGATTTAAAGAAATAATGTCTGCGAAACCAGAGAAGAACAGAAGGAACACCTTGAGCATTGACCGTAGCCACAGGGCTGGGCGTCGATTCTCAGCTAAAAGGCAGAGGAAACAGAGTCCACCTCAAAGTTTCGGAGTTGATTCCACTCAGGGAAATCGATTCAGCTGAAATTTGACCACACCAGAGAACGCGTAGACAATGAAGGCCAACCAGTTAGACACGAAGGGGTGCAGTGGTGAGGGGGATTGGCAACCCTCAGCAAGAAAAGTGTGTAACCGGATGTTTTGCTGGGTTTATTTTTGCCACAGTTGTACTCACGATGAGCTGCAGATGTAGCAGATAAGGAGCACACGTGGCTGACGAGTCTCCTCCTCTGCCTGACACACGACGTGCTGTTTTACCTCAAACTCAGGCTATTGTTAAGATAACTCCGCCTTTCATTTTCACAGCCAGAACTGGGGGCTCGTTATAACTGATTATAAAACCTGAATCATCACCTAATGGTGAGCTATACCTTTTAACCAACTTCCTAGTTACTGTCTCACGTTTCGTATTTCCTTTGGTAACTTATGGTATCATTAAGCTGCAACACAAAGGAAATGTGAGCAGAGTTCCAAGGTAGCCCAATTTATAACTCAGAACTGCAAGAAAATATCTACATAGCACAGAAAAATGCCATTAATCTGACAGCGTGTGTAATGTAAGAATAAATCCTCATATTCCTCAAAATCTTGTATTCTAATATGTACGTTTAAAATGATTAAATTTCACTTAATGAAATTACATTTTTAAGGACTCTTTCAAGAGTTAATTGCCTCCACCCTACACCAGCTATTCCAGGTTAATCATTAGTTCGTAATAATTTACTTTGGCTCCTTTATTTTTCTCTTGCCGAATTTTGACGTTTGTCAGAAAAACACATCATATGGTTTTTTCCAGTTTTTGTTTAGAAGCTGTACCATCCGTCTCTCACCTTCAGGCAGGCTTTCACCAAGGGAAGCACGAGGACAGCGCGTATGGTCGGTCACTATGGGTGACAGGAATGCCAGCAGCTCGAAGATGACCGTGCTGGGGGCGTGGGAGGCAGACAGGATGGCCAGTCGGGACAACAGCCTGCAGTTCATGTTCGTGTTGTTTCTGAAGGTGCTCCTCAATGGGCTGGTGGCGGCACCATGCTCCCGAAGCCTGCAACGCTCTCTGATGGGATACTGTGCCATCTCGCTGCTCCTGGCAGACGGCCTTCTCCTCTTGGTGTTGACGGGCATCTGGCTCCTTAAGGAGTCTTTCGACACCATGCAGTCCTTGTGCTTCGTGCTGGCACACTCCGCCACTGTTTACTCTGTGCTGCCGCTCCCCATCCTGCTCCTGGGGACGGTGGAACACGTCTCCCATCTTCAACGGGGAGCCTTTCCCATATCGTCCAGAAGGAGCCTCTTGTATTGCACGTTGGTTCTTCTCCTTTGGGCACTGGCTTGCCTTTACTCCTCCTCCGTTACAAACACGGAGCTCATGGAGGTCTGGCACATCCGCACATTCCAGCTCTGCATGGTGCAGGACTCCAGTGTGGTCACTCACTTCAACACCGGGCTCTGCTTCCTCACCTTGTGCGTACTGCTACCCTTCCACCAAGAAGTGGTGTTGTGGGCCAGGGCAACCCTCAGGTACCTCGATTCCTGCCCAGTCCCTTCACAGAGTGACCTGAAGTTCACGGTCAAGAAGGTCTGGAACCAGCAGAGTGAAGAGGCTGGTCTAGTGTCCTCCTGCACAGGGCAGCACAGGGTGAGAAGATTGCCCTTCCTCCTCAGCCTTGTCTTTGGATTTGCTTCCAGCTGGGCCCCCTTTCTTCTCATCACCACTGCCTGCTGGCTGCTGGACCTCAATGCCCCCTCCTATATCAGCATCAATCTCCTCTGGCTCATGTGTGCCAACAGCCTGGTGGTCGGGGTGATTTTTGCATCCTGGAGTGAGGCATCGGGGCTGTCTGTCTCCACCTTCGACGAGATCTGTGACTGGGACATGTGCCGGGCACTCGTCCACCAAGATCGTTCTGCCCATGGCATCTATACCCTCTCTGAGAAAGCAAGAGAGGTCATCCTTCATATCTAACCACCAGACAGTTTAGACCTACCACGTTAGTGAACATAGCACTCAATCCTGCTGGAGCAGATAGCTAATATCAGATGCCCACGAGCATTTTACTTGCCCGAAGGATTTAAGTTTTTACATCAGATGGAACAGATAGTGAAAATCCAGCTGCAACCATGGGTCTTCTGTAGGTGCAACTGAACATCAGAATCCCATCTGAAGAGCTACGGTATTAAAATGGCCCAACAGTAGCATCCAATGGTAGGTGAACTCCAACGATTAGACTTGAGGGTTTTTTTTGATGCCAAAGACCAAACTGCGCATCGTTGTGCTCTAAAGAGACCGTAGACAAACAGACCCTCCATGCTGCACCTTCAAACTGCAGGTACTGCCATACCCAGACCCGAAAAGAACAGTCACAAGATCGCACAAAGAATGCCAATTGTTTTTATGTACCAAGATAAGACATGATAAGGCATGCATTAAAGCCAAGCTAATGACTAACTGTCAAGCACAGATCAAAGGTTCCATGGTTGATTTTTTTTGTTCCAAAAAAGTAAGAAATATCTGCTTTTGCATGCTTACATTTTGGAGACCTTCTTCAGGTCACTGGCTGTTTTAATGGTGGCAAGAGCATACATTAGATATATTTTATATCTGTATGTGAGTTGTTGAGGTCAACATAAATGCATGTAAATTACAAACCAAAATCAGATGGGATCAGCACTGCATTGGGCTCAATACAAGGACCTTTAATGCTTGGTTTACATCCCAGAAAAATACTTAAGTACACATTGACGTAGTTGCACAAAGAAACTAATTTCATTAATTAAATGTAAGAATCTTATGGACATGACAGTTCTATGTCTTAAATATCAGTCGATGCAGATATCTGTTATATCTGAACAAGTTTATCTAGGGTCACATGCCTCAAATGTTCTCTGAAGGCTTCTAATTTACATCCTACAGTGTGTTTTAATAAAAGGTCACAACCTGGGCTCTTGCTGAGTCTACAGTGGCTTCCTGCTCCACATTCAGTGGTTTTCACCCCTAAGGACATCATCTGAAGAGCATAATCCACTTTAGGACAAAATCGATATGACGATCGGCACGAACGATAACACGACGAAATGGACAGAGAGCCTGACAGACACACGATAACCAACCTAAAGGAGACATTTAGCACTATTTGGAAATGATCACGACACCATTCGTGCCAACAATGAAAATAGTTCCTAGTTGGCTAGTTCTGGTTAAAGTAATCATCGTCACAGCCCCCCGGTAGTCTCAGCAGGCAGATTCTTACAGTGCCGAGGTCGCGTAGCCATCTGGAGATGCGGACGGGAGACGGCAAACGGTACTGAACGTCAAGTTACATTACCAACAAAGACCCCCAGAACCCGGCGTGTTGGGCGAGGATGACCCCTACAGGTGTCCACGTAGCCTGTCGACAGCAGAGCAAGCCTGCCTGAATGATAACTGACGAACGAACACCGTGTTAACCCTAAATCGACTTAGACCGGGGGTTGCGCTGCCAGCTGAACCAGCATATTTTAATTGTCTTCAGCGGTAGTGGCATGACCATACATTCCTGTGCTAGAAATACAGGCTGGTACATGAGCACAAATACCATTGTACTGATTAGAATAGATGGCATGCTAGTGAACTGGAAATTGGACTGTCTCAATGTTTTTGTGACTAGAAAGCACTGGAACTTTACCCTTGCCTGTAGGCACGGAAAAGTTCAAGACAGACGTAAGCACTCTTTGCATAAAACCAGAGCAGGAAAGTCAGCAAAAATAAAAACAAAGCATAAATTTTCATGTGAATATTTGCAGACTGGCCCATTCTTTATAGTTCATTTCCTAGCCCTCAGTTTTTCTTGGTAATACTTTATTTATGCAACTTAACGCACTGTGTAATGCTTGTCTGAGCCAGTCATTTCACAAAAGGATGCCCTTGTTTTCACCACTAGAGTTAATCAGACACAAGTATCACATTAAATCCAAAGAAAATTCACCTCGGACTGGAAAACCAAAGCACAAGGACCGCAGGTCAACTTGAGGGGAGTGAGAAAGTGGCTAAATACACACAAGGTACGGCAGAAACTATAGAGGCCTGAAGAGAATATTGTAAACAGTCACCCGTTATAACATGGCCACATATGCGTGCCATTACGGGTACCGCAGGACCGAGCAACACACTCTGACAGCGGACATCTCACATTAATCAGGTGCCACGGTCCTTTGTACCAGTTTATTTGCCAGTAAAAACAAGCTTTAGCGCCAGTGAGGGTCAAATGACAACAAAGCACTGAATGAGACCAAACATGTTCTGTGCACTGAAAGGAAACGTGTGACAAGCAGGAAAAGGCGGAGGCCCTGATTGGCTGGGGGTGGGGAGCCCAGGACACCGTGCCGTGACACTCCGTCAGGTGAAGTAGTATGGCTTCTTTACATTGATGCCGTACTCAGACAGAGCTGGGCTCAGATCCTCCATCGTCAGTGTGTACTTCTTGTCCTGTGTTTGAAGTTTTTTTGGGGGGGGTGGGGGGTGGGGAGGCTTAAATAAATTAAAAGATAAAAATGCTGTGCAGGACCACTAGTGGCCATCAATCCCAGTGCTCCTCCGTTTTACACACCTCTCACACTATCTGCTCTATGGTCCCTGACCCTACAGCCCCTACCCCCTGTCAAGAGGAATTCTTCTAGTGCCCCAGTAAGACATGAGGAGATCCAGTGTAGCAAAACCTCTATGCCAAGGCTCATCTGGAGGGGGCCTAATGACAAATGATGTTGACTAGCAAGTTTTAACACTGGTCACATACACAATCTGTCCCCCCGTAGCTCATTAAATGCGTCACTCAGCCGTTAGCCATCATTAAAAACATTAACCCAAATATAGGACAGACTGAACTGGACTCCTAATGGTAAGAAACGTCACAATTGTAATGACATGGCCTTCTTTTAAAGCCAACCCTCAAACTAATAGTGAATGTCATACTTAAATAATTAATATTACACTGCTGTGACACTGTGAGCCGTTTAAAAATGCAATCAAAATGTCTCAGTTTCATACCCGCTATTTGTTTTTGTGTTTCACAGTTTAATGTGATTTTTTTTCTTCATTAAAGTGCTCAGGAAGCACCCCTCTATGCCATTTGCCTACACAGGCATTACCTATCAATAATTAAAATGAGGCAACAGTAGAGCGAAACTGGTAAGGAAGAGGATGTCCAGCTCACCTTGGTCTTGTTCCTGGAGCTGCCCGATGCAGTGCCTTTCATTTTGCAGTGCTGCAAGGCATCATTGGCGATGTCTGAGATGAACTTCTGTGCTGCCAGGGAGATCAGGCGAATTCTGGGGAAGCGCAGAAAAGCAGGTGGGTTCGCCATCGCCAGACGTGATCCGACAGAAGCAGCGTGGGCCCAACCAACCAACCAACCAACCAACCAACCAGCAATCTAACCAACCAATAGGGGGAGACTCTCACCAAGAACAACCACAAAAAGAACCATCACAGGGATTGTACAAACTCTTACATCCGAGGGTCCGACGCTTCGAAGCCGGCACGGTTCAGGTAATACCCGGTCACTGCGTCCGGGATCTGTCCAAGGGAGACACAAGCGGTCCACCATGTCACCGGGGCGCAGAAGCACAGCCCCGAAGAGGCAGCAGTGGCCATGGCCGGGCACCCTACCGTGGGCGTGTAGTCCTCCAGCTGCATGAGGAAGTCCGCCAGCGGCGTGGTGGACACCACGGGCTTGAGGTCGCCGTTGGTGATGCCCGCCGGGACGTAGACCCCGTTAGAGACGGAGGCGTCGGGGGGCGGGGCGGCGGACGTGGGGACTGCGGAGAGGGGAGGCCAAGGGGACAGTCTGGTCAGCTCAGGCTGCTCTATACACCGATACAGGCCCCGCAGCGTGACTCCACTCACCGTTAGCGGCCGCTAAAGACACGCCGGTGGCGGCGCTGTTGTTCACCACGGCGCCGCTGGTGCTGCCGGTGCTGGAGGCTGAGGTGGAGGTGGAGGACGCCCCGGCGCCCGGCACCGTCTGGGGGACGTCGACGTTCATGTTCCCCGCGGAGAGCCCGCTGGCGGCCTTCCGTGTGTCTACAGGGAGCGCCGGCCGGCCTCTGTCTTCGTTAATCCTCCGGCGACGCCCCCGAAATCACACACACGACGGCGAAGAAGACAAGAAAGGCGTCATAACCAGCGAATATACAGATAGAGCGCGACTTACGGCCACCAGCGAGCTGCCCTTTTCCGCAACGCGACTTCCGGGTGTTACGCGATTTAAGGTCCGTAGGAACGGCTGACTCTTTATTTAAGGTTCCGGCCTCTCTGCGCCTTTCTCTGACTTCAGATTACTTCGTTTTTACAAGTGATTAAAATGCGTTCATATCATGTCACCAGCGCCCCATCCAGTGGGTACTCGTGCCTGGTGTCCCATTCTGCCTCGGGTAAGTTCTGGCTCCCCCAGCTGTGTCCAAGATAAGGTGTAGGAAGGTGGATGGGTACAATTCTAAAACAGGCCTAATTGTGTTTCTGTAGTGCGTCCAAATACCGAGGTAGCACGTAAGTAAGGAAAGTATATTAAATAAGACAGTTTAATCAAGTTGTTCTACAGATTTATTAGCACAAAAATAATCCAGATTTATGTCAGAGACAAAAACATACGCCAACATTTATTCATAGTAAAATACAGAAGCCCACAGAATTATGCATGAAACGCCATATAAAAAGGAACATCGGCCAACGTTCAATTAGTATTATGAAACGAAAGTTAACCTGCCGTGTTTATATATAATCAGAATTAACTGTTGTGATGGCCCTCTAGTTATCTAGTCGATCACTTGGGCCCAGGATGGCCATCCCTTCAGATTAGCAGCCCCGAAATCCTGGCAAATACCAGGACGACTTTTTACATATACAGTATTGTACCAGAAATATTACCAGTGTATTTTACCTTGACTATATCATCAGTGAGTGACGTATGCTATGGAGGTAAAATGAGTAGACAGTGTAGCTTCTACACGTACCATAAGCACCAGAAACCAAAGACCTTCTGTTTCAATATATGGTTTTTGCCATGGTTTTGTCCATCTTACTTCCCATTTACAGTTCTTCCTCTTTAATACAGATACTTTCCTCCAGTTTTCAGTGGAAAAATGAACACACATTGACAATTAACCAGAATCACAATCATATCATCACATCCCTCTAATGGTCCTGTGACCAGCTGTCAAAACACTTAAACAGAGAAACACCGTTTCAATGTATCCTTTTGTGTGACACGTAACGTGTCACTTATAAGATGGCACGATGTAAAATTTTCCTCTACTTCCATATCGATTCTAACCCTACCACGTCATTGTATGCCTGGTTTCTGTTTTTGATCTCCACACCAAAGTGCACATTCCCACTAGGTAGGTAGGCAACCAGCTCACATTTAGCAGCACTATCAAAAAATGTCAATGAAGACAGTTTGTGTTTGCATACGCAGTATTACATGCAAGCGAAAATAAGGATACTCATTTAGATTCTGATTCTTAAAAAACTTTTTTTTTATTTCTGATGAAAAAATAGCTGTATTTGTCCAAGGCTCAGCTGACAGGTGTGTTACCATACACGTTAATTCTCCCCCCTTCTGTCAAAGGCCCTTTAACCTCATCAATTCATTTGACTGACCAGGTGGCTGGACAGGTGTTTAAGGCTGAAGTTTAGGACTGTTATTGTATGATAAAAGCAAATATTTTGCTTAAACCAGGAAAACTAGACCAAAGCTTTCAACAGTGAGACTACGAGATATATGCGATAACAAGCTCTTTTTAAAAGAATTCTTTTAAAATGAGCTCACTCAAAGAAAATTTGAGTTACCAGCATAAAAAAACCCAGATAAGTAATTAACACCCACCCTGAAGCTGTTAACAGTTAAGAACATTCCAGTTGGTAGACATAATAAAAACAAAGCTAGGAATGTTACAATCTTTAGTGGAGTACAGTCTGAAAAGAGCCATACGAAAGGAGAGGAAAGGTGCCCCCCTCGTGCCTTTGTTCCGTGACGTCAGACTCGGAGCCGGAATACCAGCTTTCCACGTGCTGAAATGTACGCCTCCAAGCAAGCGACCTGCAACTGGTGACGGCACCAGACAGGAGGCGGAGACAGGCCAGAAATGAAACGGTGGGAGGGCACATTGTAAATATCAGGCCAAAAACAAAACCTTAATTGTATGATAAGAGGCAAAGGAACATACGGAATCAGATAGAGCATAACTACAAGACAATTGCATAGCTGATTTTCATACTGTAAACAAATCGTTTCAGATAATACTGTACACGTGATGGTACTACGGCCCAGCAATGCTAATGAGACTTGTGCCTTGCTGGTTATGTTGGCGGGAAAGCTGTGCCTCAGCGAAATTTATTTTGATATGTAAATGAGATGGACTGAGGAGTGGTGTGGTGTTAGGACTGTAGGGTGGAGCCTGGCAGGCCTTCTCCAACTGAAGGAGCTCCTGGTGATGATGGAAAGCTGATGGAACCCAAGGAGAAGTGGGGAAACAAAGTGACCACCACCGTCACAGGGCATGCAGAGACAAGGCTAGCGGTGAAAAATAAAGCAGTTCGTTTTTATTCATAAAGAAAGACTTGGACTGTGGACGTCACTGACGGACAGACAGGTCGGGCACTCATTTGAAGGCCGACTTCAGCTCCTTGAAAGCAGCTTGTCTTTGCTTCTTCTCCTCCGCCTGCTTCTTCTTCTCCTCCTGCTCCTGCCGGATCTCCGCCTCAAACTTGTTGGACTCATTGATGGCCTGAACCTGCACATCAATGAAAGGTGATTATACCACACATGGCGGCCAGATCGATAGATGAGGCAAAGCTTAATATTATGGGCTGCTCAGGCCGACGATGACTGAGCAGGACACAGTCAGATTAAAGTTTGGACAGGCTGTCCTTACAAAGCGCCAATTGTTGATCACGTGACCATTGAAGGGACACATCATGGCAGAGAAAGAAAGTCAATTTTAAAGCTAATGGGAAAAAAGTTCAGGTTAATTTGCAACACAACGCTAACATTTTTAGCATCAATGCTGCACACAGGTGAATATGGGCCACATTTCACTCGTGGCATTTGTCCATCAGGAAACCTGCATGCCTCTTCAGCTTACTTTGGCTTCAAAGAAGGACTTGGCTCCTTTCACTCCCTCTGTGGACACGTCGATCTCAGACAGCTGGGCTAGGACTCGCAGCCCACTGTCCTCCGAAAGCTCTCCTGCCGCAGATTTCCGGAAGATGAGCAGGAACTGAGGAGGGGGGAGGCTCGATAAACATCTAGAGTCTGCAGAGTAATGTCTCTTTCTAGATGGTGACCCCCAAACGTCATCATCTTACGTTTAGGGAGCAATGAAAACTGAGCATCCCCTTTCTGCTAAACTGGCAACCCAAATTGCTGCAGCATGTCACAATCTGACAATGACTAAAATCCTGCAAATTACAATTAAAGTAGCTTTGTGAGATATGGAGAGACAGACAGACAGAGAGAGGGGGGGGGGGGGAAGAGATAAATGCACACTGAGAAGAGGAAAGCCAGCGAGATAAAGAGAGAGAGATCCCCAGAGAGGAGAGATGGAGGGGGACACAGTGGAAATGGGAACGAGCCCCAAAGGAGACCTCCACTCCGCACAAACAAAGGCTTCTCTGAGGGCCTCACCTCCTTGAAGTTCAGTTTGTTGTCCAGGTCCTCATCCACCTCCTTGATCATGTTTTTGAGGCCCATATGGGTCTGTGGGGCCCCCAACTTCTCCATCATCAGCTTCAGCTCCATAAGGTCTATGAAGCCGTCCTTCCCCGCATCATATCTACACACACAAAGTCACTGCACTGAATCCTTTGGTTTCAGGTATAAAAGTTTGGCAGATGTTTTGTCCAGTTATACTGTAGACCTAGAAAGCTAACAGCACGTTCATACTTTCCCTAAATATCACAACACCTGGCTAGGCACACACACGCACAACCCAGTGTTTGTGGCGACTTTCTGGGGACACTCACTTCAAGACAAGCGAGAAATCCTAACTGGACTCCAAAAAAAAAAAAACCAAAAAGAAGAAAAATGGCAGTTAAAGAAAAGCTGATGGAGTATTTAGGAAAATAACAGAACAACACTCATACGTCTGGCAGCGAATACAGCACGATGTCTGTCTTTCCACTCATCATCTTCCAGGTGACATGCTTTCAAAATATGTACAGAACTTGTGAGCAGTGAGATCTGTGTTTGAACAGTCTTCCACCAAGAGTTACCATAATATTTCATAAGGTAGCCAGTAAACAATAACGTCTACACAGCCTTATTTAAACTGCAGGTTTTTGTGACATAATACGTAGGATACTTGGTAGTATCTATTTGTCATCATCTTGAATTTTGTTGGTTACAAATTCATATTAAGGATGGAAGAAATCATGACTTAGCTTGATTCTTGGCTTTTTTAATCACAAAAACTTCTACCTGCAACTTCAATAAGCACATGTAGACTTTTCATATCCATCGTAGTAGCAGGTTTGTAGGATCATGAAGAAATAGGTCTGCTGTGAAATCAGCCTGAGAGAGTCAATACTGTTGATGACCGGTAGGGGGCAGTACAGAAACACAGTCCACATGGAATCACTATCCTGTCAGGGAAGAAACACCCTAGTGTAATTGCAGATCATTATCATGTTTTCAAATGCCTCAGGAAGTGTAAACACCAAAAAAAAATTTTAAAACTCAAATCACAAACGGAGAATGTAAAAGCAGTCGAAACCATGACTTCACCACCTGCAGATACACAGCAAACCATGTCCCAGTAAGACGGCCATGCCTGACGGAGAGCAGCTAGACAATCGGAAGGTCACAAAGTGTGGAAAAACAAAAGCATGTCTAAGCCAAGCAGATGAGGCTGAATGAAGAATCTTTTTCTATTTCCCAGTAAATGGACCTTGTACAATTTTCACCTAGAAGCGACACGACGGTACGACTGCACCTTACATCCAGCTCAGTCTTTACGGAAACCTCACTGGGCACACCTTTACACCCTGACCCGGCGAACTCAGCGGACACCTCTGGTCAGGGTTCATTCTGCTCCTTCTTTTGGTTGTCTGCCTCGGCCGTCTCATACGTCTGATGTGAATCAGTGGTGAGGCCATTTAACCCTAACAGTGACCAACCCAATCCTCTTCCCTTAGCCTACTGTCTCGGGTTGAGGAATTGCTCCAACAAATCTTGACACAGTGTGGTTACCCCTCACACCATGACTCTTTGTCACCGTCTCTCTCACAGCGCTTTTGGGATACCTTCATGGTTCATGGGTCAGACCCATATCTACCACGCCAGCCCTCACCGCTCTGAATGAAGTCACTTCATCAGCTCACTATGTTGACCCCTTGTTGGCCGAGATCCCACCCTACACCGAGACCTGAAGCAGCCTTCCTTACTACCGTTTATCCACAACAAGCTCCTCATTTCAGTTCCTTATGACTCAATAGCTGATCTGCCCGTCTCGTTTCATTAGTTGCTCATTTCTGTTTTATTATGGCCCCTAACATTTAACCCGGCTTGAGTTACCTGTCAAACCCTCATCAGAAACTCCCTGAATTTGCTGTGTTCACCTGAAGACACGTCTGGACAAGAACAGGAGCAGCCAGAAGGAACATAGGAGGAATCTGCGGAGTGCAGGATTTTCACATGCCAAGGCCTGTCCGTACTGCCGATCAACCACGGCAGCACCGGGAACCGCCTGCCTGCTTCTATCCAGGGTGAGGGAAGTCAAGGGCCCTGGATATAGACCTTAATAAGATGGTCTCTTCTGCGTGTCTTCCAGTAGGGACTAAGGTGTCGAAATCACAGGTATTTACCTTGTGTTCTGTGGCAAGTTCACCAAAAGCATAACAAAAAAAAAAGAAACTGCAATAGTATACTGCAGCTTGCGTGGGATTCTGTGTTCACACCAAGATAATAATGAACAGTCTTCCTGCTTAACAAAAATCAAAGGAGAGCAAGAAATTGGCAAAAAAAAATTAACATGCAGAGCTGATTGTTGGTGGAAAGACGGAACCCAGGGGTTCAGAGACGAGCCAGGTTCTTCCCAGGGCTGGAAAGGTTCCACACTGTCCTTCAGCATCCGCTCAGCGTTAGGGAGTTTAGTGGTTCCACAGAACAGCTGAGAGAACCCAGGACCTGCCCATACCACTGTGTCACCCCATACTGCTGTGACTCCCCACAGCCTGACAAAACATCTGGAATTTGAATGACTGGAGCACCGCAAGGAACCCAATTACCTTCAGCTGCTGCAGAGGTCGCGTAATAATAACCGCCAGGGATGTTAGAGAGGTTCTCTGAGGTGAGCCGTCGGTGAACTGAATCCACAAACATTATGGGATGTGATGGTGGCATCAAAACAGTCAAATCTCAAACTGCTAATGACAAGCCATTCATGCTTCATCATGCTCGACAGGCATGCTCCCAGAGGCAGGAGCAGACTTCTCCAAGGTCCATCTCTCCGGCCCTCTTCAATGGTGAGTTACGCTGCTGTCTCCCTTTCAGCTGGACACACCTTCCATGCCACGCGAGTCACTCACACACTCACACACGAGTGTGCAGGAAGTGCCAGGTCAGCTTAACACAACCGCACAACAGTCAGAGAGGAAGTTCAGACAGCTTCTGGTTTCCCCCGACCGTACAGCCCGCTCCCGGCAGGGCTGTGAAATTAAGCCATATTTGGTTTCACAACCTGCTAACACCATCCCCCAGTGTCCGGCCTGAGTCAGAGTAGTTTGCAGAGCAGAAAGGAAATGATTAACTCATCTCAAGCAGTGCTGAGAGTGGTAGGAGGATACTGGCCTGTAGTCAATGTCACAGTACCCAAGATGCTAAAACTCAGCAGATTCTCCTAGCTGTTGTCTCGAGAGCCCACAGTACCCCAGCCAAAACGTGGCCTGTCTGGCATTTAAGGACGGGTAGCAAACTACCTAGGACTTCTGAAAGAGTGACACGTTTTCACTGAGGGTGAAGAGGCACATGATGCTGGACTGGATCATGCCGACGTCATTCAAAGCCTCAAATGATCTCATGAAAACTGACTGGATGAAATTCACCTCAGGAAGGGTGGCTTGTTTATGGGTACGTCGCAGGTCCCCCACCCAACTGGAAAACCATCGTTCTGATGGTACTTCCTCACTTACTCATTTGGGGTTATACCTGTAGTTAAAAGTTAAAGTAATCTTAATCCCAGTTATGTTGACCTGTTGCTGGGGGACACATTTGTAATTCCTGAGATTGCGGTCACTGTTAGAGATAGTTACACTGAGTTCATCACCACCAAAGTCAGTCTGGCCAGCAGACAGGCTGGATAGGGAAACAGAACCATGAAGATGGAACACAGCTTTACAGATGTGACACTTCCACAATGGGGGGGGGGGGGGGATTACCGTGGACTGCAGAAGGGTTTGTAGCTTCAAACTGTCTGCATTAACATTTTCTAAAAATGGTTAATGAATCATCTAGTCACGCACCCCCTGATTTCACTCAACCATTACAATCCTCCCAAGCCTCTGCTCCCCAGCGCAAGGAACCAGAACCAGTTGTTGGGCAATTTCTAACGTGTCTGGGAAACCCATCTCAAGTGGCACACTCTTGGCCTGGCATGTGGAGGATGGATAAGTCCACAGACGGATCACACATGACATCATGATAGCGGATTCCGGGAAACCAGTGTGAGATGACATGAGATTTGTGACAGGGCATGTTATCCTGCTGGAAGTAGTCATTAGATGATGGGTACATCGTGGTCATAAAGAGATGGTCAGCAACGATACTCAGGTAGGCTGTGGCCATTAGATGTTCAGTTGGTACTAAAGGGCCCAAACTGTGCCAAGAAAATATCACACCACTACACCACCACCAGCCTGAATTGTTGATTGTGGCACTTGGTGTGATCTTCTGTTGCTGTAGCCCATCTGCTTCAAGGTTTGACATGTTGTGGGTTCAGAGATGTTCTTCTGCATACCTTAGTTGTATCGAGTGGTTATTTGAGTTGCTGTTGCCTTTCAATCAGCTCGAATCAGTCTGGCCCTTCTTCTCTGACCTCTGCCATCAACCAGGCATTTTCACCCAGAGAACCACCGCTCAATGGTTGTTTTTTCCTTTCGAATCATTCTCTCTCTCTCTCTCTCTAAACCCTAGAGACGGTTGTGTGTGAAAATCAGCAGTTTCTGAAATATTCAAACAAGCCAGTCTGGCACCAACAACCATGCCAAGTTCAAAGTCACTTAAATCACCTTTCTTCCCCATTCTGAAACCTGGTTTGAACTTTAGCAGATCCTCTTGACTATGTCTACATGCCTAAATGCATTCCTGTTATGTGATTAACTGATTAAATATTTGCTTTAACAGGCAGTTGAACAGGTGTACCTAACTAATGAAGTAGTCGGTGAGTGTATACCTTAGGGAGCTTCTTAACTGCTGTATGCCTGCTTTGTATCTGCCTCGCTGGACGTCGCTTTGGACAAACACGTCGGCCAAATGAATAAATGTAAGGTAAAACTCTTTTCCCCTCGTCAGTGCAGTTCCAGTCAATGCTAGTCAGTGTTCCTCAATCCAACACCATTTCAAAACACTAAGGTAGGAGGGGCTCTGATGAAACTCTGAACTGGTACTCGAAAGTTCCGCTGCTCCCACCAAACTCCCCTCTCTGTGGCTGTTAAGCCCCCCCAGCTCTGTATCTCTCCTCACTGTACCCTACACTCCCCAGCTGTTGGCCCACTCCCACTCAGATGAGTAGAGTAACCACAATGCCTCCTTTGATTCAGAGAACCAGAGGTCGCTTGAATTCTCCCAGCACGTGATTGCCTTGGCTGTCTGCTGGAGAGGAGTCAGCCTGCACTTCGTCCCTCTGGGTTAACCAGCCAGCTCAGTTCCCGTGCTGCGTCCCTATTTTCCAACACCTGTTCTACTTGTCCTGCCAGCCTCTGAGACCAAGACTTGCCACCTGAGACGTTTCATAAGCCACATAATGGCCTCCCCAAATGGCCTGCGGGAAGGTACCAAACTGTAGGGGTAGCCAATGACAGGTGTTAAAGTACACATTAAAGACAGAGACAGCCACATCAGAAGAGAGACTCTGTTTTATCGACTCTCTTTCACAAGTACCCGGCCACCATCTCCTGTCCTATTAACTTGAAAATGATAGCCCTGGGTAAGGGAATCTGAGAAAGGGGAAATCTCATTCGGTAGTCTAACTTACAGAGCCGAGCATTTGAAGGTGCTGGGCAATTCCCCCAGTATCAGGCTTATCAGCGTGCCTGAACTTAGCCGAGCATAACCTGCAATTAAGGTTGAACTGGCATTTTCATGGACAGAGATAAGACCAAGTTCTGGTAAACCTCTGTTCTCCTCCTACATGCTGTGTTTCCTGCCTTGGAAACAGGACGATCTACAGCAGAGTAACACAGACCGTGCTATGCAGCACGCATTCCTTAGGGTGGCACAATTACACGGGTACGTCTCACACGTGTATCAAAAACTGCAGTCCACCTATAAACGGCCTGCTCCAGACCTGCCTGTCACACGAGGTTAATGATGAACCGAGTCCTGTGAGTTCTTGTTGAGAAGGAAGGAGCAAAACCGCAGATTGACTGCGCGTATCTCGTAGTTATTTGCTGCTTCACGCAACAGATGTGCACAGCAGGAAGCAAGTGGAGTCCTGTCCTAGCACCAGGAATGCAGATCGCCAAGCCACAAGTCCCGGGAATGTGCGAGTCCGTTTAAACGCCGACTGGACTCAGATCAGTGCAATGGGCTGTCCGGGAAGCAGGCCAAGGAGGAAGAACAAACAGCTCTATTTCAAAGCTGCAGGACAGCAGAAGTTTAGGGGAAGATAATGATCATTATTCACTGCCCCTGTCAGTAGCAGTGAGGAAGCTGAAGGGTCTGCCTTTTCAATGTGGCGATTCAGCAGAAAGCGGCCAGATCAGACCAGAGAGCCAACAGTACTCAAACTTCAGGCTGACTCCGTGGCAACAGGAGTCATTCTCCTCATGGTGCAGCCATCGCCGTCGTACTATTTCCCTGTCCATCTCTCAAGGTCAGCCATTTCAGCTACATGCCATTTCCTAACATGAGGGAATGAACCCAGAACCCAGGATGGCCACCTGAGTAAAACTCATGTTTCTACAATGGGGAACCCCAGATTAATAGCTTTATTGCAAACATCTCCATACCAAACTTCAGTTCCACAGAGACTTTGTGACATCGCTTTGCTGTGGGGAAAAATGCAGGCCACAGAATGACCTCCATGCACAATGGTGTGACACTATAAACAGGAAATGAAAATGGCTTTCTATCTCCAGTTTTTCATCCCAGCAGTGAGTTTTGAGAATTCTCTGTGAAGCTGACTGTGCAAAAGAAATCTGTACTTAAGGTTACAGACAGAGTAATGCAGGGGCATGAATAGAAACAAATGGGAACTAGAAAACAGGTAAATATTCTCTAAGTCTTGTAGAACTGCCCACTTAGCAGTTAAATGAGCAGGCGAAACCACAAACTTCAGGAGAAAAGAGGAAGAGATATTATAGGAACTGAGTTTCATTACATACTGAGCCCTAACTGTGTGGCACTGTTTACTCTCAGGTCTGGTTACGGTCTCTCTCACCACAGGAGAACATGCAGTCTAACAGCCAGAGACCAGGGCCCCCACGGTCATATATGTTCACTTTGAAGCAACACAAGCGTTAACATGCTGCCACGATAACGCCTCATCTCTCCACGTCAAACTTGAGGTGCACTGGGCTCCATCATCTTACACCAGCAGGTCAGGGTTATGGGAGCAGCAGAAACCACCACTGAGCAGAAAGGCATGGGGATATTGGAGTATACGAACTACTTCAGTTAGAACAGGAGAGAACAGTTTTCAAATGGAATCCCTGCAGGTAGACAAGCACTAAAACAGTCCTGCCCCTGTATCTAGATAACTGGCAAACTTTAACTGTAAATTTCTGGCCACCTGCTAACGCTTAGAGTAACACTGTGACAGATTAACCCGTTAAACACGTCAACACCAGCCCCGACCGCTAAAAAGTGGTCTGTGACCGAAATAAGCTCCTAGAGATAAGGTAATCATGGGTTTCGAGTTCTCTGTCCCAGAGGAACGCTGCGAGCGCGTGAGGAGCCCTGTGAAGAACCCCGTGGAGAACCCCCTGAGGAGCCCCCGTGGAGAACCCCCTGAGGAGCCAAGACGGCGCCTGGGTGCCGCTCCTCGCTGGCCAGCCAAAGAACAGGCGCTGGAAGTGTCAAAACCACTGAGCACCTGTCAATCCCAGTTACCGAGGAAAAAGCATGGATTTAAAAGTTGACTATGGTCTAAGTCTTAGCTGGGCCACCTCAGACTGTTTTTAGGTGTGGAAATCACAAAAACGCACACATTGCTTTTCGACGCAGGCAAATATCGATATTATAAAGAAAGATTTTCAAGTGATTTAGCGAGTAATGCACCAAGCCGCCTTTCTCTTATCCCCACAGGTACAGCATCTACAGGTGAGGCGGACTCACTGCTTGAACATCTTCTCCATGTCTTTGATCTGCTTCCTGGAGAACTCCTTGAACTCCGTGTACGGGTTGAACACCTTGGTGCTGGGCTGCTGCTGCTCGCCGACCCCCTCGTTCAGCTCTCCTCGGCGGAGCAGCTTGGCTCCCAGTTCGGAATCGGCACTGGCCGTGGTGGGCTTCTCCCGACCCCCGACCTCAGCCACATCGTCCACGGCCACCGGCTGCTGCACGCCGTCCTCGATGTTCAGGCGACGGGTCAGCTTGGATGCCAGCTCGTCGGAAGCCATGGCTTTCTTATAACACAACACCAGGGAGAAGCGTCCAAAGTCTCCTGGAGTGTCAGGCGAACCCAGTAAGAGCTGCAAAGAAGAAGCTGCTGGATTCCACCTTCGAGCAGCAAGCCAGGGCGACCGAGAAGGCGGCTGCTGCTGCTCCTTCTGCTTCTTCTGCTTCTCCTTCTTCTCCTTCCAGAGATGAAACCCCTCGAAGCTCAGCTCACCTCTCCTTCAGCCGGCCACGCCTCTTAAGAGAGCCGAGCAGAGCTACACACCCCTACACACCCCCTCGACACACTGTCAACACAGCCGGCAGAACCTTCTGAGGTGCCGGGGAGGAACTTTCACATTCGCTCAGCGGGGCAATGAAATTAAATCAATTTAAACAAGAAAAAGTAATTATTGAGAATTTAACAAAATCATGGCGAGCCGACAGGTGTCCAAATTATTAGTCGAATTTGGTATTTTTACATGAAGAAACACTGCACTGAAACACAGCGATACCCATGTTCCGTTTCAGTAGTTCTTGGCTCAAGGCCAGCAGCCGCAGACTTAACCCGTCAAAGTTGACCGATCGGGGTAACTGTGTGTGGCGACCCCCTGTGGACGAGGCTCGTATTACAGGAGTCTTGTGGCGGGAGGGTAACATTGTAACGATTTCAAAGCTCAGTTAAACGCATCAAACGCCATGTACTTTAAAAAGGAAACCGAAAGAAATGTTCTTAGGTTCCCTACGCTCCTTGTGGCCCGATATTATGTTTCATATTTAAAATGTACCGTGATGCTGGTTCCCTCATCTTTTACACAAGTTTTAAAATGTATTTCTATTTTTCACATGTGACGCCGGGTATCTGATTTTGAATATTTTTGGAAAGCGTTCATTTACACAACGATTTTTGAGCTACAGACAAAATTCATGAATCCGTAGAGAATGCAGGCAATGCGGCAGGAGAGCAATTTTTGTGGTGCATTATTTGCTGACAGGGTCAGTCTGTGGAGTTACACTCACTGCTATCACAGGCACTGTTTGTTTTGTATCTTCTGACAGGCTAAAGCTTTCCCGCAGAGCTGATAGACCCCGAAACAGTCAAAGTGAAGCAAATCGAACAAGTTGGCTGTAAAGTCCCATGAGCAAACAGACACCCAAAGTGACTCTTATGGAGTTTCCAGGAAAACCATCTTTAACCTGGAGAGCACTGTCATGCAAGCAAGCCATCGATCGCTGTTGCTCATGAAGGGTTTTCTAATGCCTATCTGAGGTCTGAGGACAGAGGCTGTTAATAACGTTATGGCCTCCTCTACTTTAGACAACTTACTGATGACACTCTCCCTCAAAGTCTCCTGAGAAGCCGTTTTGGCTCAGAGAGCTTTTCATTCCTTCACTGGCATATTAGATGTTACTGGGTGAGTCATCCCAGCTCATATAGTAGTACTGGAAACTGCTTTATGTGACACAGTTCACTTTCTGTTAACCCGCAGATGCTGGGCTACCTGCCTCAGTACCATATATGGAAGTGGAACGCTGGGAGGAAGTTCAGTAAAGCCACTTCCTGTTCCTCCTAAAGTAAATGCTGTCATTGTAGGGGAAAGAAGGAAAATAAAAGTAGTTATTGCCTGCCATTGAGGTGCAGGGGGGCAAGATATCATGTGCAAAAAATGGGTTCTCCAGCTCACCAAGTTAAATAACGTGTTGAAGTACAAGTGTTTTTTTTTTCCCCTATCAGAACATCAGAGCCAACCTCAAAATGGCCACACAGCCTTTTTAACATTTCCCATTACTCTGGTTGGCTGAAGTCCCCTCACACACACACACAAACAGTCAAAGCATTAGAGGAACACTGACAGAGTTTGAGCGGACTAGCCCATTTCCTGTTGAATGCACCCTATATTAAAAGGGCACTGGTGAAGTAGGTCAGATGTGCAGAACACTCCAGATGTTTTGTCAGTTAAATAAAAACATCTCGTGGCTGTGATGTGACATGGGAACTCTCAGACAAGTCAGTGAATATGGATGATGGTGACGCTCATTACCCTAAGTGAAAATAGTTTCCCAGGAAAATATGTGGCTCACTGGTGAAGAAAATTAATTTCATAAACAATTTATCCTCTCTAAGAAAACACAGCCAGTCCAGTAAACGATTTTACCAACATCACACTAAAACATCATAACACATCAAGATTGAATGATTCCAAAAGAAGAACATATTTTATTAAATCTCATCTTTGTAATATAAGGAGTTTCAACAAAGAAGATTTTGAAATGTTGGTGACAGACACCTAGAAGGCTTAAAAGGCACAACAGTCAATAAAGGTAAATCTTTACTGCCCCTGTCTAGACCAATCACCTCAAAGGTCACATCTGAGCTGGGAATCAGAAGATTAGCATGAGTAGGTTAGAGACTTGTGGGTAGAACAAAAGAGAATTAAAAAGACATCTCTGTCTTCACCACACTCACAAAGATCTTACCAGCAGGGGAAATACCATGATCTGGAAGATGCTTCACCCAGGGCAAGGCTCAGCTGGCTGTATTGACCCCTGCAAATTCCCCCAATGCAGGAATCTCAACTACATAATGACTAACACACAGTTGTGACTGCTCATCTGGCCATGTTGAATACATCCAGGGACTACAAACCAGTTTTGCTCCATTTTCTTTTGGTGTGGAGCCACATAGAGAAATCTACAGCGCCCCCTCTTGGCTGCCTGAGCGGGTCAGCCCTAAAGCTGGGCCTGAACTCCTACACTCCACCCAGTCTTCCTTAAAGGCTGTTGTTTCAGCTGTCACCTTCCACCGAAACAGAAAGACAAACCAACTCCGGGGAACATTCTAGAAAGGGATATGTCCTCCAGCAGTTCAGTACAATTTCAGGACTTCCACTATCTGACATGCAGCCATGGGGATTTGAAACACCCTTACGTTAAGGGTGGGTGAGATTGCACTATAGTTGTCAAAGTTTTGTTTGAACTTCATCCTGGATCATATGTGCAAAGCAGTCTCTGGTGTGTTAATCTGCCTGGACCACTAATATGTAAACCATTGGAACAATATCTTGTAAGTTGCCCTTTGAAGTCTCCCTCAGCCAGTTTAATCATTTATCTGTCAGATGGGGGTTGGGAGGGGTATGACCTTTAATTTCATTGGCTGAGCAGGTCTCATCAGAGAACACTGGCTGGCATTTGAGGGAAACAATGCTCAATAAGGTGGTATGATGCCACGTCACCTTGTCAGGTATACTGAGCTCAGTCTGTTATGATGTGAACAGACAGTCCAACCATGCAGCTCTCTGACGAAGTCTGTTTCATAGAACATTTACCACGGAGCCTTAGCTGTTGGACAAAGACGTGTGCCAGGTTATTTCCTAATGGGTCTTTACTGTACTGAGTCATCAGTTCTGAGGACTGGAGATAGGGTGGTGTTGTACTTGTGTGTTTCTCTGCACTGGCTACGATATGTGGTAGTAGTAGTTTGAGTTCAAAGCTGAGCTGAAGCCCCAGCGTTTTTCCCAGAAACAGGACACACCTCCTTCCTGCTTCGACACTCTTTAGACAAGGACTCGAGAGCAAAAACGTCACAGTGCTGGTGAATCGGACCTGCTGTGGAAACACCATCGAGGTCTTCACTCGCAGTCTGCTCAGCACACAGGACTGTAAAGCCTTTAGCCGCATAGAAACGGGATGTCAATGGGAAACACAGGTCATGTTTGTCCCAACCAGCACACCGTACAGGAGGGTTGAGGAAAGGATTTTTAGCGCCGGACATGACCACTAGATGGAGACAGATAACCTGTGACAAAAAAACAGTTCAGTCCAGGTCTCACAGAACCCTTGGTACGGAGAGACACGGCCAGATTGTACCAAGCAGCAAGGGAGAAAATAATGACCCATAAGGAGGGTTCAGTAATCAAAGCTGGGCCAATATTTCAGCACTTCAGCTTGAATGGGCTGACATGAACCAACGCCCCAGCAGACAGATAAAGTAAACCGGAATAAGACCTTCTTTACTCTCCATTTATTCCAAAGGAACCTTTCAGAGAAAATGTTTATTTTAAAATAAATACATGAGCTTACGACCAATTTGCATTGTCAAATATGCTGTACACACACCTCTTCAAAAAAGTTTCTATGGTGATTAGCACAAACAGATGACAGACCATAAACGTACAGAGCCACACAGTGTCAGAGTACTTTGACCAGAGCATGTTCTGTTATGGTCTCTCACTTCCATACCTTCCTTATCAAGACCAGCAGTGGTTCTAACAGATTCTTTTTATTTTATTTTTAAAAACAAGATGTTAAAATATTAGCTAGATAGAACAAAACATTTCCCAAAGCGTCACAACATTAAACATTACTTAAAAATGAAACACCCCTTCATGACAGAGGAGCGTGGTCCTCAGAGCGGGGACGGCGGTGGGCTCCCCAGCAGATCTCAGACACACTGTCCCTTTCTCCAGAGGGCCAAAACCCCCGGTCCCCACTTCCACAGAGCGCCTGGTGTAAAAAACAGCTTGTCCCCAGACCCACACCTCTGTACCCATTTGCCAGAGGCTCCTGGTACTCCAGTTTCCAGAACATCAGGGAAAGTGCAGTTGTACTCATAAATGTGGTCAGTTATCCTAGGCATGAGAGATGGACAAACAGGGTCAGCTGCTCTGCCATCCTGCTTGAGAAGTTTGGTTTGCTCTGTTCCTTCCGTCACATGAAATGATTCTCTGTGATCCGGCGCTGGTCTTTGGAGTTTCGGTGGACATCAAAGCGTCACGAGTCAAAAATCAGGAAAGGCCCATCGCACCGCGTTTGGACTACACTGGAGTAAAAGAGCACGGACGTTACCTTCACGCGGTCACCCCATAGCCCGTCCTGCTCCCTCATCTTGACAGGAAACCCTCCAGGCCTGGTCCACACACGCGGAGAAGTGCCGGTCACCTAGTCTTTGAGCTCGGGCATCTTCTCATCATACTGCGGAGGAGGAGTCAAGGGCTCGATGGTCACCGGCGCCTCCGGCGGCTGACCCTGGATGTTCAGCCGCACGTCTCTCTGGTGTAGCTTCTCAGACACGATCCGGCGAACTCGGAGAGACAATAAGAGACGGCTGGCACGGCTGGTACGGCGGGCAGGGGCTGGAGCGGCGGCTGGGGTGGGAGCGGGGGCCTCCTGGGGCCCGGCCTCATTGTGCGTGGCCCCCTCCAAGTCCTCGTAGGAAGGCAGCTGAGAAGAGCTCATCCGCAGGTTGCTCTGCCGTATTGGGTACTGCCCGCTGCCCACGGCCTCCTCGTAACTGGGCACGTCGTAGGCCGGGGAGAGCTCCTCAACCCTGCGGAGGCACATGCCGTCAAAGCGAGAACCTCAAGGTTGCATGATCTGGCCGTTCACACCATTTACACGTTATCTGCAGACTTAGAGATCCCCCCTGCGCACTGTGGCACCTCACCTGGCTTCAGTCACTTCACTGCCAAAGCATTCTGTGTCAGTGTTCTGTTTACTTGTTTATCCTGCCACAATAACGTATCACCATATACAAAGCAGCCATTCCGTTCTGTCCACAGCTACCCTTTTTTCAGGTGGATTATGTTTGTTTGTGGCTTCACTTACTGTCATCTGTTGTTAGGGGACTGAAATAAGAATCCCCACGTCTGCACGTATGGCGAACAGGAAGCTTAGTAAGCAGAGCAGGCCCCATTTTTCAGGCCGGAGTCTGCCGAAACTCGGAGAGTCATCAAGCTAAACCACCCTGCCTTGGGTTTGGTGGCCTCACGATTCAGAACTTTAAAGTCTGAAAGAACTGGTTAGTGATAGAGAGACCTCCTGAAAGATAGGGGGAAGCACTCACGCCTCTGCTGGCTCCTCCGCTGTGTTGCTCAGGAACCGAGGGCTTGTCTCCGGGGGCTCCTGGATCTGCTGGCGCCGCTTGTTCCTCACGGCCAGGCAGATGGCTATAATGAGCAGAACTATACCTACGCTCACCAGGACAATGGCTATCGACGAGGTCTTACCCTGTGAGTTCAGGTTACTGCCGGTGGGGTTGGAGCTGCTGCCATTGCTGGCAAGATCTATGGGCACCATAGTCCATATAATCATGACCACACCCAGGGCAACAAAGCCCATGCCCAGTGTGCAGAGCGCATACTGGGAGCCCGAGCTATGGCTGCTGCTAAGGGAATGCGTTGTAGAGCGGACACGCCCCCTGCTGGGCATTCCCTCGCTAGGGCTGGTCCGGACCATTGGCTACTGGCCACACCCCCTGTCTGGACAGACAAAGAGCAGATGGTCAACAGATTGAGTAAAACAAGCAAACACGACACTGTAACACAGAGATTACACAAGACAAGAGGTTAACATTCAATTGTAAACTGACAGGTCCAGTCAGAGCCAGCACAATCGAGTTCCCGAAAGACTTAAACAGGTTCCTCAACGCATCTCCTTCACCAAGAGCCACCCACAGGTGTAACTCGATCCGGTTGATCCCCAGTTGTGGAGGACGGCACATACTGCAGACAGAGCCAGACAAACATGACCTCACTTCCTGTACACCCACACTTCCCAACACAATCATTCTACCTGGGCACTCGGACAAACTCGATATCAGGCCACTGGAACCAATTTAGCCTTTGAGGTTGTTACTGGTTGAAAATAGCTCAATACCTGCACAGTGCTCTTGAACTTCACGTAGACTGGAGATAGGAAACACTTATTCAGGCCCAAAGACCTACAACCATCAGTTAGAAGAGTCGTTGTGGGCTACTGAACTCATTCAATCTCTTCTCTCACGGCATCACCAGCGTTTTCCGTTCCACCATTTAAAATGCCTCTGCAAAGCTGTCTGAGATGTGTGGGTCAAACTCTGAGGTCTGACCTTGTCAGGTAGACTCACATCTTCCACCATGTGTTTTTAAACACACAGAATGTGTACTGTCCCTTTTTTTTTTTTTTTTAAATAAAAGCACAGATTAGTTTTGCTGGAGTCCAGCTCCCTGTAAACAGACAAAACCACATCCACAGGCTTAATATGCCGTCAGCACAGCCTGGCCTGACTGTCAGCATCAAAGGAAAGTAGGACTATGGAGAGCCATTCCTCCCACCCGTGATACACCAGCACTAATCCTGCTGTGAAGGTGACTGCGGTCCCAATTCAACACGGATTTCACTTAAACTGTACATCAAATTTAATTGATGGAATTCCAGTGGACAGGGAACTGTAATTAACCCCATAAGGGATTTGCCATCAGCTACCGTTCACTGAGAATGATTACAGTCTGTCCTGTTGGAACAGCACTACACTAATGATGCAGGTAGAAAACACAATACAATGTACAAATCTCAGTGGTGAGCGTGTGCTCTTGGACCCTTGAGGAAGGTAGGGTCTAGTTTGCTTTGTTACCTGTACTGACAAGGCGCAAGGGTTTAACCGATGGTTCCCTGGAATTAAAAGACCCAACCAATTGCATGCAGACGCTACTCATTGGTGATCGATCGATTGATCTGCCTGTCTGACGGACTGGCTGATAATTGGAGGTTCTACGGCAATCATCATTGGCTGATGAGTGCGCCTGTGGTCTGCCCTAAAAGAAACAGTAAGAGTGGATTCTTAGCTCTCAAACCGATTTTACCAGCCGCCATTAATAATGAGTGAAGGGTTACCGTTGCCTCTGCAGGCTTAACGTGATTCAGTTTGCCAGTAATGTCCGCTAGCTAACTAGCATGTCTGAAGCAGCACTTTACCATCAGGGTAACACCATGGTGACCCAGCACACAGATCTGTATTTTCACCCATGCTCTGTCCCTTGGAATGCCACTCATGTCACACTCATACAGTTTACACAGCTTTCCAAAAGCTCAGCTCCATGTTCCCTCAGGAGCAGGAGATAAACATCAGGGTAGGGCAGATGGCGTGGAGGAGGAGGCATTTCCGTGTCTACCTCAGTGACTAACACCGATCTCCACACTTTGTATCCCAGGGTCAGGAGCTGGGCTGTGCATGGGCGACTGTCGACCTCTGAACGTGTCCTCATACCCCAGAATGCAATGTTTTCTGGTTGGACATGGAAAGTGAGACAACTGCACAATTCATATACAGAATGAGTTCAAGAAGGTTGTTGAAGAGCAGGCTGTTGACTGGCTGGATTAATGCGCTGTCCGAGAGGAACGTTCAGACATCTGCCATTTCAATTACCATCCTGTACTTCCTTTATTATCGCTAATAAAGAGAAGTATCTAAGCCACCACAAAATGGTAACCCAAGGTTATGAGACTGGCTTACGAACAGCTGCCATTTTTGCCAGACACCATTTGAAGCTTTATTCCGAAGCTGTGAAGAGTTCCTCAGATAGGTGGAGAATGTGTTGTCGTCAGAAAGGCATGCTTTTTCATAAAAAGATTTTCGAAGCCTGCCTCACAGATCCCAGGTCAAATTTCTTTTAAACAAAAGCTCAAACACGGCCACGTAGACGGGAACCACCGTAACACTCAAACATTAATCATTTGGGCTTCACCTGAAGCGTACGAAGCTGTCATAGAAAGAGAAGATCCATAAAAGCATGAGATGTCCACCAACTGAAAGGCAAAGGTGAAGGAGGGATCCTCGTCGTGTGGTGTGCTCTCTGACAGACGTGGTTCTGCCTGTATGAACACACAACTGGACCCAAAGCAAACTGAAACGTACGAGGTGTGCACGAAAGGCCCCCAAAAAGCGTGTAAAAAGCAGAAGTTAGGAGTTGGGGGGGTCACCGCTGAGCCCTTTATAAGACGGTATGGACCACCGTGTGGACAGGTGTGAAGCGGTCCAGCTTCGACTTCCACAGCAAAACGAGCAGCTTGTGGTCTTACTTCCCTGCCGGTCAGCGTAGATGGCCGTAATAATCCACAGTGGGCAGCAGCTGGTCGCTCACACTGATATGAAAAGCGAAAGTTAAAGGCGACTCCGAGGTCCGGACGGAGCCGACGGTACCGGCGGTCCGGGTGGCGTCCTTACCTCCGCGGCTCAGCAGCCCGAAGTCGGACTGGCTTCTCGTCACACGGAGCCGGATTTAGTTTTTAATAAAGTCAGAAATGAAGTGTCCAGATATCAGCAGCTGCTGAGTGCTTCTGCCCCTCTCAGCACTTGCTTAGTCCGCATGCCTGACTCTCAGAGTCAGCCGCGGATCCCCTGCGGTCCGGTCCGGTTCAGAAGGCAGGTTACGGGCACTGAGGAAGACTCCGACGGGAGCCCCGTAGCTCCCTGTACTACAGGGAGGGAGAGCCCAGGGCTGCCTACAGGTGTCTTATCACCTTCCCCAGAGTCCAAAACGCCAAAGAGGCAGCTTTTCCAGCTGAAGGACGGACAGGCGAACACTGTATATACCGTCCCAGCTGCTATGGTTGTGAAATAATTCAAGCCCAGTAGGCTGGGAAGAGACTCACCTGTAGCTCGCCGTGATGCTCCTGCCTGCCGGTTTCAGCCAGACTGCGGGATTCGACCAGGTAAAGCAGGTGAGAGGACTGAACCCTGTACCCTTCAGGTGAGAGCACAGCAGTGTTTGAAGCCCAGGAGATCCTCACCGAATCATGTCAGCTCGGTGTGGATGCGGCATTTTTAAATGCATAAATAATATTCTTTTTTTTTGTGAAAAAATGAAAAAGCACGGGCATTCCCGTGATCTGGGGGCATAGAGGAAGCGAAATCACTCAGGATTCTGAAGTGTCCTGAGGAGGAGAAGTCTGTTCTCAGGGTCTCTGGAGGAAAGGCACTGGAACACTGAGCTCCTCTACAGTAAGACAGGCGGACTTTTACTGCCATCTAAGTTCTGACTTGGCGCAAACGAGGACTTCATTTAAATAAAATAAAATAAAACCCCTACAGTCCACCTCTCTCTTATTTCCCAGGATAAGCAGAGAAATGACCAGGCACAAAAAAATCATATAGTTTTAAAAAATGATGTCTCATTATGTTTGGAATAGTTGTTTGTTTGTTTGTTTAGAATTACACATTTGTATGTCTATTTAGGATGGGCAGAAGGAAGAGGCATTAATAGACACACAGCTGGGGTGGTTTTACAAAAATGGAAGTGGAGTATACAGAATTAGCATTTTTACGGAGAACAGAAAGACTGGACTATCAGCAGTTAGACACATCACATTATGTTGTGGCTAATTAAACATATTCAGCACTAATGAACAGCTTGATGAAAACCCACAGAAGAAATTCATGCTTGGTTATTTTAGAAAAGAAGTTCTTAAAGCTTGACACAAAAGAGCAAAGAAGGCTGGTGAAGGCGGCCACCCTGTCGTCTGCCTGAGATGCCTGGTGACTGACACACCTGAGTGCAGCTGGGTGTGGATTCTGACAGATTCACACACTCAGTTATCTGAGAACAACCGAGCCTCAGAAATATGCTGCTGTTTGCAGAAGCCTTGAATATTTCATCTTGGCTTTCAATTCCATTAAAAAAAAAAAAAAAACATACACATTTAAAATAATTCATTACAAACCCAGTAACAAATTTCTGGTGCTGGAAGGTGACGTCGCCGTATGGGGGACTCGGTATTTTCCGGTGTACTGTAGGTGGGATTACCATGTCCTTATCTAACTTTTCATTGGCTGCTATGCTGCTGCCCATTGGCTAATTCATGCAGTGATTGACAGTGCCCAGTAATCAGTTTCAATCGCACTTTTTTATAACGTAACGTCACTCCGAGCATAAAGCACAGTAGCAGTAATGTGAGCTAACATCCTACCATTCCCCTGTTTGTCATCTTAGCTGTTCGTCGCTTTAAGTTCACGGTATGGAACATAGAACAGTCTGACCGGTCTGGGGAAAAGTCACACACACAGTATACACTGAGGGAGACACGAGAAGCGTCATGATGATTTAAGGTCGAGGTTGTCTTATACACAAGACAGGGCTTGCCTTTGGGGTGGGGCATTGAAGGGACAGCAGGCAGTCTTGTTGAAGACGTTGGCATTCATCCAGACTGCTCAGTGAAACTAACAGTCCATTAAAAATACTCGGGAAAGGAACTGAATGCAGAATCCTGTCTTGCTAGTCTGTACAACGGTCACTCTGCCTTTGTAGTAATTATGACAAAAATACAGAAAGTCTGGGTGAGACCCCAGGTCTCGACGACGGCCGTGCAAGTAGATGACTATCAAGTACAAGAAATCAATGTATCGTCGTTCACGAGGGGGCATCGCAACAGCCTCACAATCTACACTCTGCCCTGGGGGTGCGCCTGGGTGACTCGTCTTTTCCCTTTCTCAGCTCTTCTCCCATGACAGATCAACCCCAGGGCCGTGGACTCCCATGGAGGCCCAAAGCAGCACACTGGGTAACTGGACCGACAGGCAGATCAGAGCCTTTGATCTGAATAGCTGCCGGAACCATGACGTTTACGAGAACCACTGGCTCAGGATGTAAACCATAGGTCCATCGGTCCAGCAGGGGGAGCTCCAGATTATTTTCAGGGGAGTGGCACTGTGAGCGTGGGGAGGCCAACAGTATAATAGGGGGACCCTCCAAAGAGGAAAAATAAAGGCCACCACTGACTTTTTCCTGTTAAGTAAATAAAAACACTCAGTTTTTTTTTAAACCGTACAATAAATCCAACTGTAAAGACTTGCTGACATTACTCAGGGGGCCGAACAGCTTTCAGAGGGGCCGCCTCCTCCGTAAGCTCCCCCGCCGACTCTGCCATTGCCCAATGGGATGTCCCTCCCCCACATGTCACATGACAGCATGCCTCATACAAGGGCAAGTACGACAAGCACGTTTTCATTGTTAGGCAATCTTCATACTTCTCAGCTGAAGAGTTCCTTTGATAATGAAGTCGTGATCAAACGCCACTTGTAACAAAATTGTACTGAGGGATCTGAAAATGTATTACTGTAATGGTTCACTATAAGTTATGACAACAAAGAACAAATGTGCTATTTGTGGCATGTGGGAGCGCTGGGGAGTGATTCATTGCTCAGCACGTCAAATAAACAGCCTCTCCTCTTCCTGTGGGAAAACACCGATTAGGAAATATTCTCCATATGCGTGTAGCAGTCACTCTATCGGGACGGCATGCTATCCGGATCTGTATTGGAGCCGGACAGCCTAACCTTTAAGACTTTTGGGACGATCGTCAAGGATGTGGGACACTTTTGACTGTTCGGACAGGAATTGACGTGTTTTAATTTGAGGGGAAAAGGCCAGAGGTGGAGGTAATCCCACGAGTAAATTACATTCATAAAGTCGAAAGAAGGAAACGTGACGGACCAGCAGACATTCATACCTAAGCCCAGTGTCGCTGAGCCATTTCACCACAGTCTAAGCATATCTGTGGGTAGAGCAGTAATGGCCTCCAGCCTGGTCTTATCTTATCAGCACACAGCACCAGCAGACCTCTCCAGTGGCACCAAGAGCCTTCATTTAGCCTGTGGTGGAGCAATCTATCACACAAGTGGCTGATGAAGGACTGGCTGTGGTGGGGTAGCACAGCAACATCCTGTCACACCACCTAGTGGTGGAGCAAGCAGGGAAAAACATTCCTTCACATGCAGAGAAATGGTCACATGACTACTGGAGAACTTGCGTAGGTGACCATATATTTATTGTTTGGTTTTCATTGCTGGTGATTGTACCAAAATGGATGGGGGTGGTGTGCCAAACATGTCGTTTCATAAAATATGCCAAAAGTATTTCACATGAGTGACAGAAGACAATTAAATACTGAGAACAACCACAGAAGCCAACGATGTAGAATTGTAACGCCTCTGAAAAAATACCAGATGTACAGAACTGCCTTTTTAATGGAATGGATCAGTGAACATAGAGGCCCAGTTTCTGTGAGTTGTTCTGTGAGGTCTGCTGCTGTCATTATACGTGGGAGGAGTTTTTAAAAACGGTGAAATCCCCAGCCTCATACTTTTCAGTGTCAGTGGAGCACCACTGGGCATGATCCCAGCTTCAGTGTGAATGCACTTTCACCAGACTGACTGATGCGCTTCAAAAATAGACTCTTTACGGGGCCAGGGGCAGAGCTCACGGTGGTTCAGAGAGCATTCCCACGACTGGGGGGTTGTTCACAGACTCACCATGCTCATTGGCCCGATTTCATCTGAGCCAGAGCAGATGGCAGCTCACTCGCTCAAGATATTTACATTCTTCCACATGTTGAGTCCTGTCATATCGACCATCGAGGGTCCATCAGCTGAGCATCTGAGCTGCATTTGGTTTGGTTTTGAGGAACATAAAAAGCCAGGTTTATATTTACCTGCAGAGCAGAGAGAATGTCGCCTTCATTTGCAGACTCAAATGGTGTCCATCTTGCTCGTTAGGTCGAAGCGGCTCTCTCTCCAGCTCTCTCGCCATCACCCTTGAGCGACGGAGGTGGCGTGGAGTAAAAAAATTCCCATGCTGTGTTTGGTGGCGCGATGGCAGCTCACAGGTGTGATGTGTTTTGCCTTCAGACGTACCCCGCTCACAAGAACGAGACCAGCTACTTGAGGTTCTCTGGACCACAGCACTGGGAGCAGATGATATTTAATGGGGTGGTGTTGGCTATGCCGTATATATCATTGGAGGAGGGTTAAGGATGAAATGGGAAACTTTGTGGATTCCCAGAGAAACTCCAGCACTTGATGAGCGGCAGATGGCAGATAAGAGGCCCTTCTTACTGTTAGCTACCTAGAATAGTTTCACAAGCTTTTTAAAATGACAGGAAGTGATAAAAACGCCTGCTTTTACCCATAACACCCCTTGTTCAGTCTAACTGAGCTGGCAGAAGCCAGTAATTTTGTAAAAAGTCATTTAAAAAATAGCACTGACGCCACTTAGAATATTTCACACACATTTGATACAATTCTCCCTTCCTTGGCCCATGTGCCACCGTCAAATGCTGAAATGGTCAACCGTTGGTACTGACTTCTCATTCGGCTCTTTTGAGAGGACAGTTCTCTCCTGGCTAGTCTCCTCTCAAAAGAGCCAGGAAAAAACGAATTCTAGCAGACTGACCTGATGATGTTTAAGTAAAGCAACGGCACTTTGCGGCCTGGGTGCGGGGGGGGGATTACTGAAATCAAACATGGAGCTCAACTTGAAACAAACTCTGCAAGCAATTCTAGAGAGCAAGAACAATGCCTTCAGATGGTCCCAGAAGATTAGCAAAGCTGTATGCGGAGTAAATCCTGTGGACGGGTGGAGAGTACCTGACAGCTTGGTGGCATCAGTGTGGCACCGCGAAGGACAGAGTATCTCCTAGAACATGGATGAAGCTATTTACAGAGTGCTATTTCTAGGAACAGCCACTAGATGGTGGTAGTAATCTTGCTTTCACGTACAAAGAGCTCAGTCTTCTGTGTGTGAGTGAATGCCACAAAATTCAGGGTGTGTTTCCCACTCAAGTGGCTCAAGAGAACTGAGATATCCCTTGAGGTGGTTTCTAACACACACCTTTCATGTTGTGACAGGGAAACCTTGTTTGGGCAGCTGTGTATGAATGGCTCGAGCATGACTGATGAAATTGTTTATACTGTATGCGGTGACTTAGATAAAGGCTGGTGATAGTCGTATGCATGTGAATGGAATGGGTACTGTTACGTGTTATGGTTATGAAACATTTTTCTGGGACCCCATTACTTGGTCCCACTCTTCTGGAAACCAGTGAATCTTGGCTAATCAATACTGGCATCTGGCCCTCCTGACCATCCTATTAGCCAGATGCCAAGTTAGCACGTAAAAAATGCAGCTAATGTATCTGTCCAGAGTAACACCAAGTTCCTTCAGGTTTGCATGGAATTAATAATATTTAGGATGCAGCAAGGGGGGGGGGGGGGGAACAAAAAAAAGATAAT
>JAACJT020000105.1:16838932-16865887 GCA_009936485.2 Gymnarchus niloticus | reverse complement strand
AGAGGTGTAGCAATTGAAAAGCAGATTTCCGAAACTCAACCAGATCACAGGAAACGTTTTGAAGAGAATTTCTGTGGTCTTGGACAGGCAACCGGCGGGCCGCCGCAGAGTAACAAAACAATGATGAATTTGCTAAGCTTGAGGTGGCATTAGAGGGCCTGACTGAGATATATGGAAATAAATAATTACCTTAAAGCAGAACTGTCAGAAAGCGAGGGGGGGGGGGTGGGGGGTAGTAGGATGAATTACTGGGTGATCCTTCTTCTTCATGACATCATAACTACGATAATTAATCTTCGCTCCGACTGAGTGGTGCAGTGTACATCTGGCTGACCAAATCTCAGCCGACCACCGCACCAGGTCAGACGTGCCCTCTCCTTCCTCCTGAATCATTTAATTTACCTGTCTGAGGTGTGGAGGATACGTCGCCCCCCCATCCTGGATCGTAGGAGACCCTGTGAGCACTGCACGGATTACACAAGGCTTCCCCCTTTGAAGGGAGTGCCACGGGATGACAAGAAACATCGCAAGGTTCAGTTTTTCATTTTATTTCAAAATTAGTCTTTCATTATATATTTGTCACGGCTTTCCATGCCATTAAAACCACAGTCTGTTTCACCCCAAACAACAGAGAGGTCAGAGATCCAAGTGCAAATAGATCCATAGAGACTCAGCTATTAATGTTCCTTCCTTCTGGTTCTTTAAATAAAACTCTTAATATATTTACTCTCATCAATATTTTCTAATTTACAAAACATACAACATAAAATTATCCATTAAAGCGAAATACAGAAATGATCAGAAAGTTCGCCAATACAAAACTAAAGCAACACCTAGAACCACGGGTGGATTCACGGTGAATGAAACAAATAAGTTAATTGCATTCTCCTCCTAGCATTCGCTCCTAAAAATGCCCCTCATTTCAAACGTCACGCGAGGACTGATAAACGGAAACTCCTTTAAGGCAAGGTAGGGCATCAGATGATAGACTAGTATACGGTAGGCATCTGTTAACCGTTTGACAAGTCTTCATTAGAGATTATGCATTAATGAGCCGTTAATCAGTACGACTGGCATGACGATGCCAACCGAGGGTGTTTGGTTATGTGATGCGGAATCTGCTTTGAGTTTGGGGAGGATGTGATATGGAATACACACGCATACACACCACTAACATACGTGCTGAACTTACACAATTTCCAACATTCCCACACGGCATCAATAATCTATAATCGTCATTCAGATTACGACACACACACATCTGTATTCATACTTCTGTGGGGACTTCCTGGTGAATCTCTGATTTTTTCCGTAGTTAAATAGTTAATAATCCCCCCCCAAAAAAGGGTGACAACAGATATCAAGCCTAAAATTTGGCACTTTCAGATGTTTTCAAAGCAGCTGACATGGAAAACAAAAGGCACCTTCCCCAGAAACCTTATTCTGAACACACACACACACACACACACACACACACACACACACACACACACACACACACACACACTTCCAGCTCTCTGTCAACAGTGCATGAGAGTAAACCTGCAATGAAGGCACAGTGACTCACCATAAAAAAAATCTTAGTTTTTTAAAAGCTGCTTTTTCTGTACTCTATTTGAAGTGCTGTCTAAAATGTAGCTCTTAATTAGCCCCGATTAGCGTTGCTGAAACAGATCCCGTCTATTCGGTGAGGACGAGAAGATGTTTCCTCTGACTACACTCCACAGATCTGAATGGGGATAAACCTCCTTTATCTCACACAAACTGCTGCTCTTCCCCAGTGAAAAAGATGCCAAGAGAGCTTAAAATAAATGCGGCAGAGACAAGAGTAGGCTGGCGGTATTTAAGAACTAGATGAGCAGGATCCTAGGGGACAGCAAGGTTGGACATTTCATGTGGAGGAAACGCTAGACTGTCACCATGGCAGCAGGATGGATGAGAAGGCATCTGTTACGGGGGTCTGAGCCTGGCAAAGCTGGTACAAGTACAGACCTGCTCGTATTTTGCCCAGGAGAGGCGTTTTGCCTCGTCTCTAAAAATGTCGAGGCAGTTGTATCTAAATGCCTTCCTCCCTAACACTCAGACTGAGTGTACATCCATCTGGCCTGTGTCTCTGGGACCTGAGTGTGGCTTTGCATCGTTTGAAATCCTAGACGGTTGCTTTAATCTAAATACTACATAATATGTAACTGTTCCTGTCCCAAAGGGCAAAACACCCACGTTTTACCATAAATATTTGCAAACAATTGCTAAATAATTACTCCCACATGAGATTTTAAAGATCAGGGAAGACCAAACACTCTCAATGGATATTTTAGGCCTCAGCCCATGACTACAGGTAATGACTGGTGGTTCCGGCCTAATCGATATGGACTTGGATGAAGAAACGGATTTGGCTTAATCACTTATACACAAAGCCCACACACAGGCTTCTGGAAACATTTTCGGAGAAATGGATGAGGGAGTAAACCCAGCTGAAAGACCACTGTGACGAGGGAAGGCGAAGTGTTGACTGGACTGGACCACAAGTATGGGGGGGATGCAGGATGTGGACTGGACCACAAGTATGGGGGGGATGCAGGATGTGGACTGGACTTGACCACAAGTATGAGGGAATGTGGGGTATAGACTGGGTTGGACCACGAGTATGGAGGGGGGTGACAGAAGTGCCTTATAAAATGTATAAAACCAAACATAAAAGCATGCTGAACAAAATACATTACAAGCACAGAATTTACAATGGCTAAAATTTACAAAAAGCACAACAGTCCAAGTTTCGAGTAAAAAAAAATAAACATAAACAAACGAAATTTTCTTAGCACAGCTAACCCTATCCACACACGACAGCTCTGTTTATACATACAATTTTGTATATATAAACACATAGAAAACAATATATGCAAACATAGCTTTACACACACGCACACGCACACGCACACGGGTATTTCTATGATTTTTATATGTACTACGTATGTACACGTGGCCGGCCACCAGCTTCGCACTGTCACCAGTCAGCGTCCTCCTCGATGTAGTAGTCAGGAGCGGCCGTGCCGTCGAAGAGGCCCGGGTCCAGCGATTTGCGCTGCTTGCCGCGGGCAAACACACGCGACAGAGAGCCCAGGCCGATCTTCTCCTTCTTCTTCTTTCGCCTCTGGTCATCAAGATCCTCCATTGACTGTGGTTGAGGCGTGGAGGGAGTGAGGGAGAGGAATGAAGAGAGTGAGGGGCCAAGACACGAATTCTGCTCAGTCACGGCGAAGGTCTGTGCAGCATCCCATTCCAAAACCGAGGGTCGAAATATAAAACAGGCTTCCCCCCCTTTGCCCCCATAACAGCCTCTACTCTTCAGGGAAGGGCTTCCATTAGATGTTGGAATGCTGTTGGTGGGATGTTCTGCCATTCAGACATTAGCGAGGTCGGGTGTTGATGTCGGGCAATTTCTGTTTGTGCCGCTGATGACTTCACGACTGCAGTCTTGCTTCTCTTGGAAAGGTGGCACGCTAAGACGGTGCCATGTTTAAAGTCATGAACCTCTTCGGTATGGCCCGTCCCACTATCAGTGTTTGTTACTAGAGACTGCATGGCTGTGTCTTTAATTAAACACCTGCATCAGTGATGGGTGTGGCTTAAATAAGTACATGTGTCAGCAATCGGTGTGGCTTAACTATAGAATTCCAGTATTTTATAGGGGCATCCAAATATTTTTAGGTATACAGTGTAAATTAATCTGAATGCACAGGAGGCAAAATTAGCTTTTACAGAGTCATTTGGTTAATCTAAACAGATTAGAACAAAAAACTTTATTACAAAATGAACAAAATAGAAACCATGAACGACTGTTAAAGCATTTGAAATCGTGTAAGATTCTAGAAGTCATAAATGCTTCAGGCTTGGAGGAGAAAGCTAGTGAAGGGACAAATGAGGCTTCCTTGTTGGCCCTAAATGAGGCTTCAAAACCCATGGTGGGCAGGAGTATCCTGAACTAACCAACCAATGTTGCCCTCGATGCGGCCTTGAAAGGGCCAGCATTTATTGGCTAGTTCAGGGCAGTCCCACCCACTTTGGGCTCTCAAAGTCCCATTTGTGCCGTCATTAGAAGAAACCTTACATTGCTGCTACGTGTGACTGATGGGTGTGGGGTGTAACTGTGTGAGTAAAACAGGCCAGTCAAATTCACCACTACATTACATTGGCACAGTTTTCAAGGTCCTCTCCCATACGGCCAGCAGAGTGTAAAAATGTACGACTGACTGTGAGTAAAATCACAGGTAAAAGCTGTAGAAAAATTCAGGGCATGACTCTATCACAAGCTTAATTGTTTCTTTTGCTGGAAATTGACTTGACTACCATATTGGGGTGTGCAAAAGGTTTCCCCAGGGGTTTAGAGGCACGGCAAAGGGCCAGGCCCGAAATATAGAACCACACCAGCCCTCCTGGGGTAAATTACCAGCCCGCATGCTTTGCATTTTATTCCCATGATTGCATGCCCCTCCCAGGTTAATGACTTTGTTTAGCCGCCGTGAAACGTACATCGAGGTTTTTGTCTGACAACCAGTGCTGTCACGGTTAAACGACTAGCTGGAGATGTCCGTGTTTCTCCAGCGGTTGCCACAGCGTGGCTAACATTCTTTCTGGGGCCGAACGCGGAGCGCGCAGTGGGATGGCCCCGAGTCGGGGTGCATGGGGCACGGCGGGACCCGCTCGGGGCTCTCTTACGTTGCAGAGGGAGTGGGTCCGGTGTCGAGGGGAGTTGATGTCACTCGGCGTGGATGAGCGGTCGCCCTCCGCGGCCGAGGCGTCGGAGATTACAGAAGCCTGCCGCGAGTGGGCGGGGCTGATCCTAACCCCTGCTGTGGCCCAAACACACAAAAATCTCGGATAACTTTACAGTCCGTTTGAGCCATGCAAGGTAACTCTGAGACGTGGACTAGGAGCTAGGTAACAGACCAGGGCGTTTTTTTACTAGGTAACCCACCCGGGTGTTTAACTCGGTACGGTGAGAGCAACTGGGGCGGTTCCCAAGAACGACAGACGGCTGGAGCAGAATGGCGAAAGCGATCGTGTGTAAGCGTGCTCCCCGCAGGGGACCCACCCTGCCTGTCTGCGCTGTGTGCCGTGTGACCATGGTACAGTGTATGCTGGCTCTGACGGATGGCCGCAGTGAGGGGCAGGTCGGCGTGCAGGACCCACTCCTGGCTCCCGTTCACTACCGGCTCCGTGGGCATTGCCAGCGAGTGGCGCTTGGGCACGTCCTTGGTGAGCGTGGCCAGGGACTGCTTTGCCTGCAGGGGGCGTACGAACACAAAAACACAGTCAGGAAATGCAGAATGCTGTACCGGCAGATAAAAAGTAGTGAAAGTTGGTATGATGCTTCAAATACGCACACACAGGCACACACACTGGTAGTCCCTACATCTCTCATCCTATTCCCCAGCCAGCACTATGATCTGGTGAGTGTGCTGATTTGGGATGTGGGGGCGTGAAAGAATGGTGGTAACATAATCGATGTAGTATCCACAACCAGCTGAGGCATTCTGGGTAATCACACAGCACAGAACAGCACAGCATTGAACGGACATCCACCTTCCTCATGGGTGGAGGAGGCGCTGGGGAGAATTTAAGGATGCAGGGCTTAAATCAGACACGGAGAGGTACGGATGGGCGTGGGTGAGGTTTATGGTTGACAGTTAGATGGAGAAAAGGAGGAGCAGACAGTAATGCCCTGCACAGCCACCAAGTGAGGAACGACTGTGAATTCAGGACAGAGTGTCTGCGTTTCAATGCCGTTTCTCACCATGGTCAGCTCAGCTTCCAGCTCCTTGGTCCTGTTCTCCTTCAGGTCCAGTTGGGAGCGCAGCGTGCTGGCATGTTCTGTCGCCTCTTTGGCTTGCCTCCGCAGGTCCCACTTCTCCCTCTCCAGAAGGTCCTTCTCCTTGGCCAGCACCTTAACCGCGTCCTCGCTCTCCTGTGAACGAGCCGGGGCTGTCTTTCCAGGAGCTCTCGGGCGGAGGTTCGGGTGCAGCCAGACAGACACCCACCTTCCTGTGCTGCTCGTAGTTGCGGATGAAGTCCCTCAGCTGCTCCTCCCGGCTCTCCAGGGTGGTGTACAGCTGCTGCATCTGATTCACCAGGTCTGCCTTCTCAGCCTTCAACCGCTTCCGGTCCTCCTTCATGGCTGCGGAGGCAGAGTCGCCGTCAGAAAGCCGTCATCGACGGCCACGATCGCCACCTCGACGTTCAGCGAAGTTCAACGGTCACCTCTGCCACTGAGCAAATCATCAGTGACATTTTTGCCACCGTCACTGAAACTGAAGAGGACATCAACCTTGTTTCTGCAGAAAGAGTAACGTGCGGATCGATTTACTGAAAGAACAAGCCACAAAATCTCTTGGAACACGCGTGGGAAATCGGAAAACCATTCAGAAAATCTGCTGCAAAGCAATCGAACCGCAGGTTCTCAGATGCACGTGTTTTACAAATCGTTTGCCGACAGGAATTCCACCTGCACGAAGGGAGCGTTTGAGAAGAGGGTTAGAGATCAAAATCCCTTTGTTATGTTAAACGAGAACTAGACATTGTTCAGAGAAGAATGTGTGTTTGTGGTGACAGATGACACCAGAAATAACAACACTGAGGTGTGACAGAGGCACAGCCAGGGATCGGGCGGCTCTGGGGTGCACCACTCTCACATGCTCCTGGGGGAGAAACGCATTTCTGGAGTGAAGGATTTGAGGCACTCGATTTAAATGCCAATGGTGAGGACCCCCAGGAAATGCTAGGTCAAAGGTTAAATGGGACTTGACCTTTAGAGGCCGCAGACACGGTCTCTGCAGACGCACAAACCCCTCAGGAGCTCTCAGTGCGTATTGCATTTCCCTCCAGGACAACCAACTTTCCCAGCTACACAATCTCAAATAACAACATGCAGAAGATTACGCTTTGCGTATACACTTGGAAATATTTTTGCACTGTGGTTAATTCTCAAAAATAGGAATTTTTTTTTTTTTATATGTGCTGGAATGTGTATGGAAAATCGCAAGATATCCCAGCACAGTGGGATGTCTGAGTGGGAGGTCGGCTCCTACGGGATGTCCACATCTGACAAGTGTACACCATTAAGCACCACTCCACTTCTGGTCACATTACCTCACCATCCGCCCTTACTAGATCACCATGACGACGTAGCGGGGTGCCTGCTGACAGTACTAAAGGCATTAAGACCTTTTCGCTGCCGTCTATAACTCGGTAACCGAAGAGCCAAGGAAACAGTTATGGTGCACAAATACCCATAACGCCACTTTGAAACGACCTTGACTCAGAGCCAGCTTGAGGTTACAACCTCGTCAGGAGTCACAACCTGCCAGCGGGACTCTCTATGCAAACTGACGGTGGCTGGGGCTGCTAGAACCACAATTTAAATGCCAGCGGAATAGGTCAAGCTATCATTACAGGCAGTAAGAGCATCCAGCCACTCAGCAAACCAGAGCTCAGACCCACAGTGAACTGGGCTTCCATTCAGCTGTGCACCAGGCACATTAAAGTCAGCACCCACTAATCTTTTATGCTTGGAAGCAGGAACAGGAGTAGAACGGCTCTTGTTTGGTCTCCAGCAGCTTCTTTTATAAATCCCCGGAGGTGGAGCCAGTCAGAGCCAGCTCCTGATTTGCTTCCATATTGTCACAGCGTAAATACGTGCCTATCTGGCTCCATTTACGCAGAACGAAAAAAAAAAAAAGAAAAAAAAAAGGCATGTAAACATCTTAGCCAGCAGGTGTCGCTGTCTTCACTTAAGCCACCAGAGCTCGGTTCTTTGAGCATCCTTGTAATAACATACCTAATTTGTCTTTATTTTGTTTCCATAATAAGAACATAATTGAATAATTATGTAAATACAGACCAGAAATAAACATCCTGTAGCACACTGGCTTAAACAGGTAAAAAGCAGGTAAAAAACATTTACAGATGTTATGAAAATCTTCCTGCCTGCATATTGTCGATTTCCATCTAGCGGTATTGTCTGCTTCGGAGTCTCAAAAGAGCGCTGTGCTCCATCAGTGTTTGCCGAGTCACTGGATGGTGAGGCAGCCGATTCTCGACCTCCTGAACGCAATAAGGACTAATGCCATGGAAACAGCACTGCTGACCAGGCAGTGGACAATGAGCCCGTCTTCTAAAGCACTGGGGTGTGATTGTGAGTACAGAAAGGGGTGGCAGAGGTCGACAGGAGCAGTGGGCGGAAGGTTTAATCAAGGACCTTATTACAAAGAACGGAGTGGAGAACAGAACTCCCTTTAAAACATGAATGAAGAATTAAGAAACTGTTAAGTAAAAACTCTCTACAAGTCTTAGAGAACATAGCCTACCCAAAGCAGTATGTTCTGTACGTGATGAGAACACACCACATCCCTCCAGCTCCACCTGGCTGACCCACCTTAATGCTAGCACACTAATCGGAGTCAGCTGGGTGTCATTAGCTAGGGCTGCAGGTCAGTTTGATTCTGCCTTTTGGTGCTACTCTTCTTAAAATATAGGAACTACATGAACAAGTCTGACAATTACAACTTCTCTTTCCCCAGCTCATTTGTGAAACATGGCTTCCAGCTTTACCCAAGCAGCCGTAACCCGGCGAACCCCAGTCACTCCCGGACCGGCACGATTCGCGCCCGGTTCTGCCACACCTGTGCACACTCAGAAACTCAGCTGCACCTGTTCCATCTGAGCAGGGTGGTGGCAGTCCCCTCAAATCCATTCGAGTTTGTACTTGTTGCATATTTGGCAGTCCTGTAGGGAAATAATTGAACGTGCCCCCCCCCCCCCACCTTTGGTCACATATCCGTCCCGTGCTGTAATGAGATGTTGGGTTGTGCACGTTTTCGAGGCTAAAATGTTCAGTTTTTCCAAGGCTGTGGGAATGTGGGCAGTTCCAAACTGAGGACCCCTAAGCTGGGCAGTCTGATGACATCAGCAGCCTATGGTAGAGCACTGTGCGGTCAGGCTCAGGTCACACTATGTTCACATTACCTCCAAAGAGCTGACCTTCAGAAAGCAGGCCTAGGCTGGCGGGTTGGCTCAACCCACACTAAGAACAGAATGAAAGGCCTTTAGGTGCATGCTAATATAACCCATTAGTCTGAATGCATCCCAAGCTAATCTTATCTGGGTTCAGGGCGTACACAGGGAGAACCGATACTATGGGAGAAAAGCACTGGGAAGATAATGAAAAGAACAGCCAGTCTGACCAGCTCTGTCCCTCCGGGAGACGACCATCACCATCTTGGTTAATGGGTATTTTCTACAGTAAAACTGGAAAAATAAAAGACTTGGACAATCTGGACCTGTCTTTCAAATCGGCTGCCACCGAAAGACAGACGAGTCTCGACTTCAGCAAGTTTCCATTCTGTATCATTCCATTCTGACTCACGGAGTGTTACATTTGGTAATCCAGTTAAAAATGAAGCAAGGGTGAGGCTATCAGATTAAATCAAAGTGATGAGGAGTCTACCCGATTAAAAGTCATCTGACGATAAGCCTATACAATTAAAACCAAATGGGGGAGCTTATCCAATCAAAATCAACTTCCTGTACAACCCTCGGGAAGCCATGTGTATTCCAGGTGCTGAAAGCCAGGCAGACGGAGCTCTGGTTTGTGATGGCACGCATGGATGGAGGAGGCACCATCATCAGCCACATGTTCACTGGGACGTAAAAATAAGGCGGTACCAGCACCGAACGCTTGGTGCTGCGTGCCGGGAGTCCCGCCTGACTCGAGTTTGCTAACTTCGCGAACGGCAGAGCAAGCTAGCCAATCAGAACTGTGAGGTCATCGGGATGTAAGAGAAACTGTAGATGGAGAATGTTTCCATCACTGAGTGAGGTGATGGTGTCAGAAAGTCAGGTTTAAATACCCTTACCTTGTTTTTCATCAACACTGTTTCTGCAGTGGCCTGTTAGAACCCTCTGCAGTCAGATTAAAAATAAAATAAAACCGGACAATTCAATAATTATAATTCATAAATGGGAAAAAAAATGAAAGAGGATTTTATATTTGTGTTTGTATGTGTATTTTCCAAAACTACAATGTGTCATGACAAGCAACAGATGACTGAAATGTTAGGCATTTGATTTGAGAGAAAATGTTCAAAGGATGTTATGTAACATTAGTCTCCTACATAGGAATGAATGTTCCTATATGATATCTGTAATCTGATATCAAGTCAAATAATGAGCTAGCTACTGGAGGAGGGGCTGAGGAATGGGGGAGTCCTTCAGGAAGGGGTGGGGTGAGAGGGCAAGGGGAGGAGTCTTACGTAAAGGGGCAGAGTAAGAGAAGGGAGAGGAGTCCTTTATAAAGGGGTGGAATGAGAGAGAGAGAGAGAGAGAGAGAGAGAGAGAGAGAGAGTAAAACAGAGAGATGGAGTAGTTTTTTGTGAAGGGGTGGGGTCCTTCAAGAAATGGCAGGGTTAAAAGGCCAATGGGGCAGCTATCTGTCATAAAGTGGCAGAATAAGAGAACTGATAGGGGGTAAATGATTATGGGTGGAGCAGGTGGATTGGTGGGTCTTGCCCTACCCCGTAGTGCCTCCTTGGTACGGTCCAGCTCCTGCTCCTTCTGCTCCAGCTGCACCCGGAGCTCGGTGGTGGACAGCAGCTCTGCGGGGGAGTCCTCCAGCTCCTTGGTCAACATATCCTTCATCTGCCTCAGCAGGTGCACCTCCTCCTGGAGCTGGGCCACCTCGTCCCGCAGCAGTGCTGAGGACAGACATACGGTCGGAGCACAGACCCCACAAAGCACCGCTGCTAATGGCACAGACGGCTAGATCCTAGAAAGAAGAGGGCCCCTAAGAGGATGTGGTAAGACTGACAGGATACAAAGGGAAGCTGACAGAACATTTATGTGAACCTTGAATTATTAAGCTGATGTTTTTCTCCAAATTGACATACAAGTGAGGACAGCTTGGGTCAGAGGGAAGGGTCAGCCAGCAATCCCACAGCATCTGGAGCTAGGGGCCTTGAACCCACAACCTTCTGGTCATCGGCACAAATCCCAAACCTTCTGAGTTACACACCACCAATGATACACACACTAAGAGATGGTCTGAGTACTTTATAAGCAAAACACCGCTGGTAACTAACACTTGTTAAGAGAGCACACAGAGTCACTACTTAGTGACGGGACAAAATGAAGCTTTAAAACCTGTGATGGGTGGGAGTATCTTGAACTAACCAATCGATGTTGGTGCTAAGTGAGGTTTCAAAACCCATGGCAGGTGAGAATACCCTCAAGCACCAAACAATGCTTGGTATTTCAGGTACTCGACCCACCACTGGTTTTGAAGCCTCATTTGTCCCATCACTAGAGATAACAGAACACAGTTTAATAACAAACCCATCGAAGCCATTGGGATTTCTACCACCAAAAGCTTCCAGCACAGCAAAATCCCTCCTATAAGCCTTAAATCTTTCAAAAGCAGATATCAATACCTTGTTTGGCCTTCTACACGTCACACCTTTCAAGTTAAGAAGTATTTAAATTTTCACAAAAATGCAAGAAGTGTCAAATGAACTCGGTGGAGAAGAAGCAACAAAATTTATTCTATGCAATTAAGGCAGAAAACGAGCCATAAATGGGGACAATTTGGGACTGTATTTGTAAACAAAGTGGCTGATTTGAGTAAACCTAAGACAGCAGTGAGAGAGCGGGAGAATTAACGCTGTTTGTCTTGGACGGCAGGCTGAGAACGACTCTGCATCGCAGAAGATCTCTGGTAGCTGAAGGACGTCGACGTGGAACATGGGAACACTGGTGGTAGTGTCATGCTAACAGTCATTCAGGGGGCCTCCCCTAGACAGCTGTGGCGGTTCAGGGTGGCACGTGCGTTACACGGTTGCAGGAACCGTCTTCGATTATCCCCTGGAATGCTAGTTTGGGTGTCATGGCTGGCGTACTTCAAGCAGCTTCATGGGCTACAGGAGAGAACACCCACAACCGCATACGGAGGTGGGGAGATCCAGATCGGGACTGTTAATACAGAGCGTTTTACTGGCAGTGCTTTGCTGCTGCATTCATCACATGCTGCTGTTAAATTACGACGCGTCCAGAGTGTCCCCCACCTTGTGCCCTGTGCTGCCCAGCGTAGGCTCCAGGCCCCCCACGACCCTGAATTGGATGAAGCGGTTTTGAGAATGGACGGATGGACGGATGGAGAGATGCCGTTGAATTTAGTCATTTTTTGCCGAACAAAAGGTGCCGTCATCCTAGGGACGGATTTATCACGAACCAGAAAATAACATGGTACTAAAGCCAGTGGAATTACAGTTTGAAAAACTTCCTGGGGTTAAGACTCTGAGACTTAGAGAGTCTGGCCATGCTGAATAGTGTGACACATGGAGTCTTGTGACTGTGCCCAGAATGCCTTGAGTCCAGAATGAATGTGAGATGCAGTTGCTTTACTGTGAAATAACAATAGCTTTCTAGTGTAGGTAGTCTGGAGGCTGATAATTATGGCTATATTGGTTCCTCTGGGGTCAGGTGTGTGTGCGCACGTTTGTGGCATCCTGAAATCCTGGAGAACGCATGTTCAGCTGATTCTCGAAATACGCTTCTCCTAGCCGTTTTCACCTTGCTGTCCACTACACCTGTCATGATAATTATGGCTCAAAAACAATGAGCTGATGTCAAAACTCGCAGTGATACTCAGCTCTCTGTGTTGCTGAGCCAAATCTGGTGAATGGAGTTAGATGACTAATGATGCAAAATCTTTGTCATTAAACAAGAGAATAAAAAAAGACTTCTGTACAAATTGTAGGGGCCAGCTTTCACTATAGAAAGAAACACACAAACGTAGATGATGGGGCAACACGGTTATGAAACTTCTAACCACAATGCTGTTACCTCCGTGCCGATGGTGAATATTCAGAGGTATCAAAGATGAGGACGAAACCCGAGAGTAACTCTGTGGTAAAGAGAGGTTTGAAAACGGGTGGAAAAGCTGTAAAATAATGATTGTTGTTCTTTCATTAAAGGCGCATTTTTATGAGGAATAAGTATAGAAAAAGCATTACGGCAGTCATGAAATAAAAAAAAATAAAGCAGCTGGGCTCTGTAGACTGGTGATGGTGTTTGCCTTCTCTGGAAGTAAACCATTTTCAAAGAATATGGTGAAATACACACGCATTCTCTCTTACCGACATACATGCTTTATCAACGTTAAAAAGTTTCTCTGTGATTGATGGCTTTAATTTTACAAAAGTTTTTTCTGTGAGGATCCATCCATCCATCCATCCATCCATCCATCAAACTTTCCTTTTTTTCAGTCACAGCTCTGCTGCGTGTCAGCCTACCAGATCTAGCCAGTCTGGAGGCTGGCAGTGAGAAGGGCGTGTGAGAAACCAGAATAAGTTACTTCATTCCAACATTTCATTCCTTTTGTTTCATTCCAGAAAACAGAAAGGTATGATAGTGACAGCGCCGTGAGCTGAAAGCGACGCCCGCGGGAGTCACATTGGCCATCGGCCATCGGCACGCTCGTGTGGCAGTCTCGAAACGCCTCGCTCGACAGCCAGCCCTTCACATTTCCCGGGAGCAAATTGCAGGAGGATCCCCGGCTTGTTAAACGTGAGATCACCGGCACCTCAGGAACATGCTGAGATGTTCTCTACGGGTGTATCAACGCGGCTCTGCAAAGGCACTGTGCCCTGTGAGCCAACGTATCGTCTTTTCTGTTTTCCGTGAAACGATCCCCCAGTAGTCACTCACGAGGCCTCCCAGCCACTGAATTATCTCAGCTTATTTTTACGTTTCCATCGCACCAAAGTTGCCCCAAAGCGAAAGCGATTAACATTCGGCCTGAAGAAGTTTAATATGCATTTGTGCAAAGTAAAACCCGAGATAGCAAAACGAAGAAGGTGATTTCTACCCAGCATAACTGAAAAACTTGGTGATCTGCAATCACGGTTTTGAGACCGATAAATGTCTTCAGTCACACGACCTGTTTAAGGGTCTTTCTGGTCTGTCTGAAGGTAAAGACAGGGGATGGCCACTGATGCCGATTTCCTGAATGCGTTACGTTTATCCACCCATCCAAAGCGCGTGAAATATTACCTAGTGAGAAAGGAGTGGCTACACAGTGAGAATGTGCTCTGACATCATAGGCAGCTGCAAACGGATTACAATGGATACCATTACTGTACTATTAAAACGATTTGCAGTTAAGGCCAGCCAGTCGCCAAAAAAAAATAAACAAACCACCCAGCCGATGACCTCTGACCCCCGACAGAAAAGCTGTGATAACCCGGTGCCACACAAGGTCATCGCACTGCATCCCACCTTCACGCAAGCAGCCGGCAGAATCCCACAGGACACACGGCGAGACACGAGTTCCCCGGCTCATGCTCTGCTCCGCCGTCTTAAGTGGCTCAAACGCCTCTGGTGTGACGGTGAAACGTCCATTTATCTGGGATAATAAGGTGGATCATTTGAGAGGTTACGGTTAATGATCACGGGAGCAAACATTACAATGATGTGAATCTATTACGGACCTTCTGTCTCTTTTATGCTCCTTAAACATTGCTTTTAAGCCAGCCAGTTTCCACAGGAAGTACCGGTAGCTTTCTTTTCGAAAACATGCGCTAATTTATTGGACTGGATGCCTCACTCACCTTTGACCCTCTGACCTATGACCTTAAAGTATGTGCTATAGATGTAAACACACAAAGACTATAAGGTGTAGAAAAGAAGATGACCTGTGATGGTTCCTTACTTGTTCTGGGTGCAAGAGTGTGCTGGTGACTAACAGAGCCTCTCACACCTGGCGGCGGCAGCAAGAATGCCGAGGGAGGCCACAGCAACCAGAATCAATGTTAACATGCCAGTTTTACCACCCCACCCACAGAGCCATCGTTCCATGAATATTTGTGAAGGTTTTGCTGTGCTTGTAGTTTACTACCATACGTTACACAGTCGATTTAATCGGAAATGAAAGCATGCTAAATGTAAACAGGCTTGAAGATACATACAGCACAGCTTATCTTGATTTCTAAGTTTGTGTGTCAATAAGATAATTATTTTAATCACTTTTCAGGTTGGTTTCTAATTGTTCATGTGTGTTTACACCACAAATGTATTCAAAAACAGTTGGAGTTCAGATATAGAATTTTATATCTGATTTTGGTTACCTCCAAGATTCTTGCAGGTTACAGCCCTTCCTGCTGGAGCAGTCAGTGGAAGCACGTTCAAGAAAACAGTCACCGCTAAACACAAGAGATGAACGTGTCTTGGTAAATATGATGTTAGCTTCAAAGCACCTCCTTACAAACAAGCGTCTCCATTTCCTGTCAATGTAGAAGCTCCTATGCTTCTCATGTCTACAAACTCAGTCTGAATTAAGTTTACAAACCAGGAAATTTCAGAAGGCGTTGGTCTGTCTCAAAGAAGGCTCTGTACCAACAGCGTGGGGTACCATGTGGGGACAAAAACATGACATTTTTACCTTGTGGGGACATTTGTTGTGTCCCCATAAGAAAAAACTCAATTTTATAAAAATCTGTGAATACAATGAAAAAAACCAAAAGAGCCAAATGCCTTGTATTTGGTTGGGTTACTTATGGTTAAGGTTAGAGCTGGCTAAGGGTTAGGGGTGTCATAGTTAGGATTAGGGTTAGGCCCGTAGAAATGAATGGAAGGTCCCCATAAGAGACCTGTTTATGATTAAAGACCGTTGATGTTGATATTATCTACTACTCTGTGACTGTAAGTGCTCCTGTCCTGCACTGGTACCACGGGCTGTGAGATCATCTCTCTGAATTTGTTTAATTATGTCTGATTTTATTCTGTGGTTCTGCAGTGGCGTGACAGCCTTCCTCCATTGCTCTCTATGGTATCGCGAGCCCATTAGAGCACTGGCCAAGGAGGACTGCTTACAGCACTCTGGCAGCACAGAAACACACAAACAGACCAGACTGGCCGAAATCCAACACCAACATTAAAGCTCTTCCAGAAAGGAGGGTTTGTTTGTTTGTTTGTTTGTTTGTTTGTACAACACAGCACTATACGGAGGACCTGAAAGCCGAAGTGATGGGACTCCAGCAGTGATAACAAAAGGAGAGATCAGCCAAAATATTGGAGGGAAAAAATGGCAGGAACAACTGATAGTGGCCAACTAAGAATAAACATGGAGTTTCCTTGAGGATGAAGCCATTAATGAGGGGCACTGATGAGAACTGACAGCACTTGGTTTACAGACAGAACATATGTAATACAACCTATTCTGAACTACAGACAGAGCATGCGACACCAAACACTGCTACAAAAATGCCGTACGTAATACCAAGCTCAGTAAACAAACCAAAGCTCCCGGCATAACTCAGCGTCACTCCCTTTTCTGTCACACACATGCAGGCATGCTTCCACAGAACAGGAAAACGTGTTTTTAACACTCAGGAAACGTTTTTCGTTACACCTGACACTTGCTGCCCATCAGCCAAAGGGACCAGGCGGTTGGAAGACGTTGAGTAAATATTGTTTTTGCATTTGGATGCCAGTTAGAAATGTTACCTTCCAGCTCTCAATAATAGGCTGGCAGTCAGACATAAAAAGCAGGTGTGTTTAGCTGTTCTCTCCTGGACTGGCAGCTCTGGAATGCTGACTCATTGGCCTGTCCACCCTCCCACATGGACCTCATGCTCCACCGATGTGTCACATTGACATTTGACGATGGACTGTCACACGCTGAAATCGAAAAGTGGAGACTCCCTTCATCCATGATGCAATCAGTCGGAAAATATGATGACTGAAAGTTACCGACGAGCTGGACGTCTCAACCTGGCTCACCTCAGACAGAGACGGAGATGATTTCTATGGTATAAAACCAGACATTGCCTAGCGCTGTGGTATTTTCCTCTAATGACTTCTATTGACAAGACACGGTGAGTGTCGGATGAAGTCTTTCCTTGAACACAAATCTGGGAACTTCTGGGATGTTGCTGTCACGTGATGGGGCCTGTCTGGGCTAAAAATCCCGGCTGCCATTATGCCAGCAAAGAAAAGAGTGTATATGTTGCCTGTTGCTTACATTTCTAAATATTACTTTAATTCTTGCTTGTGCTGCCGAGGCAGTCAGAGATGAGCCAAGGATCACCTGACTCTCTGTTCTCAGGCTCATCGCTGCGCATGGAGCAAAGCCGCAATCACCAGAAACAGCAGAACCCAGAGGCGCATTTCCGGCCCGACTTCCCTCGTCGGGCTTGTCATGCTGGGACTACGTGAATGCAAACACATCTATTAGCTGACAAACACCTTGAGCAACATCAGCACACGGCACAGTGACCCACGGGGCAACACGAGCCGCTAACGTGAACCATCCCTCCAGAATCTGGGTCAGCACGTCTCCACAGACCATATACCAGAAAACAAAGCTTACAAAGACCCCGCGGACTTCTCCAGTGTCCCGACTAGTGACGAACGACCTGGCTGAATTGTGCTCTTCGGGAACCTGTCAGTGGAAGGAACCAATCAGCATCACGTTTGCTTAATTGGCGGCTCAGTCATCCAGTAATGCTGGCCAGTGGCAACAGCAGACCTTGTTGCTGGGTTGGTAAAGAGAAAGCCAGCAAAGTGAGACGGTGCTCCCAGTACAATACCGCTCCTGGACACGAAACCCGGGACGAAAGGAAGGATTCCAAGAGGAACCACAAGACTTAAGGAGCCTAAGTACCATCCTTCTCTGACAGGTTCCATTTTAAACATAACAAGCCGAACAAAGTCTTCAGAACTTCCTGTTAGTCTTACCGGTAACCAGTTAGAGAAAATGTAGAAAGAAATTTGATTCTAGCTGGCTAAACTCTTTCATTCTTTAGAGACCTGAAACACGAGACGAACAAGCAGCAAGCTAAAGTGAACCTTGGAGGTGTGTGGCGTTGAAACAGCCTGTCCCGTGAGATAGAGATCCCCCTGAACACACACACACACACACACACAGCCCTCTGACCTGACTAAACAGCCAGTGAAATTAAAAGTCACCCCGGTACTCACTGGAGTGTTCTACAGTGGAAATCTCCGGCGGATTGCGTCCGCGATGCCGGCTGAGCGCTCATACACGCGTGAGGCACACACACGTACGCGGCTTTGAGAATGGCTGACTCCCAGACCTCCCGGAGCTCCTCCCAACTCGGCCTCCAGGAAGTGCTGCCACCAGCCGCACGCGCACACACCTGAGCCCCCCCCCCCCCCCCTCGCCTCACCTGTTTGGGATACTCCCCCAGGGACTCTCAGGAATTTATCGCTCCACCCCACTCACAGTGCCAACGACCTTTTCTCGGGGGACGGGCAGGCTAGAGTAACTAATTACATAAAAACACACCCTAATCGGTAAGAAAAATGCAAACAAACAGAAACACGCAGGACGAAACACAGACACAGACAGTGTGGTCCTTCTCTCTAGGTCTTCGGACACATGAAAGCCGGATCTCAGCTCTCCGCTGAATGACCACACAGTTGCGACGCACTGGGCGTTTTGTCTGAACGACGCTCCTGTTTACTGGAGACGCGAAGGAGGCCCCTTCTGAATGGATTAACTTCACACTCAAACGTGCCTAGCTCTCCTTCTGGCTTTAGCACCTAGACTCACACCCAGGACCCCATTCTCAAAGAGAAACTGGCAGCACACTGCCCACAGATCCCCCCCACCCAGTAAGTGCCCGTCAGACTCTGCATACAGCTCCTTTGTCCCTGCTTCTGTCTTCAGCTGTTTACACACATCACTGGCTCATACGTCAAAGCATCTAAATCGCTCCAAATCAGGGTAAAGGGAGCTGATCGAACGCTGGCAGCAGGCTGCTTGTGGCCCCTTGGGTGGTTCTACCTGCTCCACAGAGCAGAGTTAGGGTTAGACGTGTGCTGAACAACATCACTTTAGATGGCCAATGGCTAGAGCTAATCTCTCATTGGTACTCGCTCTATGACATGAAGCAGTGAAACACGGAAGCAGGATACCCTCAGAGTCACCCGTGGGACCCCCCAGTCTTTGGCCTGCCTAGTCCACGGCGCCTTCCTCCAGACCACAGACCTTTCCACACCTTCCGTGGCTCCCTACCCTGTACGATGAGATAAGTGCAGCTTCCGATTGATGCGTTCCCTGGGACAGCATGGCAGCGTGACAGATCGATGTGAGACGCAGCAGTTACTTAAACAATCCTGCTTGGGAGTAGAAGCCTGCAGGGAAAGACAACTGATTTCCTCTCCTCATTCCTGTCATCTCTTGGTTTGTTTACACTTCTGATCTTTTTATGCAATTTAATAAGGCAGCAGTCTTGCTTACAAGTCTCCATATCACCCCCAAATTGGCTTCATTTGTGTGAAAGTCATTAACGGTCTTTTTCACTTCTCCACCTCATGCTCCCCGATCCCATTTGGCCTTGCCTCAACAGCTCCCCCTACGGGAAACAATGGCAAGCACACTGTCCCAGCAGAATGATGTGCAGAAAGGGCTCTTTAATCTCAAGGCTAACAGGCTTATCTCGTAAACACCCAATTATCTCTTATTGGGCTTCTCAAAATGGATAAAGCAGCTCTCGTCAGGCTAGTCTCGCTGTAGAACGGCGGCCATGTCTAAACCAACTCCAGTGCTGGCTCAGTCTACAGAGAGATTCTGACCGGTATCTCGCCTGAGCATGTCAATGTCTCTGAGCCTCTCAGACACAGTCAAGGCTGGACCATGGAGCAAGCTAATGGGGCCTCACGAAGCCTCAGACCAAGCAGCTCCAAGGACCTGGGGCACAAGGCCTTGTGGGGCCCTGATCCAGCCCCGGACACCACTTCTATCTTTGTTCCCATGTCCGTTCACACCCTTCATCCTCCATTCCATTCTCTCCTGTCTCCCTTCCCTTCTTCTCTAAACTATACCCTGTTCTACAATTCTCTAAAACTAACATCTCTGGCCCTTTATAGTATAAAAACAGAACTTCCGACTTGGCTTCCACTAAAATAAGTTGTCTGGTCTTCAGCGTCCTTACCTTTGTCCACAGAGGAGTCTGGATTGCTAAATTCCATCAGACTTGACTGGTCAGTCTGGAAACACAAGTCCGTCACCATCTTCTGCCGATGGTGCCCTGCCAGACGTGAGCGTGAAAATCGTATTATTATTACAATACACAGAAAAAGACGTCGGTGACAAATATGTTTCTCAGCACCTAATATTAAATAGCTGACATACAATTAACTAGACATGCACATCAGCTCTCTCTCTCTCACTTTAATACCCTTGGGTTGCTAACTATTAAAGAAAACTCAGGCCTTGGAGGTTTTGCAATGATAACTTTGTAATAAATTGGCAGTAGAATGGTGAAGGTATAGATGATAATCATCTGTTTGAGAAGAGGGACGACAGGATGGGTTCTCTTTAAACTCAGACACCACTTCCTGCATCCATGATACAGCGTGTCCTCGTTTAATAGCGTACTAACGAACGTCAGGCTCGCTGTGCAGACAGATCAAGCTGTGGCAGTTCTCTTTGTGACTGCTAGGTGGTGCAGCACAGTATCACCGAGTCATGGTCACACTGATCTGAAGTCAGTCCTGGGAAGCTCAGCAATTAAAGCAGGACTATGACAAAGGCAAATTACAAGCTCATCCGAATTCATTAAGGAAACCTTCCCGTCAAACTGGCCTCAAGGCCGCACTCAACTGAAATCAGACTCTGGAATCAGGCTTCTGCTGATAAAGGCAGAATTCAGGCAGAAAGATTTGAGGTTCCTGTCCTCACTTTAGCAGGTGCCCAGACCATGTGCTGCTCTACCTGAACACGGCCCACCAGCCACACACGCATGATCCAGGCTGGGGAGCAGACTTCAGCTTAACTCCGATACTAAGAGATACACACAGTCTCAATCCCTAGGCTCTAATGTATCATCAGAGGCAGGATGACTGCAGGATAGTATGTCATCACAGCTGGCAGATAGGCGTGAAAATCAGGGTGCCCGACCCTCCACCTCATCCCCTCCTTCCTTTTCCAACTGTTCTACACTCGCAGATGAAAGCCAAATGCAGCCATTCAATTTTCTGTTAAATGTTTGAATTAATTGTGCAAATTAAATGCTTTGTGCCAAGAAGGGATGGGATTAAAGGAGCCCCACAGAGGAACTCTTTCTGTGCCACCATTTTTCTTATAATAATAATAATAATAATAATAATAATAATAATAATAACCGTCTCTGTCTTATCCGTCTGAAGAAGCCCAAGGCCGCTGCTTTCTCACGAGTCACGGTGATGCTGGTTCTTCTGAAAAGCTACAGGGAGTTCCAGCACTGAGGAAGACAGGGACCTAACCCAAGACTGTCTTGAAGCGAATGGCACCATAGCTGCTGGCTGTAGAACACCTTCACGCTTGGATTGATAACGGGTCGGCGCAGTCAGGTGGTACTGATACAGCACTTCGGACTGGGGTTTATTCTTAACTCGGGGATAAAGTGGTGAAATGATTACTGTCCGGCTCAGGAGAATAGAATTTTAAAGCTTATGAAATGAACGTGTCAACTCCACGACGAGTTTGTTTGTTTCTGACTTTCTGTTTAAACCATTTCATTCTTGTCTCTCTAGGACACCAAGAGGACACCCTGTCACATCCTCCCACGCCTCCCTGGGTCGTCACCAACAGACGTGGGTGAGCAGCCAATTAAGGCTGGCACCTGTACATCCTTTGGCAGTAACGAAGCTCCTGAAAGAGAAGCCAGTGGGGCTGCGAGACAGGGTCAAAGGTGAGCGGAGCAGCCAGGTACCAGTGACAGCAATCCTCACCACGAAGACCAGGAAGAATCAGCAGGATGTGGGCATCGTGGAGGTGACTGAGAACCAGATTGGCCTCACTGTGTTCTGGCTCTTGGGTTGGAATATGACCTTCTGCCGGTGAGCCAGCAGGCTCAGTAATGCATATGAGCATGCTATTAGTATTTATTTAAGTACTCTTAGATCAATTCTAATGCAGAGAAGATATCCATTCGAACACGTGTCAGACGATCAGCTCGGCTCAGGTCCAATTCTGGCACCGGCCGCAGTTTCAAGCGGAATGAAACGCAGTCAGAGAGGTGTGTACGTTCCTATTCTGAGCCACTGACCGTCAGTATCACAGGCCGTCCATGCAACATGGCTGTACCTCAGTGTCACCGTGTGGGGTTGACCCCCTGTCACCCTGCCGGCAACCCATTCCAGTGAGCGCAGAGCCAGATATACAGGGAACTAATCTCTGGATGTGTTTATCAAACCTCTCTGAAAGGCTTTCCCTTACTACAGGACAGATGCCCCCTAGCTGCTGATAAATGGTAATTACACCCACTGGTGTTATTCAATGGAATGAGAACTCAAGGTTTGACATTCCCTCCCTGTACCCAGTGAAGAATCAATGAAGCTTCCATTGCTGGCATAAAAAAAAAAAACCCAAATCTCTCATCCTTCGATCTGATTGTAACGAAGGGGCCTGACAGGACTGTCTCATGAGCTTTACCTGACAGGGGACACCAGAAGGCCCACTCCACAAAGGGCCTATCAGGCCAGCACCACGCCGCCACTAATCCAGCTCGAAAACCCAACCATTTCACTAGGAATTTAACAATAAAAAGAAGGAAAATCCACATGCTAAAAATAATAATTCCCTCATGATGGTAGTCTTTGCACATGTATGCAAAATCCTCATTAGGCTTTTCAGCCTGACAGCTCAGCCCGTTTGTTTAGGAGTCTTTGAACTACACTCACGGAGCCCCAGAAACAAAGCGATCAATTATTTGGCACCTCTCCCGCTGTCAGAGTTTTTGATTCCCCAGTTTCTGGCTGCTCGGTTTGCCCAGGAGAAATTTACGTTGTGCAAGATGACGGCATGGAAGTTTAACTCCGGGTAAGAGTCCCAGGCAGAGACGGCACCAGGTAACACACCAGCATCGCCAACACCTACGACATGTTACAGCCCCTTGTTCAAAAGGACAGCTAATTTACACATCCCAAAATAAAGCTCCCGTCGGATTAGATCATAATCCTTCCTGACAGCGGGATAAAATAAAGATTTCTATCAAATTCAGCTTTGAGACGCAGCCAAACAAATCAACATGCAGCGACACAATGACATTTTTATGGTGCCAAGAAGCCACTGGAGACTATCACCGATTCGCATGGCATGCTAACTGCAGTGCTCCTCTGTAGACATTAAAGAGAGGGCAAATCTTAAGTTCATTTGTCATGACGGGGGGGCCCTGTTTAGGAGGGGTGACACGTTTAATTAAACAGCTGGGAAGGAAAGAGAAGAGCATCTTTTACACAAGGGAATGACAGGAAAACAAAACAGGAGTGAAGTCAAAGGGGCTTTCAGCTCAGAGTGGAAGTGGCATTCTGGGTAATGGGATTGCCTGTTTTCTGAGTCCTGACTGTCTTAACTCCAAACTGGCCCATGGGGGTTAGGGTTGGTCAAAGTCATCCGTTTCAGCGACATAATTACTCTTCATTTCCTAACGATCAACGCCGCCTACGGTAACCTGCTTTCGCTTTGGGGGACAGCAGGAACAGGAAAACGAGACGCACTTGCAAGAGGTTTGAAGTGAGGGTCGGCTGAGTGGATGAAGATATGGCAGGAACCAGGAGGAGCAGCTGATCAGTTATAGCAGGAACTTTCTGGGAGCTTTGGGTTCAGGGAGGACGTGGAAACAAGACCAGGGAGCCTCATTTATTATGGGATGGGCAGCAATCCAAGGTCAGGAAAACCCATGGAATAAACCACACCACACCTGGTAATAATCTTCCAGGAATGTCACTGGTCACCTGACCATCCCACGCTCCGGCACGGAACAAGTGATCAGACCCAGGAGTCACAGTTCTAGAGTAAAACTCGGAGCAGAAATGACCCAACCAGCAACATCCTCGAGTGGTTCACAGGGGAGTAGTAAGGCTATAGTCTGGCTGCTGTCCTTTGGGACAGGGTCCCGTGTTAGAGGTGACTACCTGGGTACAGGTGTGCCCTCCCTCCAGTGGCCTTCATCATGACTGCGGAATGACAACAGAAAAAGAACCCAGGATCATGTAGGAAATTGTAATACAAATGTGATCAGCGTTCTGAAGAACCGAAGAGGGCGGACTTAATTATCAAGGCCTTCATGAAACATTTGCTAATGAGGACAGAGTCGATTAAGGGGAATTTCCATGCAAATTATTGCTGCCTTGCAAGTTAGGAGTGCGTATTAAAATGGTATTAGAAGTACGGCTGCATTTCTGCCACAGGCTGCAGGCTCACCAGCTTGCACACCGCAGTGCTGCCGCCCTCCGATTTGATTCCGCAGACAAAAAAGCGTAAACTGAACCGTCAAACGAGGCAACCTTTCGAAATGAGATTCCGAGAGCGAATTCAGTTAATGGGCGCCCAGCACCCTGAAAGCTTGGACCTACGGCCCGAGCGGCCGCCACACGGTGAGCACCATCAACACGGATCTGAAACAGAGTGAGTCTCCTGCCTCGGCCATTCTACAGATGTGCTGGTGGTTGGAGGAGGACAGGAAGGGGAATGAGAGCGAAGAGGCAGAGGAACAAAGGAGGCTGTACGCACCGAGAGCCCTCAGCGTCCCCCTAACAAGGGTGTAAACACAAAGCACAGCATCCCGAGAGCTGCATTTCTCTCGGTACTGCTTTCATGAAAAGACTCCTCCAGAGCTTCCATCACGTGAACGCTACACGTACACAGACCCTCCTGCTTCCTCGAAACCATCCAGCCCTGGTCCCGTCGTCTCACTCCATCCCCTCATCTCTATCATCTTGAAGCGGTAAATGTCAGGGCTCTGGAAAGAGAAAGGTCTGATTGCTTACGGTGGCATGGCACAGAGAGAAGATGGAGGCCCGAAGAAGATGGCACGCTTCAGAGAGGGAAAAAGTGTGTAGCACCTGCTCCACCCAACCATCCAGGTTTTTCCACAAGGACCCAGAAGAAGTACGCCAAAGAAATGGATTTACCTCCATTAACACACCTTCGCCAGTATGACAATTCAATTTCAGATGAAAATTGCTGTGGGTCAAACCACGTCACCTGGCCAGGGAGTGTAACAATAATTTCAGCTAAACACATAATCAGCTTAAAAAACTCTTTAAAATGGACCTGAGAGTAGAGGCCTGAATTTTACACAATGTCATGTAATAATATATTGCATATCTTGTTTTTAGTCATGCTCTCAGAACCAAAGAGTCATGTGTAAGGAGAGAGGCTGGCCTCGGAGACGGTCATTTAGTCTCGGAGACGTCATTTAGCCTCGGAGACGTCATTTAGTCTCGGAGACGTCATTTAGCCCTTCTGCAATAAGCCCATTGTGTCACAGACTCAGATTTTCCCCAAGGCATGTTCTGTGGCTGTCGTCGCTCTTGTCAGTAATCACCACGGACACCATGTCTGCCATTACTGTGGCCACCTGGGGCTCCGTGCCAACTCTCAGCACATTTTCAAGTTCTGGTGCACACCATGTCCCGGGTGGGGCACCTTGGCAGTGAGAGTACCCGTATTCCACCCTCCCAGACATCCACTGCCACCCCGGTAGTAAAGGACCTCAAGAGAAATCGGGAGTTCATGCGTCTGCTCACAAACTGCAGGTCTCTGCTACACCGCAAAATCAACGAGAGTCCCCTTGGCAGAGAATTACCCCCTCAGAGACCTGTAATCTACCAGCTGCTGTGGCTGTCAGGGCCAGACCCATTTGGCGGCCTCTGGGAGGGGAGTAACGCCCCAGCATTAGTCACCGTGTAACTGCGCAAAAGATTTCAGACTATTAGGAAGTGTTTACTGCCACCGAGGCCACTCTGAGCAAAGCTGCGGCTCTGAGGAGCAGCATGGAGCCGTGCGAGACAGCAGGTTAATAGCAGGGTGATGGCACAGTGATGTGGGTTTAAGTGCGTGTGGAGCCTGTGAGGGACAGAGGCTTCGAAAGCATGAATAAAAGCACAAGGATCACAGAGCGCCCACATGAATGGAACATGGGTCAGGCAGTGGAGGGGAAGAGAGCTCTGTCAGCAGGAGGACACAGACCACCAGAGTTGTGCTGGCATTTGCTGAACATCGCAGCAGGACAAGACACCACATACTGAGCAGGAGGAGCTGGGAGACGGACATCCCCTTGGCAGGGGGTGGTCTCCTAATTGATGCTGCTGCCTAGTCTGCCCCAGTGGCTTGTCCTGCGGTGGGCCTAAAGGTCAATGTCTTCTCCTGCCTTGGCGTACTCCTGCTACTCTATACTCTGAAGCAACTGATTGCTAACAGGCACCAGCTGTGGCTCCTCCCACATTTCACCCCAGTGTTGTGGAATGCAGGGACCAACTAAGGGGAGCCAGGGGCCTCTGGTGCTGAGGATCTGGTGATCAGGGAAGAGTGGCACCTCAAGATCATCACAGCTCTTTCTTTGCGAAGGAGAACACAGGAGAGCCTGTGAGGGGCCTGGACCTCATCATGAGGAGCAGTGAGCGTGTAAAAGATAGGAGAGCCTGTGAGGGGCCTGGACCTCATCATGAGGAGCAGTGAGCGTGTGACGTACAGGAGAGCCTGTGAGGAAATGGTAGGCTGTCTCCATAGAGTTGTGTGGAAAGTGCACCTCACCACTCCACTGCCAGTCTCAGTTCACCACTGAGCAGCCGCCTCATGTTACAGCCTCTTCAAATCCGAGAACACTTTAACAATGGGTTCAAAACCCCCTTTTCCAGTAACTCCTCCCTCTTCAGCTTGAGTGGGAACACAGCCCAGCTTCAGTGCAAACTTTAACACCTGCCCATGGTCCAGCTCATTTCAGCTGAAGAACGGGCGATTGTTACAGTTCCCAGGGGCACGAATTGGGGGCCTTGAGGAGCCCCAGTAAAAGGCCAGCAGGTACTGGGGGGCAGCAGTAAAAGGGCAGCAGGTACTGGGGGGGCAGCAGTAAAAGGGAAGCAGGTACTGGGGGGCAGCAGAGAAAGGGCAGCAGG
>JAACJT020000105.1:16809531-16833478 GCA_009936485.2 Gymnarchus niloticus | reverse complement strand
CAGGTACTGGCGGGCAGCAGTAAAAGGGTAGCAGGTACCGGGGGGGCAGTAGTAAAAGGGAAGCAGGTACTGGGGGGGCAGCAGTAAAAGGGAAGCAGGTATTGGGGGGCAGCAGGTACTGGGTGGCAGCAGTAAAAGGGCAGCAGGTACTGGGGGGCAGCAGTAAAAGGGCAGCAGGTATCGGGGGGGCAGCAGTAAAAGGGTAGCAGGTACTGGGGGGGCAGCAGTAAAAGGGCAGCAGGTACTGGGGGGGCAGCAGTAAAAGGGAAGCAGGTACTGTACTGTTGGAAAAGCTGAGGTGCAACAAACAAGATGATTCTTCTAGACCACCTGTCTTCCTCAGGGAAATAACAGGCATGGAATAACAGGAAGATGGCCCGACTTGACCTGACGACACAGCAACAATGACTTGACTGGAAGCCATGCCAGGCTGCTCGACATCACTTTAGCGTGAAAGCTGGATGAATGGATCCAAATAAATTATTGTGTTGGTGTCCAGTGTTGGAAGTCATGCTTGTCCTTGAGGAAGACAAGAGTGCCACCCTGTGGCTTTGGTTGGGGGGCTGCGGGCTGGTGACCAATCCAAGGATTATGTTAAAGAATTCTGCTTGTGAGTTCAGAAGTAAAATGTTCAATACATCCGCCATGAAATAAATCTATCCACTTTAGTCTGAGAACATAAGGAGAAAAATCTGATTTCAAAAGGCACCTGTGATTTTCTTAAAAGATGGGCATGAAGAATAACCAGTTATTTGAAACATGTCATCAGCACTCAGAACACTGTGGAACATTCTGTCTGTTTTAGTACAAGAGGAATAAAACGTCCTGATTGCTCCCACGTGAGACAGACGCCACAGACAAAGACACACCGAGTCCCAGCATGCCAATTTGTCCTGGGGGAGGGATCACAGCCTGGCATTAACGCATTCACTTATTGATGGGGGTGGGCAGGAACCATAGATGATGGTGGCCCAGGGGAAATAATTAAAGAATTTCACTAGGGAAGATTCAACGCTCCACCATGTCTTGTGCAGAGAGGTCGATATGTGGTTGAACATTCACAGATCTCCTGAAGTTCAGTCTGTGTGGCAACATGGATGAAGCTGACTGTGAAAGACAGCTTCTCCCTGGGAAGGGGGATGTGTCCCCCCTGTGGATGAGGGTTTTAGTGCGGCCCTGGGTGAAGATGCCAGAGTAGAAATCTTCGACGTGCCTACTGATCGAGGAACCAGCCACTGTAGGGAGTGAGAAATAAGTCATCGAGAGATTGTTATGATGTTTCCAGTGTTACTGGATCACCGCAGTGTGGTGGCGATGCCAGCCCATGTTCCTCTAGTTTGTTTCAGGAGATATCAAGCAAAAGGACCAAAATGGTTCATGGAGAACATATCTGCAACAAGTATCTCCAGTGTTTTAACATTCGCTGCTTCAGAATTCACACATATCTCTGTCTAAAGGAATACATCCATTGATTTACTAGATCACACATAGTATGCAGGGTCATCTGGAGCTTAGCGTACCAGGCTTGGGACTCCCTGGATGGGGTGCCAACCCATCACAGGGCATGGTTACCATGGGCAACTCATAAATGCCAATCAGCCTAAACCACATCTTTAGACTGTGGGAGAAAACTCAGAGCATGGGAAGAACATACAAACTCCACACCCACAGAGCAGAGGCAGGATTTTATCCCCCAACCATGGAGGTATGAAGTAACTGCTAACCATTGAGCCCCCTAAATACAAGCATGCCGTTTATAATTCAACATTTAGTGCTGGTTTGTGTGTCTGATGGCAAATTTAGCAGAAGTAACTCAGACAAAAACAGACACTCCAAGTGTGAAAATGACACATCCAGTGTTTCTCTGGAGAGTCAGGATACACAGCTTTGAGGGGTACAATACTTCCTCGCTTGGCCATCATGTGATCCGTGTTAGGGGGTGGCTGATTGGTCAATGCACACACACGGCAGCCAGATAAAGCTTGGGGAGACAAAGCGGATGTAGCTAATTTACCATGCTTGATGCTAGAGGGCAAGAAGTTAAGGCAAAGAGAGCAGAGGCTCCCCTAATGGACACGGGATGGAGGGAGCGGATTTCCATAGTAACAAATGGTGTTAGTCATGTTGGTAATTAGCATAACATTAGCATACATTTCTTGAAAGTGTCGGGTCACACAACGCCCACCGCCATACCAGTGCCACAATTCAAGATCGGCCCCCGCTTTCACACCACTGCTGGTGTTGGCAGGCCTCCAGTGGCCTTGGGAGAAAGGTGACCAGGGCTGCCTTGGACTGATCTGTTCCATCTGTCCCTTGTTGTCAACAAAATGAATACATTGATTTGCCTGCTTTGTTTTGGCCCAGTAAACTCAAACACCAGCTGGATGCCAATCCTAAGATCCCAGGGGATCTTCAGCAGTGGGAGGAAGTCAGGTGACCAGTCCGCGCCATCTACGATCATTTATCCATAGGATAAAACAGCTGAGTTTTCTCTTGCCAGATCCCCAATACTCAACCCTAGTATCCCAGGAAGCCCACAGATTGTTTCCCTTCCCCAAACTGAAGGGTCATTTTGGTTTTACTCCTCTGTGTTATAAAATCCATTAGCCCCAAAAAAGTTCCTGTTCCGTCAAAAGTTAATGGAGCCCCAGCACATCCACAGGACATCCTTGTATCCTTGCACATGGGTATCCTTCGTCACTCACAAACCCTGCTCCCCACGTGGGTATTTCCATTTCTGCCACATTTCCCTACTCGCCTAAACATTTCAAATGAAGTCTGCCACATGACTTCCACGCAGAGACTTTCTCGCAGCAACCATCTACCTCCGGTGAACACATGCAAACAGATGAACGGGTCTCAGGTGTCCATTAGCATGCATGTTAGCTACCCTGATCCCTGCTCCGCCCGGCTGGACCAGCAGAAGCGCTTGCCAGCTGATGTCCTGGGAAATCTCAGTTCATCAAGAAACTCTGTTATCTGGTGTTTGCAGTGCCAGAATCCGCATTTCGAGGCCAAAGTTTCAATGGCTCCTTCCATGCCGTTGCTCATCTCGAACAGGAGTGACATCACACCGTCCATTTGGTAAAAGCTGCAGGCTTTCTGCTGATGTTACCCCAGCTTGGAACCGTACCGAGAATCATAAAAAGCAACAGATGGAACAAGTGATGTACAAAATAAGCCAGCAATTCACGTCCGAAAGGCACCATTACACCCAGCTTCTGTTCCCCACCTACTCAGAAACGGTACCTTCCAGCTTCTCACCCTGTCAGAAAACAGCACCGTCCCCCTGTGTACCAGTCTCGTACGGCACCGTCCCCCTGTGTACCAGTCTCGTATGGCACCGTCCCCCTGTGTACCAGTCTCGTATGGCACCATCCCCCTATGTCCCAGTCTCGTATGGCACCGTCCCCCTATGTCCCAATCTCGTACGGCACCGTTCCCCTATGTACCAGTCTCGTACAGTACCGTTCCCCTATGTACCAGTCTCGTACAGTACCGTTCCTCTGAGATTTGGGTCTAAAAGCTACGTGAAACTTGACTTGCTTGTTGATCTACGTGCTGTGTGAAGTTTACCGCACTGTTTGTGCATTCTGTCCCCCTGTGGAATCTCTCCGAGCAAATAATAGGACAAGGTGTATTTTAATGTAATTAAGGGCTCATCTGTGATTTCCAGTTGACGAAGCACTCAACAGAAGTCTTTAAATGACTTTTCATGGAAGAGGAAGTAACCAGCTGATATTATCCCTCACTTGTTTTAGCCTGACTTGTTCCTCGGCAGATAGGATAGCGACTGCGATGACTGTTGGATGGACATCATGCACGTTGCTGTGTTGCCTTGGAGACAGCCAGAGGACCCCAGCTTCCACGTTGTCATGAGGGGCTGTTCAAGACGAGGCAAGTTGTCTTGTCACCTTGGAGTGTTCTGGAGGGATTTGGTGAGAGTCATCTGCTCGAGATGTAGACTTTTTGGCTATGTGTCACATGGTTGTGGAAATTACTGGGGCCACGTTACCGACTTGCCAGGATGCTTTGGGGTGTGATGAAAGAGCCTTATGCCATTTTACATGATCAGATAGAGGAAGAAAAAGATTACTGGAGTGAACTCTGTAGACCATGTCGCTAAGAGGTGGCCAAAGACCCCAAATTCCGTAGGTATTTTTTCATTTACTAACTTCTTCATAGTGTTTGATGCCATCTGGGCCTTACCCATCTCTTGTACGACAGTCTTTCTGTGCCAGGTAAACACAGGGCTTTACCCGCGCTTTAATTCCAATACATTCCGTGCGGTGATTAAAACAGACGTGCGGCTATGAAGTTTCTTTTCTTACAAGACTATGTCAAGCCAAGAAAAATTTGTTAGCAATGCAGAAGCTATACAGCATGTGCGGCATTGGACAGACGACAAACTCCCTGACAGCCAGGCAACCGCCAGCCTGTGTGTCTCAATGTGTTTCCGGGAATCTCAGAGACACTTGCTCTGAGTGGGCTGACGTTCGCCAGACCAAGAAAGTCTGAACAACACAACTGGAGTTAGAGAGAGCAGATGATAACATGACTGACCTCACAGATAGTATGTCACAAACCTCCACACAATTTAAACATGCCTCACGGTTCGGCCTACCCTTCAGCCACCAAACTGCACTGGACTTATTCATGTTTAATATGGGGAAGACAGCAGGTTAAAATGTTCTCTGGTCTTTCTGAAGAAAGGAGGTTTACTTCTTGACCGGGATTAAAGGATCGTGAGCTCTATTCGTACGCATGTCCACCCCGCATCCAGTTAGAAACTTCAGGCAGGTTTTCCACTCATTTTACTGATTAAAAAGGCATGTGAGTCGAATCACACCTTCAGTCTCCTCCCTGAGGAACCAAACAGAACCATCATGGCAAACTGAGAAAAGGAAGTACTGAGTGACTGCAAAAACATCCGAGCATCTACAGATGTAAACCACAGCAGCAGGTGTGGCCAGCTGCCTGCCCCCACGAATCACAGCTGACTTGCACTGTGTTAGTCCAGCCCCCATTTCCTCTTTTGGAGTCCATGTGACAGTGGGAGCAGCTTATATCAGCACATCTCCATCTCGTAGACACTATGAGAAGCCAAGCCCAGATATGAAATATCTGAGTAAAAATTGTGATAACATGACAAAAAGATAATCCACAGTAAAAATAATTATGCATCCAGTCAAAAGGGCACAAAAAGTGAATATAAAAATAACTCATGTTAATTACTCTTTAATCACAGGGACCAGACTGCCACAGTTTCTGCTTTTTGAAACCCTGGCCTTTCCGTAGAAGGTCAACGCACGATCACATGAGCTCTGAGAGCTGCCCAGTGTGTGAAATAAGATTTACCCCCAATTCAGCTGTAAAAGCCCTCTGGACCACGAGGAGACAAGCAGGCGGTAGAACTAAGGTGGAAAGGGAGAACTGTGAAGAGTAGGAGTGACGGGAAGATGGCTTTGATAATCAGCCACTTTTATCTGGTTAATTCCGTCTAAGCAGCCAGATAAGCCCCCCAAGCTTACATTCTCCCTCTGTGCCGGAAATTCAAACCCCGGCATGCTGCCTCTCTCAGTACATTAAACCCAACACCTTACTTTGCAGTAGAAAGACCATTCCCAAAGTAACTGGGAGGGGAAAGATAGCAAAATAGGAGGAGCCAAGTATGAAAAGGGAGGAGACAATAACAGCGTGTGTATCTGTGCTAAGGAATACATGCTGTGTAAACACTGACAGCCACAAGTCGCTGCTGACCAACGGTTCAGTTTTTAATGCTGTTATTACATTTACCGTTTACATACCTCCCAGCAGTAGTACTAGGGCAGCACTGAGCGTTCTCTACGGAGCTATCAATGAACTACAAGCTGTAAACTCGGAAGGTTTCTGGGGATGCCAATCACACCAACCTGAAATCGGCCCTACTGAAAATCTAGCAGCACCTTCACCTTCCCGCCAGAGGAGAGAACAAACTGGACCTCGCGTTCTCCAACATCTTTCACGGGATGATTTTACCCCCATCTTATTCTGGTAGGTCACATCTCTGTTTTGGTATTTCCCGTGCAGAGAACACTGCTGAAATGGACTGCACTGGTACAGAGGTAGATTACAGCTGGACATATTCAGGGAGGCCGACACCTACAGTCAACATCCTGACACTGAGGAGCACGCAGCCTCCGTCACCCAGTACATCAACAAGAGCATGAATGACGAAACTCTCTCCCAGCGCATCTCCACTCTCGTCAACCAAAAACAGTGCACTTTGGTTGAGGTTCGTCTGCTGCTGAAAGGCTGCGATGTCGCCATTAGATCAGGAGACAAGACAGCCCTTAGAGCAGCAAGTGCAAACCCGTCCCACGGTATCAAAGCAGCGAGGAGTTCATATGGGGAAAGAATCCACAACTATTTTCAAGATGACCGAGATTCGCAGCTCATGTGGGGCATCCAGGCCGTCAAGGACCAAACCACAGGCCTTTGATGGAGATACATCTATCCAAAATACCCTGAACGACGTCTATGACTGGTTTGATGTGCTGATCGACACACCTGCAAAGAAGACTATATGCCATGCCGTGAAAAGGGTGTTCTGTCTGACAACAGCGTAAGCGTGGAAAAGTCAGTCAAAAGTAAATCTACTCAAAAGCAGCTGGACGAGAAGACATTCCTGGTTAGGTGTCCAGGGAATGTGCAACCAGCTGGCAGATGTCCTCACTGACACCTTCAATGTTTTTCTGAGCTAGGCAAGTGTTTCAAGGCCACCACCATCGCACCACCATCGCCCGAGGTCAAGTGCCTCAATAACTACTGCCCTGCTGGACTCACACCTGTCACCATGAAAAGCTTCAGGATAGCTAGCTGGTTTCTTCTGCTTACTAAGTGCAACAATCTTTATGAATAGATAAGTCTGACCTGGGAAAGCTGGACTATAAAGAGAGCCTGAAAAAGTAATGATGCCCCAATCGAGACTGATTTTTTGCAAAGAAATTTCTAGCATACTTTTCATGCAGAAAAAAATATTTTTTCCAGCGTGTACAAAATTAAACTGGAAGCACAATCTGAGAGATGTTACAATTATATTCTAATGGGAATCTGTTTGCCCTTGTATGAAAAATTACGGAGACCTTAGAAAACACTTATTTTCTCCATGAGTCATGATTAAACTTCCTGTAATTCCATGGGAACATTTCCTATTGGTGGTGAGCCATAATTAAAAAGACATTTAGAAGTCCTGTCAGCCACTGAACTTGGGAACAGGAGAATGCTGTCATGGAAACGAAACATCCCCAGAAGTCAGGTTCTGAAATGTCAGATCCACACCCAAGCTGTATTCTCATGACGGACTCCAGTTCCGCTGTGGCCTTAAAACAATCTGTAATTAGCAGGAGAGGCTGACAGCAGCATTCATTAACTCCACAGCAGTGGGGGGGGGGGACAGCCTGTTTACCAGGGGAGCCTTGAGGGCCAGCTTGTTCGGCGACATTAGCGGAATGCTATATTCCCCCTGAACATTTGTGTGGGCACCACCTCACATGAATCCCCATGACCCTTCTGAAGTGTGTGGCACAGGGAGCAGAATGTCAGCTGGCACGTGACCCACCAGCTGTCCTTTGGAGTCGACGGCGAGTTGTTCCAAGATGAATGGTCAGTGGTACTAGGTGTGGCAGAGAACCATGATCCAGGTGCAGGGAGTGGGGGAAGGCTGAACGATGTTCGACACCTCTGATTTATCACAACATTTCAGAAGAGCAACGTCTACAACTTCTAATCCTGGTAAAATTTCGACTAAAAAGAGAACATAACCAAGCACCTCCAGAAACATTTAAATGTACTTTCGCACCCTCAGACCTGCTTAAATGCACCTCGAAGCCTTAAGACCTGCTTAAATGTACCTCTGCACCCTGAGATCCGCTTAAATGTACTTTCGCACCCTCAGACCTGCTAAATGCACCTTGACACCTTCAGGCCTGTTTAAACCTCCAGACCCGCTTAGACGCACCACAGAGCAGCTACTCTTTCGAAGAATCACTACAGTTCTCTCAAAGTGAAGTTAATGGTCTAGCTTGAGAACACTCCTGTTTGTATTTTCTCCAGAACTGCCTCTAATTACTAACTGAGTTCCTAATTAGGAATGCTGGCTGCTTTTTCTTTGTGCCTGATCAGGGGCAGATTAATCCGTGCTGTGCTCTCCCACCAAAGCACAGCCATGCCAAAGAACGTAAGGGCAAACCTCAAAGTGGGTTAGGCGGATGAAAATCACCCTGGCTCCTCCACTAAGAACCTGTACAACCATCTGCTCTCCACGGGAAAGTGGATTTACGAGAGGAAATATTCCATTCCTGTCTTTCAACAGCTGCTTCAATGATCAGCTTCCTGCATACCAGCTGATGGTGTACCAGGAAATAAGCAAGGCATGACGGAGGAGCGTATAGTTTAAGGTCACATCTTCTCTCCCGAAGAATTACTGAAGTGTCCAATAGCTGCAAGTCATGAAAGAGCTCAGCTCAGAGCTCCATCTGTGCCTTACAGCCTGCCATGGATGACTGAAGACACATGATCCTGTAAAGTGAACTTGACTTTATAAGAAAACGTCCTGAACACAAGCTGCTAGCCTATAATGACTTTGCTGGAATGTAAGTAGCATGCATATAGGTGAAAGTAATTGCTGTAGATGTTTCACAGTTTCTCAGACTTCCTCGTTTCAGTGAACACCAACATTGCAAAGCCTGGTTGTAAGGCAGTTTGTCGGTTTAGTTGACGGTGGTTGATCTTTTAAATAGTAATATTTAAAATCATCCTCTCTGCTGTTGACCCCTAGGGGGTGCTGTAGTGCCTCACTCCGACGTGTGTGTTCCTGCTTTGGTCTATCCAGACTGCACAGAAGTGACAGTTCCATGTTGAGAGCTATTTCATTTCCCCCATTCTGATTGTGTTTCACTCCTGTACTCTTCACTTCTCCCGTTCACCACGAACATGGGGAAATACCAGAAACCAAGCTTGGACCCGTCTTCCCAAACCGTCAACTTCACGTGGGTCCATCCCCAAGCCAGTCTGTCTTTCCCACAGTAACCCAGACCACCACACAAGACACATTCCAAGGAAGAAAGGAAAGCGAAAGACAGGTCATCAAAATGATTAACACGTATCAACAGACGAGAAAGAATCTGTCCGTTCCCTGGGTCAATCCTACATGAACTGATCAGAAGGTTGACTCCTTACAGCCCGTGAGCATCAGCCTTTTCTACTCGTCTCATGATGAAATGCTCCCGTCTGAAGGCTTGTTAGTCAAGCTCATGTTCATTGATCATTAAAATACTCCTTAATAACAATTAAAGGGAGGTAAGCTCTGAAACAGCCTGTGACACAAAGTCATTAATGCGAGGTGAACTACACCTGAGTTCCAACGTGACGGCCGTCCTTAAAAAGTAAAAATACCTTAAGGGCTGCCTGGGTGTTCGTAATAAAACACTGCATTATTTCGCAAACAACAGTAAACGATCTGATGGCTTATGACCTAAATAACAAATGTTACCAATGGCACAGACCCAATGCAATCATCCAGCTGACAGTCAAGCACGGTGGAATCTGCAGCATATTAAAGGCATCTTTCTCCTCAGCTGCGGCTGGGCATACGAGGACAGAGTAAAGGACAGAAAGATGCTACAGGAAGACCAGTTTCACTCTGATGAAGACCTTTCAGCCAAATAATAAACTAAAATAGAGGGCCGACGGCAAGAAAACCGATGTTCCCAAGGAGTGCGACAAAAGAGCTCGCCGTGAGTTTTACCGACGGTCTGTGAGTGACCCGGGGGCCCTTCAGAGAGCCGGAATAAACGGGCAGGATGCAGCGGGGTATTCAGTCTTGGGCTGACGTGGCTGAAAAGGTCAGAATGTGGCCAAAACCCACGCATTCTAGTTAAATCTCTTCTCCTGCTGACAGCTACTGTAACCTCTAACCCTTCAAAGTGCTAGTTTTGGATATTCACACAGTTAGCATAATATTTTTACACAGTAGGACTCCACAGGTATTTCTGAGAAGATATGATAATATGAAAGTTTAATTTAATTGCGGTGCATTTCAAGGTGCTTAACAATAGGTCCTTAAGTAACATAGGACAGTAATTTATGGCTGTCTTTTAGGTTTAGATATCTTTAAACGATTTGAAAATAACTAGACCTGATTTACTGATGACTGATTAAAATATTCCAGTCTACCTAAATGTTTAAACACGCCTGTAAATCATCCAGAATTCTCAGTAAATGATTCAGAGATATCGGTTATTAATAATTTGGCGTGCCGGGGGCAGTGTGTAAGCGAGCTTTTGAACATAGATGGTTCTTCCGTGAGAGAATCAGGGTGGGTGCGTGTTCGTGTGCGCATACGGCCTAGCATGTACCATCACAGCCCCACCCACTTGCCTGTGTTGGATGCGATCGTCATACACTCTGTCTCACACGGAACACGACCTCACACCCTGGCTGCCGTGGGCTGTGGTATCATCACCTCTTCCTCTCCGGCCTGGTGGATGAGAGCGATTGGATTCACGCGCGTTGGATGCCTGCCTTTACCATCTTCTATAACCACCATCTGCCTCCCTGCCTTAGAGATGCCCCCACCTTGGAGTCCTCCGCCCATCCTCGGCTACACCACCCGACAGGCTTCCCACATCTCTTCACACATAGTAACAGCTATGGCACTAAACACACCATCCATAAGAAAACTTTCTTGCGGCTGTACGTCTGCAGTGAATACTGTGCCAGGTTCATTAGCCGCGGCAGTGAATATTCCTTAATTATCGCTACATACAGACACGGTTTCATTCCCAAGTGCTCACGTTGTCTCAGGCACCCCGAAACAGAGAAAACCGAGTTTACTTGATGGAGTCATTCATTAATCGACAGCTTGTTGATATGACCACACACCGGCGGTGCTGTATTAGTCTGAGTGGCACCATGGGTCGGATCAGAAACAGCAAGTCTTCGTGCCCCCTCTGCATCGCCACAAACTGAGACCGTCAGAACCAGAGCCCAACACTCCTTGCACCAACACACTGGTTCACTAAACTGGTTGGCAACCTGGATGCCCCAAAGGACCAACGCCGCTCATTCTTGCCACAGCTCCAATTAATTAACAGCACTGGAGCCCTTGTTATGCAAGCCTGGGCACCGATATTGTTTAAGCACCATTTAACAAGGACCTCCCCCGAGTCTACTCTGAGCAGCTGCTGAAACTGAAGGAAGACCATGGAGTATGGAGAACAGCCTTTTAATGGAGCCCTGGCCCCTAACTCCCAATGATGTCAAGAAGAAACTGAAATTCCTCTTCCACTCCTCAGTGAAACGGCTCCCAAACGACCACGTCCACATTCCATCGTCATCTGCACACGCTCATTTCGATCGGCTGGCACTGCCAACCTCAAGCAGGAAGGCGTCGCCATACGTGGCATGCAGAGACGTCTCTTACGCTCACAGTGTGACGGGCGCCAAGAGCTACAGGACCTTTCCTCCACCATTTCTTTGACGTGACGTGAGGCACATCTCCTCATTGTGGACCTCCTCCAGCAATTTGCGGCCAGAGGATACACACCGTTCCTCAACAACTAACACCAGCGGCTTTGTTGCTCACTGGGTACGGGTGACATAGATAACCTGTCAACGAAATCTGTTAATGTTTACTGGCCATCGGAGTGGAGAGGTGACACAACGGGAGAGAGGTATTGACCAGTAAGCCATTTACTGTAATTAAAAAACTGTAAAAGTGGTCCATTAACAATGCATTTAAAGCAATTCAGGAGCGAAGCCTGTTTTGTTAAGTATTGGTTCCCATCCTCTCATCTGCAGTTTAGCTGGTCTGTTTTTCCCTTATCAGTAAGGTCACCTGGGTCTCATGATAAGGAACACGATTTCCCCCAAAGTGAAGGGTCCCTACCTCCCATACTCTGTTGCCCATCTGTGTTGTTCTACCCTCTCACTGTTGTTCACTACATTGTGTTAACGAAGATGTCCCACCCAGTGTCGGCCAGAGGAGGATGGGCTTCCCCCTTGAGTCTGGTTCATCCCAAGTCTTCGTCCTCCTGAAGGAGTTTTTCCTTGCCACTGTTCCCCTTCGCTTGCTCTCTGGGGACCTTTCTAACAATGCTCCTTGTTAAAGGCACTATATAAATAAAACTGAATTGATCGAATGCCTCTGCATTCCAGTCACAATGTAACATGGCTACCCAGAATGCCGTGCGGCAGGCTGGAAAAGCGGGGCTGTTTTTGTGTTGTGAACAGTTTAAACATGAGTTGCTACTGTAGTTTTTGTTACGTTTGAGAGATGGAGAACTACCGATACTTGTTAAAAATTAAAACGTCATTAGACGTGAAGAATGGATTGCATAGTAGTTTGGGTCAGGCTTGTCCCAGTTAGAGTCTGTGGGGCAGCTTAGGGAAGATTAAAAGAGCATCGGTCTGTATTAGTGAATCCTGAGCCTGTATAACTGAATTAAAATATGGCTTCTGGATATATCCCTACTGATCTATGTCCTCACCTCACTACAATATTTTATTAGCTGTATCTTACTCCGGCACCGTACAGCTTCTACTGTGAAACTGAACTCATTCTCATAGACCTAAAAGTTAGTAGAAGTTATACAGGCTAAAATGCAAATATAACTGCTAGAGAAACTAAAGCAATTTCTAAAGCAAGAGGTTTGTGGAAACTTTGAAAGAAAATGAGTCTTTTCTCTCTGCCAGCTCCAGAAATGGGCTCTGTGTGGTTTCACCGTTGAGTGTGGAGAAGCAGCATATGTATTCATCTTGAAAATAATCTTGAGTTGGTGCCACAGAGTGAATTTCAATGCCTGTGAAAGAGCCGGGGCAGAAGAGTTTAATTAATCCAACAGAGGGCCAGAAATGAAATAGGATGGAGGTCATGATATGCACTGAAGCAGGCCGCAGCTGCCCTGATTAGAGATGAAGAGTGCTGTGTTGACCTTTGACCTCCTCAGGGAAGAGTACCATTACTCTGACCTAGAAACGTTTAGCGGGTGCTTGTGTGGAAAGTGCAGGTGTTGCTATGCAACAGCTGCGGGGAGAAAGCCTCGCATCCGGCCGGTAATGAACGCGCCGAACAGCGCTGGGAACACACATTAAACGCGCTGAATGTTTCCCCTGCCCGTGATCAGCCTTAACCGCTGATTCCCTGGATGCAGGAGAGCAGACAGACTGAGCTTCAGCAAAACAGACATTACCCCAAGGGACTTAACCCTTCAATGAAGACAGGGGTGTCCCTGGGAGGAGGCGTGTCCAGAGATGATGCCCCACCCATTCAAGTAGAGCGAATCCTGGTTGCACATTGATGATGGGGGGCAGCTGCCTGGCTAGTGCTAATCAGGGGTGACCACCTTGGCGCCTGATTGGGGGCCATCGGACATCGTCGGGCATGGGTGCCTGCTTATTACACCATTCCAAGTGGGTGTGGAAAACTCCCTGACTGCTGGGTGGTAGAGGAAGAGGAGAGAGAGAACAAGGAAGATGACAAAGAGGAATGAGATTTCCATGGGCGTCTTGCGAACCAAACGATGAACAAAAACTCATGTCTCTGAAAAACAGACAAATATTGCCAGCAAATTAATTAATATTCATAAAAACACTGAAGTGAAGAGCAGAGACGTAAAAACAAAGCACAGCGGTAATGAACATGCATCCCAGGCAGGCATTATGGTTATTCTTCTGTTTCACATCAGAAAGTCAGCAGTACAGGGGCCACCATGAGGTGGCGCTATACTCACTTATGTGGACCAGCTCTGGGTTTAAGGATGCAGTGAAATCTCACTACGCTGCCATGGAAAATGACAACCATCCAAGGAGAGCTCAGTGCTATTGGGTGGAGATGGAACAAAGATGCAGAGGAACGTGGAAATGCACGGTAACTCTCCGTGTCCCAGCGTGACTACCAGCCAGAGCCTGCGTTCCTACGAGGGTTACGAAAAAGGAAGGTCAACAGTGAAAGCCGCAGCTCAGCAGCAAGGACACATGCTCCAGTCACACACGTGACATGTCCAAACATGCCTCCGTGTGTATCGTTACGGACCCCTACCTTCCACTGGGATGGCACAGACCCATCGGTCTGAGGTATCGGTGGGCTGCAGGCAGCACCCTTCCCGCGGCTCAGCATCAAGTCTCAAAACTTCCCCAAGCCCCTCCTATACACTCCGAAACTTTCCCTTCATCTAACAGAAGGCCTGCCCTAATTGAAACTCTGTTACTATGCTTTTCATGATTCCTAGATAGACCAACGGAACAGGCTGAATGAAAATGAATGAGGGTAAAAGTTCATTGGGACTCATCATCTGCTGGACTGCCTGGGTTAGGGTAGGTGTGCAGTTTATACGTGGACACGCTATGGTGGGTGGCACTGTAAACAAGGCTTTAATCTAGCTTTCAGAGTTATTTCCCCAGGAACAAAATTTAGCAACGCTGAGGAAACATCTGTTGGACCTAATATCCGGTTTTCCCATGTCTTCCAGCCTTTTCTGAAAAGGTCAGCCACTTTAAACTAATGAGGATAAATCTGAACACAAAATGTACATTAATTAACTGAAAAAGGTCACTCACGAATGACAGGTGGTGAACACAGACCCCCTTCTCGTGGTCCCGACCGGCTCCTCCACGGGGTTTAGGAACCACCGACGTGGAAACAGGGCGGCCAGTACAGCATCCCCAGAGAAGGCAATGCTAAAGCATCAGCCCTGGTTTCCATGACTACCTTACGCACCCCATTTGGACGAGTGATGTTCATCTCTGTCTGTGTTCAGACGGCAATTTTGGGCGAAACAAGAATGTGACAGAGGGATAAATGGTTTACTGCTACCAGGCATTTAACATCAGAGCAAAAACACATGCTTTGCTACACCCACAGCTCACAAAGGGGACAACAGGAGTGAAGGATAGTTCTCCAGGAGTGTGGCCTACAACATGCTAGCTACCCCTGCTGGTGTCTCGGGCAACCATAAGCCACTGCTAGTGACCAACGGTCATCTGTAAGAAGAGGCTGCGACTAACTTCACTGAGCTTTGTGTTGTGTTCACATCCGTGTTCCACTTTGTGTTCTGTTTAAGCGATGGTGGGAAGGCCATCATAACTGAACATTGCCACTGCCCCTAGGAAGCCCTCCGTATAGTGGAATGGAGGATTCCGAACAGTGATGGGAGAACAAAGGCAGAGGATGTGCAGGAAGAAGATGAGGAAGGAGAAATGAAGCTGATCAAGCAGACTTCCGGTAGAGCTAAGGCTCACAAGAAGTCTGAATCTCGAAGGTCTCATGTCAGCGTACAAGGGACAATCACAGCAAAAGCTCGGTCACCCTTGACAGATGCATTCTCCAAGTGTGGGATTTGGGGACGATTACCTGAAGCCCGTCTGTGTGTAATTTCACCTCAGAACTAACAGCAGAGGAAGCAGTGAATTTTGGTAAGACACAGGCAGGCTTGCCTGAGTCTGGCCTGATCCTCACTGACTTTCACCCACAGTATCTTGTCAGGATTGACACGGCCCGCTCCCTGCAGAATCCTAATGGCTACACCCTCAGTGACCTCCTGTTACACTGCTGGGCTTTGCCATAAAATCACCACCAAGTAACCACCTCGGAGAGAAACTCAATTTGGCTAAGGTTAGTTTAAGAGGCCCGGAAGGGATCGTCCCGTCAATGATTGCACCTCAGTTCTTTCTGTCTGCTTCTGAATCGTCCCTGTTGCCAGGGAGTAACTTTTATCATCAAGACCAATTTCCATATTTTTTGCACGTGTCGTGTCAAAGAATCCAAGCACGAAGATAAGAGTCGTTACAGCGTCACACGATGTTCCTTCCGGGCGCTGGATTTATCTCTGGAGTTCCAGAGCCCTTACATGTGAATGTGTACGTTAGCTGGAATTGTGTCATCTGCCAAATGCTCTCTGATATTTGTCCAGAGGCGAAAGCTGGTTCACTTTGATCTCCAAGACAAAAATACATGTGCTAATATTAATGTGGACGGAGTGGGGATTTAACTCAGAAAGCCACATCGTTTTTTCCCTCTCATATTCCACCGACTGATGCAGTGTGAAATGTAATATGACTCGCTTTCCACAGTACAGTTCACAGGTTATTTAGCCAAAGATACACGCGGTACACTACACCAGCCGCAAGAAGACATCGCAGGAGCCCAGAGCTGCAACAGAAGGCTGTAACTCGATTGCCAAATACAGAACACCAACATGAATGAACCAAATAACTTGTGAAATTCTCCAGAGTACACAATAACGAAGTAGAGGGGAGCAGGTTAAAGCATGTTATGACGTGAGACTGCAGGCTGCCCAGTCACGCCAACACCACCCGCTCGCTACGACCAAAATGCCTTTTAAATCCCGCTTTCTCTTTGATGACCAAGCATTCACGACAGCCCCTTGAAGATGCTGTCTCAGCACGCCAGCTTCTCAAGCGACCTTAAAGGCCTGAGAGAGGGAGAGCGTAAGTAGAATGAAGTCTCCCCCCATCCCACCCATAGCAGTCATGACCACAATTTTTCACAGCATTTTGAAAGCCCTCCTTTCATCACTTTCATAGAAATCATGGTCATATGTCAAGCTAACTAAAGACCGTCTGGAAAGTTTTTCTCTGGTACCATGAGGTCGCTAACAGTTGGATTTGCTCTTCACTTCTAATTATGTGTATCTGGAGGACCGGAGATATCTGTCAATTAAGGTGACATTAGGAAGTAATGCAAGTTCGTGAACAAGACCACTCACATCAACCATTTTGATTCAATTAAATCCACTAGAGAGTCTGGATTGCATTAAGGGACTGATCACCATGGAAACGCCAACTCCACAATCCCAAAAAAACAAACAGCCCAGAAACAGGACTCAGTGCAGGCTTTCCGGAACAGCGGTGCTGTGAGACACCACCTGTGTATGGTGGGTAGGGTGAGGTGTTACCCCCCGAACAGACCAGCTTACAATGAAGGATGATGGAACACTGCAGTAAGCTGTCTAGGTCAGAACTCCACAAGACTAATGTGGAGATTTCAGTAGATCGGTTTACGTTCCGGACGGCCTCTGATCCACCCGTTCCCAGACCGCAGTCAACACTCCGTATGGAATCCATTGTGTGGCTGCCAGGGAGTACGGCTCCCCGAGACCTGCTGGTCGAACCCAGAGCAGCCTTCCTGTTAAGGTGACACTGCAGTCTCACGGAAAAGGGACATCAATGTGACGACTGATTATATACTGTCTCAGGCTAACTTTAAACAGACAAACGCTAAAAATGTTAGCTGGTGCTAAAACAGTGACACAGAGGACTGTGTTTCAGAGACAAGCGCATCTCCCACCAAAAAGAGACGTCCAACGAGGCGTGAGCAATTCGAACCTTGCTCGGAGACGCTCGTCACGCTCCGTGCCGGGACAGCCGCGTCCATTGAGTCGGCTTCCACCGGCAGCATACAATGTCGTGATGCTTTCAGGAGAGCACATCTGGCTAACAGGCACATCTGGGCGAATACACAACTATCAGATGAAGATAAAGGACACAACCGCTAGTTCACTTGCAAGCGAGTGTGATGTGGGACTTTTTTTCTCGGCCCTACATGGACGCAGACCAGTGACAATCGGCCAGGTTTCTGATGTTCTCCCAACAGATGCGGCCGCTTACGAAATCAGAGACCTGACAAGTGTTTCGGGGAAGTTGGCTCCGAGACGCTGACGGTTCTCAGAAACTGTTACAAAGACAGATCCGGTGGACCGAGCCCAGTGCATCTACCCCTGGATCGTCATATTAGCACTGTTAGCATTAAAAGGTGGAAAACATTAAAGGTGGAAAACATTCTATTCGTGAGGAGTTTCTAACAGTGTAGGTGTCATATTTTTGACTGAGGTGAAGAAAAATAAAAATTCAATTACAAACCTCTCTAAAAACCTGGACCAATTTGCTCCAGACAGACCGTCTTGAATATCAGGGACCGCACGTTTAAAGAGGGGGAAAAAAAAAAAAAAAAATTACAACAAATTAATTGTAGTCTGAAGACTAGCGGCCAAGAAACAAATTAAAGGGGTGACTCAGAATCTGAGGCAACTGATTAACCTTGCAATGTACCTGAGATAATTCAACAAAAAAGTTCACAGCAGCTCAGAAAAATAGAATGTCCTTTCTCATCTTCCCTCTATAAGCAGTGTTTCTTTTCCATTTAACGCCACCTTACCGGTGCACTTTCAGCTGGGTTAGCCATCTTTCTGGCCTGCTGCACCACAAAAATGGAAGAGAATGAAGCGACTTCACCAAACATGTTGTCATTAGCACCGGAAATTGACTGTGCTTAGTTAGAGAAAGTCATTCCCCGGGTGATGTGGACAGTTATTAAACACTCAGTACATTCAACCATCTTTTTGACACATACGGCCCAGAAACGTTAAGCTAATAAGCTTAAATACCCCATTTTCCACAGCTTTTTAAAGGCGTCTATGGTGCCGCCGAACGGAAATCCTTCGGCCCCTCAAAGCGCAGAACTAGGCGTCACCTGTTTCCACGAAAACCGTGGCATTAATATGCTACATGGTTCGGTTCCACAGAAAAGAGGACACATCTTACTGCCTGAAGCAGCCCGAGAACAGCGTTTTCCTGGGATGGACCGAGGAATCGTGCCCGTGAAATAGGGCTTTGAAGAACAGAGAAATCACTTCTAACCTGTATGGACTGAGAGGTGGCTGAAGAATCACCTTAGGGTACTCACACTGACCCCACCACGGTTCACCGACAAAAACTTGGACTTCCTTTTCCAGGCAGAGGGTGATAGCAGGTCAACATCACTTGTTAGCCAGATGCATGACAAGTTGGAGATCAAACCCCTGGACCTTTCGTGGCTCTCACTCAGAGGCTATTAGTGAGAGAGGTATGGACGACTTGGTGACACGAGCTGAAAACCCCCAAACAGGAGAAGCAGAGTCACATTCCTATTTATGTAAATATCTCAGGTCCACTACCACCCTGAGCCTTCAACCTTCTGCCTGCATGTCATAAGAAATGGCTCAGCCCTTACTGGTATCACTGGGAACCCCTCAACAAGAGACAAGAGAGTGGCAGTAAATACTTTGTAGAAAAGATTCTACCTGAGCAGAGGGGCAGGAGACTACGACACCTGTCTTCCACGTTCTACATCTACCCCCAAACGAGGACGGTTATGATGTCACACATAAGGAAAGCTGGCAGATGCTTACAACCCCCGCAGCTGCAGGAGAAGGCCGACTTAATGAGCCAAGCCAACGACCACCACCTGTTGTCCTGGTAACATTCCTCTGGGAGCACCATCGGCAGAAGATATGGGAGGATACTGTGGGAGAGGGGCAGTGGTACGGCTCTCATCTGTCCATCAGCCACGGATGCCTCCTCTACCCACACAGAAAGGGGATCCTTTTGTCCATCTTCATCTCGTCACTGGGCAGCTGGGCTCATGCTGCACAACTGGGATGGCTGAAACGATGTACATCACCTGAAGAATGATGCTCAGAACAGGAGTGAGGGGGGAGGCAGCAGGTTCCTGAGAATGCCAGGGGATCTGTACATCGTATCAGCTGCTGTAGGTACAGGAGCAGCCATACTAGATGGAGAAGAGGCTCACACCCCCATCAACACGCCATCCGAAAGACTTTGCAGGCAATAAGGAACTCGCAATTTTAGCCATTTTTAAAGCTGTTAATTTCTGCTATAGACGTCCAGATCAAGTTCCTTTTTCAAAAGGACAACAGAGATTCCTCCTGGGATTCTAACTAGAGGCCATTTCCTTAACCACGACACCGGCTTCTTGAATAAGTTCATTACAGCAGTGCCGTTTCGAGCTGATGACACTGTCCGGCTCAGATGAAGTCACACCCACACTTCTGTCTCCGTCTAGGCATTTGTTCATTCAGAATCATCAGTACCGCCAAGTCACCATTTCGTTCAACAATATTGTGAATTTTTTAACATTAACGGCATTCCTTTACGCATTTATCACCCCATTAACGAATTGCGCCCATCAAAGCATCGCCTTCCCCTTTAAGAGCTTCAGGGGTAGTATGCCATATCTAGAGGGTCACTTCTTCCTGGTCTGATAGGGCTCACGACACTCCTGCAGCCACCTGGATTCAGATCTTTAATCCAAAAGAAGACCACAGCCATGGTGCTGATGACAGGAGCATACTGTGGGAGAGAGAAGCGCCCAATACAGGAAAGGCGAAACTTTCAGCTTCGTGGTTTAAAATGACCTACACCAAGCCGCCCGTTCCCAAAGCCACCGACGAAATGGGAGAATTCGGGCGATGACTAAGGGTCACTGTCATCAGTGTGCTGTGTTTTGGACCTTGCAAAACGCACATGCACCACTCAGCCTGTGATCTCAGAATCAGAATCAGAATATCTTTATTGTCATTGTAACGGGTACAACGAAATTAAGTTGTAATCTGAATATCGATTCGAAATCTGAATATCAGGCAGCTACAGCTACGGTAACAGCAGGTCCAAACATATATGACGGGTCTGTAATGCTGTCAGGCTCATCGTTTATTCATGATTAGGTTAATCTAGGTGTTCACTGACGTTTTCTACAGTGTCAGTGTGTTTCTGATGTTTCAAGTGATGATGTGTTCAAATCCTGTTTTCAGAAAAATGCCCTCTGGTGGACAGGTAAAACTTCCCATTTCTCTACTTCCTCTGTGGGAAGGGAGGGAACACATAAGAAAGAGAGCAGAATGGGCCTGGAATGGTTCGTTTTCTGCCTGCTTAACAAAATCCTGTGAAGTACGGTTCCTACTGGGGAATTAGTTTCTTCAACATGAAGGACTGGAAAAATTAATTCAGGATTGCAAGAAGCCCCGCATTTTATGCAAGGATTGTGTGTGCATTTGGAAAATCCTGAAAATACTGCGATGAATCCTTTCGTATTTTGGCAGTGCTTTACGTGGACATACAGCTTGGGATTTGTGTAGTTTTTGGAGTCAAAGTTTTTCTTATTTGTTTTATTTTTTGGGGGAATTTTGTAGCGGTTTATGGGGAACCAAACTGGACTCTAACGTGGACTTTGTTTTAATATTACTGTGGTCAACAAAACTTTGTTCACACTTTGACATGGCTATATTAATCATAATGTAAACCCTCTAATATATGTTTTACTTAATGCATTCTGCTGTAGAAGGCGATTTTGGATGTTCCTTTACTGGGTTCCATTATGGCAAGAGCAGACCTTGAACAAATGATACCAAAAATGCATAACCCCAGCACTTGGATCTAGCTATCGCTCATGTGACACCAGCTCAGGCAGCCACATCTCTGATTTTTCAGCATGAATATTTTACAGCACGCAGCAAAATTAGTCACCTGCTTAACGGCTGATCACAAACTCATCTTTCTGGCCTATTTAAAAGCAAATAATTACTGTTAATCACTGTCATTCAGCGAAATGAGGAAAAGCAGTGGCATTAGTGAGAGGGTGGGTGACCTCTGTGGGGCCGATCCGCCTCGTCATGCTAGTGATTTTGACCTGCGGGGTTCCGCGGGAGGGTGTCGTCGCTTTATACTTCCTCCCGCCCATCACTCCTAATGGACCCCGGCTTGCTCCTCCCATAGATCCAGAACCTAGGATCATGTGGTTCCTGCTGTCAGCACAGAGAATCAAACAGTCCAGAACCACAGAGGAATTTCTGTTTGCACAAGCCATGAGAAAGCCCAGCTCTGCCAGTGATCCCAGTGCTTGCGACACTCTACCAACAGCCACCAGTAATTTCCCAGCTGCCCCAAACTCTTTATTAGCAAGTACTTCATTAGTGGGACAAATTTTAACAGAGACTTAAGCATAAATTTATAGACTATGTCTCTTTTAAAAAAATGGTTGTTCATCATGAGGTTTTTGAGAGTTGCTATTATATGGGAGGAACATGGGCAGAGAAGTCGCTACATGCGTGTTTGGGTGTGTGCTCCACACGCCTTTTCTGAAGTGTGGTCCTCTCACTGTGGCTCTCAGAGACCAACCACTTGCTGACTCAACTCAAGCCCCAGATCTCTTCAGCCCAGGGGTGCGTCTTCCTCCTGAGCACCTCAAGGATGCTCATCACCTGAACAACCCATCTCACGCCATTTACGGACTGGGACCTTGAGCGTAAACAGGAAACTACTCAGGCCGAAGAGCACAGGACATTAGGAGTGTCTCACCACACCACTGTGCTGCAAATGAGTCTCACTGATTCGCTTTCCTTAACATCAGCTTGCCGTTGATTTGTTATCTTCTAACCAGCTTCTTGCTGATTCGCTCTTCCCCAAATATGCTCAGTACGCATAGTTTGCTTCTAACCTGATTCGCGCTTCCTGTAACCTGCTCAATGCTGATTGGCTCTCTTTCAGAACTACTTGCCATTCATTGGATCACCTGTAATCTGCTCAGCACAGATTCGTCCACCGTTACTCAGGCCCAGTGCGTTGGGCGTACAGCCATTCCACTAACGGCAACACTGACAAAGCTGGTGTAATTGATTTTCATCATACACATGGCACTTAATCAATGCTGAGAGCCTGTAAAGTGTGGCATTTGCAGCTTGCCATAGCTGTTTTAATCGAGGGGGTGGATCCTTCCTGCTTCAAAGAGGAGCTAATAATCCTTCTCCTTTTCAGCTCGGCACTGTGGCCTCCCTCTGCTTTGTCAACGAAGGGAATCCGAACTAGCAAATGTAAACAGCTCAGGTCAGTGACTGCGTCTGCTCTTCAGGCTTCAGCAGGTGTAAGGCCTCCCTGGATCCCCACTCACGAGACTGGCAGCAAGGCCAACGCCTCTCTCTGTCAAATCAAAAGGGTTACATCGAGCAGGGGTTACTGCGGCCAAGCTAAGGGGTGATTTGAAGCCCGTTGCACCGCAGGAGAGTGACCTGAGAAGCACTGAAGCCAGAACAGAGCCACCATCCCTCTGTTAGCACTACAAACTCAGCAGAATACATCAATTAAGAGCATATTAAAGAAGACATGCCTGACGCCACAGCAGAGCCGGCATCCGTGACCAAGCCGTAACTGACACGTCAGTGCTAAAACTACGTCATCAAACAACTACTCAAGGAGGACAAAAGGAATGATAATTAAGGCTAAAGGGTCACATGACCAGTAACAGGCACCTGGCATAGCATTAACACGCCAAACGGTGACACTAGGAGATGAGGGTGCGTGTCGAATCCCTCGGAGTTCGGCGTCTGCCGTTTGTTTGCTCATTAACTGAAGCAGGCTTGACTCCAAATCCATAAATAATGCAACATGCCTCAGCTAATTGAATCTTTTTGCGCTCCTTCCAGGGGCCAAGCCAATTTTCCTGTGCGTTTATTCCCCCATTCAGACACTGAGACCCCGACTCCCTGGCCCGAGCCCCTAATAACAATGATCGTGTTAAAGGCAGCCGGTGGATCAGCCTGGACATCAAAGCAGCAGGGTAAGTAATAACCAATAATGGAGCGTATGTGCCACAGGGATGGACACATTACTGTCAGCTCCTCCGTCATTATCCTACCATCGACCTGCCTCCCACCAACCCTCTACACCCACGGGTACCACCCACCAAAGGGGGGAATGCATGCATGCACACACGTGTATCAGAAGTGCAGCAGAGGTGATCTTCTGAGACCATGGCTAATCTGAGAGGTGCTGTGTATCACGAGGTCTTAAGTTAAAAATTGACGAGCATGGAGGCACACGGAGTATGATCTCGGCTCCATTTAATGTAGTGCAGGACAGTGTAGCATAGAGCCACTAAAACTACAGGACAGTGTAGTATAGAGCCACTAAAACTACAGGACAGTGTAGCATAGAGCGGCTAAAACTACAGGACAGTGTAGCACAGAGCTACAGAAACCACAGGACAGTATAGCATAGAGCCACTAAAACTACAGGACAGTGTAGCATAGAGCGGCTAAAACTACAGGACAGTGTAGCA
>JAACJT020000105.1:16784806-16799880 GCA_009936485.2 Gymnarchus niloticus | reverse complement strand
GGGAGGGTAATAGAAAACTCTGACATGTCCCATCTCATTATCGCCATGGCACCCAGGGGGGTGGATGACTTGTAAGCCACAGCAAGAGGATGTATCGCTTCCCAACAGTGCATACACTTTAGCATCATCAGTGGTAAGAAATTAAACTCGGCCTCTGAAAGAGGATAAGTAAGAAACGTGATGAAGGAGTTATGTTCACCAGTGTCATTAACATAACTTCAACTCTATAAACAATCATTATAATGGCAAATTTTGTGGTTGTGCAAAAATGTGGTTGTTGGATGCCTTAGAAAAACACAGGATAGTAATGAGCTCCACCAGAATTAGAACTCCCCCATTACCCTCTCCATTGGGGGGCGCCCTCCAGTTCAGCCACATGCCCAGTGTATCTAGGTGTGACACACTGAGAGGACAAACCTAGCCGATGACTTTGGCAAGGTTCTGGTGTGCTGGTGTAACCGACCATCGAGAAATGCACTGCATCGCTACTAAAGATCACGCTATGGTCTAGCTACCATACCTGAAGTCAAGATTCACTACCCACAAAAACGACCGGCCATAAAGCATCAGAATGACGTTCTACAGGATGCACGGGCCTGTAAATGGGCTGACTGGACCAGGTCCTTAGTCTGTTCGTGTTTTATATAGCCAAAGGGAGGATTTCAGAGAAGCCCTTGATGGTCTGGACTGTCAGTGGAGATGCTGCAGGCCCATCTATTATGGAGAGGAAAAAGACACCATCCGTCAAAAGCAGCTGAGTTGAGGCAGCCGTGGGGCTCTGTGAACTTGAATGGGTGGGGGAGAAATTCAGTCCAGTCGTAGCCCGCTGAACCCCCATGTCATGGGTGTAAATCGCACTAACAAGATCCACGACATGACACGGCACCGAACAGAAAGCTAAACACAACAGAACGATACAGAGTATCTTAACCAGCTGTAATGAGATTCGATACCATCTGATCGGAACCCTTCCAATGAAATTACATCACTGGAGATCTCGTAACGCATCATGGAACTGTCACAGGCACCTTCCAGATGAGGCAGCAAGCTCCTGACACAGCTCACTGATAGCGAATCGACACTCATGTCCATACGAAACACTGTTCGGACCACAAATGAAACTGAAGAAGTCTTATATGTGAAATACAGGATCTACTGTCAATCAAGCCTAAATTCAGGAATGTTTTGAATGTGGAACAAAGACTCATCTTTGGTGGTGGTTTTGGAACCAAGATGGATGCCAAGATGAACACCAAGACGGAAACTCTTACAGGACAACAGGGCATGTCTTTCAGGCAGCCTGAATCTGATGTATGGGGATTTGGATAATGCCTACGGCTTCTACAGCTCCCACCATCTGAAACCAACCTTGTCGACGAAAAGAAAGGCGGAAAAACACATGAAAACTTTGGATTCATGTCAAAAGACTTAATAATTCCCTCAGAGTTTATCACCGGGGAGGGTTTAATTGAAAGGCTGCCAAGCATGGCACAGAGTCTCTCAAGAAACACCAAGGATTCTTCTGGAACCGTGACTCTGCCACTCAGCTCCAGAGAGCTCTATGTGAGGACAGCCAAACATTCAAAAAGACTTCAGAGGCAATTATCTAAAGCCGAGCGTGTTTCCTACGGCAGAAGTAGGAAAGCTCGGGTGCCACTGCAATTACAGCGGATCGGCGGCCTGATGTGCAGCGCCCTCCATCGTTTTACGTGTGAGGCCCTCAAAAATATAGTGGGTGGGACGATCGCATACCGTCAATCACAGACCTTTTGCATAAACCCCACCCACTGCTAGCTAACGTGCTGCTGTGGCTTCTCATCAGCCATCGCTGGGTGGGTGAAGTCGTGGTGTGTGCTGAGATTAGCACCAGCATTCGGTCTTCTGTGAGACGTCTTTAAACCCCAGAGGTCAGGCAGCTCCTCCAAGCCGTGGTATTCAAGGGAGGAGATGTTCCTGACATGAACATATAGAGTTAAGTGTTTTCAGTGGGTCAATCAAGCTCAATACTTTTCTTTCTTCTTCATGTCCCAATTACATTTGCAGACACTTCAGTGGGAAGGCTGTCTATTACGTAACCTACTGTATGAGAAAGCTTCTATGGAGGGTATATAATGCCAAGAGGGAGACTGATGACCAGAGGTGTTGTTGCTGAGGCTCAAACTGAGACTGTTAGCCTACAAGGAGAGACCACTGCAAAATGTTCAGATGCAAGACGCAACTCTGGCTTTTGAACAACAGCCTTATGTCCCATGGTAGGACAGGGCTGAATGCACTAGTCAGAACCCAACCAGGACATGACGGTGTGCTGCTGGGGATATGAGAGGTTCGAATATGCAAACAAATGACCAGTGTCAGGGCAAAGCCGAGGTGAAGAAAAGTTTAGATGATGAACGTAAAAGAGGCCATGAATGAGGTAAGCAGGATGGTCTGTGACTGCAAGATTCAAATCCCAAAGAGCAGGCTGTTGATTCCTACAAAGCACAATGCTACTCCGTCCAGATGGACTGCCGTCTTTACACACCGCTGATTACGTGGAGATGCAGCTGGACCTCAGATGCCCTGCTCTCCCACCACGAGTGCTTTAAAGTTTCCCGATGTGACAGTATCAGCCAGAAGTCAGCAGGAAGCCTGTAGGGCTTCTTGACGTGCTAACGTGCATTGGGAAATACAGTTAAGGCACACTGACGGTCTACCCAGACCGCTTAAGAGATGATAGCGGGGAGGAAAAAAAGAGAGAGCATGGGGCGATACTGTGAGGTTTTAAAAGTAGTTATTTCCTGATACACACTAGGTGGCAGGGTTACCACAGTGAACTAGCGTAGCCCTGCAGAGTTTACTGGAGGTTAATGTGTGCCATTCTGCCCAATAAAGATTTATACTGACATGAAACAGTACGTTCAAATCTGAATTAAAGGCTTTGATAAAAACGTAGCCAAGGGCTGGCAGGAAAGGGAATTAATTAAACAGCTCTAGACAAAATGTAATTCTCATTTCTGCCAAACGCAATTGTTTGACAGAGCTGTCGGAAGCAAATTCTGACGGCCCCGTATTTAATGATCCCATTTAAGATGTGAAGTAGCCCCATTGGAAAGTTAAAAAAAAGACCACATTTCACAAGATGGTGTGGACAAAAAAGTAACAAACACAGCAGTAGATCAAAAATATCATTGTAAAAAGAAAACTGATGCAAAATTTCACTCTCGAGTTCATCACACAACAGGGACTAGCTGAGTTCAGAACTACTGAAAGCCCTCCCTAAGGTGGCTGCATGAAAAATGGCCCCCAACAGAAACATTGCATCTTCCTTCCTGTTTTCCACAGTTTCTTCTGGTCCAGCTTCCTTCCTCTGTGTTGTCCTTACTTTTTCAATGCCCTGTGATGGACTAGCATCTTGTCCAAGTCTTTGTAGTATGACTTGTACGCCCTAAGATGAGCGCTGCTGAACATGTGTGATTTCAGGAGAACGAGGTGAAGGCACCATATACCAGCTTATTTGGTGGTTAATTCTTTATGCACCCTGGTTGACGCACACATGCTCAGGTGCGACCTCCAGGCCTGGGGAGACAGAGAGGAAACTGCCGGAGAAGCTGGCACGTAATCCAAACGTAAGCCAAACGCAACACCGCAATGCGAAACACATCGGTTACCATCTTGATGCTGATTTTCCACCAAACAAGGCGACCCATTTTGTTTCTCGTGCGTGGATTGAAGTTGGTGAGGTCACATTGAATGGGGACGCAGACTGACAATGGTTTTTGACTAAACGGGAGTGTGACGTGTGTGTGAACACTCCCCTGACCTTCTCTATTGCAACAGACCTCAAATTTTCTGGACCTTCCGTTTCAAAACCATCAACAATGGTGCAAATGCAGACACCTACAGCGGGATTACGGGTAAAGAAGGTCATGCAGAACGACAATGGCAAGGAGACGGAGCCTGCACGCCATTTTTACAGGTCTGGTAGCTGCTTTGCAGCCTGATTTTACCCGGGTCTCACCAAATACATTTAGACTGCAAGGTCCCACCTATTTTTGTGATGCACCTTGGAATAACGACATGGAAAATTCAGAGACAGCACCACTGCAGTATAAGATTAGAAATCAATAAGTAATTATTTTTCCATTAAAAGCTGAGCTGCAATACAAAGGGATTGCACACACCACGAGGACGACGAGTGTTTGTTTTCAGCTTGCTTTATCGATTTCCCTCTTTAGAGCTCGCTCAAGGAATTTGCAGTGATGTGTCATGGTCACTGGTTCCTAGCACAAGGGGTTCACAGAATTGCAGGCTTCACAGCCGGCCCCCGAAGATGCAACTCACGCTGGCACTTAGCGAGCAGCAACACGACTCACATGCCTCTTAAAGCAGGGCCCAACGAACTGGGCTATGGAAGCAAATTGGTGATGAGGAGAAGGCAAACTACTTGTCATTGTTTTCAGGGACCCGATGGTGCACATGAAGGTGGGGGTGGGCAGGATCAGGATCACAGATAGGTCCTCTGACTGGATTTTTTTGCCTTGAAATGAAACTGGGCTGTGAAAGTACCATGTCTAACATGAATGACTGTATTACTGAGGTGATAATATTAACAGCAGATAGAGGACTGAGGAGAGAGGACTTTCACTACACAGTGCTGGAGGGCACCTAGACCCCTATTAATATAGGAACAAGTGGGTGGAACAGGAGGAACAACCCAGGAAAATCTACCTGCTCCTTCATGGTCAGCCACCCTCATCACAGTTCTTTGATCACACTGGATATGACAGAAGACTCCTAGCTCAGTAACCAAAATGAAATTCTATGAAATTCTCCAGAGAACCCCAGTTGAGATCAACAGTAAAAACCTTCAGCTGGAGATGTTTCTGAATCCTTGCATCTTAAAGAAATTCCGACCAAGACTCCTGGCCAATGAGGACTTGAACCTCCACTGAGGGTCAGTGGGGGTGGTTTCTATCTGATACCCTTGGAAGTTCCCCTTCAGAGGAGTGTGTCAGCAGGCAACAAAAGGCAGGATTGCTGTTGCTGTGAGTCCATGATAAGAAAAATTAGCACAGTTAGCAGACCTCTGTTGACCAGAACTCCCCAAGCTCTGGTGCAGAGGAAGAGTGAATGGCCCTCCTTTGGCCAAATCAGATATCGAACTGGAGACGAGGAGTCCAATTAGAACAAATGAAAGATTGGAGGCTACAATTAGATGCAACTTCAGTAGCAATACATTATACATTTCAGAGGTGCAGCTGGCCTGCTTAATGGAGCGAGAAAGACCAGTCAAAAAGCCAATAACGTGGACCAGGTTAGCCGGTGCCATTCCAACGGGGACTCTGTCCCCTCTATTGATCAGCTTTCTACACTCGTCCCCAGCAGATTCAGCCACAAATCCCAAGTTGAGAGAGGAGAATACCCTCGTTAAGCCAGGCGGTCCAAACATTAGCCAACGAAGCAGAATTTCCTTATTCTCTTTGCCAGCAGAGGTATGACCTTTGAACTTTGACCTAGGTGTTCATTTAAAGTTTCGGAAAGATAAATCCTATGTGCTCCCACATTTTGTATGTTATTTTTGGGTGCTCGTGCGTAAAAAAATCTAAAGAGCTGGTCTTCGTTTACCATTTGGTTTCAATGCCTAGCTTAGAGCGATCTACCCAAAGTGTCTTTTTATCACAAGTTCATTCATTTAGGCCTATGCAGCTGAATATTCTTACTGAGAAGGTACAGATCTCGCACCTGGTTGTAGCGGTAATCTTCTGGGGCCTTCTCTCCTGCCCAGGAAACACGAACAACAACCACCATGACAGCTGGCTGCTGTCACTTCAAATCCCAATGGTGTGAATTAGCCCCACGTGCCTGGTAATCGATATTCCGTCATGCATTTTATTTCAATCTCTGGACATATCAGCTTGAGATCAGATAAAGTGTGATGATCCCTCTTATCAGCCTGGGTGCAGTATAGTCACGGAAACAAGGACAACTGCCGGTGTTGGGTGGCATGTTTACCCAGTCTCAGTATCATATAACTCGTCTGTGCAGTAAACACTCCCCCAAATAAGGCTGGGCTGAATAACTTACAGAACTTGTATGTTTTTTTTCCCCTCTGGACACCACAAGTTCAAATTTTCGCCCCATGTTGGGGATCAGTGGAGAAGCCTGCTATTCGACAGACCTTTAAGAGAGGACAGTTTGGGACGGGCTTGGCTGGTGGTAGCCTAAGTCAGCCATGAACTCCCTGTCAGACCCCTTAAAAATGTCACGGACCCCCTGATGCTTCCCAGAAGGCCCAGTCTGCTCACTGGTATCCCACACACATCATTAGTGTCACCTGTCAATGCTGAGCTCTCCTTAGCAGTCCTTTGTCTCCGTGCCATGGTTACAAACATTAGACAAGATGTGTGACATCCAGGAGGCCAGGAAGACACATGTTTACATCCAAACAGGATGTATTTACTCAAAAATCAAAATCTTTATTCCTAAGACTGGTACGGACCAAGGTACTGGGACAGACCTTGAGATGTCACCACACCTGTCAGATGACAGTTGCCTAGTAACACAGTTACTCTGATTAGGAAGGTTATGCTAATTCCTGCTTTATTTGTCAAAACCCAGTCATGACAATGCTAGATGCAGCAGTTTCTCTCTGCCACATAATTCAGCAGGAGACTCTCAAGACGTGTTTACAAGAATAAGCTTTTTTTTTTTAACACGGCACAGAGTTAACTACATTTCCCCACAACTGGGTGGCACAAAGGAAGCCGTAAAGGAGGGATTTAACACAGAACACCTCCCATAATGTGAGATGACAGTAACAACAGAACAGGACGGAGCTTTTGACTGGATCACTCCTTGGAAGTTAGGGATCCCTCCGAGCAGAGCCCTTAGGTAGAGTCCAAAGTCTGTGAGTCCAGAGCAGAATAAGACAAACTCTCTAACAGGATCACTCGACGGAACTAAGGCGAGAAAAAACTGAGCCCTCCATCACACCTGCAGTGAAAAACCCCATCCAAATGCGTTACAAACATAACAGAAGCCCTTCTCCTCCTGTTCACCCATAATGATGGGAACGACAGGAACAGATTTGGCACTGCGGTCCAAACTAACCACCCCAATAAAATTGGGGCTTTGAGGAGATGACGTGCTCCCCAGCGTGGCATTTCCCCACCAGAGACCCCTTAAAAGCTGGCCTGGCTGATAGCTTAATCCTGCTGCCAGAACCCTGTCTTTCCAGCTTTGATATGGTTTTCAATAACAAAATCAAGTTTGAAAATGGATATCAAGGACAAAGTTACAGAAACAGCTTCCCCTCCCCCTGCTGACAGGTTCATTCCATCGCTCCCTGCCCCACCTTCGTTCGGACCTGATTACCGCCACACCACAGGATGCCAATCCATAACCCTGAGACCGCATTCTAGACAGAGGCTCGTTGGTGCCCTGGACATCCGTTTAATTACGGGACCTCCTCAGCCTTCTTGGGGCCCGACTGGTTAATCCGAAAGACTGGGCCACAGCCCCCTAATTGAGTAGACCGAATCAGCACATTGGGTGTAGTTCTGTAACCCTGGAGATGGTATAAGGTAACAGGTACATCTGAACTCTCTTGACAAAGATTTCCCATTGTCATTTTCTAAAAAAAAAACCTTTTCAAGTTGTCCAGATTTAGAATTGTACCATACCGCAATTTTGCATATATTGTCAATGATAATGGACCGGGCAAATTAGTGAGATTGGTGAGCTTGTCTCTGAGCGCACAGTCTCTCAGTTCTAGGAGTGATGGGTGACAGACAGACTGTGAGATCATCTGCCACGTACAAACACACCCTGTACTTTGTCTTGACAGCAGTCGCTGCTGAGAATGAGGACTCACGAAAGGTGGGTGGGAGGAAGGGGAAGGGAAATTCACACACTGACACTAAAAAACCTGCGCCCAGCCGCTGGAGAGAAGAACCCACTACCCCCTGAACCAGGGGCCACAGCCTGCGCAGACATGCTAGACATGCTAAACACAGCATACATTGGCAGACACACACAAAAAAATCTGATATTGGCAATCAGAAACAAGTGTGGAAAGAATAGCTTCATGCAAAAATGACTGCACCCACTCTCAATTATAATATGACATAAAATCTTTATAAATAGTAGGTGTTGCCCCTCCCCTGACATCTGAATTTCAGCATGCCAATCTAACTGCTTGAGATTGTGAGGCCACGGAGTGAGAAATCCAATATTCTACTTGCTTTCATCCAATCAGCCCTAAATCCCACACGCCCTGTTTGGGATTTCTAAGGACGTCCTGGAGGTTAAGCCTCTAATGCAGCTGTTTAATAAAGCCTCAGCTGTCTGATACGGTGCTCTGCTGGAGACCGGAGCGGTGGCAGGCTAGGAATGTTACACAATAACGGCCTGGCATCACTCCCAAATGCCCCGGTGTGGGCCGATTTAACCGACGTCTGTGGAGAGCGTGTGGGTGATCGATGTACAGTTCGACCCGCGTGCAGTCAGGGTCACACACTGTTTTAACCTCCACCCTTCCTGGTCCTGTAAAACCACACACGGTAAATAAACTCCAGAAAAAAAAAGAAGAAATTCTTCTGTTATTTAGTCGTGTGAGGAACACCAGCTGTGTAAGCATGATCCCAAAAGCCCTGGATTCCTAAGTTCACATGTGGACTCCTTTACTGGTATGTAGCAGGCAGACTGTAATCCCAGAAAGCATGCCAAGCTTCACACTATTCCACAATAATGTGGAACAGGTGAGACCGGGAAGCAGAGGAAGAGACAGGTAAGAGCAAAGTGACCCGTCTCTGTGCCGCTGAGTGGTCATGCTTGATCACGCTGAGCATCGACGCCACGTGATAACTAGCTGTCTCTAATAAGGTGGAAGACGGGCCTCCTGTGAATCATCCCACATCCAGCCCAGCCTGGGCTTTTTCACATTTGATACATTATCACGCTGATATGAAAAGGGTCTTTCCATTTTACCCATTCACACGGCTGGGTATAACAGCCATCATCATCCCTCCCATATTCACACAACCCTGACTTCCTCACTCGTATTCTCAAACGTTCGCACCTGCATGGACTGGAAATAATACAGCACACAGCAGGGAGGGCCGTAAGGGCAAACTGCACTTCATCACCCTAACGAGGACTCACCTTAACTGACACTTGCAAATTAAATTAAAAAATTCACTTAAAAGGTACGGAGAAAGGAATTCAGTATTAATTCCTCTTTCGAAGCTTATGGCAGCAGAGTCCTTGCATTTACAATCATCAGACTCATGGTGTCTCCTAAATTAACAGTCACTGATCTGTGTCAACAATTACAGATCTGAGGGCACCATGGAGGTTAAAGACATGGACGTGAAACCTGAAAGATCATCAACGGTTCCCTTGCTCAAGCCCCCTTCCCTGTGTTGCTGGATCATCAGTTCCCAGTTCTTCCGAGCTCACAATCCAATGCTCTCAGCCTTATAGTCCTACAGCCATGACCTTTCAACCCTGAAGGATCCTGTGGCTGCCAAGATATCCTGAAAAGCAGACCCAATCATCTTCCAAAGGAAATGCAAGGCACATCCTTTTTACCACTGACATGCCAGCAAACACAGAACAGCCTTCAACAGAATGGTTTTCTATTTTGTTGAACGGTGTTACCATTCAGGTAAACGTCCCCTGGGGTGCCAAGTAGAGGAACTGTTTATCCATCATGCTAACATGCTTTATGATGGTTTGATTGGTTCAGGCTTGGGGGACACCTGTCACACCAAGACATTAGGAGGACTGCGTCATGCTGAGAAACAGTTCCACCCACCACAGGGTTTGAAGCATCACTTAGTACCAGCATTGATTGGTTAGTTCAGGATACACCCACCCACCACAGGGTTTGAAGCCTCACTTAGTGGCAACATTGATTGGTTAGTTCAGGATACTCCCACCCACTATGGGTTTTGAAGCCTCATTTGTCCAATCACAAAACACAACCGGGGAGGCAAGCTCAAAGGAAGGGATATTAAGACCAGATAAGATCGACACAGATATGAGATTGTTATGTACAAGTGGGAACCTTCCGGAAAGGGTCACAAAGCCATGGCAGCAGAGAAAACACACTCAGCTTCTGCTCTCCAATGGGGAGTCAAGCAAGTGTTTCACCAGAATCCAAACTCAGGAGCTGCAGTTAGAGAACACCAGGGAAAGAAGCAGGCTGGAGAGAAAAACCTAGGTGAGATGTTCTTCAGTGTAAGCGTCATGGATGCCATCATCTTCCACGTTTCAATTTAGCTCCTATCTTATCCACTTAAGGAGCATATCAGACCAGTCCACGCTGACATGGCAGAGGCCTTGGCGTAATGATTGTGAGCAATTCATTTTAAAACAGAGAGCTCTAGAGATTCCAGCCTCATTAACTTATTTAATCAGGCCTTTGAATGAGGAGACATTCAATTATTCAAATGTTGACATTTAAAGGCAAGTCACCTCGCCGACTTTCCGACACTCCTTTTCACGGGAGTGATTCGGGGAGTCCACAATGGTGCTCCTCCCAGGGAGAGCACGTGGCATGGGGACATGTTCACTTCTGTGACAACATCCCCACTGACTTAGAGAGAGCGGCTCCCCACGGTAAGCAGACATGATGGGCAGCAGCTGATCTTTTGTGATCGGTTTAGTTTAGCTTCTTCTGGGTAGAGAAGATTTTGGAGGAACTGGGTGGCAACTAGTAGAGATACCCAGGAGGTACCAGGAACTGGTTAATTTCTGGGTTAGACCAAGCAAAATGCCTATATGTAAAAACGATAAACATGAAGAGAGCTCCTACAAATGCCATTTAGCAACATAATAACACTAAAACGAGAACAGGTGTTTACCTGGGCATCCATCAGCAGGTGCCTCATCAAGGTCATTGACTTTTTCAAGGTATCCTTCTCACTGAGCAGGAAGGCATGGTCTTCACGGTCCAAAGCCTGGGGCCTGTTCACCATGAAGTTGGAGATCTGGTCGTTCAGGCTGGTGAGGGACTCCACGGCTGAAACGTGGGGGAAGGGGGGGACAACATCAGCCACCTGGCACTGTGATGGCCCCCGAATGCAGAATCGATCTTTTGGTCTGCCTTAGATGTCGCCGTGAGTCATATTAAACTGTAAAAGCAGTTAGCATACCTTACAAGAAATAAAATGTATCAAACTTCTTAAGTTAACAAAAAAATTCTGATTACTTCAGCAGTCAATATCTCAGATTAGTTCAGCAGTAAATAACTAAATAGCAAATGCAAATGTTACTTCGTCAGAAGTAGCTTGTTGAAGGACACCATGTGGTTTCCTGGACCCGCGGCGCAGTTGAAGACAAAACCGCAGCATTACTTAATAAAGGCCAGAAGGAGAAGGATTCCTCATATTACGTTAAAGATTTAATTTATAACGTTTAACTTTCGGTTCATAGCTTTCGATTCATCCGGGTTAGCTTCGCGTGTATTAGCTAAGGCCCAGCTAACGTTAGCTAGAAAAGCTAACCATTAGAAAAGGTAGAAAGAGAGAAACGTTAGCTAGGTGATCTTGATGTAAATTATTATTTGCTAGATTTGCGTGATTGAAATGTTGGAAAAATTACGACAGAACCGGTGTTTTTGACAACTATCTTAGGCATTACGTTAAATCATACAAAGAAGCCAATAAGTGTTGGAGTGCAGAGACGACTTCAGGCCCTCAGGAACCTCGAGTGAAAAACTGAGAGAACTTCAGACATGGCGTCGTGGAGGGTCGTGTCCCACATACCCGCAAATTGCCTCTATACTTATTTATCAGCGTGAAGCAACATCATGCATAGTGAAAGATTATAATCACGAAGAGGAAGGCAAATAGGTAGTGGAAGAGAAAGACGACAGGTAGGTTTTCAAACAACAAACTTTTTTTTTTTTGGTGGTCCAGCTAGATAACTGATACTGTCTAATATATTTCTCTGCCATTCATAATTTATTATCATTTATTACTTTTAGATGAGGTAATAAATGATAATTATCGTTCAGTGGCACCCAGCCACATGGTTTTATTGGAATCCGCAGGCGGCCTTTTGAAAATGTTTGCTTGATTTGGTGTTTTTGAACAAAGCTTGATGTACGGAAACTGCTGCCACACCAAAAAAAGAAAAAAAAATCAGTATAAAAATATATTGTTATAACAATAAACCTTTCCCGTTATTACGTGAATTGCTTCACGTTATACCGTGATAATTCGGTTTCACGTTATAACGAGATAATTTACAATTATCACATTATATAATGTGATAATTTGTTATATCGTGAGACGTTTCACGCAATAACTTGAAAATACATTGTTATAACGTGAATAATGTATTGTTATAACTAAACTTATCACGTTATTACGTGATACTGATTTTTTTCTTCTTTCCGGCGTGGCAGCAATACGTTTCCTTATTGACAGATTTCAAGTCAAAGAGCATTTAAATGTGCCTGTTTACGGAGCACGGCTTGTTCACTCGCATATTTATTTATCTGGCATCAATGTAATCTAACAAATCAAAAGAACGATTTCATGTACTTTCCCATTGCAGTCACCTTCACATGGATGCTGTGATGCCATACTTTCCAACTGGAAAGAGAGGACAGCTTTTAAAACACTATCCTACAAGGCACATAATGTACATTTTTCAAGTCTTTTAATGCATACACGTTTGAGGGCTAACCAGAATGTTTATGCCATTTCAAAGGCAGTCTCTCTTCTGAAATAAATATCTACTCAACATTTAGCGCTCAAAGTAAGATACACCAATCGCACTGCAGTTAGCATCTCTTAGCAGGTATTACTTTACACGTTCAAACCCAGAGACGTCAGCAAATACACACAGACGAGTATTCCGCTTGATGGCCGCTCAGGCAGCGAAAATGCGGGCGATAATGAATGAGAAAGTAATGGGAAGATGGACTTGGAGCACAACTTGCCCTTCCTTTTCGTGAAAATGCAGACAGTGTTTCATGTTTCAGAGTGGAACACGAGAGATAGTTGAAGGGATGTGTGGAATCCATTAGCTTTCTGAGCCTCACTTTGGTGGAGTTGTAGAGCAGAAATTCGGGGAGCAGTCGAGATGGCAACAGCTCAGCGGTGAAAGATCTTGTAAATGCAGGGGCTGATGACAATGTGTTACTTCAGGGTACAAATCACCGCGGGTCTCCTTCAGCTAATTATAAGACAGCATTATACTTTTTGAGAAAATTTCCAGTTGTCATGCCTATTTAATAGGAGAAGTGGATGGTGAAGGTACATCTTGTGTTTATCTCGTCAGATGCGGCAGAAATTTTTTTTAACTCTAGATACGGTGAGTGCATCATGGGGTAGCACAAGTTGATGCTGAAGGAACAATTGCAGGAATTGAGCATATTCAAAGAAACAGACACATACATGGCAAATGCCAGCATGGAAGGCTTCAGTCAGGTTGCTGCAGCTGTCTTCAGGACATCCCTGCAAAACTGAAGCGGCTCGGAGCGCATCAAATTTCAAAAGGCAAAATGAAAGAGAAAATTGTGCTAATCTGGCAGCAGCGATGTGACACTGACTGACAGAAGCTAAGGGAGAGAAGCAGCCAAGATCTGCGACTACATCTAAAGGGCCATTAAGGAACCCAGAAAATGTGAGCTAAATCTCTCAGCAGTTTCTCAGATTGTCAGTACTTCTCAGCAATGAACCAGATGAGTTTTTCAGGGGAAACTTCGGAAGCAATATTACCGCAGTTACTGCTTCAGAAAATGTCACAATAGTAAATTCATAATTATTTTTATTTCTCATTCTACTCTCAAACATGTTAATAGGTCAGGGAATGTAGAAGAAAATTGATTCATCGGTAAAAGAGAGGTAGCTAACCCTTTTATGCAGAAGTTACCTTCACCTGTTCTTGGGATCAGTTTCATAGCAGAGACTCTACTATGGAAATATTTGATTTACTATCCTCTGAATTGAGTACTTCTCTTCAAGGAAAATGGTTCAGTTCGGTGAAAATGCGTATGAAGTGTAGTTTGATAACCTTAAATAAAATACTCGACACAGTCAGACAGACACATTTTGGCCTGTGCCTTCTCAGACTGACACTGTTCTGTAAGGACTCCTTTTTGAGTCCATTTTTCACAACAAAACTAAAACATACATGAGGGATAACTTCAGAGCCAATTTTTCTTTGATGTGTTATTTGTTCCACTATAATAATAAGCCTCAATTGTACGACGTGTTCCATTGCTGTGAAAACATGGACTGCACTAACTCCAGTTTCGAAGGGGGTGTTTCTAAGGTTAAGTCACATGACTGGGATTCAAGAATGTCACTCTGAGGAAGGCTGCGCGCCGAAACATGACAACAAGCAGACCAGATTCCAAACTTGGATGTACAGGAGCCCTCATTCTGGAGGGAGGTATCGTGGGTCATGATCTGCCAATTGTGCCACAAGCTGTTTCCTTTTTCGCTAGATTTAGATTTTGAATTTGAAATTATTTCAATCCAAGGGCAATGCACAAAACATTTGAATTTATTCACTGGGTGTCTTTCGCAAAGAAAAATCAGTCTCAGAAACTCACCCTGTAAACAATCAAAAACCTGCCTCTGACTCATACGTGTTCTACAACAAAGAACGGAATGTGATGAGCTGCTACCTCCTGTCAGAATACAATGGATTATGTAGACATGACGTTTAAAGAATTATCATCGTAGTTCCAATGTTACACACTACTAATGAACATTTGGGGTTAAACATCCTTGCAGTAATCAACATACTGTCTCTCAGTTCAGACTTTGATGCCTGATAAACTAAACGTCTAATTATTTTCTCCATGGTTTTTCTTCATTCACTCTTTTAAAGAAATTGTTCAGGTTACAGTGTTGAACTTTATCTTGTGTGGTGAATGCTTGATTTTTAAGGAAAACTTTTCGGACCAAAGGTCTTTTAAGTGGATGTGTCTCTAAGAACTTGTCACAATTTGGAGAACAAAATGAAGCAGGGCAGAGACTAATAGAGTTTTGACAAGAAAATTCACTAGTCATAGCAAACACTCTTTTCCAGCAGCCCAAAAGGCGACTCTATACATGGACATCACCAGA
>JAACJT020000105.1:16763568-16780876 GCA_009936485.2 Gymnarchus niloticus | reverse complement strand
CCACCACCAACCCCAACAGAAAAAAACAAAACACACGGGAAGCGCCAAACCCCAAAAAAAAAAAAAAATAAAAAAAAAAAAAAAAAAAAAAAAAAAAAAAAAAAACAGGCCATGGATGAATGATGCTATGAAACGAATCCACGTAAAGACCCGCCAGTGCCTGTGCCATGGGCTCCTCGGCAGCCTGCCAGCGGATGTGGAAACAGACGCGGCGCCTGATTAACAGTCGAGGCCTTGGAACACGTTGAGAAGCCACATGACGAGATCCAGAGCAGCGGTGAGGGCTGAATCAGGCGCACATCCACACAGCGCCTAGGATGCCGGGCGACCCCTTGGAAGAGCAATAAGTATGAGTATGACACAGACAAGATAGTGAGGCCTTTAGAAGAATGGAGGCTATGAATGGATGCCTCTGGCCTGATGACCTATAGGTGCGACCCACTCTGATTACAGACAACATGGCTTTGAGCGGGACGCATGGCGAAAGGAGAACACAGCCACTATGGTCAAGGTTATTATGCATGGCTTTTCGATGGCATGTAAACAAGCTGAACAGAGAGGGTATTATTCCACAGCAAAACACATTCACATCAGAGCGGGGAAATATTAAACCGCGAGCCTGTTCAGCTTCATCACCACAGCATCAAACGAGGTGGCAGCGCAGCCACCCACTGCCATGTCTGGGGGCCCGTGGTGACGACTTAAGGCCTGGGTGCCATCGTGTGGCCCTAGGAAGGAACACTGAGACATTTCAGCCAAAGAACAACACTACTCCTCGCAGCTTCTCACCTCTGGAGTCCAGTCACCCAAAGACCTCATTAAGACGCAGACAAAAACATACCTACAAGCCTAACTGAACACTCTAAAGCTCAATCACCCAGACAGGGTGAAGCAGGTCCTAAATAAATGGCTTTGATGCTCCATGGCATGCTCAAAACCAGACTAAAAGCACTAATTTTGAAGCCATTCTCCAGGGCACCTTCACATCCACAGAGTAGAGAAACAGCACGAGAGGAGGCAGAAAAGACCAAAAACACGAGTTTATTTCACTGGCCGCTGGGGAGAAGAGAGTGTTTTAGGCAACATGTTAAAGGGCACATAACTTCTACCTGTACAGTAAGGTACCCTGGTCTTCTATCCCCTGTCAATTTCAAGAAACCCTCAGTAGGGCTTTAATGGAGCAGAACTATATGTTCTGTATGTTTGCAAAGAGAGGCTTATGACCTCCCCAGGATATTATCCCCCCCTTCTGTTGAGCCATTGGGCCGAGAGACACCCCACAAAATCCCAGGAATCCTTTGGTGGAAGGAAAGACAGGAAGATGTTGTGAAAAACAGATGGCACTTAAAGGGAAGACGGAAATACCTCGTTAAGTGCCGACGGGCGGTCACACACACAGAATGGTGATTATGGTCAGCTTCCTTTCAACACTTGCAATTCCTGAGCCAGCCATATGGTGGCCCATCTCTGTGGTTTACAGAAAATCTCTGGCTTGGGGTAATCACTGCTGGTGGGTGGGTGCAGGCTTGGGAGCAGATTAAAGCCCTGGTGTAGACAAGATGGTGGAGTCCGAAAGTGGCACCACCACTGTGCATGATCCTCCGGTTGAAGATCTGAGGGTCATACGAGTCAAACACACAGCTACACCTTCCTCCATGGTGGTCCAAGTCTCTGGCCCCATCTTTAGCCATCTCGTACCCCTAGTGACCTACATGACCTCCAACCTATGTGTCAATTCTGAATCCCCCATTCACTAGAAACTAAAACTAAAAAACTGAAGCATACATTCAGTTGACTGCCGCCTTCTTCCTCAGCCATGCTGTTTGGTGCTGGCCCTCATTCTATTCACATTAGTACTGGATCTCCTGGAAGGCGAGGTCCAGGTCATCCAGAAATGCAGGTAATTCCTAACTGGTTAGGACCTGCTGGAGGAACCAGAAGGCTGCAGAGGTATTTGGTCATAAAAAGGTAAAAATGGCTCATCAGTCATATTAATTAATTGACCATTCCATCTAACACAGTAAAGTACGGCACATAAAAATGAGATTATATATATATATATATGGCAGACCTGTTAAGCAAACGGAGAACTGGACAGCCACCAAAACATAAAAAATAATAAGGCAGCTCTTTCTCCTTATCCACTGGCAGGCTGCCAAGGTGCAGCGTTTAGAGTGTTCGTGTAGCAGATGTGCAGAGAAGAGGCTCGGCCTTTTAGGGAACGTCCGAGACACGGGGGCAAGCCTCAGCACCTACTCTGAAGATGCTAATAAAAACAGGGCCAATGTCTCACCTGCCAAACCCAGACCTACAGACGAGCTCCCACCCAAGACTGAAGAGTGCACCTCATTGTTTAGAGAACCATCACATAACCAGAAAAAATATAGGCCATCAAACATTAAGGCAGGCACAGCAGCTCCAGGTCTCCAGAGAAGCACAACTTTCCAGACTTTTTAAATCTCCATGTCAAATGTATATTACTTTTAAGTGAGATCATTATTTGGATGTGAGGTTACATCACCGGAGTCCATAGCTGAACACCACCCGCAGGACTAGCTCCTAGACCTCCACTGAAAGCAGAAAGCACCAGCCGAGCAATCTGCCTGAAAAGGACAAAAACAATGTGAAGATCATCGAACAGCTACGGCCTATGGCCAAGAACAGAACGCAAAGCAAAATTTATTTAAAGACCCCTCAAGTCACGAGTCTGAAGAGGGGGCTCTTACAAAATAACACATGGAGCCCATTGACAGTTTGGAGTGATCTACCAACATGGAGGTCATCCCAAGAATGTTAATGAGACCTATCACCTATGCTTCACTCTAGGACTTCAGGCACCCCCACAGCCCACTCTGGCGTGGGGGGGGGGGGGGGGGGGGCCGCCCCCCCCCCCCCCCCCCCATCACCACCATTTAGCATTTTTCCCATCCCATCTGAGAATTCCCCAGGGACCGTTTCAGACATGTGGTTCCCATTCTGCTCGGGTCTGCACTGGTTGACGCAGAACACAGTCCGGAAATGTTATTGGCATACCTTGGCCACATTAGCCTGTGGATAGTTCACTGACCAATCACGCTACATCCCACATGATCCTACACAAGCACTTGGAAAGAGGTGGTGGGGGGGGGGTTCCCACATTTTGCTACCCTTGTGAGATGGAAGAAGGTGTTCCAAACTGATTTTCAAATTAAGAAAAATCTCTTCTGACTGTCTTCAGTCCTCACTGATCAGCCTACATTTAAATTTGATCAGCCTTCCTCTGGATTAGCTAAAGCAACACACACAAACCAATCCATCCATTTAAACTGCTGTTTATGCTCTCTACAGCCATGACCCAGAGCTGTACCCAGGCAGCAGAGGGTGTCGCCATGGCAACGCTAAGAGTGGGATGTCCTTGGCATCACCACCACATCTCTCAGTCACTGGCTGACCTGACCCATGTCAACCCAGGGAGGAAAGGTGCAAGAAATGCCGCAAGAGTGCAGGGACCCCACACACACACACACACACACACACACACACACACACACACACACACACACACACACACACACAGCTTCCATCTTCCTGCCTCGATTTGTGACTTAAATCCAAAACAGCTCAGTAAAGACTTTGCTTTTTGCTTGTCACTCTTTCTGACGCAAATGGATTGGTCTGTCACAGGAAAGGACAGCCAATAAACTCTTAAGGATAAATATTTAAAGATTATAAAGTCAGGACCAGGAGAGGGTAGCAGCAAATTTTACGTTTTGATTGGCCCTGCAATACGATGCAAACCTCGTAGAGTGCCGTGAAGTAATTAAACTGTCGTTACTTCGTAGCGACATAATCAAGAAATTTACGGATGGGGTGACAGTAACACCCATCAGCATCCCCTACCCCTCATGCTTACTCTAACCCTAGCTAAACCACAAATACAGACCCTACCATTAGCCCACAGAGCCATATGCAGGCATCTCCCAACCCTAATCCTCACCTTTACCCTTACCCTAACTCTAACCCTACCTGTAATCCACAGATCCATAGGTTGGGCTGGATCTCCCAACCGCAACCCCAAGTCTAACAGACCCGTTTTACTCCATTGGTAAAGACTCATAATCTCCTGCTTTGGATTCTGTCTGGCACTTGGTCCTCTCCTAAAGCCTAAAACTCATTCTTACAGCAGCGCAACTCAAATTCTATAACATACCCATTCTCAGATGTCTCCAAAACCATTAACTAGTGTCATCATCGGCAGACGTGTTCACTGGAATTTTTCGATGTAGCTGAGCTGAACTAACCACGTCATTCAGTGTCACAACAGCGGCACTCTCAACATGGCTGGAGATGTGTTAGATGCTAAGAAGGGAGTTTATGAAGAGAAGTGTAGTATTTAAGGAGGCCTGGCCTTAGAAATTCAAAATAACACCACTGATTTTAAGGGCAACAGTTCCTTACACCCCCAACCCCAAGAGCAGTTCCAAGGTTTTGTACTGTGAGAAGTTTGAAAAGAATCGCCCCATTTCCTCTCCTGTGGAGATAAATCAGTTTGGCTATGGGTGTTGTTTGAGAGCCCTTAAACCTTCCCTCTTCCATTTCAGCCCATCCTGCAATACAATTCAAATGAATCCGGCATAAAGGGCTGTTTCGCCTCACAAAGGGATGGCTGCTGTCACATTTTAACCAGCATCGTCCAGCAACTCCATGTGTCTCTTGTCCCACCAAATGTGAGTGAATTAAAAAGCCAAGGATGTCTGCAGAGCCCCAAACGCCCAGGCGTCAGGGTGACACGCCACCAAACACTACAAACCATATGTTCTCCTCCCCAACGTAGGAACCACCTTTGGGTTCCCTCACATCTCCTCAGTGCTCATGAACGTGGTTTTTCAGCACCAAGGCAGCCTCCCCAGGAGGCTTCTCTCAGACCCTTAGATTGGACACCACAAGTGGTGAGATATGAAGACCAGAGAACTGAAACTAATGAGCTTCACAGGACAGTACTCTTCCTCTTTCCACACTGCCAATCTCAATATTTCAATTGGGGACTTAATTAAAATGAAAATGATGGAAGAAAGAGCACCGGCCGATCGGCAACTCCATCTCTCAGGTTGGTGAAATAAAAAGTCACGCAGTGCACACCGCACCAATCGCCATGGAGACAGCACACAGATCATTTCCTGTCCCTGGGATACGTTCTCCGTTGTCTGTTCTTTGATAACCTAAAAGACGGCGGGAAGCTGGCCATCTCAGGCTCTGCAGATGCTGGATGGGCTTCAGAGGGCCACCAAACGTCGACCTGCTGAGGACCTCCACACAGGAACGTCTTCACAGATTAATAAATAATCATTTTAAAAATGCTCTGAGCAGGAAACACAGCACAACGCAACTCATCACTGTAGCAATTAAACTCAAAGCCCAGCACTGATCACTTAAAAAGGGAAACCCTGGCTGCCCAGGAAGGCTTATGGGAATATAAAGTACTGGTCAGGATGCCAACATCTTCAGAGAAGATAAGACTCCAGCTAAACCACCAGAGACACACGTACCACCAGCTGCTCCGGTGCCCCCCCAAAGCCCTTTAAAGGCCAAGAATTGAGGCACTTGTATCCGAAGCTCGATACACTAAGAGCTGCAGTTACAGGCACTCTGCAATGATTGTTATGTTGGGGGAATCCAGTCAGGATATTGCGTTTATGGGGAACATGAAGGTAAAAATCCACACGCAGTGGGGGTGTGTATGGAGGACAGAGGTACAGAGGCCAGTGGGTTCTCTTAAGTACCTGTGGCCTTTTGGACCCAGCCCAGAAAACGACAAGACTGACAGAGATGTGGTCGCCTGACAACTTACCTTCATTGGCCAGCCCTATTTCATGTCCTCTTATGCTTCATAAGGATCTACTAGGACCACTTAGGCAGATCTTCTGAGAAGTGATCTTCTGCTCTCGCCAAGCAACGACACACAGCACTGGCCCCTCCCCCTCCGCTGCTGTCCGATCAGCCCCTCCCACTCTGCTGTTGTTCTATTGGCCCCTCCGCCTCTGCTGTCGTCCTATTGGCCCTAAGCCCTCTGCTGCCTCCATGTTGCCACATCTCTACCAGCTGCCTCTGCTTTGCTGTGTTGCTGACTTCTCACCACTGATTCGTGTTGCTATGGCTACCTTACCTGACTCTGAATGGCCTTCTGACCACGTGACTAAACCAGGCTTTCACAATGCCATAGCAGCTGTGGGGCTGAGGAATTCAGGAAAACGAGATAGTTAAAGAGCACAGCATGCAGCCTGAACTAAGTTACCATGTTGTGTATGTTCACAGACATTAAAGAGATGTTCAACTGACCTACGAGAAAGTAAAATGTGAGGTGAGCTCATATTCTGCATTAATCCAAGACTGATTTCTAATGCATAAGATGCCAGTGAATTAGCACAAGACAATGTCTTACATATGCAGCTGTAGAGGATACATGTGTGCAGTCAACCACGGTTTGAAGTAAACCAAGAAAGTATTTGAAAATAGTCAACTCAACAGCATTTCTATGAGTTTTTAACTCAATGTTTTCATGGGCAAATGAACATGAACTTGGCGGCAACACAAAACGATGTACAATAACTTTACAGGCTTGCCTTGATGGCACCTTGTGCCTCAGCGTGAGGCGATCATCAGCTACACAGGTCAGAGTAAGAGGCCCTGTCTGACGTCCCAGTAGAAACCACCCTTCCTGCTCTGACACCGGTGTGACATTCCTACACTCTCTTGAGTAACATTTACTGGTGTATTGTGGATCTGCATAGAGTTAGCATAAATTAACCCCTGTTATTCCACACCTGTAAAGCGAAGCAAATTAGTTCCAATCAAAACAGGTGTTAGGTCCATTCTGACAGTGGCTCTTGCCCGGCCAGAAGAGCTTCTCACATTGGTGGTCCAGGCACTCCTAAGAGCTGAGGTGAAAGCCACATTCTGGGATTTCCTCGAATGGTATTAACCCTAAGGACGTTAAACAGCCCCATTTGACTCGGAGCACAAACTGCAGAGTCACGTGGGCTCAGTAAGTCATTCCTAGAAGTCGGCTTTATGGCTGTAGGGGGAATCTGACTAATCTTTCCCGCAGAAACATGGACACACATTACGGTGGAGTCCCAGAGGAGGGGATCGCACTTAACACGGGAAAACGAGGGGAGTCGATAAACAACGGAGGCCCATAAAATAGATGGCCTGCCTTAGAGGGGCCGTCAGTGACGACGGTAATTCACCCTGACTTTAATATTGACGTGGCCATGACCTGCAGTTTGTCACTGCCTCAGCACTGTCCTTTGACCTGGCTCTCCCGAACGCCACGCTTCGAGCGCGGTACACACATTAGAAAACCCAAGCACTATGTTTTCATATAGGTGAGATTAAGCAGGTGCCTTTGCCTCTGCAAAATGTCAGGTTAGCAGTGGGGTCTGTGCATTAAACATAGCACTTAAGTAATTATACATTAGCCAAAAAGCAGGAGAAAACATTATTATTGCTAAATATTTTATCATTATAAGTTGGTATATGAAAGTCTGGGGATTAATTTCATGTAAATGCAGGTGTTTTTCCTTTAATGAGATCTACAGTCACCCCCTGCGCTCAAAGATCAAATATCAGGGCTGTGGTCCACACACATCCCCTCATCACAGTTTAGATCAATGTGGAGGATCGTCTTTTGGACTGTCACACTGTGAGGGTGTAAACTCCATTCACTCAGAGGATTGCACTCATGCTAATGAACGAGGGGGTTCCCGTCATAGGGTCCATGTCCCACTACCACGACGTAAGGTCCTGATACACACACTGGGTACCGATAAATCAAAAAGAACAGTATCTCAGACCACTAAACCTTCGATACTGTTTGTCACTCATGTCGTGACGAAGGACGGACAGAGCCCATAAACTAAATCTCGATGGCAAATGAATAAAAATCCATTTAACGAGAAGTATTTAATATTTTTAAATGTCTCTGTCTCTGTGGTATGAAGGCCATTTAAACCGGATCATCCCATCCCAGGAACATGCAAGCAATTGATTAAGTCGTCTTGTTGTAACACCACCTGGGTGAAGTAAAGACAGCGACTGACGGGTAACAGGTGATGTTCATACACGTTCGGACACATGGAATGGAAAATCCCCTCACGGTATTAAAATTGTCAGTTGTTCAGAGATCCTGCAGTCTTCGGGGTCAAAACGAAGCCAGACTTTTGATAACTTCAGATTTAAGTGATGAATAATGACGTGAATGCAGTGATATAGATTGTCCTACATGTATGTGTAGTCTACACGTAACCAATACAGCGTACACTTGTATGTGTAGTCTATGCTTAACCAATACAGTGTACACGTGTACGTGTGGTCTACGTGTAACCCGTACAGTGTACACGTGTACGTGTGGTCTACGCGTAACCAATACAGTGTACACGTACAGGTTCGGGGATCGAAACTGGAAACACTACGGGAGATTAAACACTTTCGAGTTCTGGACAAGAAAAAACGCGTCTTTCCCCATCGAGACCCGGCAAAGAACGAAGTAATCTCACCTAGAACAGTCTCAGATCCACAGGTCCGGCAAGCAGTCTTCCCGGGACTGCATCTGTCAGCTGCAGCCCCAGTGGGAGGAAACCGTGTGAGAGCCGGGCAGGAAAGGGGAGTCACAGACAGCCCCCATGCCTTTCATAAAGCCTCCTTCGGGCACCAATAAAACGTGGACGTGTTTGTCACATATTTTGACAGTGACCCCCCCCCCCGTACACATAGACGGTCATGTATTTATGCGTACGGCAGCCTTCTCCTGATTTCTGGCAACTGTACCTCATCTCTGCCGGCTCCTCTCCAGTTTCCCGCCCCCATTCCACGGGTGTCATCTTATAATCGCCTTTACTTTATCTGCGTAGACACCATGCAGCAAAGCCCACTGTTTGCAAAATCCTTTTATTTCCTTAAATTTTCCAGCCATGTATTTATATTACAAGAGGAAGAGGAGGCTTCTGTGGACAATGAGTTTTAATGCAAAGTTGGCATTTTGCAAATCTATGACAGACATCAGTACTTGGTATTTTTAATATTATAAACAAATGATGCTTATCAAACTTTGCATTCATGACGTAATTTTAAACGCGAGCTGGCGTGTCTAACAGTTAGACTTGTTATAGTCTACTATTGCTTGGTCTTAACCTGTTGTGCTCATGGGAATATTGATTCTCATTGCAGTGAACAATCAGACAGGAGTCCAGTGAGTGATTCAAGCACTTTCAGTTTTGATTCAGGAACAGAAATCACAGGTCATAAGCTTTCCTGATGGGACTGTTCATTGCAGAGACTACATTAGGGGGTTCGAGGAGGGGCCCATGTCAGCATAGGCTGGTGAGAAGTAAGGGCTGACAGTCCCACCTGGTCACGATCCAGGTGTCTGCAAAATTGCAGGATTTGTTCCAACAGTAGGATTGATTTTGGGGTCCACCAGGCATCTCGCTGCAGCCTCTAATTCCCCCAGGGATTTGCCTGTCCCCAAACATGGCTACTTCAGATCCTCCCTCTGTTAGTCTTCCTTGCCGTTCTTATTCTGACTAGCTAGCAAAAGGCACGTCAAGGTATCGACAAACCTTCGTGAGGAAAAGACCGTTGGGAGCCTGGTGCTCCAGCTACATTACTGCCTGGAGTATGATAACAGGCTACAAGCAGTGCGAGATTAGAGCATTAGTGTAGAGCAGGATGTTGATGTTGTGTTACTGCCCCTCTTTAACATGCTGCTCGGCTAAAAGGTTCAGTACATATCCTCGAGGGCTCCCTCCGTGAAGAACATTGCATCTAATGTTTGGGTGAAGACACCATTCTCAATGTTCTGATAATATTATCTGATCACAAGCAAGTACACAATTCAGTACGCTTTGTGAAAAATGTAATTGCCATCTGGATGGAAAAATGGATTGTAAAGACAAGTGGATGAGTTAATTTTTTAGTGATGCAGTCTGGGAGGCCCTGCATGCCACACTGGGATTACTGGGTACTGTCAGTTATGGAATGGTTTCTTTTCTTATTGGTTCCAATTGGGCTGAACAGGATAGCGATTGACAATGCACACTAATCCCATGCACTTTTAAAGCTTAAGAATAATTTAAATTTTTATCCTTTGATGAGCGTGGTTTTTGTATGGCTAACAGTTCCTCTCAAAGGCCGGGCGATTTAAAGCATGTTGAAGTTTGACAAGGACAGCAAAACCTCTGCTGTCGTTTGGACATTTAAAGAAAAAAAAAATGACATTAAAATCCCTGGACTGAATCACGCTGCAGAAGCTTCTCTATAAGGTCGTGTGATGTTGCCATCAGAACCAAAGACCACATCTGTTCAGCTCCCTGCCATCATCCTCTATCTGGAATAAGTTTAGTCCACCCTTTTCTCTGTGAAACTACAGGACTTCTTAAGAGACCACTTCCAACATGGTTTAAGTTTTTCAGAACCCTTGTCAAAGGTGGGATGTCACGTATACATTTACTAGTGTGTGGTTGTGTGTGTCGGGGGGGCTGCCAGTCATATTTTCCAGTTTCCAGGTGTGGGTTGCTCAGGTTAATTAGCTCAAGGGTGAACAAGCGATGGTTGTCCTTAACAACCATGCCCCCTAGTGGCCCTATGCAGAATGAGGTCACAAACTGTAAACTAAAGCTGGATGTCCCTTACGCAAGTTCACCTTCATGAGAGAACCCCAGTGAGGAAGGTCAAACCCTGTCTTCCATTGCAAGTACTTCTCCTTAAGATCAGTTGGAGTGCCACCTCATCATATATACAACTGAATTCCACAACCCCTCTTCATTGAAAACCTCTTCCAACTTTGCAAGTGCATTTGTCATACCAAACATGCTAATTAAACATTTTCAGACCTGGCTGTTGGTTTATCTCACTCAAGCTTGCTGTCATTTCTGACAGGTGACGCATAACACTGGGAGACGTAGAGACACATCCTGTTTTTATGACAACACTGCCATCTTGTGGAACTTCTGCAGTGCCTAAATAACCAGGCATGTTTTGTAGAATGTCTTGTGTCGATATTGTGAGGGCACTTCAGCCAGGCTCACATAGATAAGAGGGACACAACTAATTTTTCACCACAAAATCAAAATGCACATTCTCAACCAGTAAAGAGAGGTTAATTCAGTAATCCTCATAAAGGTACAAAGAATGGTGATACCTGCTGATTACTGATCTCCGTGTAATTAATGTCCTCTAAGAATCTGAACTTGTGTCCACTGAGGCATAATAACATTTAGCTCGCAATGAAACATCACATATACACTGCGCAATTCTTGGGAACTAGCATCCTTTACATTTTCCTGTTTTAACAAACTGCATTGATGGAGTCTACAGAGGATAAAACATCATTTCCCCTGATATGCACCACAACTGAGGGTGATATATTGTGGTTTTAAGATGGGATGTGTTTCAGGTAATTTAACAAAGACCCTATGCATCAATTCAGTGCTTTCTCAGCTCTAAGATCAGCTGTCACGGAAAACAAATTAATCAATGAATGGTGGAAAAATGTGCCGCTTGAAGAGAGACTCGTAACGAAGAAGCAATCAGATCCACGGCACACATGAGAAACTTCCAAGTTCTTGAGAACTTGAGGACGCGATGACGCGAGCGAAAGGAGCCTGTGGCGGTGCAGAGACTAATTCAGAAGGGCTTGCTTCTGCGTGTCTCCATCATCCAGGAAGGAAAATAGGTCAGGCTCCTTCAAACTTCTGCGGAGCTTGGAGAAATCGCTTCAGTTAATGTATTCAGCCACGCTGACGGCTGAGCCTCACGCCGCCTTCAATGCACGCTTTCCACAAACGAATGATGTAAATACGTGTAATTCCAAGGTTATTCTTAGTTCGTTTAATTTTCAGAGAGAAAATGATCAGTGCGACTCTGCACATGGGTATTGAGGCTCTTTGTAGGCCTCAGAGCGGGAATACCAAAGAAATCAGAATTTCTGGCACAAACCGCCTTGCAGGCAGAGGAACCGTGAATGGTTCGCTTGCCGTGTGCTGCAGCTCCCCCTACAGTGAGAGGATGAAACTGCGATTTAGCAGTCAAAACCATGTGGTGCTGTGCTAAGACTCGTCACCTGACGGGACTGAGTGACGGTGATCCATCCAAACTGAGCTCTGACACAGTTCCAGTGAACCTTTTTCACTTTCGGAAAGATTCTTGGTTATGGATAAGACTGTGACTGTCATTCTTCACCGACATTAGTCATTGTTAAGCTAAAATATTAAGCAGAATTTACAAGCACGTATCTTCAGTAGACTCTCAGTCAGTTGTGGTCACAACAGGAACAACACAAGTGAGGTCCATGACGAGATACACGTGCACAAATTAAAAAATGAGGATCCTCAGAGACACCTTTATTTAACATTCAGTAATGCTATGTATAGGAAAGGTCTTTGGTGTTTGTTAATGTCTCCCTTCCTGTGTCCAGGTCCCTCTCACGTAACATGTCATGAAGTCACTGACAAAACAGCACAGCTTAGCTCTAGCAAATGACCAAACCGCAAAAATCTTGTCATAAATCTGTGAAATTTCTACCGTATTGGCAGGAAAAATGAATCCATTACTGACCATCAGGAGACCATTTTTGCAGATATGCCAATTGTTAGAACGTGCGATGTATGTGTAGACCTAGAACGCATGAGGAACCCTCATTCCGTCATAACCAGTACACCCCCCCAGAATAAGTGCATGTCTTGTGCCAACATGACCCCATGGGGGATGGGGGGCATACTGAGCTGGACAGGAAGGCTTGAGCACAGGGGGACAAGCAGACAGTCACCATGCGTCCCCACAAAGCACATCGATGATGATGATAGTGTTCCTGTCCTGTCCCTTTCACACCTTGGTTTCCTTACACAGAGTCCCATCAGGTCATTGTTCATAACTCACACACACGCATGCATGCACACTCTGAGATGACCACCTCCCCAGTATCAGCGTCATTTCCTCTTGGCTTGGACGGATCACTCTGCCCGATAAAAGAGCCTCATCTCCCGAGACCAACAGAACCACGGAGACACATAGAGATGTACCGTCACTGCAGGCCATCTGTCTCCCCCTCGATGGACCAAAATTAGAGGCGAACATCTCAAGAGGCACACTGCCGTCCCTGTCCTCCATCCCCCGGATGCGAAGTTGCTGATGCTAATTACCAATTCCTTGGCAGGGATGACTTTGTAGGATGTGGGAGGAGATCAGCAGTAGGTGAGGTATGAAGGGCTTGCAGAGCGTAGAGCTCTCAGACTGGATGCAGGATCCCACAGGAAATCAACCTGCCAGCGTGGAATCCTCCCTTTCTGCCATGGTGGGATCACAGCCAGGAAAGGAGGCAGTTAGATGGGGCTGCGAGCAGTCATCCCAGGCCTGACTGCAGCACTTACAGAACCATCTGGGATCATTAAGAGGCTTATAATCATCTTTAATAAAAACATTAAACTTATACATATTTCATGCACAGAATGTTTGCCCATTACCCAGTGCCTGGGGCTCAACACTGAAATGAGCTTTACTGCTTGAGTTTAGTCTGGAATGTTCTTCCATATAAAAATTAGCATTAGCAATGACTCTGACGTGACGGTATTACAGACTGATTACAGGAGAACAGTGATATAATAATCCTTGGTCGAGTCCTGCAGGTGCATAACGAGGTCCGTGACATGGGAAGTAGGCTGGAGGACAGGACTAGACCCCACGACACAAAACATGTACTCCTACCAGGTCTGCATCATGGTACCGACCAAGCCTGCATGATAAGGAGAAGCCCATAGTGCAGGGAAGGAGGGCAAGACGAGCCCAAAGTGAACTAACACTACAGCCCACAGCATCTTCAATCACATGCTCTCCAAAGCTCTCACAAGTACAAGCAAAACAATTAGATATCACACAGGGCACATTAAATATTCAGCATGTGTTTGCCTAGTGTTCATTAGGGGCAAAACGATATGAAGAACGTAAATTCACAGGATGAGGTAAACAGGAATAATAAACCTTCAACAGGTACTTGTTCTGACTGAGAAACTAGGAAGGAAATTAAATGTAACAGAGCGAAATTGAATGAGATCAGATGGGCTGTGCTGTGGCTAAAAGAACCAGAGTGTCATTCAGATTTCTGCCTGATCTCTGTGTGACTGAGAGTGTTTGTGCGTGTTTGCATTCAAGTTCCTGGAAGAGTGATGGAGGTCCAGCTATCTACAGGGAACGATCCCAGGTCTTCTTCTCAATTGAGACTTGGTTGCAAACATACATACGGTTCTGGAGTCCCGCCCACACGCATGCTTCCTGCCAATTAGGGGCACAACTGCTGACTTCCTTTCACTGGAGACCCAGGACCAACACAGATGCGAATTCCCACACAAAATCGATCATTCAACTCTTGCTCTGCCGCTGTGCTGCCACTGCCATCCACACCAGGTGAAGAAGGTGGGAATAATGATAATAATCACATCTTTTTACAGATGTAGTTGTTGGTCCCCGATGTCTTGCTTGACAGGGTTTCGATTTCAGCTACTTCTGACGTCTTTTTTTAAGAATTCTGCCAGCTTAACGGTTAAGGGTTATCGAAACGTAATGGCAGAACGTAAATCTTTATTTATGATGCTTCAGTTCAGCCCTACTGACTTTGAAACCAGGGCTGGCTGTGAGGAAATAAAACCTTGCCAGCATGAACAATAATGATAATATAATAATAACAATAATATTTTTGAGCAGAGCATCAGGTGAACCATGGAGAAAAGTCCACACTGCTCCCTGAAAAGGAGTGTCTCTGATTCTCTGAAGAACATACAGAAAGTGATCAAGGTTTCTCACAAAAAAGGGGGACATCAGGACATGCAGATCGATTTAAAAGCAAAGCCCCTCATTTTCATCACTGCCATCTCCTGGGAAGGCCTCAAGACAGGATGGCCAACATGATTTTAACTCTCCCATGTAGGGACCTCCCTCAGAGTCGGGGGAGGAACGTGTTAGTAAGTGTTGGATGTTTATAGCGGGCCTCGCTCGAGCAGCTTGAGGTTAAATAAAACATGAATTAAAGAGGCAGAGCCACACTGAGACAAAGCCTAAAATAGCTTGACTCCCTCCAAAATTTTACAAGAAACAACCTTTCCATTTGAGAAAAAAAATGCACTTTATTCGAACGTTTGGCGTCCCAAAGCCAGTCGTTCTTTTCAGTCAAGACTGCTTTGGGGCTGAGCGTAGGTCAGCACCTCAGCTGTTGTAGTACAGTTCTGAGAACAGCCATTGATATTTGGAGGGAAATATTAAAAATGGAAGAGGCGCGTCACAGGTTTAAACATATATTCTGATGCTTTCTGACAGATCCACAGACGTATTGAGACGCCTCTCTGTGGAGACTCCCGGCTCCTCAAAACCATAAGTAGAATTTTAATGCTCATCGTGTTGCAGACGGAGAGCAGCGATGCAATCCTGCATACCAAACGATGGCGTTAATGAGCCTCTGAAATATCCAGACAAAGAGCATTATTTATTCAAAAAAATCTTAAGGAATTCTCCCTGCTGAATTTTACTGTCCAATATGTCTCACCATGCTTGATTATGCAGGACTATCAGGCAAAAACACACACACACGTGCACACACACACACACACACACACACACACACACACACACACACACACACACACACACGTGACCATGCTTATACTACAAACAGAGCAAGCAGTTACGATGTGGAGAAACCGGAAAAAGCACTGATGTTATGTACAAACAGATAAGATTGCTGGACTGAAATTAGTCTTTCTAGCCCACTTTCATCCTCTCGCCACCCTCCAAATGGCTCTTTGTCATTTAAAACAGCAGAGTTCCATCACCTTCACCACTTCATCAGGAATAAGCCCAGTAATAACCTGGACCAGTAAACAGTGGTTACACGCCAAAACACGCCATAAGTGATGCTCAGCTGTCAAGTCACCCGCAGGTAATGTTGAACCCTGGTTAATAAATACCGTACACTAAAACCCCCTAGGCACACGTCTGAGTCTATGCTGGTAAACAGCATCGCCTAAGCTATGCACTTCAAACCTGGGGAAGGGTATCAGACTGTTCTAAGGCACCCTAAACCCTACAAAAAGAATCCTGTTAGCCCGGAGAAACTAACCTGACAAGTGCAGATAAAACCCTGCTTGTTTGGAGCAGATAAATCACCTCCATAAATAGAAAGACCTAACTGCAAAGCGCTGAGGCCAAAGTTTCCACTCCACCTTCATCCAGAACCAGGATGGCCAGCAGATTAAGTGCTAATGAGGTCAGCAGTCCTGGCACAAAAGATCTTATTCAGACAGACAATCTAATTTCACGGGACCAGAGGACACCGTGGTATTGTGGCAGCTGGCTTGTAACATCCAGCCTCTCCTGTTTGTTTCAGGCTCACAACTCGAGCCCTCACCCATCAAAGCCTTTAATTTACTTCGGTTCTGAGCTGAATGGGACCCCTGCATTCCAGCCCTGGGAGAGGGGTCTCGGAGGGTAGCCCAACTGCTGTCATGCTTGGGAAACTGCATGTAAAATTACAGGACGAATGGCTCCTGTAGAGCGAGGATGGCGTCTCTTTCAAGCAGGTGACAGTGTTTCAGGACAGAAGTAGGGGGAGCACCGATACTCACTGGCCTGCATGAGCTGTCCTTGGCGGCCGAACACCTGTGAAAAGGAGGCGGGGCTGCAGGTGAGCGTGTCGTCCATGCCAAGGTGCCCCCGGAACCGCAGCGTCCCGGCTCAAAGGTGGTGGGGGTCGGGACACATCCAGCTGCGGTGGGTCCCCTCTTCTCAGCCGGTCCTCTGCACCTCTGGCTTCTGCTCTTGACCTCCTTGGGAGGGTGGAACCCACCCCACACCTCCCCCCCCCAGCCTGGACACTGTGAAGTCAGAACCCCTGGCGCGTGTGTGTGTGGGTGTGCCCCTCAGTGTTGTAAGTCCCACACTTGCACCCTATGGTGGTAGATTCACCACAGCGGATTCACCACACCACTCTGTTCGCCGTACAGTGCTGGGCCGAGGAGAAGAGCCAAATGTTCCACTGGCTAGTATGTCATGCCTTCTCTTCCTTCTCCTCCTCTTCCTCTTCCAGTCTTCCCCCAGAGTCCCCGGCGTGAGGAAGCACACTGTCGTTCTCAGTCCATCTCCTGCAGTGCTACTCCACGTTGCTCTCTCCTTCGTCTCACTCCCCTTCCCTCTGTCTCACACTCTTCCTCCCTCCCCCAATGCTCTGTTCCACCCCCTCTTAACTCCTTCCTCCACTCAGCCAGAGATGTCCTCTGCCTTCCGCTCTAGC
>JAACJT020000105.1:16723902-16755187 GCA_009936485.2 Gymnarchus niloticus | reverse complement strand
GGACTGTGGGCCTGGGACTATGTAAAGCGCTTTGTGACCGTGCTTCGTGTTAAAAGCGCTATATAAATAAAATTGAACTGAAAAAACATTAATATAGTTTAAGAAGAAACTCCCTCCGAGAGACAAAGTGGGGCGTACTGTCATGCAAGTTACTACAAGTGTCAGTATTTGCTGTTAAGAACATGCAAGTGCATCACTCGTACATGAAAAGCGGCCCATAATTCCTTGTCAATCTTTCTAGCACATTTCAACTATACAACCATAAAAATGACAAAAAAAATCTAAAGGGATGTTCCAGCAAACAATATTCTTTGTTGAACTAATTTTTAAATGCAAAGTTGCTTATATCCCAGTGAAATGTATACAAGGAGGACTGTCCAACTCAAGCTCCACTCTGGCAATTGGCACCTTGGGAAAAGTGATTACTCTGTACAATGGAGATTAGTGGTTGATATACAAAAGACTTGCTTTTTTTTTAGCTTCAATAAAGAGCAAATTATATTACCATTACAAGACACAATAAAAGCTCTCTGGGGTCAAATTCCACTATGGCAAAGTACGCAGTTAGTACAAGTGCTCAGTCTTCACTGTAAAAGTTGACAGTTCAAATCCAGTAAAATGCATTCCTCAAGATCCTCAACACCCAGAAAATACATACAAGGCAAACTGATCATCTCAGAGAATTAGGTGTACAGTGGGTGTTGTCCTGTCATGACATCTTATACCAGATAGCATGCATATTCATAAAATTCTCAAGGCATTTAAAAAAAGACCTAATTTAAATAGTATATAATTGCAACAAAATACAAAAACTGCAGAAGTTGGGAGAGAAAGGTTGGAAGGTCAAAACATTCAAAGGGACTATTTTCTGCATGTCCACTTTGCAATGTTATATTGCTTTTCCTTTATTATAGAGATTTGTGGATGCATTCCAAAATATTCAATGTCACTAATATATGGAGGTTACATGACACAGTGGAGTAAGCAGGGAAAGGTAGGCACACTTCTAGTTAAGACACTAAGGGTGAAGACTTGGGTCCGAATTCATACTCGGTGCATCGTGATGCTTGCTTTTGCTGCTGCTACACAAGTGGTATTGACGTACCGACTTGTGAGAATAAATTTATGCCAGTGAGAAAGACTAAAACCTATAGCAGCATGACGGGCCATCACAGGTAAATACAAAAAAATTCTGGGTTGGAGCAACTGTGAATTATAGGGAGGAAACAGCCATACCCAAGTTTAATATGCTGCCAATCTGATGCCAACTATTCAGACATTGCTTATTGCTTTGGAGAGGTGATATAAAATCGTAAAGATGTGGGTAATTTCTTGCATGCATGACAAGCTTCTCAAAAGTTTCACCCAAGTTGAAAAGTTTGAGCAAACGTTCTGCTGTTCTCTCTTGACTGAAGTCGGTAATACAGCCCACACAATATCTGATGCTATTGCAACTCGTACATGCACCATTTATTTTGAACCACCTGCACAAATAACACAAGCAATGAATGCTGGATACGCAAGCCGGCCATCCTGCTTTAAACGGCCTTAACACCCAAAGAACAGCAACACTTTGTTCTGTACGCTTGGCAGATTTGCGTGAGTGAAATTGATTCATGAGGAAAAAAAAATTGATAAGTAGGTTTTACAGTGCCGTGAGGAAAATGCAACTCTACTTGTCCATCTACTGCTTGTCTGCCCTGGATATTGTACCCCACCAGGCCAGCTTCAAACAAGCACTTCTGCATAGTACTGTTAAGCAAGACAGAAAATGTACAGTTTGGTGGTGGTATTTACACATCACATACCGTATGGTATCTCATTGCAGATGAGTCTATTGTCATTAATTTAAAACCTCTATAGCTTACATCTACATGTTTGGTGTTGTAGTATATCTAATTACAATTTAAACAACGTGCTCCTTTGTTTACATGTGGTCAGACATCAAACCCAGATGCCTTACCCAAGTGCTTGGCATTGGTTCCTATATTGAAAATTACAAGCTAGTTACATCTTTTTACAGCAGACATTGAATCTTTTTCAGGGAAATTTGTAAAGCTAAAAATGAAAATATTTAAAAACAATGAATGCAGCCCACCCAGAAAGGAGCTGGTGAAACTGGAAAATTTTTTAATTTCAAGTAGAACAAATCTATTAGCAGTCAAGACCCCATCCCGCAAATTAAAATCCACAAAATTTAACAATGTTAACCAAATCCCCAGAAATACGTTGACCAGAATATACTGATGCATAAGTCATACACAGTCCATACAGAACTATGAGTCACTTAAGCTACAAGCAGTTTTTACAGGAGAATCAAAATGGCTCCATTTTCCAGGTCTATGCTGTCCGAACAAGAATGGCACGGTGTGCAGAAGCTCCATACGAGAGTAAAATCAGACTGAGTGAAAGGCTCTGTAGAGGTAGATTCTCCCGAGCAGGAAATCAGACACCACAAGTTCTCATAAAAAGCCTTATGTACTTTCAAAATTTAGCATGCCTACTCCACTGCCAGCATCCAAGCTCTCCCAAGGTATATGGGCAAGGAGCTGTGAAAATGTACTTGGCCTCCTAACTGGGTCACAAATAACTTTTACCTGAAACCTTCAGGACCTGAAGTATAAAGTGATGTCTGACAACCAGCAGATAGCCATTGGATCTGACATTGTGGTATGCCAAGACTACCTGTGAAAATACTCCAATCACAGCTACCATGGCCTGGCTCTAAAAAGCTTGAAAAGTAAGGCTACTGTGACAGTATCAGTTATCCAATGAAGAGGATTAGGGTCATAGCACAAAGCATTCTTGTGGCTCAGCGTCTCTTCTGCCGCCATCACTGGAGGGCCAAAGGTCAAATACAGAGACAACAGGCATCTAAGAACTACCTTTTACACCTGAGCTTAAAAAGGAATTTACCAGAAGACCGTTTTCTAAGCAAAACATCCCAGAAACTCTTTCATGTCATTGGTGGGACCTAACAGCAGCTGCTCACCTAGAACCCAGCTTAGTGACGGACATTCCCTTACTAAGACTCAAACACCAGATACACTCAAAAGTAGACCTGTAGGCAGACTAAAACACTACATTTTAAAGGTTAAGTATTAAAGAAAGATACTCCCAAGTCTGGTTGCCTGAAAACAAACCAATCCTAATGCCCTCCCTGAATTTACATCCTGTGACTATAATACATTGAAGTCTGCATTTCATCCCCAAAATCAGTGAAGCCACATCTACCCACTACATGTCCATAACTGAATAGTGCCATTATTTAACAAGTAAGGTTAGAAAAGTTTCAGACCCAAGAACATACAGCAGAGTCCCTGCCTTCCAAGCAGGCTAAAAAACAGGGTATTGGCTTCCATTTACAGCCCAATCTTCTATAACTTCCAAAATAAATTAATACCCGTGCCCCTCCATTGCTATGGGTCATTAAAATTCAATTGAAGTTGACATTCATGTAAAGAGACAGTTTAGCACCTAAGGCAGGTACAACGAAGAGGGCTTGATTCCATCACACACATGCATTAAGTGGGTATTAACAGTGAGGACAGAATGAACAAAAACCGACGGGTAACCCGGACAGCAGGAGAGATTGCCATTCGCAGCATAATTGCCAACTGCGTTTAATGTGACCTCTGGTGAGTGACGTTGAGTAATGCTTTCAATACATGTTTATACACAACTGCTAGAAGCACACATTCAGCAAGGGCTCAGACAAAGTGCATCATGGAAATGATCCTGCAAGGGGAATCGAGTCCCCTGTCAAGTCCATCAGTTTGGCTGGCTGCAGCACTGTTCCATGGTCACCGGCGAAAGCCTGCTTGGCTCTAGCTTTCCAATTTCAGCAAGGGTTCCTGCAGTTGGAGGGAGGGATGAATAAGCCAAAAGGAACACATTTATGGGGGAAAATGTATAACAACAAACTGAAGTGGGTGCTAACTTGGTGATCAATCACTGGCAAAGGTCTCAATGCAAGAAGACAAAAAGATACCCCCCTCCCATCAGTTCACAAATCAGATTGAGATCAACAATGTAAAGATACTGTATGAGGGCTGATTGATAAGGTCTGCAATTTTATAAATTTCCAACAATATAAAGTGATATCAAAATGAAGGAAATATCACAAACATTGTAAACATTTTTCAACATAGTCCCCATTTACTGCTACACATTTTTCCCCAAAAGTGCTATCCATTTATTCCATTCTGTCCATGAAGAAAGATTCTGGTTGGTTTCTGATCCACTTGCAGACAGCAGCTTCAACTTTGCCATCCGATGAAAAAAAAAAAAAAAAAAAAAAAAAAGTTGACCTTTCAACGTCTCCAATTCTGGGAACAACCAGAAGTTGTATGGAGCCAAATCTGGGCTGTAAGGAGGGTGTGGAACAATTGAGAATTCCAAGCTTGTCACCGTTTCCTTTGTTTCTCCACTGCAATGTGCCCTTCTAGGTCATGGTGTATTGCTTTAGCGCTTGGAACATTGAATTGAAACCACGCTCGTTTACACTACACAGTATCAGCTACCGAACACATGCGCAAACTTCCCCCCCACCTATTAGAGATGCCATGCGGTAGACCTTAATTATCAATCAGCCCTCATATTTCTTACGATGTCCCACAAAAAATATTCGTCAACTGCGAGTTATAGTAGCAGAGTGGCAGGTAGTGTTGGCAACCACGTTTAAACTAGGCAAGAAAACTGAATTTGCTCAATGAAAACATTACCAAGTGCATTAATGCGGTAAATAAGGATTAATGCAATATCAGTTATGTTGGAAACTAGATTTTGTTGATAGATATAGATTTTAGATAGATATTTTGGTTTTTGGATTGGTTGGTTAATGGTTAACTCATCTCTGCTCTGATCAGTAGCTCTAGGCCTATTTGGAAACATGAAACCAGGTCATGTAAAGAAAATAAAATGAAGCTTAAATTACACATGCATAGCTTTTAATTTTCAAACTTGGCAAATTTAACTCTACAGGACCAGACATGTCAATTTTTACTTAGGTTTTAGCGAGCCACGGATCATTTCTGTGAGAGATTAAATGAATACAACCATAACTAGACAAAATTAAAACTGTAGGAAACCATTTCATTTCAAACAGTCATAAAATATGGCCAACAGCATCAATGTTGGAAAGCTGTCAGGGACACGCACAAATGCATTTCAGTTGAACACAATTTCTACAAGAACCAAGAAGGAATCTGACAGTTAAACTTATCTTCACAATGAGTAATACAGATGTAAAGTGAGACTTTAATTGTTTTGCGAGTAACCAAATAATTTTTGATACAAACTTTGGCACAACTGCAATGTGTTCATATCTACTGTGGTCGTCCTAATGATAAAGAACATTCTGATCCCCCCCATGTATTGAATGTATTAAACTTACTGGCAATGCTGGTCCCTCTACAAGCCATCAGACAGAAGTTAGTCGACCATGAAGATAGTGGGCAAAAAAGGTCACTTAGAACAAAGAGCAATCGCCTGTTAATGATGTTTGTTGAAAACGGCAATAGCTTCAGCCTCCATTTTACCTACTTGCAAAGTTTACATAGCTTTATAAAGTAAAGAAAAAAATAGGCAAACTTCAGAACTAGGTACCGTAAAGCTTTAAGAAATCCAAGACTAGGTAAACTAGGTCCCTAAAAACTAGGTTTCCAACACTACCGGCAGGAACTGAAAGCAAGATTATACAACAATGGGTTTGATGTGGTCTCAAAATATCAGAACCCACTGCACTGACAAACAAAAACTGCCACAAGCAATGGATTACCTGTGTCTCCTTGAACTTCAAGTTGGAGAGGTCCTCTGTCTTGATCTCCACGTGGCTCGTACTGCTGGCCTGCTGAAGGCTACGGGTGACTGGCCCACCTACCCTCTCCCTAACCTTCACAGAGAAACGGTCATCCTTCTTAGGCTGTTGTAGTTTCCCATTTCCCATACTCTGGACTGGGACCTCTTTGCCTCCACGCTGTATCCTCATGACCAGGTGCTCGGAGGAGCCAGCAAGGGAGATGGCAGGAGAAGGTGCAGTCTCACCATCTCTATTCTTCTTGCTTTTCTTGCTAAAAGAGGCCAAAGTAGCTGAGAGATAGACTGGCCTCTTTTGCTGTACTTGCAAGGCAACCATTCTTCCTTTGCTAGATGGCAGTTTCAAAGGTGCCCGAGAACCATTTGCTGACACAGTACTTCTAGCTCTCGTTTTCCCCAAAGCCTTGTGCCCAACATCTGACCCCTGCTGCTTTATTTCAACATCCACTGTTCTCCTACAAAGGCTGGCATTTCTGTCCTGGGTTAATAAACCATCAGCGGTAGCCTTCCTTGCCTTCTTGGAAACTGGTTTCATGGGACAATTTATGGCTACATGCTTGTTGAGGCTGCCCAGGTATGTGAACTCCCGGTTACAATGTGGACACACATGGAACTCTTGCTCTGCCACTGAGAGCACAGCCTTCTTCATGACAGACTTGTTACGCTGTGATATCATCTTTTGGATGAGCTGATTCTTCTTCTTGCTTAGTGAACTGAGCTTTACTTTACCTGAAGGTTCCTGGCTGAAGCTGAGTCTCTTGGGCTGGCCCATCCTGCGGAAGGTGTTCTGTCCCCCATTGGTAGATAGCAAAGGTGAAAGGACACCATTCCGAGGCTTTGCTATCTGACGGAGAGGTATTGGGTTCTTCTTTGGGGTGTATCGCCTCTTGTCACTGGCATTAGCGCACACCAGGATATGCTTGTGTAGTTCTGGCATGTTGTCAAAACCCTTGCCACACTTTGTGCAGTGAATGGCTGTGCCGAATGTCTGTGGGATGTTGTGGGTGGAGAAATTAGTGGCAGAGGCCAAGGAGCCCGTGGAAGTGCGATTGTGGTAGGGGAATGGTGGAGGCTTAAAGCTAGGGTAGTGCTGGTTAATACCCAGGCGAACATCAGGATTTCTGGACTTGCCTCCTTCAGAGGTCATAACCTTAATTGTACTATACAGCTCTTCTGTGGAATCATCTGGCTCTGCCTCTACCCCATCTTCCAGAGAATCATTACATACCAAAGAACTGCCATCAGCAGAGGGGTCATAAGCTATAACAATGGGAGTCCGCTCGGTGCTGGCCTTAGCTGGATCTGTGTAGTTCTGTGGTCTCAGCTTACCATTTTCCACCACGGTGTGAGTACAGTCCTGTCCTGGGTGCAGGTCCTTCTGGTGTTGCTGGAGGTTGCATAAAAAGGCAAATTCCTTAGAGCATACACAGCAGATGAAGATCCTGCCAATGCTGTGGAGAGAGGAACGGTGCTCCAGCAAGGATGTGGCATCTCCAAAAAGCTGCACACAGAATTCACATTTAAATGGCCACTCGGGGGCATGCTCGAGAATATGCTGACTGCGCTCTTTTATGGAGGGGAAAGGCTTCTTGCAGACATTACATACAAAGTTCTTACAAAACATCTCTAGCTCACATGACTCCTCATCAGAACTCTGATCAGGAAGGGCACTGTGGGGAACGCCACACACATCAGTTGACTTGTCCTTGTGTTGAGGTTCATCTTTGATTGTTATGGGAACAGGAGAGGGAGACAAAACTAATGTGGGTGGATTTTCTGATATAAGAGGGGGCAGTAAAGGCTCAAGTAAAGAAGCCACAAGAACAGGAGGGTCAAGAGAATGAGGTGTCGGTGGTGTCGTCAAAGGCTGATCCTGGTCCTCAGTCTCATTAAGCAGAATGACACACAAGTTGGATGAAGCATCTACTGGATCATACTGCTCAGTTGTGGGGGCTGAATCAATCAACTCTGCTGTTTTGGTAATCAAATTACAGCAAGTATGTAATGCATCCTTTCCATTTTCAGCTACAGGGAAACACGGAGAACAGGACTGTTTGGCTGAAACACACTCCACTGTGGAGGCCTTTGTATTTTCAGGGCAAATTTTGGAACTGGTGAGCATCACAGTCTCATTTGTATTATCTTTTGGGCCCATAGGCTGAGTAGTAAGGTCTGCACCTCCAGCACTAGCATTTAAGATTTCTGAAAGAGGTTCTAACCTGCTATAATCAGAACCGCAGTCTTCTGAAGGTTCCTTCAGGCTAAATTCAACAGGTCTGGGAAAAGCTTTAGGTGACAAAACAGGAAGTGGGCACAGTGTTGGAGAGCTGGACAGCTGGGAACTGGGAAATGCTGATATAGGAAGAGAAGGAATTGTTGGTAGAACCAGAGGTGGTGGGGTAGGGGATGTTAGAGGAGGAGTATGAGGAGATAGTGGGTTAATGGTCACAGGTCTTAGTGACGGAGGTGGAGAGTGAAGAGCTGTTTCAGAGGGAAGGCTTTCAGGACTGGTGCAAATGGATTCGAGAGAGCTAACCACTGTGCCTGCAGTTGACAAAATTCTTGACCTTCCTGTTAAACCGGTAACATCCTCTACTGATGGGTCTAAGGAGGCATATTCATTCATTAAAACCTTCTCCAGCATGCTGGTATTAGGCTTCCGTCTCTTACAAAGTGGCTGCAAAACCTTGGCCTCAGACTCAGAAATGTTCTTCCGGTGTACACTTAAGTCCAGGACAGCTTCCGCAGGCCCCTTCTCCTCACCATCATCTATTTTACTAACAGTATTGGAAAGGTCCAGAGGCTGCTGGTTGCAGGAGGTGCCCCCACTCCGAGAAGAACACCAATCCATAGTAGAAACTTTGAACATGTCGGTCACTGTAGGACTCATCGCACTTCTATCCTCTTTACTTGACATACTCCAAACTGGGGAACTACAATGGCCTTCTAATTTTGGTACTTCGAGGGAAAACAAGGTTCCCTCATTTTTTGCTCTTCCACCTTTCTGGTCTGGACTGAGTTGCAGTGAGGTTGGTGGAGATGATGTTCTTCTTTTGAACCGCCCTGTAGCTGCAGGTAATGTGGCCACTGACACCACAGAGGGAACAAGTCTCTGGTCCTCTGGGGTAAGAGTTAAGGTGGGCGTCTGGTTGTCCTGAGTTTGTAAGAGCTGCTTCAGCTTTGGGGAAAGATAGATCATTCTCTCCTTCTGAGAAGAATCTGTGGCTTGAGGAAAGAGTCCACACGCCAAAGATGAAATTGATGACAAGACTGAAGATGATGCAATTGTGTCAGGTTCCAAAGATTCTGTTTTTATTTTAAGGTGAGGAGGTGGTGTAGAGGTCCTCCTTTTTGTTGCTGTCAGGACAGAACTTGGGACCTCCTTTACAGTACAAGCTGTTTCTACTTTGACAGTATTATCAGAGCTAATTATCATAGTATCAACTCCAAACAATGTGCCAGAGCTGGAGTTAACTTCAATCACTTCACAGGTGCTAACAGTACCAGTGGATAAAATTTTTCCATCAATGTAAAAGTTGAGGTTCTCTGATATATTACTCGAAACATCAATCATGCAGTCTTCATCTTGATCACCATCTTCTGCATCACCACTGGGCAAAAAGACTGGCAGTGGGCTAGAGCTGGGTGACTCCTCAGGCGTTACCACAGGCTGCTGGGACTGTCCCTCCTGCAGAAACATACCTTTCCTGCGGACCCCCTTTGGTAGAAGATGGCGTTCATGAATCCTGCGCTGGTGTCTACGCATGTTAGTATGGGTCCCAAAAGTCTTCTTGCAATACTTACAAGGATAAAGCTCTGTCAACTCTTCTTTTCCATCCAAAACGGCAGTGTGCTGTTCTGATTCCATACTTTGTAGCCCGGATATAGACTGTTCAAGAGGCCCATGGTTACTCTGAGAAATGAGTACTATCTGCTGCCCAGATGTAGCAATAACATCAGGGCTTGAACTGTCTATCATAAACGAAGGACTTGTGGATGCAGTTCCACTAAGGGAGCCTGATTTTTTCTTCAACTCATTTTCATGGTGACGTTCATGTCGCCGCCGGCCTATCTGTGACCCAAATGATTTTCCACAGTATCGGCACTTGAAGGTACGAGATTGGTGGTTTGCTGCAACATGAATGTGCACGTGGCGTTCTAGTCCTTGCTTAGTGGTGAAATGACGTTCACAATGGTGGCAAGGAAAATGGGTTGCCCCTTGAAGATCATCTTCACGGTCAGGTTTTGGCTCCAGTTTTTGACTCAAAGAAATGGGCGCAGCCTCCTGTTTATTAACACCAGCTTGAGTATCCTGATAGCCGGACTCCTGACCTGGCTGCTTCTCAACGTCAACTAGCATAGCTTCTGCCAGGGATGTTTCACTCCATTTTACCTGTGGCTCCTGCAACAAGTCCTCTACATCCTGCTCTTCCTGTCCTTCCACAATCAAGATGGTTTGGGGGGTATCTTCATTCATGCTTTGGAAAGGTTCTGAAGACAAGTCCCCATCTTGTGCTGCGATTTCAGAAGAGGGTGAATGTTCCCCACCTTTTGCTTTCAGACCTGAAATCCAACAAAGCACATTTAAAAAACAAAAAAAAACTTGCATATAGTGCTGAAATTTAAGCAATTCCAAGATAAAACAGCAGCAATTCAACATTATGATATGGCATGCATACTCAAATAGGTTACTACAAAATGCCTAATATACTCAACTGTTACACACATTATAACCAGGGCTCTACAGTGCCACAATTTCAGTCGCATACATGACATGAAAAATATTTTTGGGGCACTGACTGACTGCATGTATGTAGGCTTATGATGTTAAAGACAAGTATCAAATTCAAATAATGCAAATAACAGTTATCCTTGTGAATTGGGTATCACCATATGTATGACTGACTGTTACTTCTCACCCTATTCAGTCCTTAAAAAGAAAACTGCACAAAAAAGTTTCTGGGCCACATTTAGCCAGTGGTTGTTTGCTCACCCAGCATCAGAGTATTACAAAAATCTGAAAAACAAGTAGCAGAAGAAAAGCTAACAAAATACTTAAAAGGACATGCTGTTAGTAGAGAAAACAAGGACTGAGTTAAAGATTTCACATCTGTGGATATGGTCTTATGTTTTGTTATTTGCTACCAGCAATCCAAACATCATGTGCAAGGCGGTGGTAAAACACTGATGAATGCATCATCCCTGTAGGATCAATCTGTACCATCCAAATAAATGATATCGATGTGGAGAACAGACATAGTGCCGTGAAAAAGTATCTGCTCCTTTCCCGAGTTCCTCTATTTAACACTTGTTTCTGATCTCCAAACAAATTTAGTACAAGACAGAAGACAACCTGAGTAAACAAAATACACAGCTGTCAAGTGATTTTACTACTCACTCCCCAACTATAGCTATAGGCCGAGGTGTAGAGCTGGGTAGGGATTAGTGCCATTGACTTTGGAAGAACTGTTCTGTCAGTGCTATCACTCCTGCTTCGCATGTTCTGTGTGTTGTTGGAGTGCTAGTGTTTCAGGATTCCTCATGCCTGTGTCCCCATTGATCTCTCCCTCATAGTTATGCTGCCATATATAGTTATGCTGGGGCTCTTGCTATTTTGTTTGCCATTTTATTTCCCATTACCCTGCCACCTTAAATTTCTGCTCTGCTCATACACATTCTCTTTCCCCTGTGCCCCCCTTTTCGGGAAGGGAACTTGGAGGTTCGGATTCAAGAAATCTTCGCATCGTCTGCTGGCCTACCATACCCTCCCTCCACTTCAGCTGTCCACACTGACTGGCTTCTGCCTTCTGAGCCACCAAACATGCTGTGATCACTGGACTGCAACCTCCAATACCCTGTTGTCCTCCTGACTGTTACAAATAAGAACAAATTCTGTATCTGTTGTTCTTATTTGTATTTAATTAATTTGTCCTGCCCGGCGCCGGCCAGAGGAGGATGGTCTTCCCCCTTGAGTCTGGTTCCTCCCAAGATTTCTTCCATCTGAGGGAGCTTTCCTTGCCACTGTCGCTTTTGGCAACTCTCTGGGGACTCTGGGCCCAGGACTATGTTAAGCGCTTTGTGACAGTACTTCTTATTAAAGGCACTATAAAAATAAAACTGAATTGAATTTTGTGATTTATTGAAGAACAAAAACTCCCCAAAACCTCATCACTCATGTGAAGTATTCGCCCCCTAGACTTAATACTTGGTTGGGCCACCTTTAGCAGCAACACCTGCAATCAGACGCTTCCGATAATAGGACATCAGTCTTTCGCATTGCTGTGGAGAAATTTTGACCCACTCTTCTCTACAAAATTGTTTTAATTCAGTCACACTGGAGGGTTTTCAGGTCCTGCCACAACATCTCAATGGGGTTCAGGTCAGGACTTTGACTAGGCCACTTCAAAATTTGTTTTTTTTTTTTTTTTTTTTCCAGCCATTCAGAAGTGGACTTGCTCTTATGCTTTGGATTGTTGTTGTGATGCATAAACCAATTTTGCTTGAGCTTCAGATCACAGACTGATGACCGGACATTCTCCTTTAGTAATTTTTGTTAGAGAGCTGAATTCATCCTTCCCTCAATTATGGCAAGTCGTCCAGGTCCTGAAGCAGTGAAGCATCCCCACACCAATCACACTACCACCACCATGTTTGACTGTGGGCGTGATGTTCTTATTGTGAAAAGCTGCATTATCTTTTTTGGAAGTCCTGGCTCCTGTTACATCTGGCACAGAGTTCCACTTTTGACTCATCAGTCCAGGGGCATTGCTAAACATAAAGCTCTACTGGGGCACAGGCCCCCCACAAGAAAGAGATTTTACATGGGGCACAGCACATAAATACTGGGGCATGTGCCCCAGTAAGAGAGATCTAACGGCAACCATCCATCAGTCCATAGAACATTATCCCAAAAGTTTAGGAGGTAATCAAGTTATTTTTTGGCAAATGTTAGACAAGTCTTTATGTTCCTCTTGCTTAACAGTGGTTTTCGCCTTGCCACTCTCCCATGCATACCATTTTTATCGTGTCTTTCTGATGGTGGAATCATGAAAACTGACATTAACTGAGCTAAGAGAGGCCTGCAGCTCTTCCTCAGATCTTCTGGAATTCCCTTTGATTGAGGCAGAGTGTGCTGTTTGTTGAGGTTTTAGGGAACTTCACATTGCTGGAAAGGTTGTATAAGTGATATCTAGATTCAAAAGGGCTGGCAGCAATCAATCTTGGGCGTGGTTAGTCTAACTGAAAAGTTAGATCAATTACATTTGGCTCATTGAGTGACTAAGGGGCAATTAATTTTTCCACACGGGTTTTAGGGAGTTTTTGTTCTTCAATAAATCACAATCACTTGACAACTATGCACTTGTGTTTACTCATGTTGTAGTACAAGATAAGACATTTGCCTAGAGATAAGAAACAGTTAAGTGTTAAAAATGAGGGAACTCAGGAAGGGGGCAAATACTTCACGGTACTGTATATACGTGTACACATCTGCTAAGATATTTCAGAATCACTTGTTCTAACGATTCTTGGTGTTTTCTTAAAATGGTTGCTAAACCACTGCTTTTTTCAATTATTGCGAAATAAACTAGGGCTGTAACTAAATCGATTAGAATAGATGCCAAGTAATTAACTAATCGATTAGTTTACATCATTACGTTGCTCACGTCATCCCATCATTACGTAAACAAATGTTGCTGCCGTTTCATTTCCAATAAGAGTGCACTAAACGTTTCCATCATGGCAGAGTCAAATCCGGCAGCTTCATCAGAACACGGATGCAGATCAGCAGTGTGGGAGCATTTCACACTAAACAGCACAAAAAGTTGTGAGGTGTAATGTCTACAACACAGACTTTTGGAACGGCAGCACAACATTTTTGCATGAGCATTAAAAAAAGAAAACACGTTGCCTTGACAGACGAGGAAGATCCAGATCGGTAAGTTAAGCTGGTTAACAGTTCAAAATTAAGAACAAAATTTAAATGAACAGTCAAATAGGAGTATGCCGTGCAAAACTCATGGGAATTGGAGTTGGAGGCATGAATAAACCTTTTATGCATATCTTTTTTTTTTGTCTATTTTAAAGAAACCAACTAATCGATTAATCAAAAAAAATTATCAAAATAATCGTTAGTTCATTAGATGTGTGTTTTCCTCCCCACAGTAATCCATTTGACATGTAGTTTTAATCTAAGTAGACTAGCCTGTGTTTATGACAAAATTTTGTATTCCAAACTTTCTATTCCATATATAGTTGGAAAAGGGGGTCATCCAATAATTGGGCCATTACAGTAATGCTCTATTATTCTGCTGTGTACATTTTGCATTTTAAATTGAATTCAGACTCACCCTGTCAATTCCTGCATAACTTTGACAATGTGGCTAAAAATTTCACTGTGCTCCTAAATTTAACTTAGGAGCACAAAGGCTCCTAAACAAAAATAAGTACAACAGTTTAAATACTTGGGGTCAACCGTTCAGAGTAACGGTGAGTGTGGAAAAGACAAGAAAGAGTGTGAAAGTGTGAAAAAGAAGAGTGCAGGCAGGGTGGAGCTGGTGAAAAAGTGTCAAGAGTGTTTTGTGACAGGTACCAGTAAGAGTGAAAGCGATGGTCTACAAGACAGTACTGAGACCAGCTGTGTTATATGGGCTGGAGGCAGTGGCACTGACAAAAAGCCAGGAGGCAGAGCTGGAGGTGGCAGAGTTAATGATGTTAAAATTTGCATTGGGTGTAACGAGGATGGACAGGATTAGGAATGAGTATATTAGAGAGTCAGCTCAGGTTAGACGGTTTGGAGACAAAGCCAGAGAGGTGAGATTGCGTTGGTTTGGACATGTGCAGAGGAGAAATGCTGGGTATATAGGGAGAAGGATGCTGAGGATGGAGCTACCAAGCAAGAGAAAAAGAGGAAGTCCAAAGAGGTTTATGGATGTGGTGAGAGAGGACATGCAGGTGGTTGGTGTGACAGAGCGGAATGCGGAGGACAGGAGATGGAGACTGTTGACCTGCTGTGGCGACCTCTGACAGAATCAGCCAAAAGAGAATGAAGTATAACACTCCACACATGACTGCGAATAATGCTTAACAAACAAATCATTAGTGGCCAGCTCCAAAAGGTACCAAAGGAGGCCTCACCATTATCGGTACCTGGCATTTCTGAGTGTGCCGCCTTGATTCCCTTTGGCTGCTTTGGGCCTCGGAATCCTCCCAAACCAGCCTGTCTTGCTCTGGCTCTTTCCAACAACTTTCGGCGTGCTGCAGAGGGATTTACAGAAACATTGAAAATCATTCTGAACAAGTGTTACCAATGAGATGTTATTCAATATTTGACTTCCCAAACTTATCTTTAAATCAGCAGGCAAAAATCATTGGCTACATTCACATTACCAGGCTCAAATGACTCAAATCTGTTTTTCTGCCTTAACGTGATACAGATCTGCTGTTTTTTCAGGGCTGCGTGAACACAGAAATCCGATATTTTAAAATCAGATTTCAGTCACTTTCACTTGTGGCCCTAGATCAGATATGCATCTGATTTGTGGCCTTGCGACATGAATTCCAACCTAACCATTCTCATTGATGTGGTTTTTTGCTTATACACGTGTGCCATCAGCTGACACCAGCAGCACGGCAAAACAACACTATAGGAGAACAGGCAGTGGAAGGACGGGGAAGTTTCCAATTCATTGGACATTTGGGGAAATTAATCAGTTTAATCCAAATTGGAAGGAACAAACCAAAATCAAGTAGTGCTTGAAACAATTGCCAATGAAATGGCCAAGCGTGGCCAGCTACGTTCTTTTTGTTGTGGGTGACGCAGATGACTCGTGCAATAATGTATCAATGTGTGCATGATGGTGATTAAAAGAAATTTATGTACATGGCGTTAGGACGCTGACAAAGTTACGCAAAGGCATCCCATACGCGTGCGGGACAAAATGTGTCAAAATGTCACCTACTATGTAAAGACACCTTTCTCTCACAAAAAAAAAATCATACCTGGGCAGAGAGGTTACACTCATCAGCATCATACAGAACACACTTATTACACTGTACTCCAGACACTTCTGGTTTAATGATATAGCAAATAGATATAGCAAATAGATACTGAAATCATAGGTTTTTTTAAATTAGCATTTACTCTCAATTTAATCACTGCACACAAATACAAAAAAATCCTAATACCATTTGTTTATCGCAGTGCCACAAAATGACTGTGCTGCAAAATTTTAAACCTCTATAGCACCTGTGCTACCTGTCAAAGTCATCAACATACTACACTGCTTCAGAGCAAAAACTGGAGTAAACAAGGCATTACTCATTTGCAGTTTACCACCAAAAAGCAAAAGCTGTAAATGTCAGTTTTAACAGCATCAACTTACATCAATGCATCAAATTAGCTCTGAGCAACACCAATCTGACCCAACACAATACAATCAACTAACCATGCATGGAGACCAACTAGTTGCTCATGCAGGAAGTAATTCAAACAGGATGTGTGAAAGAACAAAACGAACGTCACAAATTTCAAACAGTCACTGAACTAAAAAAATTACTGCAAGGCAGTATATTCTGGAGTATTTCAAGCCTGAGAAGTAATTCATTATGCCTTCCATTATTACAGCTTAATACAATGTGACAACAACAAAAGCAGAAGGTGGGTCCTGAGGAAAAAGACATTCTTGAAGGTGTTTTTTTTTTTTTAAAAAAAAAAAAAAAAGTCACACCTACAACCATCCCACTAGCATTTGAACATCCTACCCCGCACAGTCAACACCCTTAAGCCTTACTGGGCTTCCCCAGAGAGACCACAAAGTATCATCATCATAATTCTGCAATAGCTGGGAACAACTCTGCTCACAATAAGCACATTAACATTTTCGCTACCTGGGATTTTAAACTTGCCACCTTCATTATCAGAGATGGTAATGTAGAATAAACCAAACACAGACATACATCATTACACTAAGAGTGTCTTGTACATCAATACACGTTCGTTATTTTTATATAATCAATTCATCTACTTCCTAAAGAACAATTCTGATAGCTGCTGTGTTTAATGTGTGTCTAAAGAATGTTTAAACCTTCACTATATCACGATAATTATCCTGAGACATCAGGGCATAAGAGGACAACAGGCCTTCCTGCTCAAAAAAAGAACAGATGCCATCCTAATAAATGCCTGTACACAGCATCTGAGCTTCAGTAGACTGATTATAAAAAGGACAGAAGACTGAACAGAGAAAAAATGAACTATATACATAGACCTATTCGAAGAGTAAATTATACTCAGATGCCACATCTATGAGCCAATTGATCTGTCTTATCCTTGAATATCTTCAATTACAAGCACCACAGTTCAGAAAATTGAGCACATCAATTGAACATTAGAATTTGAAAGCTGCTCTGCCATTAGATTAGTGCACACTTCATTCAACACCACAACCTGGACTACAGCAGTCAAAGTCTAATATTTATAGTAATCTTTGATTACTACTGAATTGTGTATTAATATTGTGTTTAAAAATGCTTCAAACCATTTGTTCTGCCTAACAAATTTCGGAAATCACAAATGAATTGGATGTAGATAAATCGAGCTTGAATCTCAGTTTAACATGCCTACAGGGCTTTCTTCAGCTCATTGTTCTCATTTACATGAACAGCACAAGACTTCAGGGGAGAGTTGGTGAAAGTCTGCAGTCTCTCAACATACAGGCCTAACTAATTTCTGCAATTAAATAAATCAAGGGAACAGTCACTTGTCACATTTGAACAATACCACAATAATAATGAAAACGTGACAGCTTAGCTCACAGTAATCCTGATATGAATTCCCATAACGTTACATCAGTAAAGATGAATACAGGACAGTATGCAGTCACATCCCATGCAAGGGACACTCAAAGAAGTCTGACCTGCAAACAGATCCTAAATGACACCTTAAACATGAACCAAAATAAAACACACCATCCAAGAATATGATCCATTTCACTGAAACTTATGCTTCAGCAGTCAAATTAAGTCCTCAAACATTTTAGAGAAATCCACAAATATCCATTGTTAAAGTGTGGAAGGAACACAACAGCAGCTTACTGCATTCAAGGAACAAAATCTGAAATCTTCATGTTTCAATGTCCTTCTGAAAACCAGAGGTGGTAAGTGACTGAGTCAAAACTCAGATGAACTAGAAATGTAGATACCACGTAATACTTCCAAAATCCTCCATAAGGGGCTGCCTTCATAAAGCAGGCTTTCAGAGAGCATGTCCATCCACATAAAGAAATAATGTTCAAATCAACTTTGGTTTCACAGGAAATCTGGCAGCGAGTAACCTTGAGTGGAATTTGCCTTTAAAACCATGGAAAACCTGTTTGGCACTGGAATCATGCAATCATTGTATTTAACAAATACTGACCATGTAAAGTGACTGCTACGAGTTCTAGGATACTTTCTAGGTACCAAGCCAAAACTAGTTCCAAAATAACACACAGCGATGTCCCTGCATCATCGCCATAGTGTGTTCATCCACACAACGAGCAGAATTTTTTCTCAAAAAGGTATACTTTCAATACCCAACTAAAAGTTGATAAACCTTTGTTAAAATTGCAAAACCAACAAGACAGATCATACTTGACCTTAATTTACATCATACTGACAGCATCTTGATTAAACAGATTCAACTGGGTCTCTACTTACAGCAAGGGTTCCCAAAGCTTATATGCAAAAGGGGGGCCTGGCAGAAAAGATGATCTTATTGAACTCAACATGCACATGTGAACCTAACCCAGTAAGTACATCACCAGCAAAAAAAAAAAAAGTACAAAAATTTCACAAGCGTGAGATTGAAGCATGTGGTGAGAATCTAAGGTTTGGCTAATGTTACATGTTCAGCTATCACGACACACCCCGTGCCAACTTAGGGTCCCCTCAGATTGGAAACCAGACACATTACAAGATGAAGACCACAACTTTGTACTATATAAGTATATTCACACCAAATTAAGTGATGAGAATAAAGGTAGAACAGTATTTGCATTAGTTCAACATTTGTTGAAAACTACCTTAATCATACTCAATACGACATTCAAGGAAGATAAACTAAATTTTATAAAACTATTAAAATATGGTATGCAGCCAAAGACACTAAATGTCCAAAGAGTTGTCTAAAATGTCACTTTTCCAGTCCTTATCCCATCAGTCTTATCCCATCAGTCAAAATGAACCCATCCTGGCTACCACCACCCAAAAGCCGCATTACAATGAGACAGGCATAAAAGCCAAGTTGCACTCATGGCTTACAATAAATCACCAACATTGCTTTTCCTCCCTGGAGAGAAGCACATATGTATGGAGGGTGCGGTGTGGCATTATTAAATAAATAAGTAAAGAAATTAAAATCATAATTAAATCATTGAACTTCTTTTGTTTTGAAATATGTAAAGAAATAATTCAAATCACAATTAAACCTATATGTGCTTATTATTTCATGGTCGCTGTTCTGTCATGCACCATGAAATAATTATATCTATCAAATTCAAGGTCAGTGGGCGGTTCTGATGTTGATCTAACTCGATTTCTTTGGGCTGCCCTTATATAGTGTTCCCAAATATGGCGACTGCTCGCAGAAATTCAAGCTGTTTCCAACGGCTTGGTTAGAGATATTGTACAGTTAGCAGAGGACGGAGAATCAGCTGGGGTTATTTCATCACTCTCTGGCCAAGATGTAGTCCACACTGTTTTTACAAATTTAGAAGAGGCGCTCCAGCACTTCTGGCCAGAGAGTGATGAAATAACCCCCAACAACCTCAATAAATTCCTCTCTTTTACTCATTACAGTGACTGGGTCTAACAGCTGATTCTACATCCTCTGCTACCTGTACAATATCTCTAATGTGGAAGAAATTTGGACCATGGAAGGAATTTGCACCAAATGTAGACCTTTGCGTTGCAAAAAGCGTTTATTTGTATGTATGCATACAGGAGAGCAGCTCCTCTACAGATCCGAGGTCGCTCTCTGTCTCCGTGCAGCTGACAGTCCCACAATTTATATTTTCTACACACTTGCCACAGACACTGTCCTTGATGGACTGCCAAGGTGCATCATCCTTTCATCAGTTGTTTAACTCTTAACTCCCTTCTCCAAAACGTCCTCGAACATTGTTTATTAGCGTGAGAAACATTTTATTTCACCATAACAGTTCCGGGGTAAAATCTTCAGCTTTGCACATATTACTGCATTTTCTGTTAGTAATACACTTATTAATACATAAGCTTAACAGTCAGTTCTTGCACACCTAATTCGCAGTTTTATTAAATATCATAAGTGACATGATTGTAATGACAATTACACATCAGGCATTAAGCAATATTTCATAGGAACACACACTCATGTCTCATTTCATTCCACACTAACCAAGCCGTTGGAAACAGCTTGAATTTCTGCGAAGAGTCTCCCCATGTTTGGGAACACCATAAGGGCAGCCCAAAGAAATCGAATTAGCTAGAACAGCATCAGAACCGCCCACTGACTTTGAGTGACTTTGACAGATTTAATTATTTCATGGTGCGTGACAGAACAGCGACCATGAAATAAATAAGCGCATATAGATTTAATTGTGATTTAAATTTTCTTTACATATTTATTTAATGTCACACCACACCCTCCATACACATTAACAAGCACACTCCCAGCTGAGCCCATAGTAAAAGTTTCCTCGCTGGTGAACGAAGGGCGCCAGCTGCACACTATTCCTAAAAACATAAAAATGCTCAGAAAGACCTATGGGCGCCGATTACGTCTCCGGCAGGGGGGGGGGGGCTGGGCTGGTTTTTAAAACTTTTCCTCAAAAGTGTGTTCGAAATATATTTTTAGAAAGGCGGTAGCATTCAACACACTACCTTAAATATTCGATACGACTCATCTTTACCGTCACTTGTCATATATCCCGGCTAGCACGCATGCTAATTATTGACGTAAATAACGCTAACTGCGACAACATGGAGGTCATAACGGCTCCTTTGATTTTTCTCCATTACGCCGAGTATTTTAGACGTTCGCTCAACGATGTCTGTGAACCATCGGGCACAAGCTAATCAGCTGCCCGGCTAGCACCCAGCACTACCACCATTAGCCGGAGCTAATGCTCGCGTTAGCACCCACAGGACTGGGCGAGGAAATCCTCCATGCCCACTTAATTTCTCACTTTTTACTTGAATTGTGTTTATGAATAAGCAGCATATTACTGGCGAACAGTTACCAAAAGTGGTAAGAATTACAAGGGCTAGCAGTGTCAGCCGTCAAGGACAAGCGGCCGCGGGCTAGGTCGCGATATTCGCCAAGCTAATACTTCTGGTCTCTGGCAGCTCCGCATCATCCATGATATTAAAAGTCCACTAAATCCCAGCCAGGACCTGGTCGGAACGTTATAGGGAATACCTAAAGGTCATCCACAGTGCCGAATAACCCCACAAACGCGGCATTTCCTAGTCCATTCGAGCAGAACCGGAACGAAAAGCGAGCAAAGGCCGAACCCGACAGGAGCTGTGGCGAAGACAGCCCAGCTTACCTCTCCTAGCTCTCGGTGAACTCCGTTTACCCAGGCTGCTGACTCGCTCCTCCTCGATGGCAGCTGCTATCTCGGGGTTGTCCTCCCCATTGTACCAGACCAGCAGCTCCTCGCCCGGTCCGATAGGCTGCGGGGAGGCACATAGAGAGCAGTCAGCAGGTTCAGGCCTTCCTCTCTCCGGGCCAGGGGCGTGTTATTTAGCTTGTAAAAGTTTATTATGGCTAAAATGCCAGCTCCTAAGACCGACTGAAACACCGCGTTAGACGCTCCCCGTCCTCCAACCCTGCTGCTCCGTCGGTATTTTTTTTTTTTATTATTAAGCCCTCTCAGGAGTCAGATCACCCTACCTTTTAATGGAGACCGAACAAGTCGTTCACACTAAGTTTCGTACTACCGAAGGCTGACGGTTTTCAGTCCCCCTCTTGTGGAAGGAGGAATAATAAACTCTGGCTGCATTGTCCTTATCCCCATCCTGGTCCAGATGGACCGGAAAAATGACTCTGATCGAATTCCACGGCAACCAGCCTTCTTGTCGGTTACCTTATAAATGTATAAATCTTTAAGATGACTCTTCAAAGTCATATTGCCTACACAAATCACCCACTGTTCCAGCCTTCTTATTATTCATCTTTTTTATTTAACATTCTGATCCCTCCATCCTGTGAATACGGTGCATCTACACTGAACTGTCTGTTAAAATGGTAAATCTGTAATTACAAAAATATTTAAGAAATATGTTAATTTATAGTTATTCTCCCATTCGAAACAAGCTAAACAATTAAAATGATTACGAATATCAACTTACAGAGCTCATTCCAATATCATAAATAGAATTCTGCAGGGCCGGAGCAGGACCCTTTTTCAGCCCTGTATTTCTTCAGGGGGCCCATGATGTGTCTGGCCCACTGGGATTTTTTTTTATTATTTTTTTGTTAGCTTTTCACGTTGTTTCATTAATGACAAGCATCCTTCTTGCCTGTATTACCTTGTAAAGATACAATTTTTTTAAATTACTCTGCACTGTATTCTGTGAGTAACCAGACTTAAAAAATGTAATGTTTCACAGGAAATCAGGAGAATAGCATTACATTTTCTGCATTCACTAATATTGCACAAAAAAGTGTACACTATGAAACAGTACCACCAACGTACCTTAGGAATTCTGCATTGGCTGTTCTGAAACCACTCCAAAGCACTTCCCAAAAAAAAAAAACGGTAAGCAACCATGTTTTTTATAAAAAGTCTGGGACTATTTTAAAAGTCTGATTTCTTAGTTATTCAAATGTATAATAGCCCCAAAGTTCCTGACCCTGTACAAATTGAATACTTGTACAGAAAAATAAAAGATATGGAAAAACAAAAATGCGAAGTACTCCACTTATAGGCTGGTGACTATTGAGGCTTTTCCTGCCCCCTTGATGGATGCCAGGAAAAGCGCAAAGTATACGTGAGTACCATAACAACATCAGGCTTCACCTTCAGAATTATTTGTACATTGTCAGCTTTAGTGTACCAAAACATTAACATAGAAGATTTTACTCATGAACAGACACTCTCCATTAGTTTCACTGACTTAAATATGTTACTTAAACATGGCTGATTGCAACAAATCAAACCTCTCTGCAGACCAACTGATGTCTATGATTGGGACATCGCAGCATTCGGTATCCTACCTCCTCCCAAACTTAAACTATGCTGATAGATAGCAATACATCACTGAATGGCTGTTAACATCCCTTTAAGAGTGGCCATCAAATGGTCAACCATAGAGGTTGAACATTGCTATTGATATCTATGTTAATGTACACTATATGGACAAAAGTACTGGGACACCAGTTAATAGGGGGTTCACATACTTTTGGACTTGGGTAATTAAGCCATATTCATTGCTGAGACAGCCATACAATCTCCAGCAACAAACACTGGTGGTAGAATGGGTCATACTGAAGAGATCAGTAACTTTCAACATGGCATAAGATGCCACCATCCCAACAAGTCAGTATCAAACTTATGCCTTGCCTAACTGCAAATGAAGTTATTTGGAAACTTCTACAAACAAGTGTTCAGCTGTGATGTCATAGGCTACAAACCAGAAAGGAAACCGATGACACAACATCAATACCCAACCTCACTGATGCTGCTACGGCTGAATGGCACCAAATCCCACCAATGATATTCAAACATCTGTCGTAAAGCCTTTCCCAAAGATTAGAGGCAAAGGAGGACGAACTTCTTATTTATACCCTTGGTTTTGGAGTGAAATATTACACAGGTAGGTGTCCCAATACTTTTGCCCATATAGTGTAAAACTGTTAGAATTGACGTTGCATAGAATGATATATGCTGCTGAAATACAATCTTTCCTTAATTAGTTTTTTTTCCCCTCTCCAAGTAAATACCATAATTAAATGCTGGGTTTCTTGGAATATATGTTGGTATTAAAACACAGATAATAAGACAAATTCTGCCAACAGAGAGTGACAGAATGACATCCAACAGACACACAGTCACAAATCAGTTCCCTTGCTCTATATGCTAATCCAGCACTATAAGAAAGCTGAGGAATAATCCATGTGTCTTTGACTGCTACCTTATTACATACACAAATTGGTTACTACACTGGCACAATCAAAAGGGATGTTTTCTGACCCAGAAACCCACCCCATTATGGTGTTGTGAAAGGTTGTTTAGAAAAATCCAATAGGAGGAACTGAGCACAAACCTTCAGCACTTTGTAGTAAATAGCCCTGTTAATCTCCAAGGGAAAAAGGTTCTGCTCCTGTGTGGAATGGGCCCAGTTCACATATCGCAGCCAGTTCCCTTTGGCCGGATCTGTGGCGTCAACACACATCCAACCATAGGCTGGAAAATACACCTGGACAACATGGAAGAGCACAGGCACCTTCATGAGAGTCATTCCTGAGCTGAATGAACATGTACAGATACATTTCATCTATCACAAATGAAACTGAAAGGCTACAGAATTTGAATTTAATTCAGTTATCTATGTGTGGTGGAAAACTCATGGAATGTCACAATAAACCAGATTTATTTAAATCTCAGTTCACTATTGCATGGGCTTTGCTGAACACAATGTACTCTTAAAGTCAAATTTCTAAGGGGTTATTTTTATAATAAGGATAGCTGTGATAAAAATTATTAGTGAAGTCCGTAAATATTTTCAAGCCTATTAGTCTGATAAGAAAAAAAAAAAACTTGAGAAACCTCAATAAAGCAGAATTGCATGAAAAACAATTATGGAAGAAGTGTACCTTGGAGTTAAAAGGACTAGAAGTCATTAATGTCTGACACCAGATAAAAGTTATACATTAATTTATTGTTAATAGCACAAATCAAGATACACTGAAGACAGTCTTGAGAGCTTTCAAAGGCAGATTTGGTAACAACACCAATGCCTTTAAGTTGTATCAACATAGTTTTTAAGGATTAAAGCATTTGCTTCCCCTCATCGAAATTTCAGTGCATCTCTCAACCAGTCAAGTAGTTAAAATTAAACTCTGATGACCAAAAAAAGGTCTCTACTAGACAATTGTTGCATTCACACTTAGTGCTGCAGAAAGGATCCCTAGGAAAACAGGAAGAAGCATCCTGATTTTCACTTCTTAAAGCATTCCAGGTCCTCGTAATGGTGACCATTGAGCTGCCTGCGTCCTGAGTCTGTTCTCTAGCCTCAGTGTTACTCACCTCCCACATGTACACATTGCTAGTCACCTGAGATCTCTTCTTTCTCTCCCCGACAAACGGACCAAACCTCTTTCCCTTGGGAATGAGCCTAGATGCCCAGACACCTGTAGAGACACATTGCAAGGGGGCTCAAGGTCACCTTAAGAACTCAAGCACACGTGTGCATGCTACAGAAGGATAAGCATGGTATCAACTTGCACTTTGAGAGTCTACATCCAGACCTGAACTGGAGACCAGCAAATAAATGGCTTTAAGTTCTGTGTTTCCAGAGCCCATCAGCCCTAGAGCAAAGCTGAGCAACGGCATTGTGACATGCACTCAAACCACGGCCCCATGGCGCAGCCACGCACCGATGCGATCCTGGTTTACAGCCGAACGCCTCAGACTCATGTCCTCAGGAAGTCCCTTCCACACGTGGGCTGGGACCTCCTCCAGGTTCTCCACCAACCCCCCCTGCATCATCACTGCAGTCTGAAACACAGGTCACTGCTGTGAGACCTTTTCATCCTCCAAGTCTTGCCAATGACCCAAATCACAGTGATACATACAGGGAAGACTGCTACTGATACTTTAGACTGTCCAAAATGTGATATTCATAGTATTTGGTTTTGAAATCTCCCCATGCTTTTGGCATTTAAATGCCTTATGCAAAGTTTTAATCCCTGCACCATCTGCTTTTCCAAAAACACAGTAGAACCCCATCCCCCCAGAAATACATTTTATGTTCCACAATCCTCAAAGGTTTTCATACTGCATACACTACCTCACCTGCTTCAGTGGAAATCCACTCTAGGCTCTGGAGCAGGCTGTCACATGGGCTACTTGACTGTATAGCAGAATCTGTTTGGGTAAATACCACATACTGAATGAACACAAGGAATTCGCTGAGGGTGAAGAGAGAAGTTTCCCCATATATGTGCATCTCCCTGACCAAAGACTGTATGTGAGCCTGCCTGTTCAAGCAAAATATGGGTTAAACCTTTTATGACAGGAACACAATGAGCATCTCCAGAGCTCATGTTTTGAAAATAAGCTAGAAACAGTCTAATGCCTTTTCATCCCATCTTTCTCAGTAGGGGAAGCCCTAATATCAAAGCTTTGAACTGTGCTCATTGTAACAGAAGTGCCATGTCATCAGGACCCAAACTCAATTAATTCTCCCAGTACACGTTACTATTTAATGAATGCAGCATAAAATGCCCATCCTCTGCGTGATAAAATAGCAGAAAAACTTAACGCTTGCAATCTTAACTATACAACAAAAAGAAATTGATCCAAATTTCTATCACTAGTTATGTTTCCTTTTGTTCAGTTCTTCTGATCAGACTTTCAGCTTGCTCGCGGTTAAGGGGTTTGTGTTTGACACCCACAGCATGTTTAAATGGTCTCTCCCTGTCCTAACCTTCTTCCATTGTCTAGCTGTCAGTGCTCATATCAAGTTCAAGCCCTTGGTCACACCAAACATGCCAGCCAAAGGAACAGCAGACACATCTACAGGATCACATACTGCTCTGAGTCAGACATCAAAATCCTGCTCATTCAGACCTTGCCCCCCGTGGTGCTTTACCCTCAGAATGGCCAAACCCCTCCTGCTCTTCAAGGAGATGCAAAGCCCATGACTTTCATACAACAATTCTAACAGCAACATGATTGGATTCAAATTGCTAATATCTTCATAGTTTTTGCCTATATGGATAGGTGTATTTGGATGTCCTTTGTATTATGAAGCTTGTGTATTTAGTTATTTACAGTGGTTTGCAAAAGTAAGCAACTGTCACTAAAATCATTAAATCTCCCTGAATTACAAGAGATACATTTCCACACTTCCACAATTGTGACAAAATTCCGGGCTATACATACCACCTGAGCCAACATGGACATCAAGCTGTAAAGGCTAGAACCATTATGCACAGGTCAAAAATGGTTTAAAAAAAACTAAATCTATGATGTGCTTAACTTTAATGGTATGCAGTACACATGGTCAAGTTCAAATAAAACTAAATCAGGTCTAATCTATAAAAACAACATGAACCCTTTATGTGAGTGATTGGTGATGATAGGAATAACAACACGTCACACGACTCCAAAGCAGCAGAGCAGGACTCAAGCTGGACACAGTCATGGACGAACTGCAAGGGTACCGCTTCTTTCATGCCATCTCCCAAATTTACCACAGTGTTGGATCAAGTGCCAAATGGGAGGCTAGACCACTGGGATGCCAATGAACTGTGAGTCGGTTTCCTGGTGTTACTAAAGCTACTGGGCAACCAAGATAAGCTTCTGTTCATCACATGAGTTCATGCAGGCTCTTCCTCTGTAAAGATAACATGTGAGCAACACCAAAAACAAGACCATGTTCACATGCATAAACAAACACCAATGATAAATGCATCAGCTTATCATGAGTGAGTAAACATAGCATTAGCAGAAACCTTCACTGTGTCAGAAAAAATTGAGGAACAGACACAGACATCCAGTCAAGAACAGGGAAAGCAAGGGCAGCCTTTCAGATTCTCTGAACCATCTCCAACTTCACAGAGGTAGGACAGAAACACCAAGCTCAAAATTTAAAACCAGTACTTCTCTACAGATCAGATACCTGAGAACAACACTATTATTTAACAGACTTCAGACTTTCATGTGGACCAGATTGATGATACACTGCCCAAAAAGCATCTGAAAAGAATCTGTGGAAGGAAACAAGCCAAGAGAGGACAGATGTCCAAATCAGAAGGAAGCAGGGGTGAGACACACCCTCCAAAAAACCCAGAACAAACCAGACATTACTATAATGGACCTAGACACAGCTGGAGATCACTGGAGGCAGAATACATTTAGAAGGAAATATAGAATGTAGCTCCAAACAGAAGAGAACAGAGAAGGATTGTAGCTGACCTGTCCTCCACCAAGAGCGGAGGAGTTTTAGATGAACAGCAACAGCAATTACACGCAGTAACAGAGCTGGAAACATGCCCAGCAGACGACCCTGTAGTTGTGCCATTGGACAAAGCTGAATTCTTTCAATGGATAACTAGCTTCTGGCCTAGATCATGTTAGCCATTTCAGATTGCTCACTTACTCATCTGCCAGATACATTGTAAGTACGCCACCATCCCCAAATGGACAGAGCAAGCAGGTGACCAGAATGCAGGCAAATGAAGTCTCTACTGGTTTGATATCAAAATAAGGCTATTGGAGGCTCTTATTCCTCTCTCACCTGGCTTGGGCACTAGGCTCCAGTATTGTGTGCCTGCAGTTCCTAGGAACTAGTAAGAAAAGAAAAACACCCTATCTTCTTATTTCCAAGTGCAGGGTACAGCTGCTCCACTGGAAAATTGAGTGTTGACCTCAACCACACTTGCAACATGCAACAGCAATTACAGAGGAAATCCAAACCATCTTGACATAAACAATTTGAATATTTGAATATTAAGTACACCTTTGCATCTTCAGCCCTCCACTTCATTGCAGGATCTGAATAGAATCCTGAAAACACAACCAGCTGAACCGAATTCCTCAGAGATGCTGAATTGGTGACTAAGACACTTGCAGACATCTTTAGACTACATCCATGTAATGACCCACTAAATATCACAAAGTGACAAGGTTGCAAAGGCACTCTTCAAACTCTTGCATATCTGATACATCTCAGGCCCACTGGCAGAGGTAGTACATCAAGTACACAATCCCCTGACTGACCCAGTGGGACGAGTGACATCATCACAAAAGGAACCCACCAAGCATGAGGACCCATACTTTGTATCCCACGGAGATGATGTGAAGGTGTGTGCATGTTGGGAGCATAAAATGAATGAATTATATTGAGGGAAAAAAAATGGGTGGCTATGTTTTTCGATAAAAAAAAATGGGTGTAGCATGGGGTGTATTTTCTCCACTGTGTACATAACTTCCAAAGCAGAACGGTTTCTGCTTAACACTAATAAAAGTTTCGTTATTTTTGTTAGATTATTTCCTCTATAAATGTCCAACATATGACACAAGTCACTCTTGGAACAGTCTTTTAACTCGTGGAAACAAACGTTTTTTTCTTCTTCAAGGGAAAGGTATAAATTGAACGGAGGCTCGGCCGAGCGGGGGAGGTTCCTTTGTCGTATCCATATAATCAGGGAGCACATGTCAGGAGTATTTTGTTTCGTTTTATATTAAGCGTAGGTGTTGGTGGTCACGAACGGAATAAAAATAATAATAATAAGCCCAGTGGGTTCCCTGCAAAGTTTCATCTACTTAATTTCCGTCATCGTAAAACAGGGAAACGCGCAAACGTGAAATTTGCACATAATTGTTGCTGTTTACATCGTACGGTATCCAGAAGTTTCCACCCTGCGCTGGTCTTAAGATGTCCACAAAACAGTGGAGATACGTGCACATTGTTAGCGGGAGTGTCATGTAGGTCGGCTGAGGCAAGCACCAACAAATGAAAACACACCGACTTTAAATTTCCTTGGCTGCGAAAAAAAACCTTTGTTGTAAAGTGTACGCATAACAGGACAAAGAGCCCATGGACCAGCTTCGCTTTCACGAGAGCAGAAAAGCGCTTCCAGCAGAGCCGACTTTACAAATAATACAACCTTGCAAAAATATTGAAATTGCTTTTAAAAATATCCTGAAATACAGTGTCTGGGAGACGAACCAACGGGTTAGTGCGACACAATCGATGCACTGTTACTGGAGCGCAAACCACCCAAGCGCCGAAATAAACACAAGAAAAAGCGTAAAACCTACAAAGACGCAACAGTCAGTTTCCACCATGGTATGAAACCTTTTTATTCGGCTAGGCCGTATAAAAACGACCGTTAATACGAGCAAACATGAGCTTTGATTAACAAAGTAGGAACGCAAGCTGACCCGAAAGTTATGACAGAAATTAAACATAACTAAAGAATCTGGGAGCCGAAACGCTTAGTATACCCCGCGCCAGTTAGATCCACAAAGTTAGCGCCGACGGTGCAAAGCTTTGAATATCGGTGTTGTTAGCCGAAAACGTCGTCAATCGGTGTGCTTGTCTCACTGATGCTACACCTAGTTGTATCAGTGTTGGAGCGCTAACATTTCAGCCTACCCAGAACCTGGACTTGACCAGCAGGTCAGATATTATTACCCACTTACCTGCTGTATTTTCATCGGTACATTGCGTGTTTCCCCCCTTTTTTTTTTTTTTTTTTGATCTACCTGCTTTCAATCAGATGAAAATGGCGGATGAACATCAACATAGAGCCCTGTGTCGGTGTGTGTGAAGCTGCTCAGCGGATGTAAGCACGCTGTAATCCGCGCGGCCGGCCGGGCTTCGATGAGTCCGGGGCTCCCCGGATAGAATTACAAAGTAACCAAGCGCACTACAAGTGTCTTTCACCTTGATTCAAGCTGCGGCTTGTGCGTGCATTATGCCAAATGCCATAAAATTCATATTTAACAAAGGAGCTCAACTCCACTCCACTCGACTAGCCCGGGGGTGACTGAGGGGGGCGGTTTCGATGCAGATGCCTGGTGGAGTACGGACAATTAGTTATAATAATGTAAGGCAATGCCATAAAGCACCCATGTTGATTATTGATACATTTTAAAGGGGGCGTATTGGGGTAGAACTGCATGGGTATTTTGAGTTCCTAAACATGCTGGCTGCGCCGCCTTCCCGAGGATAGTTGCAGACGGCTTGACTGTGTTGTACAGTTGCACTTTGAATTAATGCCTGGATGACTTTCTCAGAGTCGCGCGTTAAAATGTGTGTGAAACGAATTTTGGAACCTGGCTACAGTTTCGTCATGGAAGCCACGTGGACGGGGATCGGCGCATTGCGTTTTTACCCGCAAGGGAAAAGATGCTAATTTATTTTGGTCTGTGATATATTCCCTGTCGCAGTTAATGCGGCGCCGACCCGGGCCGGCGTCGAGGAGGAACGGTAGTAACGTAATGCGGTTTTGCCTTCTATCTCCTTGCCATTTTGTCAAATTCACATTGTTCAGCGGTTATTTGGGTTATCATGTCAATTTTATAAATCACTGTTTAACCCCATAGCCTGTGGTATTTCAGTTTATATTCAAAATTCCAAAGAAGGGCAGTGCTAAAGAATGTTCAAACTACCGAACTATTGCACTCATCTCGCATGCTAGCAAGGTTATGCTCAAGATTCTGCAAGCTAGGCTTCAGCAACATATAGACCGAGAACTACCAGAAGTACA
>JAACJT020000105.1:16688939-16715168 GCA_009936485.2 Gymnarchus niloticus | reverse complement strand
TGAACTTCACCTTACAGTCATCATTTTCCAACTTCCACCATTTGATCCTTGGCTCTGCCCTCACTCTCCTCCTCTTCGTGATTTCCAAAGTCATCCTACAGACCACCATCCTATGCTGCCTAACTATGCTTTCCCTTGTCACCACTTTAGTCTCCAATCTCCTTCAGACTGACCCTCCTACATAGGATATAATCCACTGATGTGCATCTTCCATCACTCCTATACATCACCCTGTGTTCCTCCCTCTTCTTCTTACCCTTCCATCTAGTTTCTTGCATGCACAATATATCAGCCTTCCTTCTCTACCCTCACTTCCACTCTCCTAACCTTCCTCTTCTCCACCAGCCTCCAGACATGCCTTCCCCCTCTCCTTCTCTTCTTCCCTCTTTCCTTCTTCGGCCAACAGTAGCCCACTTTGCACCAGCACCCTGTTGGGTAACAGTGCCAGTGGTGGTCATTGTTAACCTGGGCCTCGACCGATCTGGTATGGAAATCTGTGTTGTTGTCCGCATATTAGATTTGGCAAAAGTTTTACACCGCATGCCCTTCCTGACGCAACCCTCCCCATTTATCCGGGCTTTGGACCAGCACAGAGAGAAACAACACATTCCCCAGTGGCTGGGTTGGGATCTTAAAAGTACATCCTTAGGAATTAACAGACCTGAGAAAGGCAAGAGTTAGAGGTAAGGGAAATAATTAGTAGTTCTGTGTACATTCCCATATGAGGACTGGATTCGTCTGTGCTGTGCTCGAGCAAAGAAATAAAGATTTCCCAGGATCCGTGGCTTAAGTGGCGTTCTGGCCGACACCCCCAGATATGTACAGCTTAAATCCACGAGTCAGCACAGGGAGAGTGATCCCAACAGTGGTCTCCACTACATTTACGTTCCTTCGAGTCAACAGCAGTATCTGCTACATATCCAGATTATAAAATTACTGACACTATACATCACAATCCCTAAACAGCTCCAGTCTGCTAACATTTTCCGTTTTATTCTCTCCAATGGTATATGGGACACCTCAGATTAATACATACCCCCACATCCATAGAATATAAAGAATGCCAGCTATGTGCATTTTTTTTTTTACCTCCCAAAAAATACATCAGATTTTCCCTACTGAAACTTCCTATTGCCTACTCTCCTGGGAAACAGGTACCAAATGAACTAGTTCCCCAGTGATGCATTATGCTTCCTGTGCCTAATCAATCCCATGAAGAAAGCTCACACTCTGTGGCCTGGAGAGCCAGTCGCCCTGCTTCAGAAGCAGTCAGACCACAGTGTCTGCTGGAGCAGATTTACACATCACATGGTATCACGGGTAGCACTACACTAGTTCAATAGTTCCTTTATTTTAATTGTTTTCATAGCTGAATATTTCTCCATTATGTGTCCAGAGTCAAAGGCATAACAGCAGATTATGCAGGAATTTGACATAGCAAATTATGTGTAGGTTCATAACTACAGAGCCAATCTGCTACCAGTCAACCAGTACATGAGTGGTAGACTGAGGACAGGTGTATGATTTACAGTGTAGGTGTAGACGCAACAGTTTTCTCCAAATACTGGGAAAGCCCTGCCTCTGTACATCATGAAAAGAACAGGACATGCTATTGAAAAAAAACAGGCTTGACATGCAGTATAAGCTGCCATGAAAGAAGTGTGCTAAGCACAATGAACCAAGACTGTGTACCTTTCAAGCCTCTGGAAAACTTCACTCCATCCTGACATTCCCCTATATCTGGAGACCAGACATGTCAGCCACAACCCTGTGCTTATGTTCTACGGCAGGAACCTGAGATAAGCTCTGAGGGCCAGGTGTCTGCCAGCTGGGTGTGGTGATCTTTACAGCCTCATCACGCAAAGGCAAGTCACACCAAGGGACTGCATCGAGGTCCTACCAGAGTAAGTCTGACCCTTAAACACACATAATTAAAAAAAAAAAAAAAAAAAAAAAAAAAAAAAAGACACTAATTTAGGTGGCAAACTACCCATAGTGCCTGTTAAACACAGATGTTGGGCACAAACACAAAGTGGTCCTGAACTGCAAGCAATTCGACAGTGAAGTTAACATTTTATTTAATTTTTTTAGTGCCTTTCATGCATATTAAGGGAGATGTACAGGGGGGGTCTGGCAGCAACAATCCTAATGACACTGGATTTATTTTACAGCACTAAACCAATACAAAGGATAGCAGTGTCATTTCATGGACAGAAAAAGTAATAAACCGTGCAATAAATGATGATGGCAGCAAGGACAACAAATACAGATAAATGAAGTAAAAACAAATCAAAAACAAAAATATACTCTATAAACATTAAAACACTGACTGTAGAACCATAGTACAATTAAAAGGTAGTGTCACACAAAAAAGCCAACGCATTTATCACATATATACAATATAGATATGTACATACAGTATCACCCTTTGAACAATAACAAAATATTCTATTATTCTTCCCATTTCTTTAAATCCATGGGGCCCATACCACCCAGGAGTAAACCCCTCCTACCCAGAGGATAAAAGGATGATTGAAGACATATGTACAATAAACACAACACACCAACGCTGAGTAAAACAGGCCTCACATAGCAGGACTTGGCAGTTTTCTCCCTTAATGTAACAATGTTTTTTCTTTTCCAATTTAAAATATCTCTTGGTGCGTCCACCTCCACTGATATAGTGAAACTGACCTGTTAAAAAGGCGCAAGTATGATGGCCAAAGGAGCCGTGCTTTCATAATAATCACTTAAAACAGACTCTTTGCCTCCTCAGCACCCCCTTTTCCAGTCCAAACGTGCTGTCTATACACATGTAGCAGCTGAAGTGATATCCCCCCCTTAGGTCATTTTTAGGGTCTCGGTTGCTCAGAACCTCTTCAGAGTTGAGAAGTGTGGTAAGAGATTAGGGACTGAGATGTGCATTCATGCCAAATGCTACAAAGCACTAAGGTGTGCAATTTAGACTGACTGTGGATTTGAAACGTGGCTGGCAGGACCACATCACACTGAGTGGACCGATTGGGCCGTGTGTTTTCACGGCACACCATCAACCAAATCCAGATAAATGAATTCCTTTTAAAAGCTCATTTAGCAGCCAGAGAAATATTGTGTATTTTGCAGTGGGCGGGGCATCATTTCTAAAGCCCTCCTGTTCTGACTACCTCTAGGACCGGTGAGATGGGTGGTGCTAGCCAGATAGCATTCAGCTTGGATGGCACATCAGATACCGTTCAACAGCTTCTGGTTGCCCCAGGACAGAAACAGGTCCAAAGGTGGTTTCCAACCTAGAACCAGTACCCCCAGGATAGACACACCTGACAAATCTCTCCCAGAAGATGATGTTCAGCAGCAGAAGGGCATGGCGTAAACAGGGCAGGAGACAGGGTCACACAGAGAATTCATTTAACATACGCAGGACTAACACAATGTGCTTATTCTCAATGGCAATGTTTATAACAGTAATACACAAGATGACTTGGAACTGAAAAGCTGAAGTGGGGGGGCAGCTGGCATTGGCCACTGCTCAGTAGCCTACTCAAGTGCTGCTCATGACAGCTTCAGCTCTTCAGCTTTAAAATCTGTATAGATCTGATAATAGCAAACATTCAGTCAACACTGAAATTTAACCTCACTGTAGTTAGAGCCCTGGTGGCAACAAAGAAAACAGCAAGTTAGCTAGATGGTTAAAGTACAGTTCTAGTGTACTGTACATTTCAAAACAAATACCTGAAAAAATTTGATTACACATAACCTGAATATTGCCAATTATAGTGTTGTAGTCAGCACAGCCCATGACAAACATATGGGAATACCTGTTTACATGACACCAATCAAATGCTCTGCTACACCTCAGAAAGGCTAAAGGGGATGTGTGTAGGGCATCAGTCAGCAGAGATGGTCACAAAGCCAAGTTGGAAGTCAGCTATCTGGGTGGGCCTTGAGCAGGAATGACCCTTCAGTAGTTGTCCCCATTACTGACTCTGGGATGTTCCTGTTGCTAACTGATGACCCCCCCATTCTGACCCAGCTGAGAGCCAAGATGACAAAGTGCTTGTTAGGATTTCAGCACAGCCTCATGAATTCGTAGGATGTGGGCTTGTGCTCATGTCATAGGGCTGCAGCAGGAATGGCAGTGTGCCCTGGGAACAAACACACATACACACATTTCTCCTGGCACAACCAAAGTACAATGTGAAGAATAAGCCTAGGCTCACACAGTGATTCAGGTTTGAAGATCCCCCATTAAAAACATCCATAACTTCAGACACTGACAAATCGTTCTGATGGGACTAGCAAAGGCTGCAAACCATTTCCAATTTCACACCATACTTCTAAAGATCTCTCATGCCACATGCCAGTGTGATATACTTCATAAAGCCAGTCTCTGATTTTTCTCCCATGCTCAAATAAACACACTCTAGGTGGTACAGAGTTGGAATCCTTCTGTTACCAGGACACAGATAGGCAGGGCAGACATGGCTTCAGGCTGTGCCAAGTACACCCAAACTGACACTAAGAACTGCTGATGGGGTGGGGGTTTGCTGAACTGACACTGATTGTACATGCAGACGTTCAGGCGTACTCACAATGTGAAGGGAGTGGGACTGAATTTTACTGCAAGCTGTCCCTTGCTTCACTGTTACTGCACAGTTCAAAACATTAGCAATGAAATGTGAAAGGATGAAGTACTGACAACATAACACAAACAAACAAGCACAAAACACTGCAGGTAAAGTTGATGTTATCTACTGAGTTATAACCAGCAGCCTCTCACCTTGTGGGTCAGGTGACCACAAGCAATGTGCCACACCTCCTCAAACTTTAACTCTGCACATGTAGATCGACTAGGACGTAAGCCCCACCCCCTACACCAGCAAGGTCTTCTGGCTAGTCGACACGGACACATGAGAGCACACTAAATGAGGTGGGCAAAACACACAAGAAGCCCAGAGAGCCAGCTGTGCTTTGACAACACATATAAAAACAATCAATCACTTAAACACGTCCTGGTAAATATGATTGTCTTCAGAGTAAATGCTTCGGTCTCAAAGATCAGGACTCTGATTTCTTCTCCTGTGGTGGATCTGCATGCCAGCATTCCATCCCAGATCAACTTTCCCAAGGTGGGGGTAGGGCCAGCCCCCACCTCTCATATCCACTACCCCCCCCCCACACACATGACATACAAGCTAGGCAAGCAAGGGGATGGGCAGGCCCCTAAACAATGGAGTCCCAGTCAAAGTCATCCTGGATGTCATCGGCAGGCATGCGCCGCATCTGGAAGTTTCCAGGAGGAATGAGGTGCTGCTGGTTCATTTGCGCGTGGTGCCCTTGGAAGAAGGAGGACATGGTGAGAACTGAGGTGTAAGCAGGTCACCAACACTCAACTAAACATCCAATTAAACCAGACAATGGGCAGGCTGTGAGGGGTGTACCTGTTATGGTGGGACCAGTGCTGCTCATGGGGGGCATGTGGGGATACCCTGGGGGTCCCATAAGCGCTGGTAGATTTTGTCGTGACTCCATGTACAAGTTTCCTTCATGGGAAGACAAGGCTGTTAGATGCATTTACCCACCAAGAGGATGATTTCACATACTTGAACACGAAACACTGACCTGTGTTCATGTACTGACCCGGTTTGCTCTGGTGCATGGATCCATGGCAGACTGAGGGCTGCACTGCTCCCTGTGGCTGGATCACCCCGGTGCGTGCAAAGAACTGGTTGATGGAGGAGCAGAGATCTGCTATCTGCGTGGGCTCTAGGGACCAGTTGTTGAGCTCAGCTTGCCTCATGCTCTCCTTCAGACCTGGTGAAGAGAAACAAGTTACGCAACAGTCATGCAGGGATGGCCACTCCAAAGCAGGGCTTTCACAGGAAGAAATTTGCCGTTCTTATGACATTTCACACCCCTCACGTGAACCAGTCACTTCAGCAGTGTAATTAGACTATTCAAAAACAGGCAAAAGTGTTATTTTTAGCAGATGTAAAGGTGCAATTAGACTATTTTAATCAGTATTTTGTATCAGTGTATTCTGGTCAGAATACTGCAATGCAATTTCTTGACATAAGAAGACAAACCTCAAGCTGCTATATACACCTGCGCTGGCTAATAAAACAAAGACGAATGAGAAGTCAGACAGTCAAGAAGCAGCACTTCAGCTGTCTCAGACACTGAGAGCTAGTCCAGCAGCATCAGAACACTGCCGGGTTGATTCCCAAATGGACACTGATAACTCATTTACAAATGCAAAGCTCAGTAAACATATGGCAAGGCTTCAGCATGAGACTGAGGTCTGTATCTGGTGAGACATTTTCCAAACATGTTTTTCTGTGATGGATTTAAGACTCATTACCAAAAATGCTTCTTACAGTCTGTAATTTTTCCAAAAGTATCACTCACCAACATGATGAAAACAGTCTCTGAACACCATTTTCTTGGCTCAGTAGGACAGATAACACCAAAATAGTAATGGACTGAGCTCCGCCTTAGCACTAAGATGAGCTGGTTGTCCAGGTTTGAACCCCCACCCAGAAGTACCTTGAAAGGGTGAGAGATCAACGTCTGCCCAGTTGTAGCTGCTGGCGATACGGCAGCTCTCCTTCAGGGCGTCAAGATTGGGGTACCAGTCTGCAGGAGGGCCTGTTAAAAAAAAAAAAGAAAAAAAAAAAAAAAAGAGGGTCAACTAGGAGAGCACACACATTTATCAAATCCATGCCTGCAAATGTCATATTCAATTCAATTTTATTTATACAGCGCTTTTAACAAGGAGCAATGTCACAAATGCATTACATATCACACCATCACCACTAGGAGATGCTGTTTACAGAGCCTATATACCCTTCAGTGGAGTGAGAAGCAGAAACTGCAAGAAAGTTTAACTCTGAGACGTCTCTAAGGTTATGTACCACTGGAAGCTCACAGGGTGTGAAGTGGGCCTTACCGGTACTGCAGGACAGCTGCTGGCTTGGAAGGGGCTGGTGCGACAGACTCTGATGTTGCTGCTGTTGACCCTGCTGCTGTCCAAGCTGGGAAGGGTGCTGAGAGTGCTGTGCATGCTGGGAGGGATGCTGTGCGTGCTGTGCGTGCTGGGAGGGATGCTGGGAAATGTGCTGAGAGTGTGGTACATGCTGGGATGGGTGCTGTCCATGAGGTGAGCCGTGGGTGGAGTGTGTGTTCTGAGCTGGCAGCTGGGTTGGGTGGGACAGGGACACCTGGCCTCCAGCGGCGATGCTGTTGGTGAGGCTGTTCTGCACGCTGTGTGGGTGACTGCTGATGCTGCTGGGGGTGTGCTGGTAGGAGCAGGATGTGTGGCTCTGCTGGGGGGGCTCTGAGGGTAAGCCCATCAAACCTGCAGGAAATGAGGCAAGAGAATATGCCAACAGTGAGGGCCAAAAGCTGATTGGATGGAGGCAGAGATGAAGCTGAACACCACATCATTTAGGACACATCATCTGGGCCTGATGTGACAGTTATTGCATGCATGCGCACAGTGGTCCAGGGAACAAGTGGCTGTCTGTGTTGTGACAAATTTCTCTGGAACTTTCCCCCTAATATATAAGGGTTCTTTGATGGTTTTCATTTTTCTGTGGGGCTGGGGAGGTCAAACTGTCTTTTTATGAATAACAACAACGACAATATAACTTGAAGCGTCTGCCACCCCTTTAGGAGCAAGCGGATGGCCCCGTCGTTCATACCTGAGCTTTTAGATAGGTCATCAGACAGAGCAACACAGAGGAAATAGGCACCAGAATGCCAACAATACCCTGAGCCTTCAGCCATCAATGCCTGGGAATTCTCACCATTTCCAGCACTGCATTGTGAAATCTATGTACCAGCATAGCCCGCTCTTTAAATAGACAGGGACCATCCAAGTATGATCTCTTTGTGACAGAGATGGAACAGTATGCTGATGAGAAACAAGCTGCACGTTTAAGACTGACTCCAGGCAGTAATTCATGGAATTCTGAAAGCATTTTGACAAGGTATAGGCATAGGCAGTCTGGGGTGGACTGAGCCACTCATTAACACTGCCTGCTGTAGGTGAACCGAAACAAGATGAGACTAGGGAAGGTTCAGCCCCACCCATGCCAAATAGACACATCGACTGTACAACACAGAATAACCGCTGGGGAGACATCACACAAAAGTGGATCCAGAACAGAAGTCAGGATGTGTCCATCATAAACAGAAGAGAATGTTAATGAGTCAAACTGTTGCTTTTGTGATACCCTGGGAGGTGAGCTGGTGAGGTTGTGTAGAAGAGCTTTTTGATGGCAGAGCCTACGCCATGACATGCAGCTGAAAACCGACTCAACGTGAAGTGCTTCCTATGTGTGTGGGCAGCAGGACTCCCCCTACTGGGACCTCATTACAGCCATTGTGCAGCAGTGCAGGGCGTGCGTGTGTGTGTGCACACGTGTGCCAAGGTACTCACCCTGCTGGCTGAAGGACTGTTCAAAGACGGACTTGTAGAGACTGCGGAAAGAGGCACTGAGATCTTCGAAGTCCGAGAAGAGGAGCTGTTTGTCCCGCTCTGGCATGCTGTACTGAGCCTGGGGGGCTGGCTGCTGGAGGCTCATGGACTGGGACACAGGCTCTGTGTGGCTGCTAACCTGTTTGTGGTGAGGGTCAGAGTGGCTTTTCACTGAGCAGCTACACTCCAAATGTGACCGACAGGGGCAGATTCAGCTCAGTTATCTTTATGGCACCAGAGTAACAAGACCTGTGCTGGCTAAGCTTGCTGCGCTAACAGCAGTGCTTCCCACATGCCTTCTTGTCAAAAGTGATGTGACTCCAACCTGTAGAAGGCACTGCTGGCAGGAGCACCCTGAACACAGCTGGCTTTGACCACCTGGGCTGCAGAACAGAAGGTCTGATTGACGTTTATATGAGCATTTCCAGCTGAGAGACATGTTCAGCACTGCACTATCAGGACCTCCTGAGCTCACAGCATTCTACACATTCCCCAGCGATCTACTATATCGGCAGAGAGTCTCCAAATCCACCCGTTCATTCTGGAGCACTGCCAGTTCAGTCTGAGGCTTCAGTTAAATAAGGCCAACCTAAATTTTGGCACCTAGAATAGGATGCACGCAGACATTCTGTGGCTGGGTTCTATTTTTCTACATTTACTGGAAACATCAGTCATGTTGACAGGGTAGGTTCCACGAGGGATGGCAGACAGGACAGTGCCAAGGCAAAAAGGGGGGAAAAAAAAAAGTGGCTGTTGCCCAGAGAAAGCATAGGCAAATATCAAACCCCTACAGAAGCTAGACTTGGTTCACATGCATTCAGGAAGAAAGTATCATGACTGGCAAGATGAACACAGGACCTAAGCCTATCCTAACTGAAAGCCAAGGGCTAAGACTAACCCTTATGGAAACTGGAGCAGCTCAGAGACTCAAGCCCCACACATGCTAAGTCCCCCTTCCCCACTCACTGGCGTGTAGCCATGCACGCTTCCCACACTGTTCAGATTCACCGACGCCAGGCTCTGGTCAGACAGGCTGTTGTTAAGGCTGCTTCGAGGGCTATCACTGCCATCCTGGTCTGGGTTGTACAATGCTACCTGAAAGGGAAGCCAGGAGGATTAGGCACATTTACAAGCCTGCTTAATACACGTTTCATCATAGAGGGAGTTGGGGCTATCCAGCCTGCAGACAAACACCATGTGACCCTGCAGCAGAGGGAGGAACAAAAAGCCTCTATGAAAGATGACAAACTCCCCATATGGATAGGGTTTTTGGGAGACTGTTTGCCCACAGTGAACCTACAGAGACATGTCAGACAAGGAGCACAGGATAAACACAAATGGCACACGAAGGCCCTCACAAAACACTATTAACACTGGACGAGAACCCCACATCATGTTTTCCTGGGAAAAAAGGCCAGGCATCTGGCCATGAGCACAGAAAACATGACGACAACATTGAATTTCACCACAGACCAAAGAGGTGAATGACAGCCTAGAGATGTTGCACTGTATTCTGGGTAGGCTGTCAGATCAAGGTACCATGACCAGGGTGGATACATTCATAACAAGGAAAAAGAAAATGTCAGGAACGGCCCACCACAAGGGTCCTCCTGATGGTACCATCGGCTCCTTGGGGAACACACGCATATGCCATGTGAGGTAACAGGCTCATCGGGGGCAGTCAGCTGACTAGAAGCAGCATTTAAGCACCACACCTCCCGAATCCCAAGGATGCGACAGATTTTAAGAACATGCACACAGAACACCAAAATGCCCATCAGAGCACACGTGTGAACAATACAGCACTGGGATAACTGTGTGTTTGCAGACACAACTCCCCTCTGCTTTCAGACATTAACAGGAGGGGTGGGAACATTACTTGCAATGTGGTTAGCCAAGTCGGGAGGGCTTGCGTGAGGAAGCCCCGCATCTCCAGGCACATCCTTCTGTGGCCGCCTGCCATACCAATAATGCGGCAGCTCTCTCAGGCCTCAGCAGAGGGGGTAGAGGGGATTTCCATTGCGTAGTGAGCTCTTGCTGACAAACTCCATTAGTCTCACAGAATACTAACTAATCCCATTTTGCTGCACCGGGGTGAGAAAAGAGCCACGACACCCTTTGGGAAAATCCCAAATTGTTCTGTGACCTCACTGTCAGTGTGCAGATCTACCATCTCATTAAGTGCTAGTTATGAATGCAATCTGGTAAACTAAACTAGTACCACCGACTTCAATATGGTTCCTAGCAGTGACTGGCAGCCAGGAGCCCTTTGGGGGAATCAAGAGTATAATCGCAGGATGCTAACAAATTGTCAGGAAATAAGTTTCTCTTTCCTTGGCTTGCTGTCTGTGTGTGTGCATTATGCATTATTAAAAGCACTGTGGATAACAGAAGGCATGCCACTGAATTAGCCGTCATTTGTAAGAAAACTCTGCAGGGGGCCAACGTGTGTCATGGCTGGATAGTGGCTCTGAGACCTAGCGACTCTGCCAATCTCCTGATATCCTCATGAAATTCAGATCAGTCAGCTGAAGCTGCCTCTCTCTACAGCTCTGGCCCCCGTTTCAGGGGCAATTCCATCAGAGGCTTGCAAGATTGGCACAAGCAGCCAGCCAGGGCAGATGGAATGCAATGGAAGTTACGTCTTCACCTACCATGACCCCTCATACCTGCTTAACAGCTACAGGGAGTTTCTCCACTTTTTCTTCCAAACATAGTTACTGTCCCCTAGTGAGAGCCACTGAAGCATTTTGTCTGTGGCATCAATCCACGTGGTGGTACGACGCCTCCTATGACCTTCAGCCAGCAGTATCACTTGGAGCTCTTGCCAGCATCATGATTAATTTATTAAAAGTTTCATTTATTTATATAGACAAAAGGCTGCAGGAAAGTAATGCCTTTGCTGATCCTAAGAAGCCCACACTGAAGCAGCAGAAAGCCATATTTAAATTTCAAAGGAGACCCCTCTCCACAAATGGAAAGGACCAACTCTTCCATTTCACTCTAACTACTGGAGGACCAGAGGAGGAAACATGGACAGGGTACCTATTATCCCCCACCGCTCTGCCATCACCATACAGAAACTGCCCCTGAGCAAATCAGACAGCGCTGTAGAGTGGTCTTTCGGTGTACGGTCTATTGTAGTGCCACTGGAGCCATGTGCACACTCGCATTCACGAATGTACATCAGGCCGGTCTATCAGTGTTGCAAGAGCCAGGTGCACGAGTGCATGTGCATCACGCCAAGGGCCGTCTATGGGCACATGTCGCGTTACCTTGTTAGTCACAGTGTTGATCGCCAGCGTTGGAGAGGCACTTCCAGAAATAATGCAATCCATTGCCAGGGAATCCGAGTCCAGGCTGTATGGCGTGGAGGCCTGAGAATGATACAGGGTCACTGTCAGCCAAGCCAGCCAGATCAGCTGCAGATAGCTACTTCACTAGACAGGCTCTAATTACTGAATGGTGCTTCAAAACAGATGCATCTTCTAAGTCTCCTAACTTAATGAAAAAATAAACACACAATTCTTCCTAAAGACATAAGTAGCATTTCCTGCAGTTGCATGAAATATAAGAAACAGCAAGAGAGCAATTCTCCTTTATGTAGGGCAAATTAAAAATTTCTGTTGGGGGGGGGGGGGGGGGGGGAATAAAGCAGCTCCATTTACTTCCCAGCTTCTGGTGAAAGATGATAACTCGAACAAGCTGGAATCTCAAAACTGCTTACTGTAAAAGGATTGGCTCATAATAGTAAGATTTTTCATTCATGATGAGCACAAGAAATAACCTTTCAGCAAGGTAGCAATTTGAGCATCTAGGGCATTTTAAAGAAAATTAAGGGGGGTTTGGAAGGGCAGAGTGAGGTGTTGGGTGGCCACAACAGGCCAAAACGACAACACCAGAACAGCACCGAGACAGGGCTGTGAAAGACCAGAATGCTGCCAGTTAGTGGGTTAGTGTGCCACGAGAAGAGGGTGAGCATGCACGAGCAATTGGCAGAATGGCAGACATGCACACATGTGGGGGGGTGTCTGTCCTGAACCAGAATGTTCTGTTTGCAAAGTCGAGCTGGAGGTGGCCAGTGGGTAAAAGTGGAAGCCCAACTCTCTCACGGGTCCCCACCCAAGTCAGGCAGCTTGGAGTGAGCGGTGGAGTTGGTGGTGGGACTGCAAGCGTCCCTCCAAGGGTCCACAGGCACTCAGCATGAGGAAGTTATACATGGATATGATGATGCAAGACAGCAGTGAGACAGGGCAATTTGGGGGCTTGAGAGGCTGTGTACGGGTAGAACATGCCATTAATAATTAAAAGGGAAAGCAAAACAAGTATTGGGAAGGGCTGCGTTGTCAAATAAAAAAAACTCCATGCAGAACAACACATGGAGTATGGTTATGATAAGCCTCCTTCAAAGACATAAAAACGTGTATGTAAATTCATATATAATGCACAAATATGACGGAGCCAAGAGGGGCTGATTGGCCCAAAGTGGACAAGGACATGCATACATGTATTTATAGCCCCCTGTATAACGAAGTTTGAGTTTCATCCTACAAGTGAACAATCATTTGTATTAAGGATGCCTTGAGAACTCTGTGATAAACATTCCAGCTTTTAAATGTCAGGCCAACTAAGCCAAATCTAGGAGCATATTTTGGTGCCAAATCCCCCCCGATCCAGCGTGAGCAAAGAATGGCACGAGAGGTCAGCTCAGAGCTCCAGAAGCTGGATCAGCAGTAGAAGGCTGCCCAATCTAAGTTGTCACTGAGAGCAATTAAACATGTTATCGAGTGGGAGATCATCCATAATGAGACTCTATTATGCGATTGACAGATGATTCAAGATATTCCAGATCAGCGGTTCCACTAAGGCTGAGTTTCAGGATATCAGCAGGCAGAAAGAGTCTCCAGATGCTGCTGGAGATGTACGCCAATTCTTATGATCCAGAGCATAGATCAATCTGAGACATATTCTTTTTTTGGAGGTATTTGCTCTAACAAAAAGAATGTTCTGGTTATTAGTGGCCTTTGGGGAAGAGTGGGGAGTGGGGAAAAGAAGGGATAAAAATGCAATTGGTGTTATCGCCATGGCGACATTCCCTTGCTGACACTTAGGATGATCCTAGAGCCTTAGGATGTCACCTGTACATACAGGCTGTCAGGTTAATGACATAATTCCATGCAGTTTCCTGCAGGGCCTTCATGGGACATTTCATTAGCCATCATGATGACAGCCAGTTATTTTACAAATTTTGATTAAGTGTCGCTTAATGGTTTAAGTATTAAACCATCCTTTAATAATCATTTTTAAAACAATTTATGAAATGACTTAAGTTTTTATGGCCCAATTTGTGAAATGATTAACTGATTAATCAATTAAGCTACAGTTTACCGCTATGGCCAAGAGGCAGAAATGAGGCAATTTAGAATTGAGCCATCACCCATCAACACACACACACACACACACACACACACACATAAGAAAGGATTTAAAATATGAACACTGTAGAGCTGGGAGTAGGCAGAGCTGAGGGCCATGGTGGCCATAGCTGCAGCCCACACAACAAAACCAGCACTCACCCGTTCTCCAGAGCGTGGCCTCTTCTTTGGCCGAGTGGCCAGCGTGTCCTCCTTGGGGTTGGTGTCGATAGCCCAGTAAGATCCCTGGAAGCAGGAGGAGGTGGTTACATGTGACAACCATGGCCAGAGGAAGGCACCTTAGCTTGCAGAGTAAGGGAAAGGACCAGCCACAGCCAACCCCAAACTGGCTTTTCAGAAAGGAGAGCAGGCAGAGCGAGCCCCATGCTGGCTCTAAAGAGAATAATAGCAAGCACAGTGAGCCTGATGAAAGCTCTACAGAGGAGAACAGGTACTGAGAGCCCCAGGAAGGCTCTACAGAGAGGAGGAGAGCAGGCACTGTAAGCCCAATGTAGGCTCTACAGAGGAGAACAGGTACTGAGAGCCCCAGGATTGCTCTACAGAGAGGAAGAGAGCAGGCACAGCCAGCCTCACGCTGGCTCTACAGAAAGAAGGAGAGCAGGCAGAGAGCCCTAGGAAGGCTCTATAGAGAGGAGAAACAGGCACAGACCACGCAAGTCAAGTTTATGCTGCTCGGAGGTTCCGGCACTGCTTACTAACAGCCCCATCAAATCCATCTCATCTCCCAAAATTCTGTTTTAAAAGCTGCTTTTGGCCAACATTCAAAAATTCTAATACATATAAAAAGCAATAAAATTAGAAAAGTAGTATCAACATATCAATAAGTAACTAAATTGGGGAATAAAATACATATAAAGTGGGGGGGGCATTTCTCCACAAACCACACTCTTCTCAAGCTCATTCTTAATTCATCAATCATCATCATCATCCACTTGTGGCTGCTCCCATCAGGGGTCGCCACATCGGATCAACATTCTCCACCTTCTCCTGTCCTCAGCATCCCGCTCTGTCACACCAACCACCTGCATGTCCTCTCTCACTACATCCATAAGCCTCCTCTTTGGCCTTCCTTTTTCTCTTGCCTGGCAGTTCCATCCTCAGCATCCTTCTCCCAATATACCCACTATCTCTCCTCTACACGTCCAAACCAATGCAATCTCGCCTCTCTGACTTTCTCTCCAAACTATCCAACCTGAGCTGTCCCTCTAATATACTCATTCCTAATCCTGTTCATTTTCATCATACTCAATGCAAATCTTAACATCTTTAACTCTGCCACCTCCAGCTCTGCCTCCTGTCTTTTCATCAGTGCCACCGTTTCCAGCCCATGTAATATAGCTGGCCTCATGACTGCCTTGTAGACCTTCCCTTTCACTCTTACTGGTACCTGTCTGTCACAAATCATTCCTGACACTTTTCTCCACCCACTCCACCCTGCCTGCACTCTCTTCATCTCTTTTCCACACTCCCCGTTACTCTCAACTGTTGACCCCAAGTATTTAAACTCATCCACCTTCACTAACTCTACTTCCAGCATCCTCACCATTCCACTGTCCTCCCTCTCATTCACACGTATTCTGTTTTAGTCCTACTGATATTCATTCCTCTCCTCTCTAGAGCATACCTCCACCTCTCCAGGGTCTCCTCAGCCTGCTCCCTACTCTCACTACAGATCACAATGTCATCCGCAAACATCATAGTCCACGGGGGCTCCTGTCTGTTCTCATCTGTCAGCCTGTCCATTACCATTATAAATAAGAAAGGGCTGAGAGCTGATCCTTGATGTAATCTCACTCATTCCTAATTCATGACCTTTGGAAATAAAACATTTTTGGCAACAAGTAAAAGTAGAGGCAGGTGCTGAAGTTTCTGCCTCTACTGCCATCAATTTCCCTCATGTCAGTCATCTGGATAGGCTGTGATTAATGATGACGGTTTCTAAACTGCATGAGCATCATGCTGTCATAAATAAAGCAAACAGACACTCCATGATACACTGATACCATACTTACTCTCTGCAGTTTGTTTCTTTCTGCATCTCTTGAGAGGAACACAGAAACCCCAAATCAAACCCTAAATTCTCTTCCCCTCCAACACTCAGGCAGCACACGGTAAACGCCCCTATAGTGAGGTTTATGGAATCCAACACACTGCTTAACGGAATCTGGTTTCTGGCCTGCATCTCTGGTGATCTTCAAAATTCAAGAATGAGATCAGTAAACCTTTAAAATCTCAACACACACAGGTCTTAATCAACAATCTTGCTCAGCTGTATGAATTCTTCTTCCAAGGGGCAGTGGTGGTATGGTTTATTTTATTTTTTACCAAGTCGTCTTATCGATAATCAGGTTGAGGATAGAAACACTTTGTTGGGGCTGAAGGTCAACACCTGCAAACCTTGCTGAATTATTCAGTGGGCCAAATATAGTTAATTTTCAAAAGCTGCATTGATGAAGCCAAGAGCAACATTCAATGTATGCTTTTTCTGACATTGTGGGCCAAATGCATCTTAAGTCCTAATTTTTAAATACTCCTCAGAAATGGATATAAACCCAAGTTTTCATTTAAGAATAAAATGGATCTTCACAAATTATCTTCATAGCCAGTGTGGTCTTAAATGCATATCTGGATTTTTGGGACTATCCAGTCTAACAATATTATAATAAGTGAAGAGCTGAGTTCTAAGTGCTGCTTCTTAAAGGCAGACCTGACCAGAAGCAGTCCTTAAATGTGAAGCGCAAAGATTCAAACGCACACAGCGTCAGATTCAAGCTTTTGGACGTTCAGTCTGCAGCCTCTTCATGGTCCTTTCCCATAGTCAAAGTGCAATCATGTGCCATGACAGAGAGCTGGTTTTAATCCTTACTGCAGGATCCTGGCATGTTTATTTACTGATGAAGGGGCAATCCGGAAGTAGTGCAGCTATTGTCAGTCACCTGCTGTTGCTACCGTGCGCACAATTTGGGAAATTCAATGCTTCATAGATGAAATGCTTGCATATGCAGACTTTCAGAGAAGGGGCTGATTTATACCTAATGCAACGTGACAATGCTTGCTCTTACTGCTGATATGCAAGCTGCATTGGTGCATATACTCGTGTGTAATTTACGTCAACGTAGAGAACTAAAAGGTACATCCACCAGGGGGCACTGTGAGAGGTTTTATCATGCAACAAATATAGCCCATATAGGACCTGACAACTTCTTGCAATAAATGTGAACTACAGCATATTTGTGAAGTGCTCTGTTATTTTAATATTAATGTATACCAATACAAGGATGTCTGTGCTTACATAAAAGTATGCTAGTATCGGAAGCCCTTTATTTGCTAAATGTACAAAGAATTGCTTTTGATGTAAGGTGGAAATAACATTAAACATTACACTATTATTTTATACTAAGGCTATTAACCACAAAGCCACCATGTTCCCTTCATTCATTTTATTATTATTTCTAGCGATGGCTCAACTTTTTCATCTCCGGGACCGAGAACACAACCTTAAATGTCAGCTGAGTCTGAAGCCACTTAAAACAACTTAAGCTATTTTCTATGACATGTAATACAGCCATCTAAAATGCTCAAATTGTAAAACAAATACTTCAGTCCCTTAAAGGAATAATCATGAAATAAAATGCCGGTTTGGCAATGTGAAGCAAGGCTTGCACGTGTATTGCATTGTATTTTTTTCCAATAACTGATCTAGTGTATTAGATCAGTATCATCCCTGATTATTAAAATTTAGGTACTCATGTAAATATCAATGAGTGCACTAGTCATAAGATGAAATATGCACACACGTAGCCTACATATTTATAACAATTCAATGTTCTTTTGACGCTTCCTTTACCACTCTTACTACCACACGACTACAACACTGTCGTGTTGCAATGCAGTATACATATGACAGATGCTTGGTTGGTTTTGAGATAGCAGTTGTCTTTAATAAATGTTTTGATGATCTGAATCTTTTATTGGGACAATTCGGGAGGAGCTTCAAAAGCTTCACATGGATTTGCCTGCCTATCCCTAGAAAGGGTTGTTTGAGCAAAAGTAACTTGACAGAAGTTGGCAATAATGCCCGCACAATTTTTGCTGGTACTGCAACTCACACATGCGTTTTGTTTATTTTGAGTGACCTGTACAAATGATGCATCAAATGAACGCTGTATACATGAGGTGGCTGTCTTGCATACTTGTAAGCATCGCGAGTGTCAAGTATAAACCAGTCCTTAAGCTTCCTTGGAAGAAGCAGCACAATGCATTAAATGCATGTGGAGAACCTGCATGCTTGCAGTTTCCTGTCTAAATGCTCTTCTGCTGATAAGATTATGCTAACGATTTGCAAGTTTGTTTATGTGGTAGAAAATTTATCTTCACTTTTTAGAACGCATTTAATCCTGGAGCACTCAGTACCTGACCTGCATCCGCATGAACAATGTTTGCATTAAACATGAATGTGGGAATGAACACTGAATATTAAAAACCAACACAAAGGTGCCGTTTCCATGTGCTGACACTTGCACAACATTTCCCACTTTAACCTGCAAACCCATTGTCGCAAAGCAGCTGGTTCCAGCTCAGAGCTTAGTTCCCATCACTCGTGGTGTCGATAACATTAATTAGGCCTTCTGAAACTGCAATCACATTTAAATATTTGCTGCCATGACACAATTTCAAATGGCTGAATGATAAAAGACAACTAGAAAGAGATACAGGGCCTGCACTTAAATCATAGCTGTATTAGAGAAACAGTCCGTCTCTGGGCAGCGTCTCAACAAGGTACCCTCTTTTTTCCCCGTTTCAGACAGGTCTCCCAGACCTGCTTTCAGGTGGGTAACTAGACAGACCTTTAGTCCAAGCAACATGGACATGGGCCAAAAGTTACATAAAGACTCGCTTCCTAATTAGCACTGGTTTAGCATCTGTAATAAGGAAGCTGTTGAAACAGTGAGGACACAAAGAAACTCAGCCGCACTATTTTAGACAGTTACACTGTTGTCCATCAGGCCTTAAGAATTAATCCAAATATGATGAATACCGTCTAATCAGAAAAATACAATGCTGTGGCATTGCTTTGACATTTCCAACAAGCAGACTTAATTCCAGCTGGCTAGAATTAGATGATGTCATAAGATTAAGATTAATAAAATGTCAAAGATTAACACTGCAGGCAACAAAGAAAGAAGACAGATACAGGAAGCCTGCACGGGCAATTCTTAATTACCTTTAAACAATTACTGGACAAATAATATCAAAAGATGTAATGTCTGTTAAGAAACTGATCTGTTTAATACAACACCACCCACTACTAAAACTCCAATTTCATGTTCAAATACAGCAGGGGCAGGAATTTTTGAACACTGACTCAAAAATGAAAGACTGACAGCCCTGACGACCTTCAATATTGACTGGAGGTTCATTTTGATCCTCAAGAAAAAGCCAACAATTCTGAAGTTAAACACTGAAATACCAAGGACACTGAGTGTTTGGTCAGAAGCAGACAGATTGTGCTCAGACCCCCCTTTTCAGCGAACAATGACCTTTCAGACAAAACTTTTGCACATTCTGGCAGTCAAGCTCAAATGCTCTTCTTCATGCCACCACCGTGAGAAGTGCAGGAGTATTTCAAAGGAATGCCAAACAGCAAGAGTTCAGTGGAATGGACAGTGTACATTATCATGGCCTCAAAGATGATAGTATAGTTAATGTCCAAACTACTGTAGCTGTAGTCAAAACACACCTGAACACGTCAATGAGAACAATTACATAAAAAAAAAAATAAAAATAAAATAATTTTTAGTTCACCCTACCAACACAAGGGGGGCAAACAGTGATTTTGCACAATTTTGAGTCTTCCACTACAAGCTTTTTGTGATTACTTGTCAAGAATTCCCAGGCATTTGTATAGCATTAAAGTCTCACTACAATCTGTCGTACATACGAGGATATCCACAAACGAGCTAGGCTAGCTTTCAGTCATGTTCATTCATTTTGGTTGCAAAATTGTGACTAGGTTGTGCAATCGACTACGTAACATTTTCGGACCAATTGTAGAGAATGGGTGGTGTCAGCTAAAAGAAACCATGTACACCAAAGTCCAGACTGCCTGCCTGCGCAAGATGCAGTGTCCACCGGGGGGAAGGCTTTTTTTTTTTTTTTTTATAATCACAGCACACTACATGTCGGGTAAAGTGTCTTGTTTTTTGTTTGAAGTATGCAGCCAGTTAAATGCCAGTAAATCTAAAAAACATTTCATAGGTTTTATTTAATGGGTTTTAAATTATGATGATTAACAGGGTTAAATTAACTGGGAAGAAACCCTTCATTGTTGAAGGCTTAGACATTTTAGTCCGTGAGACCTGAGGGAGCAGGTGGCACTTACTATCCTAAGTACCATCCTAAAGTTTCCATGCCTGAAGAGGGATTTGTAGGAATCTTCCCACGTGCTGCAGCTCTGAGTCCAACCTCCATGTTTGTGGGCCAAAGACGGTCTACAGAAAGTGATCTGTGAGGCAGGCTATATTGTTTCCATTCCAAAAGATTTCAAAACCCAAATGCCACTGAACAACACTAAGTAAATTCACAGAGAGGACTTCAATAAAGACTGCTTTTAACTGGACATACCATGTACTCGTATAAAATATCTGACATCTAACATTCTGCCCTGCTGCAATGACGCCACTGAAACAGTCTTTTAACCAAGAATGTCTTTGGCTGAAGGCAGAGTGGGGAAAACCAGGGGGTAACAGGCTAACAGCAGTAAAAACAACATTCAAGAGGAAACTAACAGTTGTCGAACTTGGGAAGGGCTACTCCATGGTTGTTATGTTTACAAGGACGACTCATCACAGTGAGTCTACAGACCTGCCAGCTATGTGGTTACAATCAGCCGTTTAGCATCACACAAGATGAGTATGAAGGGGTCTCCATAACAGAGGGAAGCTGAAGCAAAAGGTGAAAATCTCAAAATGCTAACTTCATACTCTGTTATTACAAGTTTACTTTTTCCTAGGTACAAAAGCCAGAGGCAGATGCTGCTCATACTTCAAGGCCAGTTCCACTTTAAGGCAGCTCAAGATTACAAAAAAAGATTAATGCAGCTTTATTAAGTAAGGCAGAGGAAAGAAGAGCTCACCTTTCCCGGGTCATCTTTGGAGCGAGGCACTTTGAGAAAACACTTGTTTAGGGACAAATTGTGCCGAATTGAATTCTGCGGAAAGACAGTGATGAGAAAAAAATAGTGGTTAAAGAAGCAAAACATACAGTAACACCAATAACAAGCACTATTTATTTCAGAGTATTTCAACACTTATTAAATCACATATACCCAAAATGAAAACAGACTAGTATTAAGTATTAGGAACCTCCTACCGGTAATGCATGATTGGGAGGGCTTTGTGTAAAAAAGTCAGTATCAAAATTTTGTCCAATTTCAATACATCTCTATAGAGGGTAGAGAAAGCAAGATCAAAAACCCATGATAACTGTAATGACGGACATATGGAAGCCCAGAGTGCGGTATGTTTTTGAATCGATGACGACCCCAGGAAAAATGGTGCATTGATGGCAACAGGGAACAAGGAAATTCTGACCTCTGACTAGGAAAAACCAAAGAAAATGCCCCCCTGAAATGAGTGCCTACTCGGGAATTCAGGGCAAATTTCTCAACTCCGACTTGTTTGACGTCATTCCAATGACAACTGCTTTCATAATAAGCAGTACATAAAAACCACTTTTCTACTTTTGATGAGTTTAGCTGTACAGTACTTCATAATGAGTAACCAAACTATTGTACAGCTAAACTTATTAAATTTAGAAGAGTTTTAATGAATGTATCAAACTACTGTGCAGCTAAATTCCATTAATTAAAGGTAGGGAAGTTGTAATGAGGTTAGCTGTAAGATACTTTACTGTTATCACTCAGAAGTTAACATGAACGTCTCTACATTTGTACTCCGACTTGCATTGTACAGTTTATGCTTTTTGTTGTTCAGGGAACAGAAAAGTAAGAAATACGGGAGGCAGCAATTCTTTTCACACTTTGTCAAAAATGAACAAGTTCGAGTTCCGATTTCCCAGTTCCAAGGCTCAACAAATGTACCAAAAGACTGAGGGTCAGAGGTCAGAAGTGGATGCCCTGTCATCACTATATCCTTGCTAGACAGCAGGGCACCTTGCCACCCTCATACTTTTGGTGAAAGTAACAAATGTCCTACTCACGGCCTCTGATCGCAATTGGTTTTCCTTGCCAGTGCTCTCAGCGCAGCATTTGATACCATTAACCATGACATTCTTTTAGATCAGCTAGATGACTTAGTCAGTATTAAAGGGTAGGTCTTGTCCTGGCTACGATCCTATGTTACTGACCGCTACCAGTTTGTTCATGTTATCCTTTGACTGTAGCTGAGTTGGATATGGTGTTCGCCAAGGCTCAGTGTTGGGCCCCTTGCTATTCACCCTGTATAAGCTGCCACTTGGTGACATAATTAGAAAACATGGCATTGATTTCTACTTCTATACTGATGATACACATTACACAACTATACGTACGAGTTAAATCTGGGGAATTGTCACAGTTGCCAAAGACAGAATATTGTCCATTAGCTATTAGGAGTGAAATGGCCAGCAATTTTCTGTTTCTAAATCAAGATAAAACAGAAGTAATGTTGCGTGGCCGTAGAGCATTTTAAGATCAGCTTATTGACGTAAAATTTAATGGATGCTCACTTAAACTGAGCACATTGGTCAGAAATCTTGGTGTCTTAGTGGACCCAGACCCGTTCGTTGATGATCACATTAGGAATATAACTAGAACAATGTTCCTCCACCTGCAGAATATAGCGAAGGTTTGGAAGTTGCTGTCCTTCGATGATGCTGAAAAACTGACTCATGCCTTCATCAGCTTCAGATTGAACGACTGTAACGTTCTGTTCTTTGTGTAACAACCCAGAATTACATCCAGACTTCAGCTGATGCAAAATGCTCCAGCCAGAGTTCTAACTGGAACCAGGAAGTTTACTATCAGTCCAGTATGGTCATCTTTACATTGGCTTTCTGTTAAGTTTCAGGCTGACTTTAAAATACTATTATTAAATTACTATTACAGACTATTGGTCTTATCTTTTGGTTCCATTTTACCCACCCGTTTGCTTCGCTCTCAGGGGCAGGTTATTTATTAGTTCCAAGAGTGAAAAAAGTGACACTGGGCTGCAGAGCTTCTACAGATCTTCTAGCAGCAGTGTGGGACTCTGGTATTCTAGCAGCAGTGCGGGACTCTGGTATTCTAGCAGCAGTGCGGGACTCTGGTATTCTAGCAGCAGTGCGGGACTCTGGTATTCTAGCAGCAGTGCGGGACTCTGGCTCACTCTGTATTTTTAAGTCTAGGCTTAAAATACACCTGTTTGGTCTAGCTTAGAGAAATTTTAGGTAGTTACTCCCCAGCTCGGCAATATTCTAAGGTGTAGAGCTGGGTGGGGATTAGTGCCATTGACTATGGGTGAACTGTTCAGTTAGTGCTGTCACTCCTGCTGCCCATGTCACTGTGTGTTGTTGGAGTGCTGGTGTTCAGGAATTCTTCATGCATGTGTCTCCACTGGCCTCTCCCTCATAGTTATGCTGCGATATATAATAATGTCAGAGCTTTTGCAGTTTTATTATAATAACCCAGCTATCTTACATTGCTGCTTTGCACATCCACGTTTCTCTCTCCCCCAGTCCCCTTTTCTGGGGTATTCCTTTTGGAGGTCTAGACTCAAAAGACCACCCTACTTATCTGCTGGACTAATATGCCATCCCTCCCCATCCATCCTGTCTGGTCTGCCGTCATCTGAGCCACCATACCTGCTCTTCAAACCCAACCACCTGATTGCCTTCTCCAATACACTACTATCCATCTGACAGTTCAACCTTGTCGTTGATCACATTGTATTAATGAACTTGTCCTGCCCGGTACCCAAGGTCTCCTTACTCCCTGAGCACCCTGGGCCTAGGTCTATGTAAAGAGCCTTGTGACAATAGTCCTTGTTAAAGGACTATATAAATAAAATTGAATTAAAATCCTCCTCATGCAAATGCTTTTAATGTGAAATCACCGATATATTGTGACCAAATATAATATATTCCCACAGACACCACTCAGTTCCAAAGCTACAAAATGAAAGGCACGAGCAGTCCATCGTTATCCACAGGATCATCCCACACAAGCAGGACCCATGCATTCACTCCGTGACCCGTCTGGCATCGAGCCAGCATGGCAGATCGTCATCTCATATGGCTCTGGAGGACATGGACACAGCTGGAAAAGAGCCAGGGCAAGGCTGGCCCTAATGCAGAAAGGCTTGGCAAAAAGGCTGACTAGAGAGTGCCTCGTACACCGGTGGGCTTGCAGGTGGCTGACGTGTAAGACATTGTGTAGAGGCACCACTTGCTTTGAAAAACACTGGGGTATGAGACCTAGAACCAGAGTCTGCCAGTGCAGGACATTCCGTATGTCCAGTGGGCTTTCAGCCACATTTGGGCCTGCAGCCCGGTGACGAGGCATGTTCAGAACCTGCTCAGAGCACATCTAATAGGGCTCAGCATAATGGACCTGTGTGAAGGACATGGGGCTGCTGTAGCTCAGCTACTCACTGCAGCCAACCCACCACATCAAGCAGCAAAAGCATCCACATGCTAGCCAGAGACATGTTCAGCAGCACCCAGCAAAAAGCTGGCTCAACAGAGTAGCTCAAATGGACCCCCTGGTATAAACAGCTACTGTGCTAATTGGCCTTTCTTCAACAAAGACACTAAAGTGGAGGCGAGGACAGCAGTCTTAAGCAGCTGCATTCATGAATGAAGGCGTTTCCCAGAGCATGCTGGCAAAACTTTGGCATATGCATTTTTCCAGTTGATTTTGACAGACAAAAAATAAATAAATTTATAAAATATGAAGTATACACATTTCTATGATTTTTCCCTTCATAAATCATAACTATTAAGTAAACAAGCAGAGATGAACGAGTATGAGAGCTTGCCCGGATGCCACCCACAAATATCCATAAATGGTCAATGCTGATGAACTGGCAAGTCCAACGATGTCATAAGTTCGGCAAAACACACTAAACCCAAAATATTTAAATACTCTGATTTCATTTACATGCACACAGTAGAGCAGGATAGTTGAACCGTTGTCACTGTAACTACATGTTGAATTAGAGGCTTTGTTTTCCTTCAAATAATTTCTCTTAAGCTGCCAAGATACTGAACCTCGAAGTATTTTAGACAGACATATTTTACTGCTAGAAAAATCATGTATGGCTGTCTTGAGATTGTTTACTTTTTGTCACAATGGACATCCTACTTTTTATTAAGATGCCTGTTGATCGATTCTCAGTATTCAAACAGTAACCGGAATGTATTTGGTCTTGTCTTCAAGTTTCACTAATTTGTAGCTGCTTGTTGTACTGTTAAACCAATACATATTAAATAGTTAAATGTGCAAGTTAAGACATTTTCCATGGCAAATGCATATCTACACTGTCAACCATCAACATGCAAGTTAAAAGGCAACGATAATATGTGCTTTGCATTGGTCTCACACACCACAATCAGATGAGGATATTTTGTTTCTGAATGAAAGATGTTGATAAGCTTTAAAATTTAATGACCAAAGTATGTAATGCTTTGACTTATGTTAAAAAAACTCACTTGCAGTGGTTGTCCAACTTGTAGAGGTACTATGGTGTTCAGCTTACACAAATAAACGGATAATCAATAAATCCAACAACACTTTTTAGACTTGCTGTTTGTCATGGCATAGTACGGTTTGGTGATACAAATTATTGGCATGAGTGTGGTCATTGAGCTGGTTTACTTGCTTTTCCTTGCTTTACAATGGGTGTCGTCTATTTCAAATTTACCCAAAATGGTACATACGCAAGCCCCCGGGATGCTGTAAATATACACAAATTGTCACGTTTTTTTTGTGTAAACAAACTTCATAAATGAGACCTCAGACATTGTAGCCCTGTACCAACATTGCCAAACATGACTTCTATGAAGGTGGGCCAACTTTAACCAGGATTTCCCCATCATACGCATCCTCACCACAAGTCTCAGAGAAACCACATATTTGACATTAAAATACAGTGCATGTGTACGTTTATTTTGTCCTCATGTTGTAAAGAAACCAATGATAATAATGGGTGGAAATTAAATGTGCCCAACTGTTTAGGCATAACTGCTGCTTTCTTATAATATTCCACCCCCCCCCCCCTCCCCCACCCACCCTTCCTCCACTAATCAAATCCCCACCATACCAACAAATACCAAGTC
>JAACJT020000105.1:16672408-16683009 GCA_009936485.2 Gymnarchus niloticus | reverse complement strand
TACAACGAAATTAAGTGCAGTCCCTGTGTCAGAGAGATATGTACATGAAAATAAATAAGGAGAAATATATAAATAAAGAAATATAAAATATGGGAGCTAGCATATGTACATTAAATACCAAAAATATGAATTGTAGTCTAAAATGAGGTTGGTAGACAACAGTCCATCTGCATGAGACATATTGCACAGTTGCCATATCTGCCTGTGGACCAGTTTGCTTCTATTACCTCTCTTTCAACATTCAAAGCCAAAAGCATTCAGTGGACACAGTTTCACAGCACTTGGCTCAGAACCCGTCTTTTCTTTCGGCTGCTTGCTTTGCTCACAGAATGCTCAAGTTTCCACCTCAAAGTGCCCTTACGATTACTCCATCAGACGCTAAACGCTGGAGAGTGAGAAATGAAAATGTAGAAATAGAGAATTGCCACGGATCTCACAACAAAGGGGAGGGCCTCCACATGCTGTGGACTGGCCGCTCCAAATTGAATTACCAAGAATGATTTTTAGTTTTTAGTATCAGAGGGAAGCCACAGCAGATAGATAGCACCAGACTACTCCTATGGACATCATACCAAAGCACGGCCAGGAGGCAGTGAGGGAAAAATGGAGAATATAAAAGCAAACCAACAGCAAGAAAAATCAGTGTATCACCTATCACCAGAAACTGCCTAGGCATCAGGGTGAAGCTGGCTAGCGGCTGGTGAAAATGTAGCACTCACTGCAGTGGGTCAGACCCCCTGACTAACAAGCATCCTGTTTTCCCCCACAACAGACAAAGGACAGTGTAGCAGACTGTACAGGACTGAAGGGTTCTCCTTCCCTTGAACATGAACAGGGGTGTAGCCGTGTCAGCGAGAGGAAGCCATGCCACACACAGAGACAGGCTATTTCTGTGCATTCGACACATGGGGGGAGCCGTAGGGGTTAGGTGGAACCAGCGTAAAGAGATGCCTCAACCATGAAAGAATGCACGCCATCTGCCATGGGCATCCCAACCTCGCCTCCCACCGAGTACTGCCATGTGGCGGCGTGTCCCCTGCCTGTCGGTCTCAGTACAGCACCATCTAGAGGATGGAGGCTTAGCAGGACGTCAAAACAGCCACTGTGCACAATTACGGTGGGAGCTGACAGGGCTGGATGTTGTCCATGCCACCATATCACGTGGGCTCGGCCAAAAGTAATGGGTATCAGCAGCCAAGCTGTTTTCATCCCCAAAAAAGAAATGTCAGGACAGAGAACCTAGAGAGCAGCTTTGACCCAACATGAGGCCAGCTCTTGTACAGGGCTATCGGACAGCTTCCATGACCAACGATGCTCATTAAATCAAGAACCAAAAGGGGTTAGGAGGGGGAGAGACAGGGACATGCTTACCAAACATCAACCATCTCTAACAAAGCAAGAAAATCCTTTGAGGTGGCAGGCAGGGCCTTGAAGGAGAGCAGGGTGAGAAGCAGCCTGCTCTTTGGAAAATCCTTGGTAAACCCAAAGTATAACACACCTTGAAGGTGGGGAGGGAGTGCAAAGGTAAGGTGCTCACAGGCAGGTTCAGTCAGGGTTAAAACAGCTTTTCCTATTTATAGCACTAAGAAACATAACATGGCTGCCAGTCAGGAAGGGCTGGGCATGGATAACAGGGAGAGGACCTAAAAATAAAGTGTGTTTATGGAGAAAAGGTACTCCAACGGGCCCAGCAACAGCCCAGTGGGGTTAATACAGGCACAATACATAGAGAAAAAAAACTATAAGTTCGTATAGATGGTAAATATATCATCTTTCACATAAAATATATTAGTAAGGCAGAAAGACATACAATTGATCATTCTCTGGGTCTAATAAAGTTATTTAGCAAGGCCCTATGAAGGTTCAAGACCCAAAACATTGCATGGGATCTTTTCCGGCACAGGAAAACAGCATACTTACTAACGCAATGGTGGGCAAACTGACGTCAGCTATGTGAGTACACAGGAAAAAAAAAGAGTCAGTCACTGAACGTAGACCAGAGGTGATCCAGGGTCACATTGAGGGCAGGTTTCCTGGAGGAAAAATGACAACCTGGATGGAGGGAGCAAGGTCAGGGTATGGGAACAGGACAAGGAGCGAGCTGCACTGCAGCAATCTCGCAGCCATGTTAGATCTGGGAAATAGCGGGGAGAGAGCACTGTGCTGCACTTACCTGCACCAGATTTACAGTAAATGCCATCAACACACTCTGGATTCTCTACTGATTCATCAGATTAAGTATTTATGAGCTGCAACATTATCTCCAAAGTGAAGCGACACCCTAAGGCAGCACCTGCTACCCAAATTACTTATTTTATATGAACCAGTAAATACCTCGGGCCTCCATTATCTGGGGCATCCAAATTCAAAGTCCAGCCTTTGATCTCCTTAGGCTCGCGGCTATTTGTATTCGGTAATGAGATCAAATGTGCCAGGATGAGGCATCACCCCTTTAAGAGTTTGTGCACATCCAGTCGCTTCATCACTCATGTCCATCAATGCACTGGCCTACCCACCTACCCTTGGAGATGCAGTAAGTCGCATGAGGAAAGGTCTATCCTGGCAGTACCTCTCAGCCGGCTCAAAGCTATTTGCTGTTTTCCTTGGCACCCTGCTCTCCAGAGACACCTAGCTGGGAATTCCTGAGGTGCTGCATGCCTGTGTGTTTGTTTCCCATGGGCTGGTAGGGTGGGGGTTGGGGTGGATGCATGAGAAGCAGGCCATACTGTATGCAGTTTACCCAGTAAGTGGGAAAAGCAAAATGACAAAAGGGTAACTGATGAGCTAATTCTGAGCAATTCAAGACCACTGCTGTCTTACTTGATGAATATAGTAGTTCGGAGCCTCTGAATGCCAGTCATCAGTAACCCATCTGAAGCAGAGCGGCAGAGTCATCAGAAAGGGGTCACGAGACAAAATTGCTGCCACCCTCATTGCATAGCTGCCATTTACCATCTACAGCTTGGCTATTTCACTAATTTAGCCACTTTTTTTTTTAATGAGGAAACACCCCATTCAGCCGGTTATACAAAAATTTCCCAGGTCCACATGATGGGTGAGGCCCTAAAATTGCACTCTAACACATTCCTCTCCAATCCTTTTCCCGCCAAGCATGACCTTCAGCCCAAATTCTTCACCATACCCTCAAACTCTGGTTACTGGTAAAGAATTGAAGGCTTAATGTTGACAACATAACAATTGGTGAATATACCTTTTCCAAATTCTCTGGACACACCTGGCTGAGCACATATACACGCTCCCTGTTCAGTACACGCCAGACCCAGTGGACGCGGCCCCCTAAGACAGAACCTCAAACAGCTGCCAGACTGGCTTAAGCTCTGATCTACATCAGGATTTTCGGCCAATTTAGCAAGCAGAGACGTAAAACCCTGAAAGTCAGTGGGGGCTAAAGTGCTAACAGTAATCCTCTAATAAAAATGTGTGTAATGTCTTTAATGGTGGCTTATGCACATTGCTAAGAAACACCAATGCAATTTGGTGTTTTGAGCTATTCAATTAGGAGGTAGCGGAAGAAGAGAGATTGGGGATTAAACACAACACACAAAGTTCGTTATAGTCTGTTAACACATCTCCACCTACAGCAAATGCAACCAGGGTTTGGAATCTCTGAACGAGACCCCAGGACCCAGTAATCATTGCAAACATGGTTTCAGCTCTGCAACATAAGACTCGCTGGAGCTTGCAGTTAACAAGCAGCCTGTTAGACAGCCTCAGCACAGGCAAGCTCCGGGGCACCCAAACTCCACCAGGTGAGTGAGTCACTTCATTAACACTGCAGTAAGAGCTTGCAGGAGAACAGCCAGGCCCCCTGAACCTGTGCTCAAGCTCCTCCAGGGAGGCCACAAACGGGCGCTGATTCCAGCAGCAGCACCATGACGACCACCTCAGCCTGTGTGGCTTAATTACGAGAGGGCATAATATGGCTATATCCACCTAATCTACTTGTAATAGCCAGCTCATGGAGACTATGCGCATAGCCGCCTGCCTAATATTGCTTTAATGTTTTTTGACCTTGATTGATTTTCTCCTCTCATTGACAGCATTTATTGATATTTCTTAAAAGACCTGGCTAATGGAGCCCTATAGAGATGATTAAGTGAGTTGTCTGTGGCTGGATTAGCCAGGCTTCATCTCCTGCGCTCAGCCCGTATTATCATATGGAGCAGACGAGTGCCTGTGCAGGGCTGGAAATGTCTGCTGCTGCCACCTTCTCCAAGGAAGCGGTAAATTCACTATGATCCCCCACTTGTCCCAGCGTGCACATGTGCACACACACATCATCTATTCCACTCTGTTACATGGAGCCATAGTCCAAAACTCTCATTCAGACACACCAATTGTTTTTTGAAAATGTAAAAGAGAAACTGGAAATGGGCAAGATGGTGAAAACAAAAGATACACGAAAGCGGGACGTCATTAAGATGGCACTTTGATGAGGATCTCTGCCACAAGCTGTGCTCAGACCCCATTAGGACCCACTCCAATGAACAACAGCCCTACTTGATTACACACCAACAAAACACGACTGGCATTTTGAAAAAGGAAAAAAGCTGTTTTCAGAACTGCTATTAAAGCCTGAGCTCTCGGAAAGCTATATAGATAGCTGAGGAAAGCAGGCTATTTTCACGACCACAGAAACCCCACAGACCCAGAATCAAAGGCGAAAAGCAGATTCTACGAAGGGCAAAGGTCGCAACTCATTGTTGAGCATGCCACAGAACTGTCAGTTGTACTGTCTGAGCAGCAGCAGCCCCACTTCCCTGACTGCTGACACTAGGTTCGATGCTCCAATCCTACACCAAGTCATCCTAGGGCTTCAGGGAAAAACATCAGAGCTGCAATCCCCCTGGTTTCAGGTCATTCCCAAAAATGACACACAGCTTCATGACAACCGTTTTACACCCTATGGTCAGCAGTGTATGGCTGCTACTTCAAGCCTTTGTGCTCCAGCAGATACCCCCAGGCACCTGATTGTAACCAATCATCTCTGTGACACTTGTGCTGCCTTTTCAAATTTTTTCACTTACACAACTCCTAAGAGAAATCAGCAGATACAGTGGACCTTCTTAATCTCTGTGATGCCCTGAGGACAAACCAAGCCTGCTTTTCTAAACAACAGACAACGAAAAGCAATCAAACAACCATAGGCGTTTCATCCAGAACAGTGGAGTGTCCATCACCTTCCACCCGCTGCCTGCCTCCCTGTAGTAGGGGAAGTTGTCACAGATCCACTGGTAGATCTCGCTGAGGGTCATTTTCTTCTTTGGCGAGCTGTTGATGGCGAAGGTGATGAGGCTGGCATAGCTGTAGGGCGGCTTGCCGTCCTTGTGCTGCTGTACCTCCTCCTGGTCCAGCGTGGTGTTGGGGTCCAGCAGGGCTCCCTTCTTGGCCCCGCCAGGACCATGACTGCCCTGCGTGTCCGCCTTCTGGATGGCAGCCCGCATGGTCAGCTGTGGCAGCCAGTCCATAGAGGTCAGGCTGCTTTCCAACTCCGACGTCATCGTGCCCAGGGAGGCAAAGGGAATGGGGGGTGTGGGAGGGGGAGGGGGGCGAAGGGTGCTGCTGACGTGCCTTCACTCTGTACACGATCTGAAAAAGCAAAAGGGGTGTATTAAGCTACCAGGATCCAGCATATGCATGGATCCAGTCATAGCCAATGTTATTTAACTTCCGCAATTTCACACAGATTGAGTCAGTTTTTTTTTTTTTTAACTGGCCTCTGAGGCCAAGTTAATGATAGGACCCACACGCCTTCACTAACAGGCCTGAAAAAATGTCTGAACAGATTACAGGGACGGCTCTCATGCAGGCAGCTTTCTATTCAGTTTCTGGAATGACCATTGGGTGGGACATGTTCAAAAGCTGTTCTCTTCTGTGCTTCAAGGTGCACAAATAAGGTTGCAGCAATCAAGCATGCATGCACATACACTTTTCTCATGTTCTGGGTTCAGCAGGTCTGAACTAAGCACACGCATGCACTTGCCCACACCTCACCCCCGATCAGACTGAACCCCACCCAGCTGCCTACTATGTCATGCACACTGCAGCTGACTCATGTCTGTTACCTGACCTGCCACGTGAGTAAATGTTGGGGAATTGTTTTCAAAACTAGCAGCCGAATGGGGAAAGGGTGAGGAGGAATTCCGACCTGACAGGGCAGCTCAGGCCATTTCTTCACAAGGCTAGGCTGGAGGCTCAGGCACAGCCATTCAGGACAGCCTTAAGGCCAGCTCATGTCTCACGTTACCATCCATGTGAACCAAACGTCATTTTTACAATTGCAGACAGACATGTGAATGCAAAGATGACTGCATGAAGGTGAAATTTTCTGTCTGCGGGGACATGTGCATGCTACCATTCATGCACTACAAACACCGTTCACGCACAGATTTCATTAGGTAAATGCGCATGCGTGTATCATGCAAATTAACACAGCTAAAAGGAAAAGGATGAACACACCCACGTCCATGTGGCTCAGCCACTAACTTGTGCTCTGTTGTGTGTGAATTATGTCATGACCTTTATGCTGTGCTCCAACTCCGCGAGGGGGCACAGCACGGCTGTACCATATCATACTGTCCACAATAACACCAGTATACATTTTTACATGATAAAAAAGTGTCATCTAGTGATATCAATGATAGAGTGACGTGATGCATTTACGCTCCCTAGTGCACAACAACGACAAGTCCAAACATGCCAGAGAGTAAGAACAGCGCGTCAGCCTCCCATGATGATTTAGTACCTATAAAGGGAGCTACTTCAATACTATGGAAGTGGTTTGGCTATACAAGAGGTCAGACCTCCAACAAAGCACAATACTTAGCAAAATATGCAAGAAAACTGTTAGCACTAAAGGCAGAAACACAACAAACTCGTGTTACCACTTGAAGCAAAAACACACCGTCAAGTACAACCAGGTTATGAAGGCAATGCGGAGGAGGAGACACAAGCAGCTGATGATGTGCGGCCCAAAAGTAAACAAATGAGTCATCCGAGCATCACTGGAGCACTCGTTAGTTACACTCCATATAACAGGAAGACCAAAGGGTGGATGGAAATTACTGATGCTGTTACATATTGTTTGGCCAAAGATATGATGTCAGTCCAAACGGTGGAAAAGGAGGGCTTTGAACAACTGGTTAAAAAGCTTGACCCAAGATGCAACATCCCAGATAGAAAATATTTTCCAAAAGACATCCTTGCCTGCGATGTACGAAGCATGCCACGACAAACTAACAACTACACTATCGTCGGTGGTGCAGTACTTGTACAGTTCCAGCACTGACATTCTAAATTTCTGACATTCTAATCCGAAAAAAGATGCAAGGCAACTGTTAAAGTTTTGACAGCATCTTTATTTTTATAAGCAGTGAGTGTTTACATTTTGACTGAAGGTTTGTTTGGATTGCTGCTGTTTGTTTACATTTGTACTTAAAATTTGAGGTCAATTTTATTAGGTGACAATATTGTGCAGGCTCCTAAAGAGTTACAAGGTTAAGTTACTTCAGTTATTGTTATTGATAAAGTGTTAAGCAGATTTCCAGGGAAAACTACCTAGGCTACTTTCGTGCTTACATTTGACTTATGCTGTGTCACTACTATTGCACTATAATGCTTCTGCTACCTTGTGGCAATAGATTCACACTTTGAATTAGGTAGTTTGTCATCAATGACAGTAGCTCATTGGAAAAGAAGGATGGAAAATGTCCTTAATTTTGTTTGCAATAATAAATGCTACTGCCTGCAACCTGCATTCAGTATTTTTTTCCCCTATATCGTCATAAATATCATTGCAAATTTCCTTGAAATATTGTGATATACTTTTGAGGCTAAATCACCCACCCCCAGGGCACAACCTCCCACCCCACCAATACCAGGAAGCAGACCCAAGACGGTAGACGCCCATCTTCACACCATCATACCCAATCTCATCTCACAGCCAAAGTCAAGATGGATTGGTGAGCTTTCACAGCCTGGTGCTTGCCTTTCATGTCACGCATGCAGAAAAACAGCCGCTGAGCTCTGAGTTTAACATAGGTGAGCCCCCAAAAGGCCGGGTGTCTGCAATCCACAGGCTGGATGAACAGGATTCACATCACCACACAGATGTACCGGTAACCTAGACATGCAGCGGAAGTGGCAGCCTAGCACTGTCACTGTCGTACAAAAAGCTCCATTTATGAGTTATCTTCAAGTGTTATTTAAAATCTGGGTAAGTAACATTATGATTCCAATACATTTTTAACATCCCTTTCAATACAGAATGAGAGTTACTTGCCACACTGGTAAGGCTGCTATGTGCAAAGGGATTAAGCAGCAGGGAAGAACCCCACAGTTAAGAAACCAACAAAAGTCACTGAGGCACTAATGAGAAGCACACAGCAGACCCATGCCCTCAGTACACCCAGACATGAAACAGACCCCTAAAAAACAGGATTTCCAAGAAAATAATGTCACTATATGGACATGTAATTGTACTTTCTCCCCACAAAATCTCTTCCAAAAGGCACAGAGGTGGGACAGCCGTGACCAGCCTTCTTTCCTTCTGAGCCTGGAGTCACATAGAACAGGAGCAGACAGGCAAGTTCTCACAGGAGAGATCCAGAGACATACCATGGTTACATATTTATCAAAACAGACCCCCTCCACATGTTGGAGAAGGCTGCAAAGGATGGAGACATGAGTAATCCAGAACACGACACCAAATACAATAAGGCTTAAGAATCAACAGAAAGGCCGTGTACAACATCAGCTTGCCTCTCAATCTCCCTGTGTCTGAATGGTACCCGAGTAGGAGAGAAAATTAATGGAGTCCAGTGGGAAGTGGGAGCAGCCTGTAGAGAGGAAAGGTCCATTGGTCGGAATCAAAGGTAATGACCATCCTGAAAAAGCAGGAGTGTGTCACTTAATCAACAAAATGATCTCCAAAGCTCCAAAGAGTCTTCCCACTGTCTGGCAGAATGTCCAGCCATAGCCAAATCCCACAGGCCTAAGACCAGTAACGTGCCTCACCCATTACTCAGGACATGCCTCCTGCACAACGACTGCACTGCTGTGCCACTCAGTGATGTGAAACCCCCAGCTGACTCACAGCTGTCACCAGCGTTCAGAGCTCTATGCATCCATTCTTAGGCGGTAGCATGTAGCAAAGTGACTGCAACCAAGGTTAAACACTAATGTATGCGATATGGTGTATCACAATATTTTTTAGACAACATGCTTTTTTGTTTCATCAAGCTGCGTATTGACTGTCTAGGACACAGGATAAGAGAAGATAATGAATGTCTTAAGTACAGAATTACATGTGCAAGTACATCCATTTCAAAATAAATACTCAAAATCCACAGCAGCAAACATGTCAGAAACTCCAGAATCTAAAAACTCCACTTGTGGAAGGGGGGGGGGGGTAACAAAAAAAAAAAAAAACCATAGTGCATCTTTGTATATATTGGCTGGCCCTGGATGCGCATGCATTTGCTTTTGGGCCAGAAGCTCAACTTTGAGAACCCTTATGGGAACCAGCTTTCCTGTTTACAACATCAGTGATGACATACTGTAACCTGGCACCTTCAAGCATGCAGATGTAGTCGTGGAGAGAGTGTGTTGTGGGTGGCAAGCTTATCACTTCCGCCTCTGTCACTCATCTCTTATTTTAGGCCGCAGGGAGGCCTTTCAGACCTGTACACCCCAACAGCACTGTCTTTCTTCTGCAGTGCCATAGGACACTCCTAACCATGCAGCACAAGCCCCCAGAGATGTGTCTCCATCAGACAGAAAATTGGTGATTGCATAGGTATTAAATGTTAGTCTTCCCTCTCCAATAAACGCTTTATGTTTCTACTGAAACTACCCAAAGTAAGAGAACATTAATCGTCATTTCCAACATGTGCCTTTTACATTATATTACAATGTGCCGATTCCTGTTCCTCAAATGGCAATGAAGGTGAGGGTCCCCCTGCAGCTCACCCTTCATTAAAGTAGCAGGGTAAAGATAGTTATCAGATCACCACAGCCTGTATCCATCCAAGTCAAAGGAGGACTGTGCAGTCATGCTTCAGCTGAACTCCTGGCTCTGGAAAATGTAGATTCCCACAGACACAGAACTGAGTAAACCTCCCAAACACAGTGAATGACAAATTTATGCAGTGGTAATTATGCCTTGCAAGGATCACGGCCACTTCTCTCCACAGCCCCATGCAAAGAAAGCCCCCGCTCCCCTATCACTAAAAATCACTGTTGACTAAACACTCTGTGGAGCAAAGTTCAAGAAGAGGTCCAACCATTTACAGTGTCATGAAAAAGTATTTGCCCCCTTCCAGAGTTCCTCTATTTTGGTTTATTAACAGCACTTAATTGTTTCTGATCTCCACACAAAATTAGTACAAGACAAAAGACAACCTGATTTGTCAAGTGATTGTGATTTATTGAAGAACAAAAACTCCAAGACCTATCTCACCCATGTGAAAAAGTAATTGCCCCTTAGTCACTCAGTGAACCAGATTTTGTTGTTGTTGTTTAGTCACGCAGTCGTGTCCGACTCTTCGCGACTCCATGGACCACAGCACGCCAGGCCACCC
>JAACJT020000105.1:16658925-16672308 GCA_009936485.2 Gymnarchus niloticus | reverse complement strand
AAATAAACAGCCAAAAGACTAAGCATGTTAGAGGTGTTGGCTGGGGTGGGAAGGCGGGGGGGCAGAGAAGAACACCGTCTTATATTCGCGCCAATGTGTTTAGGAAAATGACAGGCATATCATATGCACACGTGAACCGTGGCATTATCAAACCATTGAGGGTATACTGAACGGTTCAATAATATACTGAATACCGTTACACCTATAGTATATTGGGAGACGGATGCTGAGGATGGAGCTGTCAGACAAGAGGAAAAGAGAAAGGCCAAAGAGGAGATTTATGGATGTGGTGAGAGAGGACGTGCAGGTGGTTGGTGTGATAAAGCAGGATGCGGAGGACAGGAGATGGAGACTGCTGGTCCGCTGTGGGGACCCCTGACGGGAGCAGCCAAAAGCAAATGATGAAACAGTACAAGGAAATCCCAAATTGACATTTCAGCTCTATCTTAAGGAGTGTGAAATTTAAGCAGTGTGCAAATCTTAAGTATTGTTCACCTCAGTGCCAACATTTGCCACAAGTTCCTGAGCCAACACTTAAACATCAGCAGTAACGTTAAGGAAACTGCTAAAGATTAGATTAAAAAAAAAAAAACCACCAACATTGACATTCCACAGAAAAACCTCTTCAAGGAAGCCCAAACCCAAAAAAACCCAAAACAAATTTGCAACCGCAGGACTAATCAGCTGATACACAACTATAACCCATACTGCAAAATATCCATGTAGCACACAGAGCCATGCAGCCCAGAGTTCAGTACACAGACTGCCATGAAAGCAATGGTTATTGCCAGAATTATCCGCATGCAAACAGAAGCACCTCGCACTCATAGAAGATTTGGAACGTAGGCCAGTCAGTCTCATGCGACTCGCTAACTCCAGTATGATGATATGGGATTGAGGAAAGATAACACTGATCTCCCCAGGGAAAGGCTGGTTCTGTCTCTTAGCACACAGAGCACCAGTAGGTGACCAATTATAATAGAAAACATTTATTATGAAGCATTTAAGTAACTTTACCATTTTCAAAAGCATAAAAACCCATAGTAATGGCATGCAGGGAAGCCTGAAAGGCTCCTCCTTCACACACTGGGGGCTGGTATCACAAAGCAAGTTCAATAAAGTTGGGGTTTGTCTGAGGTAGCTGGTTTGACAAAACCAAACACTGCCAGTACATGTTAACCAGTATCACAACTGTGGTTATCAACTTAAGTTGACCCAGAGTTCCTTAATTCTTTTCCACGCGCATTCACATAAAAATGGGCGGATACTTGAGCGGGTAACAGAAAAAGCTGAGTGGCATACTTCAGTCAGGAAGAGCAGACTGTCATTAGCAATAGTTATGTGGAGTGCAGTTTAGTAATAAATTTTATAAGAGCAACAGTCTTCGCAAATAAGCATGAAAAAAATTCATTGTTAATGCACACATCCCACTTCAGATTAAGTCAGTTTAACATCAAGTGAAAACATCTTACTAAAACAAAAGGTGAATATTGCAAATCAAGCAACATTTTATTGTATAAGGGACACTCCTTTCTGGCTTTAATTTTACGAGATGGACAAGGCGATTCCAGACTTGCAACATTCTCAAACCATTCGCACACACTCCTAATGACATGGCAAGGCGATTTATCCTGCTGAACCAACCTGTGCCATCGGGGTAGACACTCATCATGAAGGGGTGGATCTGGTTTGCTAGGATGGACAAGTGACCTGGAGCAATCAATATACCTGCTTCTGGTTAGCTTGTGCCAATTCTTTTTTTTTATTACCTTTCTCATTTGCACCTTTATCAGTGTGCCACCTGGCTGTGGTAGAGAGGTAATTGTTCTACTAGGGGGTGGTGCTAATGTGGTGGCTGATCATTTTATATGTACACAGACCGACCAACCGACCTAGAGCCCAGGACTTTGTAAATTGCCACGTGACAATGCTCCTTGTTAAAAAGGCTATATAAATTTGAATATGGGGAAATCTGTCATACAGATGCGACAGGTTGTACGGCAGACATGCGGCTCTATAAGCTTACACAACTACACTATGCCATGCGAGGAAAACCTCTTGAAGATAATCCTTAGGCAAAACCCTTTGGACTTCTCCATTTCTAAAATAATATTTGCTGCCAAGTGATCGTCTCACAATACAAACACCGGATTGACGAGGAAAGGTGACATCGTGATTCTTCGTTGGGCAGAGGGTGGGCTTTATATGTGTTTTGATCCAAAAGCTTGAACAAAACTACCCTGGAGCAGGTTAGCCGTGTAGAATTTGATGTATAAAAGGAGCCTGGTTAAAATTAATCTGGTTTTGTGATATCGGTAGTCTGGAGATAAACCGTAAGATCGCCGCCTAACTCATTAATCCCGCTTCGTGATACAGGCCCCAGGAGTCAAATCCAGAAAGTGGGTTTAAGAAATCCTACAGTTAAACTTGAATTCTGATTGGAGAAATTCAGGGAGATTAAAGGAATCAACAAGTCCTGAAGTCAGGTTTTAAGGTTTAACAATAGGATTTGTTAAACCTGCTTTCTGGAACAGACCCCAGGCATGATGGCAGCAGAATCAGGGATGCAAGAATGAGAATGGGCAAACCAACACAGGGAAGAGCTCAGCACAGTACACACCACTGCCAGCCAGCAGCCTGCAGGTACAGGCCCACCACACACTTCCTGGATGATTCAGTTTCAGCCCCACTTACGTTGTTTATCAACACAGAAGGAAGCTCACAAGGAAATGTGAATCACTGGAGAAACACGAAGAGTCCTTCCAAAATCAGAGACTCTGAGCCTTGTGAAGAGGAGAGCAGGCTGCCCAACAGAAGAGCACGGCGCTGAGCAAGACGGCGTTAGCACGGCCCAGCTGCCGAGGGGCTCGCTAGCTACCTGCTGAGGAGCTGTCCATCAGCTCAGCAGGTAGTGTTTCCTATAGCTTCAGACAGCTTTCTGGCTACGAATGGGGATTTTTTTGAACCACAAATAGAATGTTCCTCCACATTTAAGAAAGATATTCACAAGTTATTTATGATATTTCATAATGACAGATGGCTGAAACAGAGACGGCCTGTGCTGGGCCAAACCAGATGAGAGCCAGGTTAGAGCAGAGCATCTGTCAGTCGAAAAAGAATAGAGGCATGGGTTCTGCACATGTCGCAACAGTGACAAATCGACTGTGCCCATTCAAACACTCAAACTCAAGTCACAATCATGCTGAAGTAAAGCATTTGTTTTACAGCTTTTACCAGCTCACATTCTCACCCAAAGTACCAATACAACTGATTTGCATCATCTTTATCCAGTGCGTAGACCTTGCTGACTGTCTATTAAAGCGTAGAAGAGAAAATCCCACACAGAAATATATATGAAGTTATTGTTAAAACTGGTTCCTCTTCGGTGAGGCAACGACACTTTAGAGTAAGAACAGAATTGTTCCTCCCAAGGTTTCTTCTAAAATTTTTCCTTGATACAGTTGCCTTTGGCTTACTCTCTGGGGACGTTAGGCCAAGGATTATGTAAAGTTTTTTGTGACAATGTTCGAAACTTGATAAAAGTGCTATATAAATAAAATCAACACAATGCCACCCCTGGTTTCATTACAAACCAAGCCACTTGCAGACGTAACAGCTGCAGGACAATGTAGCCTTCAATACTAACTGCAACTTTGGATTACAGGAACCTGAGAAGACAACAGACAGAATAGACAGCACTCCCATCGTGGCCATCACAGCAATATCTGTGGCCAATGAGCATTCCTAGCAGCAGGTTGCCTCAAAGAGGCTGAAGGAGGAAGAGGTTTCAACATTCCTCCCTTTATGCTGTTCCTCCTCAGCCACTGGGCCTTTGACTCCCTACAATAAAGGACAGGGGAGAGCAGCACCCATATTTAGGGGGTAATTAACATACGATAGAAGTATTGGATCATAATCATCAGCTGAACTTGTAATACTCAATCAGGCCTATGCAATCATAAATTCCACACAGAACTTACATAGACACAAAAATAGGCAGTAAGACCTTAGACCCACTTAAAAATACAGGTGCCAACATGCAGTGATATATTTGTAATAAAATTCATTAATTCATTTCCCGTCCCCTTCGCTGTCAGAAGGCCTGCTTGCTGGATGACAGGGGTCACGGAGACCTTCGCAAAGCCAGTCTGCGAGGCTCATTGCCGAGTATAAGCAGGTGCACAGCTACCACTCAAGGAGGTGAGGAGCGTATGGTGGTGTCGCTGACAGACACATTATAAACTGAGTCTCTCAACACAAAACTGCCAGTTCCGGCCCACAGACGCATTACAGCCTCTGCTGTTGCCCAGTAGAGGGAGATGATCACAAAAATCAAAGGGCCATCTGAACCAGGGGTGTAACTGTATACACAAAAAAAAAAAAAAAAATCACAGTTCGGTACATACCTCGATTTTGAAGTCACTGTTCAGTATGTTTTCGGTACAGTGGGGGCAAAAGAAAAATTGTTTTTTTTCCCCCTTATTAAACAGTGGTTTACTGAAAAGTATGACTGTCTTAAAGTCTGTCAACACTGCTGCAACCTACTAATAAAAAAGTAAAATTTACTTAAAAGTAAATCAAAATAAATATTCTCATGTAAATAATAAAATAAATACGCATTAAGGTACACATTTAGAAAATTAACCTGCCTGGTATTTTATTCACATTAGCAGCTTTCGGCTTCATATTAGAACCGTGCAACAAATGTTGCTCGCAGGAAACACACAAAGCTTCCACATTTGCTGCATTGGCTCAGTACATATGCGTACTGAACCAAAAGACCCGTATCGAAAATTTTCAGTACGAATGTGTGTACCGTTACACTCCTAATCTGAAAGGTGTTTTAGGGCGTCCAAACTGGCTCAGGCTCATTCTGCTATCTCAGGAGGGGAGCAGGCACCAGCACTGTTTTCCTGCAACTGCCAGAAACCCAGGGAAACGGCTGGTTAAAAATTCATTCATTTCCAGCAAAAATAGACAAAGATCCAACTGAGCAAAAGCAAAAACTTTGGCTCCTGAATACCATTAATAATAAATCAGCTTGGAAAGCCCAGGGCTTTCTGCCTGTAGGAATGGAGCAGGCTTCACCCCACCTCAGAGCATTACAGTGCCTCCAACGTGTGCAATGTAGTTTTTTAAGCTGCTGCTGTTTAATTATTTTCTCTTTTTTCCCCACCCCAATAAACTTTAATGATTCAGCCTGTCATAGGAATAGAGGCAAGACACACTCATCTGTGTGTTAGCTTTATTTTCATCACCAAGTAACCCAGGTCAAAGAAGCATGGCAGCCAGTTAGAATCACCTGTACCTCTGTCTTGCACACCTGGGTGTTGTTTCAAAGGAAAGCCATTTAGCTAACAAATAAATCCATATTTTACCGAGTCCTGTTTGCTATCCCAACCCAAGTGCCTCTCATGATCACACAAAAACAACTTCCGTGCACCTCAGGATACAAGTGCATTGGCGTAGCAATGAACGCAGACAGTCTGACTGCTCCACCTCATGCCAAACAAGGTCCGTACCCCCAATAAAGGGGTCCAGAAGAAAAAACAGCCTCCTGCCAGAAGACTAAAAAGACACTGGAATGAGGAGGGGGTGTTTTTTTTTTATTACAGGAGAGAGGGCCTGCCTGGCCAGCGTGCAAATCAACTGTAGGTGATTTTTAATTCTTTAACGTACCAAATAAACAGAAAAATCAATTGTCGGCATAGTTTAAAGGTTGCAATTTGTTATTTTAATTTGCTATAATCTGTAGGTATATGTGGTCTATTCCATATGCAGTACTACATGTGAAGTCAATCAAAACAGTCCAGGGTGTTAAAAAAAAAAAAATGATAAAACCACCTTTTTTTCCAATGCAGTAATACAGCACAAACCCACTAACTTGGCAGTTACCAATTACCTGCTGAGAATCCTCTGAGCTGGTGGAAGGAGAGCCACATTAGCCTTGCACAGGAGTCCATTTACCAATAGGGGTCTGATAACCCCATCTCATGGACAGCCATTTGAATAATCACTTAAACGAGGGGGGAAATTAAAAAAAGGCTTTCTGGCCGGGCAGAGAGCCATTGGTGCATTCCAAATGACCAAATTGGTATGCAGTTCAAGGTACAAGGCTGCCTGTAACCCCAGTCAGAGGCACACACCTCCATACAAGATTTGTAACCAGTTTTCACACTTTCATAAGCACTCTCCAGCACAAAGGAAAAAGACTAATAAAACTGAACAGAGGTTACCATCAAACCAAACAGCTGCTTTTCTGCAGCCTCAGGGAGAAGGGTGAGGGGGTGTAAATAATGCATCTTATACAAGCAGCAGCATTCACTAGACAACAGCAAAAGCTTGCTTGCATACAGCCCAAAGCTGAAAAGGTCAATGAAGTGACCAAATGAAGTCTAACGGCACTGTGACTCAGGATAACAATGTTTCTAACCCCTTTCCCACCGTCATGTTTCTAGTGCCGTGCTGGTCCCAAACCTTCATCAAGCTTTTGAAATCATAAAAGAACTGGTGGCTGTGCTGAAAAATAAGTTTGGGAATTGACACCAAAAACAAGTTGGTTCAGATTCTCTGATGGAAAGTGGGGGGCGGGCAAAAAATACAAATACTTGCGGTGTTTTAAACAATGACCATTCTTTCCGATAACCAATCCAGTGTTTTTGGACAAAATATCAGATGGGCACATCCTTATGTGAAAGTATAATGTCAAAGTTGCATAGTAAGAGTAATGTTTACTGTACAACTTTGTCACATGGAATTTAGCCCTGAAGGCAGTGAAAACACAAGCCGGTTCATAGCAGCCTCAGTTCTAGCAGACACCATTCTGGTGGGGGGAAAAAAGGCATCTGAGGTTCAAGGCAGCTAATGCAAGACACTATTGAAAACCAGCATGTAAACCTTAGTCATTAAGGCTATGAGGGGGTGACTGCTGGAATTCTTCTTTCCATAGGGAAAATGCGCATTTATTGGTCTGAAGTCCCAAGATCATTTTTCACTGACAGAAGTCAATTTACACATCAAATATTTCTCTTGACAATTTGGCTACATTCACATTACCAGGCTGAAGTGACTCAAATCTGATTTATTTCCCGTGATGTGACACCGACCTGATTTTTTCAGGGCTGTGTGAACACAGAAATCCAATCTTTTCAAACCAGATTTGAGTCACTTACATATGTGGACCTAGATTGGATATGTATCCCATTCATGGCCATGCGACATGAATGAGAACGGTCAGATCGGAATTCACGCAGTTTTTTTTTTGTCTATACCCATACACTGAGTAAGGAAAAACAACAGTGGAGGAGGAGAACTACAAATATGATATCAGTCAGTGGAAGTTGCCGATTTACTGGATATTTGGGGAAATGAATCAGTTCAAGCCAAAGCAGAAGGAACCTACAGAAATTGAGCAGTATTCGAAACAACTGCCAAAGAAACAGCAAAGCACAGACAGAAATGAATGTGGCTGTGACGTTTTTTGTTGGTGTTGACCCAGCTGTGGTGGGGGTGGGGTTCATAAGGCCATGTAAGGCATTTTAAATTAATACATCTTACTTAAAGGCACTTTTCAAAACACTCAAACTCAACATACAATCCATTATACTCATTTCTTCCAAGTAACTCGAAAGAATTTGTAAATCATTGCTAGAGCAATTAATTCAAGATGTCTTAAGACGCATATGAGGGGGCATTAAAAAAGGCCCATTCTGAGAACTGTTTTACATTACCACTAAATGTGAATCATCAGAAGACAAATCCCCAGCAGTGTATTAACATCAGAAGGCAGAGTGTGGCAGAGACCAGTGCTGGGAGAGGTGTGATCACAGCCTGTTAGGGGAACAGGCACTGATATTACACTACATTATGTCTTGGCTCTTCTACCAATTTGCACATAGCGTTAACACAGTCAAGTGTTTAGTGGAGCAGCTACAGTCGCTGTGAGGTAAATGTTGCTGACACTGGCTGGGGTCTTAAGATCAGGACTGGCATCCATTTCAGTAGGTTTGCATTTCTACTCCAATCTGCCCACAAGTCCAGTTATTAAACCATTCAGGAAATATTGGCAGCAAAGCGGGAAGGTAAAGGGTAAGCCACTAAAAATGGGGGGTGTACATAAATCTGGCTTTTCAGCATTGCATCCCTTGCAACCTGCACTGTTTTTAAAAGGTGACAAAAGCCCAAACACTCCCAAAAACAAATGTAACACTAGAACAACTTCTAACGCAGAGGTTAAATGCTAAACAAACAGCCAAAGAAACTGTGCCGAACACTCATTTTAGTACAATATTAGAATATGGCATCAAAATTCAGCTCGTGATCACATTCACAACTACATCACAACAGCTTGATTGTTAATTATCTAAGAAGAAAATCATCTATGGCTGGGATTAGACTGCACAATTTTAACCCCAATTATAGCTGTAATTCACAATCATAGCAAAATGGCAACAGTTGGTCCAAGTTTGCAGGTCCTGTGACAGTCAGAGCTGTTAGTTGGCACAGAATCTCGTAGTGTATGATGTGCACAGACTCTAGTCTGCTGACCACGGTTCAGACAAGTCGTACCATTTCAAACATTTGAGTTTCCTGAATGCAGATGGGACCAAATCTGCTAGTTGTGTAGTGTAAGATCCCCAATGAAAAATCTGCACAGATCAGCCATTACATATAAATCACACATTCTTTTCATAATCTTAAAATTTGATAACTCATTTAGTGGAGAGGCAGCCTCATACATACACACACATACACACACACACACACACACACACCAATGAACATAAACTGAAGAATACCTGAAACCAATTAAATGACCCTTTAAGATAACTGGAAGAAGACAGGAAATTCTGGAGAAATGCCATTTATACGGTTGCAAAGGGTCGGCATAGACTTCAGAGCCCCTAATAATAATAATAAAATAATACTTTAAGAACGGAAGCGAGACGTAGATACCGAGGAAGCCCCACTAGCCCATCTCTGAACCCGAAGGTCCAGGAAGGACAAATGGGACGCTCCTATTATAATTACCGTCTATCTATAAAAAGTCAAAGGCGATACCAGCACGGTATTTAAGCAACCAGCATCAATGTGATTCTTGAGAATCAACGTATACAATGTAACCACGAAAAGTACGTTTGCACGAAGCCCGTGTCTACACCAAAGAGGCGCTCCTGTTTCTGTACACCAACACTTGACGTTAATAAAACGCGCAGCTGGAGATCACCCACCACGTACAGCTAATCTAATGAGCATAAAAACACAATTATGCGAACTCGAACCAAACAAAGCACTGTAGCAACATTCATTCGACCTAGAAGTTGCTAGTATAGTGAGGTGTATCCGATAACAAAAACTTAATTGCAAATTACAACAGCGTGTCATCGGCCGCAATGGAAGACTGGCAGCATCCACACGTGCCAACTCTGAGCATCCACTTTGCACTATTAATCAGATTAACAGCGAGTCAGAAATCAAATACCTTTGATTTGGGTATAAACGAGGATCGTCTTTTTCGCCTGAGTTTAAAATAAAGAGAAATCGTGCGAGTCTCCGGTGAGAGTGGCGTGTTATTTGCAAGCAGAAATCTTCTGACATCCGAGTTGTGCTACAGATGCTCGTTGCAAATGCATCGCTTTGTGTTTTTGGCATCTGTCAGGCACCGTGTGGTACTGATGCAACCAGCCAGCACCAGGATTTTGGACTAAAGTCCAAATGAACTCCTCATGCCGAGCAGACAGTGGGCTGCCGCCAGCGTGACCGGTTACCCGGAAGATGCACCGGCCCACGCAGGTCAGTCTTAACCATCCCTGTGTCCCAAGCGGTAGGCTCCCTGTTGCCAAGTAACTTAACTAGCCGCGTCGGGCCACGACTGAGACGCCGTTTCCTGTTTTCTGCACAAACCAAGGGTCGCCAGCTGGCCGCTAGCTCAGCTAATGGCTAACTAGCTAATTAACTAAATCACTACTCTTGTTTCGATGCAAAACTCCAGCGCGTGATGGAGGAGATGAAGAGGAACTGCCAAGGCCCGCTCGCTCGACTCAGTCCCTGGGGCTCGAGTGCAGCTGCTGAGGCAAGAGGGACGCTCTCCCCCCCGGGCCTCATTCAAACTCCTACCCCCATGTTGTCGATGTCACTCACCGCGATACGCTGGACCGATCCAGGTTCACGCAGGAATAGCGACAGTCTGTCCCTCCCCCCAGCCCTTCCGACCTTTTCGTCCCCCGGGGGGAAATGTCCTGCCTGTACTCCCCCCTCCCCTGATGAGGGCGCAGACTTGCGCGTCGGCGTCGGATTGAATCCACTTGAGCCTGGCCAGTAATATCGGTCTATCTCGACCCTTCACGTCCGCGCCTCCACTTTCTGCCGTAGGCTTTTCCCCTCTCACGAGTGAGAGTCAGCTAACATCCGGGAATCGCTCGTTCACTCTGCTGTTAGACACCCGGAACTACTTGCAGAGCCAAATGGAGCGCACACTGGGGCACGCTGCAACCTGTGGACGTCCACATTCGCGCAGTTAACTAGCCCCCCGAGTGTCTGGAAGTTACGGTGTTCTTGCACGGCGCTTTAAATCAGCAGCAAGTTTGATATCACACGTGTAAAAATGAGCTCATAAAATTTAACTAGAACCCGTGAGAATTCAACCTAAGGCAAGGCAACGTTTACGTTGAGGGTGTACTAAATTAAAATAAACATAAACGCATAACATAAATTGACATTCTGCTGCGCAAGAAATATGTGATCCTTCGAGATCGCCCTTGGAAGTGATCTGAAAGGAATCACTGGCACAGAAAGGCGTTATTTAAACGACGGTTTATGACGTGTCCCCTTTTTAGCAGCAAAAAGGTTATTGTAAAACTTTCGCAAGACACTCGCAGTCATAAATATTGGAAAGGTACGCAACCAGTCAGCGTATCGTCTTATTATTCTGGTGACAGTTCTCGGCAGAGGTAGGAGGCAGTGACATCTTGACTTTAAACATCAAGGCGAACACACTGATTCAACACTGCAACAGAAACTTGGGGGTTAGCCTTGCTAGCCCTCATACACATACACATGATACTACAAGATACTCAAACATGCTACCCACAATCCTGTTTACAAATGTGGCACCAGTCCGTGCCACTACATTGTTCCTGCCTTAGGGGTCAGTTGTCCCGACGACCCCACAGTGCCAGGCAAAGGCACCAGCACAAGTCCCCAGCACCCGGGGTGTTGAACACCTTCCCCATAATGGGTGCCTCCTGCTGCCTGTCGCTGGGTCTGCCCCAGCTCTGCACTCGTGGCTGCACTGCCGACTCAGGCTGGTGGTCCAGCTTTTCCCTCCTCGTCCCACCAGTCACCGCCAAATTCAGCCACTCCCGGATGCCAACCTTGGCGCTTGGTTTGAAGCAGTGCCTCTTGCCAGCATAGCTTCTCTGCAGCAGGGAGTCGGCGCAGGGCAGTTCTGGGCAAAATGCGTGCACTTACCGCAGCGGTAGCAAGATCTTCCTTTTTTGACGCGCCGGCGTGGTTGCAGCGACACTCATGCCCTCTTGGAAGACTTCTCCTCCTCTCCAGCAGGCTGCTGCTCTCCAAACCAGCGCTGTAAAGCCACTCACAGCACCAGAAGTTGGCTATGACCCTCCAGCTCCACATCCAAGAGAACCAACAGCACCTACCCTTTCAGCGCCAGCCCCAGTTGCACCGCCATCAGCTCCTCTGACTACCCGAGGTAGCACACTGCCGTCTCCAGCTGCACCTCAAACAGCTTCCATGGTACGTCGCTGCTGTACCTCTGGAGGCGAACTGACTCTGCTCTGAACAGGGGTGATGTCTGTGACACTGAAGAGGTGGTGGCTGCCAGTCCTCCTGTCGGGGAAACGCCGTCCTCCTCATGCAGGCAGTCCGGCACTGTTCAGTCGAGTTGCCCTGCTACACCTTCTGTCTTGCTCACCAGCAGGTCCAAGTTGTGCCCCACCAGCGCTCCATTGTCTACACGGGCACCAGAGATTTTGTTCAGAATGGGTCAGCTGAAATCACGCTCTCTCAGCGCAATGTTGTCAGACCGACATTCATCCACAATGATGAGGCACTTCACGGCATACTTTCTCTCTCTAGAACTCAGTCAGCAGAGAGTCAAGATCTTCATCCTCAACTGCTTGTCTTCAGGATTTGCAAAGTCATCCATCCCACTTCTCATACCAATGTGGTAACAGCTCCTGGAAGAGGCAGGCAGTAGAGACATCATGACTTTAACAATAAGGCACTTTAATCAAGGCACCCACATTGATAAGCAGCCTTACATAAACATACCAACTCAACAATACACAAGATACTCAAACATGCTACCCACAATCCTATTTACAAATGTGGTGCCAGTCCATTATATATGCTCTAAAATGTAAAATTGTTTCCAAAAACGTCTACCGTTTTCAGTGAGCAGTAAAATATGAAAAAGTTTTTAACATTGTTAAAAGTATTCAAAAGGTCAGTTTTAATACTTAGCAGTTTAAAGGTCTTTCCTTGTGTGTTAAAATTATTGGACATGCAAATACAACAAGAAATCATGTTTCTTTTATTTTGATCTGACTTACTAAATAAGCAGAATAATTTACATTATGACATAACATGTTGTAAATTAAGGGTATTCGGTTTCTTGAATTAGATACCCATGTATAATCTACATTGAAAACTGTATAAATTATCAATTAGTGGTAATCTATACATAATATAGCCTAGATAACCTAATCTATTAAATAGAGACAGACATACTTTGTTAATAGTTGTGTGTCATCAGGATAGGAGCGGAAGTCAATACCATATTTTCTAATTATGTCACCAAGTGGCAGCATGTACAGGGTGAACAGCAGCAGGCCCAACACAGATCCTTGTGGAACACCATATCTAACTCTAGTATAATCAGAGAATTCATTGTTGACAGGAACAAACTGGTAGCGGTCAGTGAGACAAGACCGTAGCCAGGACAGAGCCTGCCCTGTAATACCAACTAGATTCTAGTCAGTCTAAGAGAATGTTATGGTGAAGAGTATCAAATGCCGCACTGAGATCTAAGAGCACCAGCAATATTCTACAAACTGTACTTTTTAAAGGAAATTTTGCTGCAAAGGGGTTCGGTGGCAGTATCACAGCGAAAATGAAAATGAATTGAGGACACACCTAGGATTGGTCAGACAGTGGTGGAAATCAGGTCACCATGAGGATTGTACTCATCTTTCTCCAGACTGCAGGCATATTTTCCACAGGTGGTCAAATTCATACTGGCTATACAGTAAGACTACCCAAAGAAGAATGTTCTGGTTAATATATGTAAAACATTCCTTTTTAATTATATATATATATATATATATATATATATATATATATACACAGTATAATTTATAT
>JAACJT020000105.1:16632928-16658825 GCA_009936485.2 Gymnarchus niloticus | reverse complement strand
CCCCCGAGTGCCAGTGGGCTCTGTGGCCCAGATGTCATTACAGCTTTGCCTGTTATGGCAACTCAGGATTCAAAGTTACCTCACTGCACCAGATTCTCTGAGTTTGCCTGTTTTGATGATAATGTACCCAGCTTAGGACAATGTCAGTGCCAGGGACATTCTCTCTGAGTGGAGGTTCAGGAGGGCTGATGTGAGTCACTTGCAAATGGACTTGTCCCTGAAGTCTCTGTCTGCCATGTGCCTGGTGGAGAACACTGACCAGATCTTCGTAGGCCTCTCAGTAATCTTTAGCCTGCAAAGTAAGGTAAGCTGTGTTTCTGTCATTGAAAATGGATGGAAAACACTGCAAGTTTGCTGTTTCAGTATCAGACTTATATTGCACGGCAGAGCCTAGCAAGTCTCCCCTACCAATGTTACCCAGTGCAGTAAAGAAGCACTGGGAGTCTTCAGTACCAGAGTCACTCAGTGCAGGGCAGAGATTCAGGAGGTACCGGTATACTCCAGTACATTCACTGAAAAGTTGTTATGGTCCCACAAAGCCATACCCAAAGATGAGTCCTGTGGGCTTAACTTGTGTTCAAAGGAAACCATTACTTTTAGACCCCTTGGGATGGACGAGTAGCATTATGAGTTATGTACCATATGTATAGCAGTGCGTTATATTGAGTCTGTTGTTGCAAAGTCCAGATCCACACTGCAGTGTGGGCTGGTATGGCCCTGAACTGTGTGTGAGCAAGGTGTCTGTCCTGTCTTCAGACAGAGTACATCCACTGGTTGCCTGGATGCTGCATTGCACAGCTTTTGGAACAGTCAGCAGAATTTTGGCCTAAAACCCGTGGGGGGCCTACACGCTGGAGGGCAGTAGAATGCAAGCTGTGAAGCATTTGAAGCCCAGGCAACAGAATCGGATCAACATGGGCTGACAGAACTCTGTGGCTCCACAGGACTACGCGTGGATCAAGAGCTAGTGATGTCCTACCCCCAGGTGGTTGTGGTGCGGGTCCCCACACCCTGGCTACAGTCTGACAGCGACATCACCGTGCTGCGGCACCTGGAGAAGCTGGGCTGCCGTCTAGTGAACCGAACCCAGGCCATCCTTAACTGTGTCAACAAGTTCTGGACCTTTCAGGAGCTGGCGGACCATGGGGTCCCGCTGCCGGATACCTTCTCTTATGGTGAGTGCTGACTGACAGCTGGTTGACATCTTCAGACATCTACCGAGGAGCCTCTTGATGGTAATTTAATCTTGTCACCATGTCTTCACTGGTTTTTTTAATACTTTTCAGCTAGGGGTATAACGGTATTCGGTATATTATCAAACCGTTCGGTATGCCCCCGACGGTTCAGTACACACACGTATATTGTGATATTACAATATCATTTTGTCATTTTCGTATACTTATTGGCACGAATATAAGACGGTGTTTTTGACCCAAAAAAACATCTATAAAACTGGGGTTGTCTTATTTTCAGGGGCTACAGTTTAAATGTCATTGCAGATGGCATAAATTATCCGCCTTCTGTCTATCAGTGCTTTGTATGCAACTACGAGCTAGAGAAGAGAGGCTAAAACGAATATTCTTTTCGTTCCGACGTGATAGTGCTAGTAGGGAGACAGAGAGAAGCTAATCTGAAGAGGTCCCGCCGCCTTTCAAATCCGCGGTGTGGGAGCATTTCGGATTCAGCGTGTGATACGATGACGAGGGGGAAAAGACGGTAAACAAACTCATTAGGGTAAAATCTCATTAGTGTACCTAATGAGGATACTTAATTTTGCACTTCGTTATTTTTACATTTAATATTGTCTATACAAGTATGTAGCCTGTTTAAATAAAATAGAGAAGGCAAATTAGGCTACTTCCAGGTTATCAGAGCTTAGAACACAGAATGCTTAGACAGGTAGTTCACTTCATGTTAAACTTTATTTAAATAATAAAGTGTAAAATAGAAAGTCAAAATAAAGGTCATTGTTTAATTAAAGGGTGATGTTTTTATTTTCTTCTTAAATATAAAGATACCGAAACCGTACCGTTACCCAATACCGTGACACATATCGAACCGTGGAAAAACTGTACCGTTAGACCCCTATTTTCAGCCCAGCTATAGGCCTAGTCCATGTATTATGTAAGAGGAAGCAGGACACTTTTCAGGGAAGCCTAATGATAGGAAGACTTAAAATCGGGAAGTGATTATAATAACTGAATATGACAAGTTGATGATTGATGAGCTCATTTTTCTTTACAAATTTGATGCAGTTTTAGGTTCCATACAGATGTATCAGTGCAGTGATGTTTACATGCCTAAAATGACTGGTACATGGATCTTGGTGACCGCTGCTCTGCTTGTGCTTCTAGCCATTTGAGTGAGGTTTTCCGTAACAGCCAGAGTGGCTAGTCTCCAGAAATACCCCCCACGCACACACTACTACCTTTGTGAGGGACCTTACAACTTTCACGCATAAGAGGAGTGAGCTGCTTAGCTTTACCTCCACCCCTCCTTCCCGGTAGTCTAGAGAGAATGCCAGAAGTCAAGTGAAACAGTCCGTTTTTCAGACACAAAAGGCATTGACTCTACTTCTTGATTCACAATTAGCAATCAACTTACCTTGAGCTGCACCTCAGACATACTGAAGCATGCTGACCAACACTAAGTACATCCTGGACCGGAGTATGCATTACAATATCTTTCCACACAGAAATGTATAGGCCTACACTTTCCTTTGAAATGTTCCCACAAGGACCGCAAACTCAGTAAAGACTATCTATTGAAAAGCTGACACCAATAAAGTGCTTCAAAGTACCAAATGTGCAGTTTTTTTATTTTCATTTGTTTTGAGTTTTGTTGCATGTTGGGGTGAATTTAACAATGACATACCCTGGGGAGAGGAGAGTCAGTGTGAGGTCCATGATGTCAGGTAGTGAATATGTGTGTGTGGCTGTGAGAGATGGCCAGTCCCTGTACTCTCATTCCCTGTCTTGTGTGTCTGATTTAATTCCTAGGAGGGCACGAGAATTTCTGCAAGATGATCCATGAGGCAGAGCCGCTGGGCTATCCCGTGGTGGTGAAAAATACTCGTGGACACCGAGGTCTGTGAGCCACAACATGGATGCAGTACACACTAATTTGTCTGACAGCTCCGTGACCCACATCTCTCTCTTCAACCCTTGCAGGGAAAACAGTCTTCCTGGCAAAGGACAAGCAGCACCTTTCTGACCTCAGCCACCTGATCAAACATGAAGCGCCCTACCTATTCCAGGAGTACGTGAAGGAGTCTCATGGCAAAGATGTGCGGGTAATCGTGGTGGGCGGGCATGTGGTTGGCTCCATGCTACGCCGCTCCACAGATGGCCGCATGCAGAGCAACTGCTCATTGGGTGGGTGACCACTGTATGTGGCCTGTTGTAGATTGTTCTATATTCAACACTTTTTCAAAAAATGTATTGGTCAGCTGACACAGTCTCACAGGATTTTAATGTATGTGAATGTGATACGGTACAAAGATTGTGGGTGACACTGTGTATTACAGCGGGGAAAAAAATAGCACTCTGCTCCCTCCTTCAGGTGGTGTGGGGATGATGTACCCACTGAGTGAGCAGGGCAAGCAGCTGGCTATCCAGGTGTCCAACATTCTCAGCATGGACGTGTGCGGCATTGACCTACTTCAGCTCAACGAAAACTCCTTTGTGGTGTGTGAGGCAAACGTCAATGTGGGGTTTATCGCCTTTGACCAGGCCTGTGGCATGGATGTGGGAGGCATTGTGGCCAACTACGCCATGTCGCTCCTGCCTGGCAGACTGGGCCATAAAGGCTTCTTAACATCCGTGATGTCCAAGCACCACTGAGATGGGCAGCAAACCTGAAGCATGCCTGCCGGCCAGCACCATCCCAAAAGCTGTCTGCACCATGAATGTAGGCTCCACTTCTAGTGAGAACAACCCAGAGCTGGCCCCTCCTCCACATCCCAACCCCAAGCTCCCAGATGCACCTTACAACTTCAGTGCCCTCCTTGCCAGCGAGATTAAACTATTGATTGAATGAGGTGTTGTAAACCCACTGAAACGTCTTGGTGTTTTTGTGTTACAAAATAAAAAAGACCCTTACACATTTCCAGTACCCAAACCCAAGCCTAAAATTAAAATATGCATGTATACCCAAAACAAGGGCAGACATAACCCCCTCAAGCTGCCATCTCCAGGAAAGGTCCGACAAGCTGCTCCACTAACCCCCTTCCGTTCTTTAGGAGACCTGGTGGCACAACTTTGATGTGTTGCTAGACAATTTCTGTTTACAGCTATAACATGTACAACTGATTTTTGTCATACCACAGATATCACAATATCATGAAGACAGTTTCTGTAGCGGAGACTGCTCAGCGTTCCCATTCTTCGGGAACCGTTGATAAATCAAAGGACCATAAACACAGTGGAGATCACTGTCGGGAACACTCTCCCGGCGCTGGTTTGTATATTTCAGCCGTATGTACCTCTAGTGGGTCGTCCAGAACACCACTAAAACTAGGATCCTGTTAGATCTTTATTCAGGTTCAAGCTAAGCAATTTACCCAACGTTCCACACAAACACTGAACACTAAAGTGGGGCCCTCCAAAAACTATGCTCTCTCAAAGACTATCTAAGGCTCTCTTAAATGCTATCTAAGGTCTGAAATTGAACTACATATGTAATTTCAGGATCATGACTAAGGTGATGAGAATACTATAATGTTAAGGTTCTCCATAACCTAGGAGATCATTGTTAGTAACATTAAGATTTATAGTACTTAATGAGAGCAAGAGAACACAACATTCTGTCTGAATTCCAGGAAACAGGGCCCTTTCTACAGCCGCCCCTAAATGTATGAAATACATATGAAATACATTTACTATCAATAAAAGGACCGAAGCCTCATGAGTCGGAAGGTGTAGAGTTGTCTTCGTCTTCATTGGATGGGAGAGCAGGAAGGATCTCCAGTCTGGGTGATATCAGCGGGTTAGAGTGCCACTTCTGGTTGGTCCGCATTCGGGCTGTCCCATCAATATTGAGTGGGGGTTATCGGCTCCGGGTCCCTCTGATCCAATGAAAGTAGTCTGGAAACTCCAGTCGCCTGAAACAGTCCATCCTGGAATAGTCAAAGGTGAGCTCGAAGAACCTCGGACGAGCCAAGGGAAGGTCTGCCCTCTTAGGTATGCCAGGTTCCTTCCTGCCATTGGCGGCAGTTAGCGTGGGTGTGCCAATGACAACAAATGGCCCAGCACCTTCGCAAAATCCAGAAGGAACGTTGGGTCTCTGCACATACCCACTCTGGACCACTGGTCTGAGTGAGCTCTCTGGGAATGGTGACCACCTGGGTTGGCCGCCCCATGCAACTCCTCCGCTGTAACCTACAACGGTTCCGCAAAACCAGAGGGTTCCACGCGGGGGAATTAATGCCACTGACGGCAACCTTGTGGAGCTCTGACTTGTCCTTCCCTTAATCCACCACTGGGTCCTCTGGCCATAACTCTTGGCTTCTTAGGAGGAAGGGGGGCCAATGGCTCCAACCACTGGGCTCCATCGGCTTCTTGTCCCGGGGGATGTCAGCAGATGAATTTCTTCCTAGCTGCTTTCTGGTGGGTTCACCTGTCGATGAGTACCATCCATCTCCACGCGAGTGGTCTTGCCTTTGAGGCTGATGGCCTCATGATCCTTATTAGGGCGGGTCACCAATTTCTCACTTTTAAATGAGGTGATATCTACCTGTCCTAACCTTTCTATGGACTTTGTCATCTCACTCACTTGTGGACCAATGGAGGTTAGAAGACACTGTTGTGCCTGTATGAGTGGGCTGACTAGCTTCGCCAGTCCCTGTAACGTCCATCCCAGTTTGGTGCAGAGGGCTACAGCACCCCCAGTTGATCCTATCCTAGCAGGTTCAATCGCAGTTATAAGGTGCGAATGATCACTCCCGATCAACAACAACGGTCGGACATTCCTGAATAGCTGTATTGGTAAGCCACGCAGGTGCCTGTAATTCTTCTGGAGTTGCTCCATAGGGTAGGTGCGCTCTGCCAAGTTAATGCAGTTTGCAGTGAAAGCTCCCTTAATGGAGAATCTGGTCTTGGGACTCACAACAGGAGAGACTGAGAAGGACACTGATGAGCCACTGATGGTCTGTACATCCTGCCTAATGGTCCGTAGTAGTAGATCTTCTGGCATTCCTAGAAGTCCAAGTTTCTGGGCGGCAGCAGGTAGCAACATTGTTCTCTCCGAACCATGATCCAATACGGCATACGTGTCCAATGTTCAATCACCACTGTGGAGGAGGACTCCGACGACTTTCAGCGATACCTGACTGCCATCAGTTGTCCTGTCCACGTAAAGAACATCTGTGGGTAAACTCTCTGCCCGAGTTTGATCCACGACAGGCTTCACTACTTCCGTTGAGGTCCTATTGTTCACCTCATGTAGAACCTGCAGATGTTGTCCTTGGCATAGACCGCATGGTTTATTGAGATTACACTTGGCGGCCTGGTGAGACCGGGCACAGCGCCAGCATCTCTTCTCCATCTTTATCCATGAGCACAGTTGTTCTTTGGTTAGCTTGGAGATCTTCCCACATGTGGTGTCCTGACTCGTTGCAGTATGCACAATAGGACTGACTTTGGTTCTTCTTAGCAATACCACTTAGGGTTTTGGTCCCTTTATCCCCACAACTGTCCTCAGTCCCATGTAGGACGGTGGCGAACCACTGGTCGTTTTGTCAGTTGAAGTGACGCAACGGTCTTTCTCCAGCCCTGTTAGAGAGTGTACGACGCTTGACGCCTTGGCATCTAGACTCAAACTTCAGCCAATCTGCTAGGTCAGTCAAGGTGTAAGGCTTTTCAGGATGTTGGAACATGCAACGGCAAAACGCTGCTTCCTGTTCTGCTGGTAACTTGCTGAGAAGACAGGCTACATGTGAACAACACAGCAGTTCGGCCTCTCCCTCTGGCCCTAATGTCTTCAACATTCCCACCAGGCATTGGATCTGGAGTGCGAACTCCTCAAAGGCAGCAAAGTCTCCCCATCTAATTTCTGGAGAGTCCATCACGGAAGCAATTTTTTCCAGTGCCATCTGATGTGGCTGATCAAACTTGTCTTCCAGAGCTGCCATGGTATCAGTATATGGTGTGGGTGAATGGTGATAAGCATTGGCGATTAACATCGCTTCCTTCAGTTCAGGTGGTCCACTAAAACTTGGTATTCAAACATCTCTGTCTCCTCATTTGGTAATAGATTTTCCATGACAATCCTCATCCGAGCAAACTTGCTGGGATCCTAAGTTGTTAATTTAGGAATGGTTGGTCGTGGTCCACGGTATGCTGTTTCAGAAGTCACAGGCACACCGGAAGGCCAGATCGTCGCTGGTGGCAACCAGGGACTGTGCGCTGAGTACTGTGGAACCGCACGCATTAAAGGCCTAGGTGTGGTTGGGACAGAAGTGAAGCCCCGCCTAGTGGGCTAGACAGGGGTAGACGAAGCAATTGGCGGTCAACCTGGACTCGCGGGACGGTCTTGGTCTACTAAACCATCCTGCCTATCCAAGAGCACTCTCAGCGACCTAAGAATCATCTGTTCCAGGTGCTCTTCTATCGGGCACACGGCAAATTTTATGCTAACAAAGTATTGCTACAACAACAAATTCCATTAAATGAGAAGCCCATTTTCCGATTACTAACTTTTACAATCACACAACTGGCTAATCCAAAAGATCAGAAATACAAAAAGTAATGAACATTTTAGACAATACACCAGCGAACATATGACATAAGCTCATTGCTCAAAAGCTAATGACTGGAGATGATTAGTTACATACCTAAATAAAGTCAGTGTGAGGTCTGAAGACGGCCACAGCATACTCATTTGACCATCTTCTGTTTATATGACCATCTGCTTCCTCCCAGAACCAAACACACAGCTACATTGCTAATTCTTACAATGAGGAGAACACAGATCTGGACCCATAACAAGCGGTAATTCGTCTTATTTGCCATACTTTGAGGTGGTGCTGATTTAACACGCAAGACTATAAAGTCAGCTAAATTGTCAAATTTAGAGATCATCCCTTGGCCATCATTTCTGGTACCAATATCTGCCAGTTAAGTGTTGTCTCCAATAATGGCCGAAAAAAGAATTGTGTACCAGCTGGTATCTATGGAAGTGTGAAGTCAGACCCCCCCAAAGCCACATCTTGTTTTCATAATCATCTGGTTTACCAAGTCACACTTGATGCCCCAGGGTATTCTTAGTATTGAGGTCCCCATCATGGTGTTCCAGATGGCAAAGCTGCAAAAAGGACACCATCATTTACGCATCACAGAAATTTGAGGGCACTAGATTTCGTGTGAGTTATCTGTAGAGCTAAATCGGGATGATAGACGGAATGGGCACCGGAAGCCAAAAAACCAAACACTAAACCCAAATAGAACCCATGTCCAGGGAAAGGGCCAAGGTACCCACATGGTGATAATGCTGGGGTGTCCGGGTGAACCATCCCCTCCGTGTTCTTTATAGGCGGAGCCTAAAGGACTGTAAACGTAGATATCCTCCGGAGCTGGGATCACATACAAAATCAGGCTAAAGCAGGAGCAGAGTACACTCATTGAGGGCTTTCAGATATTTAGGCAGACAGAATGTGGGGTGAACAGTTATAGAAGATGGATGGGTGGAGTGGAAATTACCTGAATCCAGAGAGGGTAAAGCATGGCAGGGCACACACACACGCGCACACATACACAAGCAGTTGGAAAAAGTAAAGACATAACAGTGGATGCGCAATGATTCAGCTCCACCCATGGGGCCGCCACCAAGGTGGAGGTTACCTTCCATCCATCCTGTGACCTTGATGCTCACGCAGAACGTACCAGAAGGCAGTCTGAGGAGCCAGTGAGGCAGTTGTAGTAGTTGACCCTGCTGCTCATGACAGAGGCCTCTGCCGACACACGCTCCTGGGCATCCTCCTCCACGATATTGCGGGGCTCCACGTGAAATGGCCTGAAGGATCGCAGCACAACTCCATCACATGCCAGGAAACACACACACACACAGAGAACCCTAGGGGCAGAGACGGCCGTGGTCATGGGCTGCGTCTCCTGGTTAGCACCATGTGTTCAGTCTCTCCCCAGTCAACAGTAAACAGGCTAGGTCAACCTTCTGCCTACACTTCGAGGGACATTTTTACAGCTGGGTGTGACACAGAGGCGCATGGGCTACAGAATGTGACCCCCGCTCACCACCTTCTGACATCATAGCTATTAGCTCCACAGCGACTGCCGACTTCCCTCCTAAAATCACCAGACATATCCTCCCTCAACCAGGTTAGGGTCATGGTCAACTTCATTCCTACCTGCACTGCAACTTTACTCACCAATACCTGTGCAAATGTCATTAAAATAGACTACTGAGGACCCAGGACTCTGCTTTCAGAGCAGGTGACGAGGTGGCCCTGAAAACAGCGAGGGGCAAACTATCCCGTGCCATCAGAGCAGCAAAGCGCGCACACGCCCAGAGAATCCACAGCTACTTCCAGGACAGCAGTGACACACGGCGCATGTGGCAGAACATCCAAGCGATCACCAATTACAAGTCAACACTACCTGCCTGTGACAGTGATACCTCCCTTCCAGATGCATTAAACAACTTCCATGTTCCATGCATGGTTTGAGGCGCAGAACGACATGGCAATGAGGAAGACCACCCCTCCTCCAGACAATCCAGTTCTGTGTTTGACCACGGCAGATGTGAGGAAGACTCTACGCAGAGTCAACCCACGGAAGGCTGCTGGACCAGACAATATTCCTGACAGAGTGCTCAAAGGATGTGCAGACCAGCTGGCAGATGTTCTCACTGACATCTTCAACATCTCCCTGAGCAATGCCACCGTTCCAACATGTTTCAAGACTACCACCATCGTTCTCGTGCTAAAGAAGTATTCAGTGTCCTGCCTCAATGACTATCATCCCGTTGCACTCACACCTGTCATTGGGTGTGACCCGGCTTCGAGAGGCTCGTCATGAGGCATATCAAAACCCTGCTACCCCCCTCACTGGACCCCCTGCAGTTTGCATACTGCCGCAACCATTCAACAGATGATGCCATAGCCACCACCCTCAATCTAGCCCTCACCCACCTGGACAAGAAGGACACATACGTGCGAATGCTGTTCATAGACTTTAGTTCAGCATTTAACACAATCATCCCTCAGCACATGATTGGAAAACTGAGCCTGTTGGGATTGAACACCTCGCTCTGTAATTGGGTCCTGGACTTCCTGACTCAGAGACCTCAGTCAGTCAGAATTGGAAACAGCATCGCCAGCTCCACCACACTGAACACTGGGGCTCCACAGGGCTGTGTGCTTAGTCCACTGCTGTTCACTTCACTGACTCACGACTGTGCAGCAATGCACAGCTCAAATCACATCATCAAGTTCGCCGATGACACGACTGTGGTGGGTCTCATCAGCAAGAACAACGAGTCAGCATACCGAGAGGAGGTGCAGCGGTTTACAGGCTAGAGCAAAGCCAACAACCTGTCTCTGAACGTCGACAAAACAAAAGAGATGGTTGTTGACTTCAGAAGAACTAGGAGCGACTACTCCTCGCTGAACATCGACGGCTCACTTGTGGAGATTGTCAAGAGCACCAAATTCCTTGGTGTTCACCTGGCGGACAACCTCACCTGGGCCCTCAACACCAGTTGCATAACCAAGAAAGCCCAGCAGCGTCTCTGCTTCCTGCAAAGGCTGAGGAAAGCCCATCTCCCACCGCCCATCCTCACGACATTCTAGGGAAGGACTATTGAGAGCATCCTGTGTAGCTGCATCACTGCCTGCTTTGGGAATTGCACCATCACAGATCGTAAGACCCTGCAGCGGATAGTGAGGACAGCCAAGAAGATCATCGGAGTCTCTCTTCCCTCCATCACGGACATTTACACCACACGCTGCATCCGAAAAACCACCAGCATTGTGGATGATCCGACACACCCCTCATACAAACTCTTCACCCTCATGCTGTCTGGAAAAAGGTACTGAAGCATTCGGGCCTTAACTACCAGACTGTGCAACGGTTTCATCTCTCAAGCCATAAAGACTCTTAAACACTCAGGGAACTAACTGATACCATACACACTCTCAACTGTCTCAATCATATATTTTATTATTATACTGTTACCGTCTTCCTGCTCCCAGTGTCATGTCTTTATCTGCTCTTTATAAACTAATTACATTGTCACATCTTTGCACAACCTGCTACCTTTTGCATTGTAAATATCAGTTGTAAATGATCACTAACTGCTAGTTTTGTATATTTCACAACTGTGTACTTGTCAGCACTGCACTGTCATCGTCTGTACCACTGTCTGCCTTGCACTGTTGCAATGTTTGCACACATGCACTTTATGTTGTTATGTGTAGTCTTTTGTAGTCCTGTGCTCTGTGTAGCACCGTGGTCCTGGAGGAACGTTGTTTCGTTTCACTATGTACCGTACTAACTGTATGTGGTTGAAATGACAATAAAGAGCTACTTGACTTTCAATATTACACATCCACACATTTTCATGTACTTCTTATGACTGGTCCTCATATGTGAAAGAACGTACTAATGGCTAAATGAAAAGAATTATGAAAGTGCAGGTCTTCAAAACGCAAAGAGACACATTAAGTGGTATCAGCTTACAGAGATGAAGTTGTTAAGAAGAGATGGTACTGCATTATTTGTAATTCTGAGTGCTCTGTATAAATCTCATTAATTGTAAAAACGTTCTTATCAACTGAACTTACATGTAGTCATTCACCTACGACACATTCTCACGCAACCCATGTAAGTAGGATCTATATTCAAGCTCCCCAGTTCCTCAAACTGATGTCAGTACCCTGAGATGTTCTTCTCATCCCGTGACTTTGCTCCAGGTTTGACTCATTGCTGCTAGCCATTGGTTCCCAAAGTACCACACACAATTTGTAACAGAATCAAACAGAATCTGCTTGTAATAGAATCTAAAATGTCTGTCAATATTAATCCTTCAGTTTTCTGCTTCCAGGAAACAGTCTAACACATTGAATGTTTTTGGGAACCGTGTTTTTTTTGTTTTCAATTATTTGCCTTCATGCTCTTTTGATATTGCTTAGCATATTGTTGTTTATTTTCACAGCAGTTTCAAAATCAGCCAAGTCTATATTTGATTTGTACCCACCTATTCTGCAAATCTTCCTTCCATCGCATTAATGGCAGCTTATTCTCCTTTATAGGGAAACTTTTTGGCGTATGTTATCTGCATTTGTTGATAAAGACTGTAGTGCTTAAAGCATCCCACAGCTTGGTCTGATACAGCAGCACCATTCCAGTCAATTTCATAAGAATGCTCACCCTTACCAGATCTTTTTTAGATTTTGTTTGTATGTGTGACTGACGTGAGATTAATGGTCTTCTGAGGTGACAATTCACATGATTTATGTCACCTATGGGATTTTGTCAGTTGGAAGCCTAGTCAGCATCTTTGCCATCTGTCATTAATTCATTCACTTGAAACAGACCTGTGACAGTGCAACAACCTCATCTCCCGTTTTGCAAGACGAGTACATTAAATGCTTTCGCGTCCAAGGCATTTCCGTTAAAACTCGACAGTGATGGCCAGTGATGCGTGACGTCAAGGGGTGCCAGGGCTCATGCCCCCAAGTCACCTGATAATGTTTCACACCTCTGCTTACCTGCCCAGTAGTAGACTCCTTCAGCTAGTCATAATTAGGGTCCACCAGACCTTCTGACCTAAATAATCTGCTAGTCTTGAACAGCAACTGTAGTGTGGCAAGCCCTGGGTTACCTCAGTAGGTTGGACAGAAGTATGAAGGCCAGCTTGGGTGGAGATGCGGGCCAGCCCTTTTGATGTGGGTCTGACTAACAGAGTTCTGCTCAACTGCTCGGTCGTGCAGCGTGTCAAACCTAATGTACACATTTTCCAGTGAGAAAAAACTTTTTTACTGAAGAAGCCATTTTGAAGTGCATGTGAATGTTTGTGTCAGCATATATGACATGTTCAACACAACATTTTTTTTTCAGAACCTCTGTTGTCACTGCCATTCCAGTAGCGGTTTAGGCAGTAGGATGCTAAGCAGTAGGTAATGGGTTTGAGTTCCAAAAGGAGAAATGGTATGCACGGTATGACAGATGCTGTCGGAAGTTCCAAGATTATCAACAAGTACATTTTTCCACTGAAAATAATTTATGGGGTTCATCTGCATATTTTTACAGGAGCTATGAAGATTGCAAAGTGATAAGAACATTTATCTGTTTAATTACATTAACTTTGATATTTTATTCATGTGCTAAGATGATCCTGCCGAGGTAATAACAAATTCCCATGATAAGATAATTGTGCTGATTACGTCCTACCGCTGGTGAGTTGCTTCATGGTAATTCTTGCTTGTCATTATGCTACAGGTATCCAACTTGAAAACAAATCACAGACTATCTTTAATAAGTCAGTTGACATTGTGGAAGCCAAATATGAAGGGTTCTTTAAGACTAGGGTGACCAGTGTGAAGACAAGGCTGGTCTAAGAGGTGGAGGTGATAGTTAGCAGGTTATGCAGGTAAGGGTGATGAGGTTAGAAGGAGAACTGGTTTGGCTGATTGTGTGTAATTTCTTTCTTCGAAGATTAACTTGGTATAACCGATGTTTGATTATAATTAGTTGTGGAAGGAAGGTACGTCTGTGAGTATTAAAAGAGCCTGCCCACACCTACCTGCCCTAATATTCAGCTAAAATACAGGGGAATTTCTTCAAGCTACCAGGCAGTGCAGTAGCTCTGAATGTAGACTAGTGACAAAAAAGGTTCTTGATAAATATATGGGAAATGCATCTTGAGAATACTTTATCAACCCAGATTTCTTCAGTAAAAATATCCCACTGTGTAAATGGATGGTGTGTAAAAGTGTACACTTTGTAAGTCTTTTTAGGTAGCAGTGAAAAGAGACAGGTTCAACAGCTCACTCCCTTCATAAAACAAGCATTGCTGACACCAGGAAACAATGGGCAGCACTGTGGCATTTTCAACGCTGAATTCAACCATGGAGACTAGATGAGACGTAGTAATATGCTGATGACACTGACGACAATGTTTACGGCCATCAAACTCTGGCAGAACAGGAAGTAGGGTCAGACTGGGGGGTGGGGAAACTCCACAACGGTCTGGTCACAACCTGTTGGTGTTTGGCTGGAGGAGGGAAATAAATGTAACTGTGTACACACTAATGCTCAGAAGTTTGGGGTCACATCAATATTTCATTGTTTTTCATAAAAACATACATGAAATGAGTTTGAAATACAGCAAAATCAATAGAAAATGTACTCCTTGACAAAGTTATAAATAATGATGATGAATTGAAATAATACTTGTGTCCTTCAGACTTTGCTTACCTTGAAGAATCCTCCATTTTCAGCAATTACAGCCTTGCAAACCTTGCTAACATAATTGCAAAAGGGTTTTCTAAGGATCAATTACCCTTTTAAAATGATAAACTTGCATTAGCAAAGATGACATTCCGTTGTAACACAGGACTAATTATTGCTGATAATGGGCCTCTGTACAAATATGTAGACATTCCATTAAAAACAGCCGTTTCCAGCTACGATAGTCATTTACAACATTAACAATGTCTACACTATATTTCTGATCAATTTCATGTTATTTAAATGGACAAAAAACTTGCTTTTCTTTCAAAAACAAGGAAATTTCTAAGTGACCTCAAACTTTTGAACAGTAGTGTATATTAAAATAAAGGTAAGACCTCCACCAAGGAAACTTAAATTGGCTTGGTTAAGACCAATTTATGAGGGACGATGCCTGATGAATGGCCCAACTGTAGCCGCAGGCAGAGGATGATAAAGAACATCTCAAATAAGTGAGGACCCCGAGAGTGCAAAATCCACATCGTAAAAGTAGAAGATGGTTTTTAAAGGAAAGCTCTTTTATGTTTTTCAGAACAGAAAACCCATAGCCCTGAAGAGGAGATTGAATGCTAGGTAAAGTACCACAGAAAGATTGTAAATTACATTAAAATGTTTAACAAATTCACTGATAGTGTGATGCACACAAAAAAATGGACATACAATGACCATAAAGAATTACAGTAATGAATCCATAGACTGAAATGGGTAGAATTTAGCACTGGACATCAAGCAGAGGAGCCAAAGTAAGAGAGTTACTGAAACTGGAAGTGAGCATGAGAGCATCAGAATTTTGATGGAGTCCCTCCAGGTAAGCATACAGAATTGGCTATAAAAATTTGACATGATTGAAATTTAGGCTATGGACCTGACCAGAAGTGTAACGCGGGTAGAATAACCTCGACGGCGGTCACTGCTCTCACGGTGATTTGTCGGTTACTCGATAACTGGCTTATTTAAGACAGTGTCAATGTGGTGCTACTTAAAAAGTGAAGATGGAACCTTCAGTGATCTATTAAGAAAACTAACTGTAAATACCCAGCGGAACCAGTGGAGGACGTTGACACAATGACTGCACTAAAGTGTTAGGTTTCTGATATAATTAGAAAATTGTGCCCTTCCAGTGTGGAAGTTATCACTTAATTATAAAATCGGAGTCACAGTCTGTGCCCATCAAGATGTAATCATTCATTAAGCGATTAGATGTGGAATTAAGTATGCATGGGGGAGGTGAAAAAAGAGCTAGTTTTGAGGAGGGACAGGCACGACAAAATGTAATAGCACTAAGAGTGAGTCACTATAACAAGAAAAAGTTCACCCACTCCTAAGGACATTATCGTACGGGAAAGTAGACTCAGTCCCAGCATTATCCAATTATCCAAGGAGATTCTAGAAAATTCCCAATTAGTACAGAGTCCAGTGGTTTTGTTATCAGACAGAAGCATGCTTCTCTTTATGAGTGCTGATAGTATGTTGGTGCAAGAGCAGGGCCTGCCTACCTGGAGAGGAAGTCAGCACCTTAAAATGATTCTGAAGTTGTCAAATGAAAAGTACGCCTGCAGAATTAACTTAGATTAACTGTAGAACTTAACTTCTCCTAGCTGTAAAGTAGAACTTAGAAAGGTTAATAAGTCAGGTGGTACAGGTTTGACACACAGGGATCTCAAATTGAATACAAACCCAGTGTCATGTCTTCTACCTATCAGTCAGTGAACAAGTACGGGCCGGATCAAAGCCAAATCACTGCTCCAGGAGGAGCTTAAATTGACCGATTATTGGCAGGTGTGTGTGACAAGTGACTGAAGCCTCTCGAAAAGGCTGAGGTGTGGCGATGTGACAGTTAGCTTAGGGCAACGTGACTTTGCAGATCTTATAATATTATGAATAGACTGAATGGTTTACACTTAATGATTGATCTGATCAGATTTTTGATGTGTTTGGAGGGTCACACACTACACTAACTCCAGGGGGTAACACCCTACACTATAGAGGGTCACACACTACACATCAGGGGGTCACACCCTACACTCAAGGGGGGTCACACCACAGCACTGGGGGGGGCCACACACTACACAACTACAGCAGATTTGCTTCTGACTCCAGTCATGAGATTCAAACTTTTGAAATACTACAACTTGTTGGAAACACCGTCAGTTGGCCAGAGCCTGGAGTCTGTGCTCATCATACACGATGCATCTGTGCTGATTAACCACTCCGACTGTCCAGGAATCGGCAGACTAGGACCAAGTGGTGCCGACTTGCTACAACGTAAATTGGAGCTAAAATTGGGGTAATGATCATGTTAAGTTAGGAATGAGAGAGATGGTAGAAACAGAAAAATTCTAATATTGACCCTAACTGTATAAAACATTAAGATGAAGTGCCTTGTTTTTATACACATGGGAATTTTGTGGAGTTACTGTTGTATCCTGTAATGATGTTGTATTTTACAAGCTGAAGCTGAAGAAAAGAGAAAAAGAGAAGGAAAGGAGAAAATGTATGTGACTGGAGACTGCTGCTGAGCAATTAAAAGAAAAGTGTATTGCTAACTCGCCCTGCAGGCCACGACACCACGGTTACCACAAGTTAATGGCCAATGACAGCTTAAAGAAAAGGTCAAAAGTAGGATAGGCACCTTTCCATGGAAACTCAGAGAGAAATTTGATGTATTCTCTTCATACAGGATCTCTGGGGCTAGTGGACATGGCAAGCTGCTAATCAAATTTCTTTTACCTCACACAGCATCATGACAGCTCAATGAGCTTTAATGATGAGACCATGTGGGGTAAAGATAATTTTTCTATAAACTGGATAAATAAAACAAAGAATTTGAAATGCATTCAGGATATTCTTTATGTTAAAGGTCAAAGACAACGAGACTGAGATCTGAATTTACCAAGAAATCAAGTTTCCAGCTTCCTCGTTGATAATTATATCTCCCAGTTTGTTTTCTGACACAAGAAAAAAAAAAGCAGATATCAGTTCCTTCTGTTTCAAAAACTAAATTAGCTGTCTATTTTTGCTGTATTGAAAAGACTGTCGGACGAGCAATTAAAAAGTCATCTATACCAAACTGGTATCACTCCTGCTGCAGTGTTCTCTGAAAGAATCAATGAAATGGATGCTGAATTACTCGAGAGCATCCATCTCTCATCAAAGCTACTTTTGTAGAATTTGTAGAATGCATGGGATTCTATGATTTATTACTTTTCTTGTTTGTCTTACCCACAGAATTAGTCTCCACAAGTTTAACTTTAAAAAGCTCTGCCTTCGAGTTCACGTGGGAAACTATACTCTGAAAGTGTCCAATGAGAGAATGCTACTCTTCCATGGTGTACTCTGACAGTTTTTATAAAGCTTGATGGGTTGTAAGAATTAAAACCATGAGAATCACTCCATTATCAATATGCAGACACAGGTAATCGTTTCATGCAGTCCTGATTTCGTTTGTTGTTTAAATGAAGTTCACTGTAACACCAAGGCTATATTGTGGTCAAGAGGCAACTGAGTAACTGAAGAACTATACAGTGTGAGCTGCATTATCTGTTTTGAAAATCAGTTTAAAACAATTCTGGCAATCACATGGTATCATATTTGAAAGGTGGGAATGCAAGAATATCTCCCTGTTTATCACACCTGCTGTCTAGGTGGATAATGATGGAGTGAGTGGAGATTCCTACAATACCATCCATACTTGTGCAGTTTAATGGGACCATGTACTACTTTCTAAACATTTTTTTGGTCCTCCAGTAAAGGTTTTGGCTATTGTCCAAATTATTAACCGTGATTTTGTTTTGTTTTTATTTGCCTTGTTTTTCAATGCTGGTTCAGTAGTGTTACTGTGCCAAAAGCAGCCTTGAACATACAGATAATGGTCCTGGTTTGTGTTGAACAATCTGTTGATGCCAGTGTTCAGCACCCTAGTGTGAATCTGTGTGATGTGGCAGAGACTCCCTCTACATGAGTCTTTATATATATGTTTATTTGTTTAGTTTTCATAATGAGTTTCGCTTTCTGGATGCTGTAATATGGTGTGGAAAAGGGTGCATAAATCAACAGAATGAGTGGTAGGTGATGGGATTAGAGCTAATACCATACTGGATATGTGGATGGAAGTGGGATGGAAGGATGGTGGGCACACTGTGACATAGCTATTTGCTATTGCAGCGAATCAGTGCTCCAGCTATCCATGTTGCCATGGAGTTATTAATCCTGCCGTCACTTTCCTACTTTTGCACATGGGTCCAGCTTTTTTTTCAGCCTTTTTGGTGGTTAAATAGTTACGGTGCTGAATTTTCAGTGGTTTTCTTTGTTTGTTTTTCATTTCAGTCTTACTGAAGGATGGATTCATCCAGCCTTCTCACAGAACTAGTTACATATGACTCAAGAATATGGTGAGCCAGGTGGACTCAGGAGACTTTGGAGGGCTGAGGCTGTTCCTGGTTATGTAAAACAATATAAAATTACTTGATTGAGCTTACAGTAGTGAATAGAATATAATATGATATCTTGTAGAGTATTCCACAAGGAACAAATTTGCTGAATAGGTTCCGAGAACACAGACTGTTATATTTTATTTTAATTTCATGTTGAATTCACTTTTTCATAACTAGTACGGGTTTGCCGTGAATCTGGATCCTATCCCAGTAACCACAGGGTACAAACGCAGGGGACACCCTGGATGGGATGCCAGTCCACAGCAGGGTACACATACAAAAAGCATCACACCCACTATGGGCAATTTAAAGACATCAGTGGAGTGTACTCTGAAGTGAGTTTTCATGCCCGGAGTTAATTCAATTAAGTCGAGTTAATGCAAACTACACTATGATTCATAGTACAACAAAACTGGCTTTTTTAGTACACCCCACTGGTCCCAAGTGTTCGGATAATATGACTAAAGCAGAATATGGGGAGGAAATCCATGCTGTCATACTACCGTCTCTAAGAAAACAGAGAGAAATTATTTTCAGTAGATGAGCCTTCCATCACCTCTGATTTCATCTATACTAGATGGCATACTTAACACTCACACCTCACCATTTGCTTTCCAGAACATTCAAGCACATGTTTGTCTCACCATAAATGGATTCCAGAGCGATCAACATTGTAGGTTGAGGTAGGCTGAGCAGTTCTGTGATGTGAGTGAGGCCATCTACATTACCCAAGAATATTTTTAAATGTTCCCACAAAGCTAACCTGGTTTCCAGCTATCACACTGTTGCTTTTGCCCCAAGACATGTTCTTGAAATGCTGTTTTTATACTTTGTACATGTATCTGTGTCTTTTTGATTGAAATTGTCAGTGATGGGGAAATTTTCCAAAAGTCTCAGTCTGTTGCAAAGATTTTTCTCTTTGACTGGAGCTGTCCCAGGTTTGAGCCCTGTGCAGCCTGCCAGGGATAGTTTCCTTGCATCCCCAAGCACTCACTCATAGGATGGATGGACGGATTGATTAATGAGTATGCCATTGACTGGAACGCTTCACTAAATAAATGCCAGAAAGTAGATATTAAGAAATGATTGAATTTCCACAAGACCTCATACTTCACAGCCATTGCATAACATGGGCTGGTTTCAAATACTCTGATTAAACCTAATCTTAGACTAAATCATCCCCTTAAAGGGATTATCTAGTAAAAGATAAAATTAACACATGCATTTGATCACTCAATGAATGATTTGGGGTAAAAAGGAGGCTACGTTCTGTTTTTTTTTGTGAGATTGTACCAGGATAATCTTACTAACTGATCAACAACCTGAGATATGCAGATGATACAACCTTGCTTGCTGAAAATTAAGAGAACTTGAAACATCTACTGATGAAGATCAAAGACCACAGTCTGGAATATGGATTACATCTGAACATAAAGACGACAAAAATCCTCACAACTGGATCAGCATGCAACATCACGATAGACAGAGAACAGATTGAAGTCGTGAACGATTTCATTCTACTTGGATCCACAATCAATATCCATGGAAGCAATAGTCAGGAAATCAGACGACATATTGCACTGGGAAAATCTGCTGTGAACGACCTCTCCAAAATGTTAAAAAGCAAGGATGTGTCTTTGAGGACTAAAGTGTGTCTGATCCAAGCAATGGTATTTTCAATTGCCTTATATGGGTGCGAAAGCTGGACGATGAATAAGGAAGATCGACGAAGAATTGACGCCTTCGAGTTATGGTGCTGGTGAAGAATGTTGAATATACCATGGACCGACAAAAGAACAAACAGATCTGTGTTGGAGGAAGTTCGACCAGAATGCTCGTTAGAGGCAGGGTGGCAAAACTGCGGCTCACATTCTTTGGACACGTTGTCAGGAGGGAGCAATTTCTAGAAAAGGACATCATGTTCGGTAAAGTAGAAGGAAAGCGGAAGAGAGGAAGGCCCTGCACAAGGTGGAATGACACAGTGGGTGGAATAATGGGTTCAAACGTAGAAGAAATGGTGAGGATGGCTCAGGATCGGACAGCGTTTTGTTCTGTTGTGCACAGGGTCGCTATGAGTTGAAACCGACTCGACGGCACCTAACAACAACGACAATCTTACTAACAGCCACAGAAACAAAGGTACAAGATGATCTCAAATTAAATTTTTCACCATACTTTCCCTTTAAGAGGATGACTTGGTCTAAGATTAGGTTTAGTCTGTGTTTTAGAAACCAGCCTAAGTGTTTCCTTTCATGTGAAACAATTATTGGCAAGTGATTGTAAGACGTAATTGTCAGGGTAAATTTGAACAGCTGTTTCTTTACTGAGGAAAAACATTACTTAGAAAATAATCAATTTTTCCTCTTTTTGCCCTAACAGTTTTCAGCTTCATTACTTATCCTAGACTGCTTGTATGCTGACAATGTGAATATATTACCACACAATTTGCCCAAAGTCAGCAGATAAATGTATGGTAGGAAATATAAATGTCTTAAACATTTAATAAAAAAAAAATACATCTCCTGTGAATTCAGCTACTAACTGAATTTTTGCTTTGAAATGCTAATTAAAAATACTTGTACACAGGTTGTCTGGTGTTTACAATTGAAACATTTTAAAAGCTGGTTACGTTTGTTAATTACAGAAATAATCTTCCCAGATGCTTTGAATATGACTTTATATTTTTTGTGTTCCTTCACTAGGCTATGAGGGAAAACACTATGAATTTGATTTTTTTTCTTCTTTCTTATAGTTTGAAGAGTTGAATTTGGGCTCCAGTCTGCTTTCTGTGCAAAAATGCCAGTGTTATAAAAGACCCTGCCTTCGGTGGATCATAGGAATTCTTATGAGGATTCTTAATCAAAGGAGTCAAATTTACAGCTTGCCAAAAACATGCTGTGTAATACGATATGAGTCCTGTCTTAGAACTTCCTCGTATCCTGTCTGCAGCCAGGTGTCTGTCAGGGTTCTCCTTCCCTGTGTAACGGAACTCCTCCTTAGAACTTCAATCGAATGCTTAGATGACCTGCAGCCATCCTGCAGGACACTGGGAAATGAGCAATGTAGTGGCCTCATGGGTCTTCCTGGCTAAATGCAGCTATTTGCAAATTTGAGTTATGCTTGGCCATAGTGTGGGATGCCCTTTGTGCTGTTTAGCATGTCTTAGATGGAGAACCAGGAAACCCATGCAGACTGAAAGTGGGGGTTCCTGTCTTTGGCAGACCTTTCTGCAGTTCAGGGGGGGATTTCAGTGATTTCAGCATCCTGCACATCTCAGTCTTATCAGGCGAGGGTCTGCTCTCCCTCCTCAGGTGGTCTCTGCTCTGCAGTTCGGGTGAGTCCCTGATTCAAACAGCATTGTGCTTGAGGGAAAAAAAATGCCAGCTGACCTTAGGTTTTGATGATTGATTTAATTTTTTCTGCCTCCTCTTTCACTGACAGCCTCTGAAAAACCCATAACAGCATTCAGCTCGTACAGCTCTGAGCTCCACTCCATTTTCCCATCTCATCTCTTAAGGGGCTCCCCGATGACACCTTGTCAAGCTCGCAACTCCTCTGTATTTCACAATCAATCATCTTCCCCTCGACACGACTTCTGCGGCGTCACCCAGGGGACCAGCTGACAAGTCTACCTCTGGCTGTTGTCATAGCGACGCTCGTTAATTTACTATGTCCAGCTGCAGCCTCGTTAGGTTCCAACCAGTGTGAGAGAGGAAGGAGAAAATTGACGAGCATAAAACTCAGAACCTTGTGATGTTAGTAGGCCAAGTTTAGCTCTTATCAGTGAGGCTTCAACTAACATAAGGTCAGAATCAAAAACTGCGCTGCCGTGGTGACCCTTCAGCGACTGGCTGGATGGGTAGGCCAGTGGCTTCATCGGACCGATTCTATCCTTGAAGCTGTGAGCTGAGGTGACGGAGCAGATCAGCAAACTGAAAGGGAGCTATGAGTTCACGGAGCTTCTCTTTGTTCAAGCGGATGTTGGCCCTTGTTCCGGGCAGCTTCTCTCAAATGTCCACCGGCACTTCCATGTCATTGGAAGTCTGGCTCTTGGCTGGCAGCATACATGCAGTTATGCCCAGAAATGGGACCTCTGCAGCTGCCTTACGTTCTGCATGCAGAGTTTTTTTACATCATCGGTCTCCCGTCTTGTGACGTGCAAATTGACATTAATTTTCTTAATCAGTACAGTGCTGTGACATTTCTGGCGTAGCAGTAGGACATTAGTCACATGTGATGTTGAAGGCTCCTCTCTCTCCTTGGTGACATCCACAGAAGCTGTTGTGTGACGGATGGACGTCTGTTGATAGTAGTAAGTGTTACAAAAGGGTGTCCATCACTGTCGAGGGATACTGCAGCTTTAAGGAAACCTCCATCCAAAAGCCTCTTGGGTCTTAGCGCTGTCTCACATTACCCACAATGCACTGTGCTCGCTCAGTTGGAAAATTGCTGTGACTTTCTCGGCAGCCTGGGCAGGGCTGATTCTCTCCGTAGGTAAAGTCAGCCATCAAGGGTCAGTTGAGGGGCTTGTACGTCCTGATAAAACTTCAGTCGTTCAGCTGGGCTGTGTCTTGTAAGGCCACTTGGAAGATTTGCTGCCTTTAACGGTCTGCTCTGCAAATGACATCCTTAGATATATTCCACCACACAGCAGTAAAAGCTATTTTTCAGTCTGTAATGACGTCTTACAGGCAGTGAACAAGTAGCTAAGTGAGTTGCTGGTTGGATGGGCTGGTGAGTCAGGTTCCATGCTGCAGTTTAATTGGTGTGAAGAACAAACTAAATGGTGTCTACTTGTCATTCTGTGCTTAGATCTGCACTGTTTTTCTTCATAACATTTCTCTCACCTGGACATGACCGAAGTAAAACATCCCTGTTGTCTGGAACACCAGGGATCAGGCGGTCTTCGTTCCACGGGCATTTAGTCACCTCCTGACACATTAACCACCCACCGTGCTGATTTCAAATTAGTTTGTTTAGCAAAGCCTGCTGATTGCTTACTGAAACCCTTGTGCTTCACAAATGTGGCCTGCGTGATGTTCATTTGCTTTTGCCGCTGCATTCCTAATTACATAACAGCTTTATGGGCAGGGTGGAGGGTCTTGTGATCTGCTAATGAAAGACACAAATTAATTTTTGCCTTTCAGCTAGTCTTCTGTGGAGCACCACACACTTTGTAGACCAGCACAGATGTATAGAAACACCATATGGCTCACAGTGTACTCATTTTTAGTATGTATGAATAAGGATCCTGTGGTGGACTGGCTTCCTGTCCAGGGTGTAGCCAAGGCCTAGGAATGGCTCCACGTCCCATCCATTACCCTGACCAAGATAACTGGTTAGAATATATATGGATGTGTGGTTTAGGACACTATAAGTGACAACGGAGATTGTAATGTAGTCCTCCTTGCTATGAGGGCATCTTGGTGTAAATTGACAAAGAAATTGTGAGCGTTGGCACCTAAGCATCTTATACCCAGGAAACAACCTGCCACAGTTTAGGCAAGGAGATTTCTCTGGATTTTTTACCTTCATCACAACTAGAAGATGCAGAATTGTGTGAAGAGCATTTAGTATGTATTTTAAAAATATTGATATATCTAAACATTGAAGTGGCATGCTGTCCTGGTTGTCTGATGCCTGAGGATGTGGATTTGATTTATCCCCTTCTGTCTGTGGGGATATCTTCACCCAAAAGGCAAACTGTTCTTTGATTTTAGTGCTTGTCTGTGTGCGCGAGCTTCCTACTGCTGTCATCTCCCAGAGAACAGAATCAAACAATCGATGCGATACGTGAACGCTCAAAGGTTGTACACTGTCTTTGTACACTGTGAGTAGGCAAGTGTACAATGTTCCTGCACCACATTGCCTGTGGCATATTGATGGGAACCATAAGCTTATAAGGTAAATCATGGAACATTTTAATCTTCATTTTTAAATTATTTTAATTTCCCAAAGGGAAATTTCAGATAATGTTATTTCAGTCATACTTCTGCACACTTCCACTGGTGGCGGATCATCATACATGGTGGCATTGATGGCTACTTTCTACCTACTGGAGCAGAGAGGATATTTCTTGCCTAAATATTGCTCTAAAAGACATTCTGAAGTTAGGTAGTAGTCTATTGACAGGGGCACAGCTGAGGTGTAGTGGCTGTCGCATCATCGATTAGATCTTGAGCGATTGTCTTAGTCCATTTTCCGCGACCACGCCCCCCGCTTGCTAGAGAGCTGTGATTGGATAGTGATTACATTTCCTGGTGGCACGATCTCAGCATTTACTTTTCGAAAATGAAAACGAGCCTATGCAGCAGAGCAAAGACGGCTATTGCATTTCAGTGTGATGTGGCAGTTTCATCGTTAAATTGTGTGCAATGTAATCCCTTCTAATTGTTCTTCTGGATGGTAGTTGAACAAGATGAAAATCAATGAAATGATAGTTTTGCTTTTCATTGTGTCACGTTCTCTTCACGTCACTCACTGAAAAGGAAGGGTTCTGTGCATTGCATTTCCACATGGCACGATTTCTGCGTGCTGTGCACTGCCAAACAATACGTCACGTCGATCGCGTGTTTGCACTTCAAGGTGGCACAGATTCCGCTGCATACACCACAGCTTCTTGCGTTACAAAAGGTAAGAGGTTAAGGGGGCACAAGAGGAAAAAAACATAAAACAATACATTAATTAAAGGGCAAAGGAGCACTACAGACTCAAGCTAACAATTAATACTAATGGATTCGCAAAGACCTAATAATTTAACAGTATTAGGTTTTCAAAAAACACAAAGGCCATCAAAATATTTTGAAAAGTTATTTTTTTTAAACCAGAAAAAGGGGTCTACATTTACTAAATTTACATTTATGAATATAAAACTTGGCAAAAATAAAATTTATCATAAAATAAATGTCACTTTCCTCCTTCTTGTAATCAAAAACCCCAAAGAGGATGTCTTTAAAGGAGAAATAAAACTCATTATGGAACACCTGCAAAAAGACAAGA
>JAACJT020000105.1:16614811-16626947 GCA_009936485.2 Gymnarchus niloticus | reverse complement strand
CTCACGGCAGATGAGGAGCAGGCCGGAGTGGAAATTGAAGAGAGGATTGTTAGCAACCTGGTCTCTGCCCACAGCCATTTCATCACCCAGCAGGAGTAAGGTGACTCCTTTCAGGGACCCACACACTTTTCTAATGACATAAGGTTAGAAACGGCAGGAATCCTTACAGAACCCTAACCTTACTTATTCTGGTCCTCCCTGTTGATGTAAAACATACAAGCGATACGTGATACTGTCTCATAGTACCTGGACCACTTCACCACTGCCAGTCTAACAGCCTGTTTTCCCCTGGGATTTGCTTGTATTCTGTGAACTGTGAGTGGACAGAGCCACCATTAAATCAGTTTTTCAGCATGTGCTGTTGTGCATTTGTCAGAAAGTGATTTGGTGGACGGTTTAATTTTAATCAAAGCACAAGATATGACAGATAATGGGAGTAAGGTTCTGAATATCCATGGTACAAGGTTACAAAAATGGTCAGTTACCTGCTCTCCCATGAGGTAATGGCCTACACCCTCATTTTTGAACAGCTCATTCTCATGGTTCTTTCTGTGCCAGCTCAGCAACATAACTGCCAGTTGTACATGCTCAGCCTGGCACTGCTCCCGAGTCTTATTTAAGCTTGACGCTCTTCTTGACTCCGGCCCGGATCCCGGACAGCTCGCCACCGTAGCGGACTTCCTCCTTGCACACCTCACGAACCTAGAACACAGCTTAGTTCACGTCACAAAACACACACCTGGTGAAGACTACACAAACAGTCAGACAAAACTGCCATTCAAATGTTTTACACCAAGAAACTTTGAGGTGGAGGAACTTGTTTCCCATCCATCTCAAATCACTGGTCACATCAAAACCATGTAACTGTGTCCAGCCACCACCGACCTGGCCCTTCCTTCGAATTCTGGCCCGCCTGAACTTCTCCCTGTATTTGACTCGTGGGTTCCGATCAATCTTCTTCCTTTTTGGTGTGAGGCCTTTGTTCTTATCCATCTGTGAGAGCATAGCACCAGTCAGTAGGAAATACGGTAAACTGTAAAAGCTGGGTACAGTTTTCATTACTGTTTAGTGTACCTGGTAGGTGATGCCCCTCTTGGTACCTGGGTCCATAGCTGGTTGCTCCTCTTCCACTCTGACAGTGAAGGAGATTCTTAGAAGCCACCCTACATGCATGTCAGACAAGTCCACCCCCCTTCTTCCTCCTTACTCCTCATTCAGCTGTGGCTGCTTGGCTGCCCTTTTCAGTTTCAGTCTTCGTTCCATTTCCCTGTACACTTGAAGGGCTACCTCCTCATTCAGCTCAGAGTTTGACTCCTCTTCAGCCTCAGACCCCCCATCTCCAGGTACCTGATGTGCACATGCATGTTATGAAAGTGGCCTTTTGAGCCCGACATCTTGCAGCTCCGAGGCAGGCTTCCATGCACTCACCTTCCTGCTGGGAGTGCCAGTGGTCCTCCTGACAGCTGTACCCTGTTGTGCCTCTAAAAGCAGGTGACGCAGCTGGGGAGCAAGTCCAGCATCCACTAGGGTCAGCTGGTTAATGAGCTGTCCATGAATAGGAGAGTGTGAGGGACACATGCTAACTGCGGGGTTACAGAACTGTCCTGTGTCACTGGCCTTAGGATGAGCATCATATTTCAGTCAATGTAGTTCTGCTAGGGCTATGAAACAATTTTTAATCATGATTAAATCACATGATGTCATGTAGTTGATCATAATTTGCTCAAATTCAATCCCAAAAAAATGCTATTTAAAAGGAGTACATTGTATTATAGGCAGAAGAGTAGCCAGAATCTGCTTCATCAGAATTTTTTTTAACTCAGTAATTCTTGACATTGGGTGTGAGTGCCAGCATCAATGGTGCACTTGGCTTTTAAATGATATGTGAGGGTTGATGTACTTTGATGGCAGGCAAATCCATCCTGGCAGTATTGGCAAATAATTTTGCTTGTATCACGACAACAGTTTGGGAAGGATTTCTAGTAAAACTTGCTATGTAAAAGACCTTTCTCCAGCTTTCAATCATAAAATGCATCATATAAGCCACTTACGGATAATAAAAATAGTCAAATCAGAAGAATGCATTAACACTATTTCTACACTTAACTACATCACTGTCAAATGAGCCTGGCTGACAGGTAATCAGGAATATAGCTACAAGGCAAGGAGATCCCTTTACCACAGCTGAACAAAGCCACACAATACAACCCCAATTCCAAAAAAAGTTGGGACGCCGTGTAAAATGTAAAAAAACAACGCAATGATTTGTCCTTATATGCAGACCTGTTCTTAAATGCTAACATTAGCAATATCACTAAAACCGCTTTTTTCCATCTAAGGAATATAGCCAAGGTTCGGAAAATGGTGTCCTTCAATGATGCTGAGAAGCTAACTCGTGCTTTTATCAGCCCTAGATTGGACTATTGCAATGCTCTATTTTCTGGATGTAACTCAGGGTTGTTACAGACTCCAGCTAGTGCAAAACACTGCAGCAAGAGTGCTGACTGGAACTCGGACGTTCACAGACAATGATTTCTGCAGGTGTTCCTGAGCCCATCCAGTGATTTCCATGACAGAATCATGCCTGTTTTTAATGCAGTGCCACCTGAGGGCCCAAAGATCAACGGCATCCACTAGTGATTTTTGGCCTTGTCCCTTGCACACAGAGATTTCTCCATATTCTCAGAATCTTTTGATATTATGTACTGTAGATGAGATATTCAAAGTCTTCACAATTTTACGTTGAGGAACATAATTCTGAAATTGTTCCACAATTTGTAGATGCAGTTTTTTGCAGATTGGTGAACCTCTGCCCATCTCTACTTCTGAAGTGACTCCGCCTCACTAAGATGCTCTTTTTATCCCCAATCATGTTACTAACCTGTTGCCAGTTAACCTAATTAGTTGCAAAATGTTCCTCCAGCTGTTTCTTTTTAGTACCACTTTTCCAGGCAACTTTTTTGAGACGTGTTGCTGCCATCAAATTCAAAATGACCCTATTCTTTTCTTAAAATGGTACGTTTTCTCAGTTTAAACATTTGATATGTTTTCTATGTTCTACAGTGAATAAAATATGGGTTTATGAGATTTGCAAATCATTGCATTCTGTTTATTTACATTTTACACAGCGTCCCAACTTATTTTAAATTGGGGTTGTAGTTTAACAGGTCCAGCTGAATGTGCCATCACTGTGTCTCCTTAAGTTTCATCCAAGTAACAATAGGACTGTAAATCAATAATGGCGTAAAATCCTGTGGAGTTACCATATTTTGGAATTTGCATGGGACACTGATTTACATCTCAGATAAGAATACATGATCAGAGGTGTCTTACATTGCGGTAGGAGAGCAGCCTCCCGATCACAGGGTGACTGTGGGCTGGCATCCGCTTGGCCTTCAGCACCAGGTAGAAACTCACATTCATACAGTAACTGTGAATGTTGAGAGAAAGACCCAGGCTGTCAGCCCTCATTGGGAACCTCAGCAGTTATGGCAACCCTTGAGATGCATGGCTTGATCATGTCACTCAAGACCACATCTGTCTGTATCTTTGTTTATGACCCTGTTCACACATTACACGGACATAAAGAAATCACACTTACTTCAAATACAACTGCTCTTTGGTCTTGAGATATTCTGCTCCCTTTAGGAAAGGAGTCAAAGGACATAATTAACTAGGGGTACAAGTTAATTACAAACATCGAAACTCCTCCTATGGTGAACAGCCTCACCTTTCCTAGAGGGATACGTCCATCTTTAACCATCTTCAGTAGAGGCTGCAACTCATCCTGGAGCTCAGACAGCTACAACAACATCACTGTAGTTATCACTATCCCAAGGCATCCCCAGCAAAGAGTTCCACTTCATGTCATACCACCAATCACGAGACTAGGACACTAAAACTAAAGGAGTGCCCGACTGGTCAAAAATGACTAGCAGCATCTCACAGCTTTCAAATGTCAGAGAGAAAGGCTTATGAAAGCTGGTACCTTGGCCTTAAAATCCTGGATCAGTTCCAGTAGCTCTGGAGACTCCTCTTTCAGGAGCTTGACCTTCTCCTTTTGTGACATTTGCTTCAGATCCTTCACAATCTTCTCCTTCTCCACACTTTTCTCTTCTCTCTCTCCCTCACCTTCAGGCTCCTATTTGAGAAGGTTCAGAAAAGCCATTAGAATTAGGCTTCAGCTTTTACTGGAGAACAGGATGCTTCCCTGGCTGAAGGGAAATCTGGACAATGAAGTGAACGGCACCCAAGATGGTACCTGGAGGAGATGTAGGTCATAGTCCTCCTCACTCAGACTCTCCACCAAGCGTTTCTGGATGTTCTTTGCCTCTTCCTCCTCCTCCTGGTCCTCAGCATCTACTTCCTCTTTAGATTTCCCCTCTGAAATCAGCAGGTATATAAATCACAGCCAAATCTACAGGATATAGGCCCATGAAACCAGCGGGCTTCATAAACTACTAATTCTGCATAACAAAGCCATGCCAATGCAATGCCAGTCCCATGGTCTTCAGTCAGGTGACTGGAGTAATACTCACTGACTGTATTGTAATCAGAGTCGTAGTACATCGTCTTCCTGTGGCCCCAAGCCATGTCATTGGGCAGATCTGCAAGAAGGGCAGCGTGGCTTCACAAATCATGCATGTCAAAATTAAAATGCACATCCTCCAAGCAGAGAGCAGGCAGGTTCCTTATGTCACAATGACTCGTTTAAAGTCAATAACCAAAAGACAACAGTAATTATCTAGCTGAGAACAGGGTTATCACAGCTCTTTCTCCTAGTTGACTCCACTCACAATCTTTCTTTCCTTCAAGGTCACTCTCCATGTCTGTCTCCTCCTCTTCTTCCTCACCATCTTCACCTACTTCATCTTCCTCTATCTCTTCAGAGTCATCCAGTGCCATTACCTCCTCCTAAACAGCAATGCAAGAGTAGTTCCATGCACAATCTCTCTGCAACTCCAGAGAAGCATTAAAAATTCATTCTCAGTCCACTGGAGGTTAAAATCAGGATGATTAATATTTTGCTTATAGGCTCAAGATGTGATTCAATTTCAAATTTTTAGCAGTGTTGCATAGTCTAGATTTAATGTTGCATATTCCCACAGATGCAATTTCACTTTTGGTCACAACGTTAGGAACTGGCTGAGCCATTTGAATAGTTTGGTTCCAAGTCCATATTGATAAGATACCATCCCACCCATGGCATATTCTCCTCACCTCATCTTCAACATCCTGTTCATCCCTGTCCATTTGTATTCCGCGGTCAAGGAGGGTCTATAGAGAATAAATACATAAACAAATGCATGCCTGCATACACACCAAAAGCATTAAGCCTATGCATTCTGATTTGAAATATCAGCACTTAAGAAAAAAAAAAAAGGACAAGCCTAACTTAGGTCAGACACCTGATATGACACTGATGCAGATAAGGGTAATATTTGTTCTCAGTTCAAGCCCTGGATACCAACCGAGATCCTCTCATTGTGGAACTTGTCAATTTCATCCTCTGTGTATTTCGAAGATTTCTGTTTGACAAAACAGACAAGCAATGTTTAAATTAGCAGACATTTGTTGTAAAAGCTAACTAAAATGACTTTTTTGCATTTCATATATTGACGTCTGCAAAGGTTTAACAACTTCGGTAAAATATGTAAATTAATATTTATGCAAAAATGCACTAAATGAAAAAACAAAATGCTTTGAGAAAGAAACAGAAAAAGAAAATGGAACAGCCTGCAGATGAAATTTGATAGAGTTTATAAATCAGTAATCCTTAATGAATTGTTAGGACATCATTAAATGCTTAAGCATACAAATAAGAACTTTTCATACATTATGAAGAATATAGTAGAGATCAAAATCAGGGAACTTACATTTTGCTAAATTCCAATGTCACTGCTTATCCCAATTTAAACTTATCCTGACATAAATAGAAGGGACGTAACTGAAGCATATTTCATTAATATTAAAGTATTATACAGGACAATATAAAGAGAGAAATTTGAAAATTAGAGAACATTTTAGGATATTTCACAGTTATTGGTACTAATCTGGCACCAGGTGCTAATTTCCTTAATTATCTGACAAACCCCATTTAACTGGCAACACTCAGTTATTTTGTAAGATGGTGAACTGCTCCAAAGTGACTGAAACCCTGCAACAGCAGGTTTTTCAGATGAAGGCTGAACAGATGACCCTTTCAGCCATTACAAGTGAAGCTGGTCATTCCAAGAGTGTGATTTCTAGAATATTTAAGCTTTACAATGAGAATAATTCCGTGAGTCCGTAAGTCTTGACTTGAACTTTTTGACTTTGTTTGTGCTTGTTTATTTTCAGAATTTCTACTATTATTTATTTTTTTTCTCAGCCTTCAGCTGTGCTCTCTCCGGGTGTCTCAGGGTTTGTTCTGTTTTATGTTAATGCTCGTTCATATTCTTCTTCCATTGTTTTTCAATAAAAATCTGATCCCAAAGAAAAAGTATTATTCATTCAAGTCCCAAAAGCATCCTAGTCATCCACGTAAAACAACCGTACGACAGAACAGGATGTTACAGAGACTCTCGATGAAGGATCAGTTCAACACTGCACCTGGAATTGCTCACCAATTCAGCGCTGAATAGGGCAAGAATTCAAACTGAAAGCCCACTCCACAATGTCCAAGCCTCTCAGCAACAGAAAGAATCAAGGCTAGACTAACCTTCGCTGAAGAGCACATTGTATAGATACAAGAGAATGGGTCCAAAGTTCGCTTTAGTGATGAGAACAAGTTTAATTTAGTTGGGTCTGATGGGAAACATTATGTACGGCATCAAACTGGGGAAAGATTGAAGGCACAGTGTGTGAAGAAATCAATTAAGTTTGGAGGAGGAAGCATCTTGGTTTGGGGGATGTTTTCCGCAGCAGAAGTTGGGCCTCTTATGGTGCGTTTCCACCACATGGAACCGGCTTGACTCAACTCTACTTGCCTTTTTTGTGTTTCCATTAGGCAAAACTGAGGATGGCACCTGGTCCCCTTTTTAGTACCATCTCTGCCACGGTTCCAATTGAGCCAAGCAGGTATCATGACAATCACGCTAAAACGCTGCAGGCTACTGACTGGTCAGAGAGAATCAACAGCACTGTGTCATCAACACATGATGGGGTATACTGGGCAAAGCATTTTAGCAATATATTTTGGATTCAACTAACCGTCTATTGTTTTTAAACTTTAACTGATATGGATGCCCGCAAACCATGCCGTGGTCAACTTACATATTAAAATGGCTATGCTGTGTATGTGTGTTTCAGATCTTTCACTATATGCAAAGCTGCAGTCGCGGACCATCTGGTTGGGCGTTTGACCGAGTAGACCATCGTTTCTCAGCGGTGTTTTGTTTTGCTGCACTCAGCCTCTTCTGAAATAAACGTTTTCTCCTTTGCTGTGACAGCCACATACCGAGAATCAAATACAGAATCCCTTCCATATCATCCATTGTTCTTTCCTGTTTGTCGCTTTGATGATGTTACGGTAATTGTGTGCAACATCATGACCACAAGCTTTCTGCAATGGAAAAGGAACTCCAAGCGAGTAGAATCAAGTCGAGCCGGTGGAATCACGCCATTATACAGCTACATGGCAAGGTAAATGTTAATGTTTATCAGAACCTCCTTCGGCAACACTTGGTTACTTCCTTGCAAGCATCTCCCAATCAGCCCACAATTTTAATGCATTGGAGACAAAGTTATGGCTATGAAACCCAGAACAGTTACTAAACTTTGGAAGAGATGAAGAAGACTGGAACAGAATTAAGTCAGATCAGTATAAGAAACTGGTGATGTCCTGCAGGCATGTGCTGGAGTCATTCAAAGCAAGAGCCCTAACACTTCCTACTAATTTTTGAAAGCTGAAACCACCAAAAACTTAATTTGTAAGCTTTTTTTTGCAACAGTGGCTACTGTTCTCATTTTGATTGCTGTATTTTCCACAATATAAAAGGTTTTTGTTGAATTACCTTGGTTATTTTCAAAAACATGCTAGGAGAAGTGGTATACCCACAGGCCACAGCAACCGCAACCAACTTACCTTGTCGGGGACAGGCATGTCCCGGTAAGTAGCAGAGTCATCACTATCATACTGCTCCACCTTCTTCACCTTTGGGCGGCGCGCAGCCCTGATGGTCAGAAGATGGAAGAGAAGCATGCATAAAAATGTGCGACTATAATGAGAAAACCATATACACGCTGGGTGACAAGACAGACCAGTTTAAAATGAGATAATTTTCTAATATGCCACTACAGAGAAAATGCAAACTGTCACTGGGGAATGGGCAAAGATTTAATATAGAGGTACAGCATCAATTAGGATTTATAAAGCAAGCAGTGAACCAAGGGTTAAAGCTTGCACTGAACTAATGCGATAATTCACGTATTTTCCCTATTTGTTCTTTAGTCTGATTTTGGTGGACAAATAGATGCTCTCTTCATAAATGTATTTTTACAGCATTTTAGAGAAATCAATCATGACACGAACATAAAAACGGAGGACCTCAGAGACGGTCAGCCACACAAAATGGACAAAGCGTTAAAAGAAAAGCCTATAGAAATCACTGTTTAAGACGGCACATATCGCCCTGTAGTAGTTATAATAGTTAGTGCTGAAGTCTTCATTCCTTATCTCTTACTATGCAAATAACCCCTTACTGCCAAACAAGATGCTTGGTTACACCTTCAGCATAAAAGTATAATGACAAGCCTCAACCACATCGATACTACAAGCCAAAAATTTATACAAACCTCCTTACTCTAACCATGCTGTTCCCAGACCCGGAAACCTACACAACTCACGCTTGTACTTCCTAAATGCCCTCCTTCTATTGGACCAACTGACGTTTTCGTGCGCATGACGATTTACGCATTGTACGTCTTGTTATGGTTCACGCTGCTCAGCAGGCGTGGAACCCGACTTAGACTACGCACGCGCAGGAATTACGTCGTTTCCGCTCGCTACTGCTTTACAGTAGCTGTTCGCCGGACCAGGATGGTGGAGCAGTCGGGAGAATTATCCGTCAGCAGACGCCGTTCTCAGGTCTTTTTCGGTTCACGCATGCGCAGAGCGACACGCCACTCTGATGCCTCGCCACTCTTAGGTCCCTTTTGACGCATGCGCAAAAGGGATTCAAACGATGACGGAGACCTGTAACAGCGTCAACGTGGAAACCGTTGACGAAGAGAGAAAAATAAGTTAATTTATGGTTTGTCGGTAAATGTATGGCGCTATTTGTAAAGAGTTTCATTTTGGTTGTAAAACTACTTTTTAATTTGTTTTGCTTGTGTGGCTTTTTGGTGACCTTTCATGCAGTATTTTTTCATTTTGTTCGAGACAAATCTTTATATAAATCTATAGTTTATCAATTAATAGGTCTAAAAAATGTTTCTAAAAATGCTCAGGCATTGCCCCAGTCTATTTGGAGGATGAAGATCAACCCGATAAATTGTTCAAGTACCTCAGAGGCATCCTGGACAATACCCCATCTCCTTTGACCATCTAGGATAGAATAACGTTTATACTAGATGTGCTGATGCCAGAGGTGAGAGGCAGGTTCACTTATTTTTTTCAGTTTTAAATACATTTCTCTAAATGCTGTTTTCTGTTCCAGTCCATTATCTATGGCCTTTCTGTGCTTCACAACCTGGATTTGCAGAAGGCAGAGGAAACTTTCTTAGCAGGCCCAGGTCTTGATGAAAGGCATGTAAAGATTTGTTAATTGTCATTTTTTGTGGTATGATGTTGTATTAGAATACTTTGATACTGTTTGAATAATTTGTTAATGTTTATTTTAGTGAGAGAGACACATTTGATGAGGCAATTGTCAAGTTCATGAAGAGAACAGGAAAAAGGATGCAAGTTATTTTTGTGTCGTTCATGAAAATTCTTCAAATGAATCCTGCAGCAAATATTGCTATTAAAATGTTCAGACATGATGACATGTGCATGTTTCATTATATCACTAACATTGGTTGTATATTGTGTTGGTGTTTCCCCCAGATGAGTGACTGGACAGTATAAAGATTTCCATTATTATTTCAATGTTCATTCAATTTTATTGCGATTGCATAGATTGGACAGTGTGAAGATTTCCATTTTTTTAATATTTTATTCAGTTTTATTGTGATTGCATAGTTGTATTTGCTCTATTTCTGTTATTTTATTGTTCATTTACTTTTTTGTTTAATAAATGATTTGTAAACATCACTGCTGCCTCATTTTTTTACATTATGATCATATATGTGAGGTGTATAATACAAAAGTGCCATACTTTTAATGTGAATTTAATAGGTTTTCCATAATGTCATACCTTTTTTAGTTATTATTCTTAAAAAGTAGTATAGTATAACTTTTATTCATGAACAGTTGAGTGTTTAATTTTAATTTTTTAAGTTTAATATGTGTGAATTTAGCATAAAAGAGTTGATAATTTAAGTAAAAGAGAATGAGATGTTTTCAGGCAAAGAACACATACATGCAAAAAAGCAATTCATAACACGTGTTAATTGTCATTGCTTATATATGATATGTGACATTATCTCAAAAGACCATAGACACATTTATTAGAAGCATTTTGTGTTAACTTTCATTATGTCATCTGCTTTGCGGGACAAAACATTGGACACTGATTCCAGAAGCAAGAAAATATGAGTCATTAGCCTCTTCGAAACAAGACACAAAACATTTTTCTACAGGTTGTTCATTTTTTGAATCAGTGATTTTAATTAAATAAACTGTTGTACATGCAAAGACTATAATAAATTATCATCATGTAATGCTGTTACTTCTACGCTATTTCAATCCTTGTGTTAATGTATTTTAATTCATCCCTAATGAGCAACGATGCAACAGATGTTCACAAAACATTATACCATTGAATCTGTTATAAATAGGCAAAATGCTTCAGATTTAAAAGAATAATTATTCAGGTTTATTCCACTTATTGTGAAATATATATGGATGTTTTGTTCAAACACGTTAAACAGGTAAATACATTTTGAAACACGTAAACCATACTTACTGTATGTTTTTTTCCTTTGCACATGCGTCAACCCGGAAGGGGTCTGAAGATGGCGGGGCTTCATAATGGCACTGATAGTCCGCAGCCGTATATTATTGGGCCAGAGTGAACACTCCACGCTCTCGCCGCTCGCAGTGTGAACGTACCATTAGACAAACTACGCACATGCAAGACATAACCAACCGTTGTACCTTGACTGAAATCAGACATTACTAGCAGACCTATAATTCACGGTAATATACAACAAAGGGAATACAGATTAAAACTTAGATAACTATAGTAAAAGCAGGAGTACTCAAACTTCAGTCTGGTGCTGTACCTAACTGAATGTTTCAGGACTCGTTTCCATGACAACAGCAGTCTACTACAATAGGCCCGATACATTTCCCAACAACAGAATCATTTTTATGAGCATCCATTTTATAGTCTGAGAATGTTATGAAAGACACTTAGGAGTAAGAAAAACAAGGTTTTTTTAAAATCTCATGAACATAGCTAGAGTTTAAAGGGGAAGAGAACAGTTAGTGGCAGGACAGTTGAATGTATTCATTAGCTTAGGCAGTGATGAATACTGAGCTTTAACATGAGAAGGGCTGTGACTGAAAACAGGGTTTTTTTTGACCAAGCATGTGTTAAACATTGGCGGTATAATCAAATCTAACATTAAGTGAAGTTCACTAAAGTTCGGACTTGGATTAAAACAAAATCACACGACCAATCAGAAAAATCTAGTAGAATCCACAGGCTATGAACATAATTATATTTAAGGCATACTTTTCTTTTGCAAGAACAGCGAATGAAAAATGACTAGACACTGTCTTTACTCTCGGAGTTGTTTTTCCTTCTGCTGCCTAGATTATCGATGTATCCCTCACAGAACATTGTCTCGATGTATTATTCATTATGTGGGAAGTACAGAACGCATTTTTAAATGACTGCTAACTCAAAACTTATTGCTCTCTACTCTTGAGTGTGGGTTTCTCACGTATCCACAATTCAACACTTCATGCAAGACGACGGATGGTGTCCTGGGGGATCTCCTCCCAGATCTGGACCAGGGCATCACTGAGCTCCTGGACAGTCTGAGG
>JAACJT020000105.1:16594915-16606079 GCA_009936485.2 Gymnarchus niloticus | reverse complement strand
GGGTCTGCTGATTACAGCAATACCAAAAATGTACAGATTGAACGAAGATCCTTGAACTAGTATGCAAGACAAATTGGACAAATTTTGCAAATTTGCCAAAAAACTGGGTGGGAACTGTTGAATTCTGATTGGCTGGCCGTAGAATTATGCAAATTAGCAGAGATTTTAAGAATTTTGATCGGTTCAGAACACCATAGAACCCACGCCACAAATTCATTGCTATGGAGCGCCTTTTGGGGCAATGGGCCCGATTTTGACACCTGATTAGTGGGTTACTATCTTGTGGCAAAATTTGGGATTGCTGGGTCTTACAGTCTGGGCATTGCATCTTAGGGCAGAGAAAAATCTGGACTAAAACAATAGGGGTTCCCCCACGTAACGTGCTTGAACCGTAATAATAGAGAGAAATCCCCAAAACAATAGGGGTTTTGCACAGAACGTGCTTGAGCCCTAAAAATCAGGCTAAAACAATAGGGCTCCACATGGAACGTGCTTGCCTCTGATGTGCCAGTTATCCCATTCAGAAGCACAGTGTACTTAAATGGAAATTGGGGGTTCCTTGGGTAAAACATGTTAAACAAAAAAAGAGGACACTGGGGGCAGAATGGTGGCATGGGGCAGACAGACGCCTGCAGTGGGTGGAAGGTTGGCACTGAGGGGATTTCAAGTCCTGGACATTTTTGCCGATTTGGAAATCCTGACTGGACGCATATTTTAGGTCCCAAAAAGAGAACGTGTCTGGGAAAAAGAGGACGTTTGGTCACCCTAATATATGGACGCACATACTTCATAGCAATGCCCAGAGTTACACTATTCTAAGAACCAATTTCATGCCAACTTTTGAGGCTATTTTAAAATTTATTTTTCTATTGAGCTTTTTTGAACAGCTAGTCTATTCAACCCATTTCAACATCAAATTAATTTCAGTGAATGAGATGTTCTGTTAATTTGGGGTAGGGAGACCCCTATTGGACAAACTCCTTGTGCTAAAGTTTATTACGTCACTATAGTTAGTTTCAATCGGCATCAAAGAATTGGACAAACGTTGTTCTTTCCTGTTCCGTGTTGTTTGGCTGAGAAGACGTTCACCTGTGAGTATTTTATGTTTTGTTCCTTTGTGACTGTACGGAGGGAATATCTCCTACGTGAACTTGTTGAAGGACGAGTTTACAGTGTATCCTAAGTAAAGTTTCGAAAAGAACTTCGGCTTCGGACTTCTCCTGGGAACTGTTAGCTATCTGCCAAGCTGTAGTACCAGGTATAATCATGCTATACACGCCAGCGGGGGCAGAATAGTGAACCTAATTAAGCTTTTGTTTGTCCAAGAACAAAAAAGCATGACAACATTCAGCACCAAGAATCTCATATGAAATGTAAGTGATTAACTGCAGAAATGTAAACAGAACATTCAAACTTCAGACTGAGACTACAGTAACTGAGAATGGAACCAAGGAAATGTGTGATGCTCTTCCAGCTAGAAATGTATAGCATATTTTTTCATTCTTCGAATGAGCCATTGAATGCAGCAGTTAAAATACAAGTTTTTTAAAAAACAGCACTATGTAATGGCTGAGTGAGAAAAATTCAAGAATTAAACTGTGGAAAAACACACAGAGGCTACGAGACCACCGCTTGTAAAAGCACTCGGCAATTTTTAAACAGTCTGAACTTTCTGTCAGAGCTCTGAGTTGAAGCAGAGCTGAACTTTCACTTAGCCTCAAGTAAAATAAAACAGAAATAAGTGGGCCCAATCATGACTAACTTCATTAAAACAAACTCCTAATGTAAACTCAAAACAGGGTCGGTCCCCGTTTACACGCCCAAGTTCTTTGGGAATTCATTGCGGAAGTATGTGCGCACACACAGGGACAAAGTGGGCTTCTGTCAACACGCTTGTCTGTTACGTCAAAAATAGACCATAATGAATTAAGTGTTTATGGCCTAAATAAATACAACATGTTCGATCTGCTCATAAAGGACCACAAGAAATAACATTATCAAAATTTCTTGCCTAGAAAATAAATGATCATGTATAACACATTTCAAATGAACAAAACCATGATTCGCCGTAAAATGCTGTTAAAATTCTCTGCACTTTAAAATTATTAATGAAAATTTAACCGTTTAAAGTCACCATGCAAAAGATCACAAACGTACAGAAACATCCCCGGGGACCACTGCCCACAGGTCTGTTAAAAGCAGTTAATTATTTGAAGTCCACAAATTATGGAGGCTGCAGAAGAACAGCAACACAGGTCCCAGATTTATAGGATGGAGAAATTTACACCTTTAACTTTTTTTCAGGCTAAAGCATCTTCTACATGTACTACTAGGCTGCCAGGTAAACTTCGCAACGGTTTGAGAGCTTACCAGAAAACCGATACTTTCAACAGTCAATAGAATAAAATGCCTTTACTGGCATTGTATACGGTAGAGTGAAATTCAGAATAGAGCTCCCTCTTCGATATTTCCAAAAGATACAGCAGATAAAGAGCATTAAAAAAACCAGGCACAAGAATGTTGATTCTTTAACATTCTGTCCACAGCAAGCTATTAGACATGGGAACTAGTTATAAACTTAACATGTCACGTATTATTTCCACTCTCGAACCTTCCGACTCAAAACGCATCATACAGTGATCCGTACAATCCTCCCTAACAGCATGTATCCAGCAGCAAGTAATTCAGGATCAAAGAACGGCGTAAATGACAGGAATTTACTAAACTAATCGCTTTTAAAGCAAAAAACATTTTACTTCAACTACTAATTCTGCATGCACTTCAAATAAACTCCAGCTCGGCAAACAAGAATGACAAAAATTGCACACTTTATAACTAAAAGAATAGTTACCTAACTTTTGATTTATTTTACCAGAATCCCCGGGAGCGATTCCAAATAAAACGCTTTATCGGCTTAGCCTAAAAGGCTCCGGTGCGGGATTTTGGGGGGAAAAGATACCGCGGTCTATCCCGGTGGCGCTCTGCAACGCCTCTCCCACATTCTCAGACAGTTTTATTAAAATTTTCAGACAAAAGGGAAACAAAAATGGCAGCCCGTCTTATTTTAATATGGACATGACGCCATATTCTGCACATCCCAAATTTTATAGGTAAAAATTCGCCTTTGTAAGACAGCGGATCAATCGGGCAATACGTATATATTCTGATCAGCAGTTTGTCAGTGTTATAAACAAGTTACGACAGTTTGCTAAGATTTGACGGTTTGAATAGCCCGGCTCAAAAAAAAAAAAAAAAAAAAAACACTTCCTATAGCAATCATGCCTTGCAGAATTGCATAGCGTTTTGGTGCTCTACGCTGGATGTTTTGTCATGTAAATGAAAATCCATCAGTAAACAGGCCAGCGGTCATTCTGCTACATTGTTTCTGCAGTTTTTTCCCTTAGACGCGTTTGGGGGATTGTCGTTTTGAGACATGCCCTCTTTTTTGGGCAATTAGTAACTTTTTTGGGCGACTAAAATCAGCCGATCGACCAGTCTTAAAAACAAGGAAACCCTCCATTAGAACCTTTCAAAGTTGCCCGGCATGAATCGGAAAGATTTCATACAGACCTGGGACCTCGATGGCAGATTTAATACAAATATATATTATAAAAGGTTAAGATGTTCTTTCTGCTTGCCTTCAATCGGAGTTCCGACCTTCCGGGTCGCCTACTGTTCACTTCTGGGTGCTGCAAGCGTAGTATAAGTTTCATTACAGACGGGATTGCCGAAGATCCACTAGATAATGTTCTGTTCACACCTGTAAGAAGATTACAGGGGTGGCTGAACAATTGAAAAAAAAAACGGCTCTTGCTTCCATGCATCGGACAGCATGGATACTGTACGCGCCGCGTGGAGGACAGTCAGCCAGACGCCGTGTATGGCGCCAACAGCAGGTTGATGAAGAGACAAAGGATATGTTTGACAGTGAATAAAATTTGCTTCGGACCGACAATAATGTATTTTAACTGCAGCCTTTGTCAAAGAAATACTTAATTCCATATGCCAGATTTTCTAAAGCATTGGTTGAAAATATTTGAAAATCAAAATGGTAAAATGCGTTTTGTTCTTTCGGGACTGTTCGCTTTTTTTCCCCTCTATCATTAATATTTACTTGACAGCGCTACGCCCCACGAATATATGCATATAACAGGCTCCAAAGCTAGGTGTAGGTCTATCCAACCTCCTCTGGAAGCGGCTGACTGTGTCTTAAATTTAAAAAACCCTTTCTTCCCCGGAGCATGTCACTGTTAATATACCAGCAATGACTGGGTTGAACTTCTGATCATTAGGACGCGTCCGTATAACGGAGAACATCTTTACAAAGTGTTTATTTTTTTATTCCTGCATCAACTACTTATCTAAGGAAAACCCTATATGTTTCATCAAAGATGAAACAATTCATAAAAAAATTACTGAACAGAATACAAACAATATAAATATGATCATTTGCCTGTTGGTTATTTGTTTTTATCATTTTAACTTAATGTATGAAATGTGTGAATGTGATATGTACACCAATCAGCCACAGCATCATCACCACCCCATAGCAGAACAATTTGCTCTTCATCACAGCCGGGTGGCACACCAATAAAGGTACAAAGTCGGCCTGTATTGACCGCTCCAGGTCACTTGTACATCCTGGCAAACCAGGTCCACCCCTTTATGATGAGTGTCTACCCTGATGGCACAGATTGGTTCCGGCAGCGTAGGTGGAAGTAGGTGGTATGACCTCGTCGTACCACCAAAACTCTAGCTGTGTGGCAAGACATTGATTCAGTGAGAGGATGCTGTACCATGCTGACAACAGAGCTTGTGACAGCATCAAGAGTCCTCAGTTGTTCCAAACGCTGAACCAAGTTAATCCTACAGATGTTCAATAGGACTGACATCTAGTGAACACAGTAGTTAGCTTGTGCCAGTCCGTTTGTATTGCCTCTCATTTGTGGCTTTATCGGTGCGCCACCTGGCTGTGATGAAGAGCAAATTGTTCTACTATGGGGTGGTGTTAATGTTGTGGGCGATTGGTGTATAAGTAGTGTATGTTAATACAGTTATGCTGATGTTGAGTCCAAAACAAATTTCCCAAAGGGGACAAAAAGTATATCTTGATCTTGTGACGTATCTTGAATATGTCCAGTGTTGGTATTAAACTACAAATATTTGTTTGAGCTATTCATTGGGACAAAGGGCGCAACACATCGGAATACAATACATAGTTTAAATAAGCGACAGCAATGTTAAATGGTTCAATATTTACCACAAGATGGCAGTAGTTTTAAATACTTGCAAGTGTACGGTATGCCTGCACAGCAAATCGATTTATAATCTGTCGGTCTGATTCAAATCTGTCAGGACTTGTTATATTTCTATGGGCACGAATTTAAAATAATAACAAAAAGGTTACATGTTATAGGAAATTAAGATCCAGAAACCTCCAGATTTCCCAGGCTTGAACATCATTCTCGGAGGGCTATGCAGCGGTGCGGAGCAAACCCGAAAACAGCCCAAAGACACGCGTTAATAGCGGAGGGGAGGTGGCCCACTGAGCCACGTGTAGTGGAGAGGGGCTACGCAGAGCTGGTGATCTGCAACGACACATGTTTGAACACTGCGAGGGCTTCAGCGACTGGGGGAGCAGGTAAGTTGCATCCTCCCTCGTTGACTCTTCGGTTCTTCTTTTTTTTTTCTTTGCGCTCCATCTTCTTCTTAACTACTCCGTATCCATTTCCCCATTGTTTATAGATTCCAATATTTGTTGAATCGATGCCTTATAGCACATTACACGTCCGTCAGGACAATTATCCACTCTGATCTGCGCGCATGTCTTGGAACTTACCGGCTGTCACCGGCCTATCCTTCCACTGCTACACAGTTTATCTAATGCATACAGTCACGTGCAAATGTGTCATAGATTGTTTTCAAATGGTTAAAAGCTGTGTTTTGCTGTGTGCGCCTGTGTCTGGTGAAATGAATAAGGTGTCCTGAGACTTAAAATAAACTTTGCAACAAAATGCATCGAACGTCAAGCAAATAAAACGGTAGATGATTTATTTTTTGATGGATTAAAATCTAAGATCTGTAACAGACTTTTCTGTTTTTAGAAAACGCTTGACATGTTGAGTCCCCGACGGATTGCTGTTGGTTGGTAGCGAGAGATTTTGGCGCGGTGGATTAATAAAGATGAGTTTTTGGTAATGGTTGCACCAGCTTGAGAGTCGAGCGTGTTCTTTCCATTCTTTCTGATTAACGTGGATGAACCTAAGCTCGGTTACAGATCCATGTGGGCACCCAGTATACGATGAAGGGAAACTGCGATAAAAAGCCCTCCAGTGGAAATAGTCTAGTGTGATATAAATGGTATCGACAATCCCCAGTTGCATATCACGTAGTATGGAACGACAGCTGAAACGCAAACGGCAAAGATTGTCAAGTTAAACAAATGTAGATTGCGTAACAGCAAAGAATGGAAACACAGCACAGGGTAGGTACTCTGACCTACAGCGGCTAAGGCTTATCGATAAAGCTTACAAGTGTCGCTTCCTGAAGCCCTTTTAAACCGAGCAAACATTCACAAATATTCAATCCTGCGGTGTGAAATTGCCTATAATGTAGATTTTTTTTTATTATTGTGTTGGCTAACGATTCGAGATTAATCATCTATTTGTTTTATCTCCAAATAGGACTGTCATGACACGTCAGTAAAGAAAGGTTATTCACGCTTCCAGTAAACATATTTATAATGAAAAAACCGACAGCATTAGTTCCTCCGAAGTGGAGCACAACAGGGGTCATTGTGTACCGGTATGAGTCAATGTCAACCAAATCTTCACATCAATGGAAACGGCGATAACGCTACTGTTTATGCGGAGGCTATGGCGGATGTACAGTAGTACGGGAGAGAGGGGACAGCCTCTGGAGTATCCAGACACGCATGAAAAAAATCCACGGCAAACGATTAGAGCGATAAGCGACCCCCCATAAAAAGAGGGGAAACAACATCGTTAAGACAAGTATTTACCCCTCTAGTATCCATGTCCAACTTTTTAAAACAGTGAGTGTGTTAGATCAGAGTTGTTTTAAATATCAACAATGCACGCAAGTGGTGTATTCCGACTTTTTTCGAAAAGAATCCCTTGAGTTATCTCATGATTATCAAGAGCAGAGCTCGACAGAATGGTTTGGAAGATCGTTCACCTTCAAGGATATCGTGAACGAGACAACCATCTGTTGCCCATCTTCAAATCTCACACTCCTGCAAACAAAGGGGATTTAATCCATAAATCCTATCATTTGTAAAACCATCAAATGGGTTTTCCATGCGACACAGAGCCAGCGCACGGCCCGATGAGCACTCACAGGTGAATTAGCCCAATGCACACAGAATGCATCTTTAGATCTGTTTAAACTTCCAGATAGAGTTGAGTGTGGATAGTGTCGGAGCAGCTACTGTATTGAGCATAACAATGTATGTCCAGGAGATGAAGATTTTTATTTCACCAGTGTGTTTCACAATAGAATAGATGGGCGGGTTATCCGTGAAGGCAGGAGTAGCAAAAGAAAAAAGATTGTGTCATAATACCCCCTTCCCACATTGATTGCAAGTGTCTGTGCCAGTGTGCCTGTTTCTGGGAATAAATTAATTCACTTATTTTAAACGGTTACAATTAAGAGGCTTCTGACTGAAATTCCGTGAATATGTACTGTACATGTAATATTACACCCTGTCATTCTAATCGGTCTTTTTAACTGGATGGTTTTTACTTCTCCTACAGGTACTCAATATGGATGTACTTTTTCCTGCTAAACTTTTTAAATTAGGCATGTTTTCAGACTGTAGTACGCGACAAGCGCCGACTATGTTAATATACTGTTTAGAAGCATGTTGGTAAACGCGCGCGAGAGAATCATCTTAAATATTAGCACGTGTAACTGTTAGAGTATTTTTAAAATTTACATAATTGTCTCAAGCTCTTTAGTGATGGAATAACAGGTAGGATATTGAGGTAGGCTACACGGTATCCTTGGAGTAATCATTCAGCAGTCAGCTGTATATTTGTTTACGTGACCTTATTCTGCAAAGTAGGAGCCAACTGACAGATACTTTAATATATCTTGCCCTTGCAGTTCCTTTGTTTTATCTTTTTTAAGCATATCTGACACCATCTGGGCCCTCAGTACCAACATTAAGAACCTGCTGTATTATATTCATATATCCCTCCGCTTTTATCAATATGACGTATGATGTATTGTTTTGTTAATAATATTACTTATTTAGTCAGTCACAGTACATGTGTGACTCTAAAATGAAAGAGAAATATCAATCTAGATCAGACCTGACCATTGTACGGCCCCCAAGCCTCATCCGGCCCTTTGGCTGTCTCAGACCGGCCCGCATGAGGTCAATGGGAATTTAGAAATCAGACATACATAAGTGTACGTCGTGCACACAATACAACTGTGTTGCTTTTATTTTGAAGGAGACCGCATTTTTTTCTTCAATATACATACATTTGTGCGTGCATGCGAGCGAAGGAATGCACCGTCACTGTTCTTACACTGTTATAGTGTTGGTGAGCAGACGTTTAGGAGAGATACATGTCAGTTAGCAGTTAGCCCTCAAAAATGTCAGCTCACGTTAAAAAAGAAAAGATTTATATAGAATCTAGAGTTTTTAATAAGACATGAATTTCTAAGTATTTATTTACTGAAGTCAAAGGTAATGCAATGTGCTTAGTTTGTGGAGTACAGACTGCTGTGTTTAAGGATTACAGTTTGAATCGCCATTACGAGACTAAACATGCAGAGCAAAATCTGGAGCTTCAGCTGCAAAATAAAGCTCACAATTTTGACTTATTTTTTCCTTGGCTCCAGACGAGAGCTGTCATGTCCGCGACACAGCCCAGTTACTCATCTTTATACGTGGGATAACTAAAGACTAAAGACTTTGAGATTACAGAGGAGCTGGCAGCAATGTATATAGTTAATTTAATGCTGGTCTTTGAAATACTGCAAAAACATGCACATTTTCAAGATCGTTTTTGTGAATGATGATTAAATAGTGATACAATATTGGTGTTTTACTATGCCTGCTCCACGTTTTCATTGCCTAATTGTAACACTTACTCTAACCAGTAGCAGCTAATGAAAACCATAGAATTTACTGCTTTTTTATAAAGATCAAATTAATGTCAAGCAGAACTGAATTCAGCCTATTGGTCCAGCACTCCACAACAGTCTCAGTTTCTCATGTGGCCTCTGGGAAAATTAATTGCCCACCCCTGATCTAGATCATGGAGCCAGTTGCATGACCAAACAACTGAAGATTATCTGACCATTTTTAAAACTGTGTCCATCCATATGAAGTTTAAACGATTTGATAAACCTTCAATCATTGTTCCTTTTAAGCAGGATACCAAGATGTAGACTGCCCTGATGCTTGGTTGCTCATATATAGGCTTCCAGGAATTAATAACTAGTCACTGGTCAACATTTGAAATAGTGGCTGGACATAGTGCTTCGGGGCTTCAGCACCCACAGGGAAATCTCAGAAGTAATGTGTAAGCGCACCAACAGGACGCCAATCTAGAAGTAATGCAGCACATGAAATAAGCTATGAAATGAGTGACATCGCAGTACCAGCAACTCTAAATATTTTCTCGTCACCACCCCTGGTTGCATGATGTTCTCTTCAACAATTCAATTTTTACTTACGTAGCACCTTTAACAAGAAGCTGAGTTCACCCTACGTATATAGCATTGTGGACGTCAAGTTTAAACTGGCCTTATGATAATACAAGCAATTTTTGTTAAGATTTGGCATCTTAACGGTTAATTTAAGTCACTTAATTTTAAATGATTAATTTGTGACAAAATTAAGTGACTTAAATAAAAATTTATTTTAAATTAACCAACCAAACCAAAAGGTTTCTTTTCGAAAAAAGTCGGAATACACCAGTTGTGTGCATTGTTGATATTTAAAACAACTGATCTAACACACTCACTGTTTTAAAAAGTTGGACATGGATACTAAACGGGTAACCAAAATTGCCAACCGCTTGGCAAGTAAATTCATAAGAAAGAATAAAACTGCTTTTAGGCCTCAATGTGGAGAAACTTGATTATTGTGGATGCAAATAATCTAGGAGTACTAGAAAATCAACTGTTGATATTTTAGCTACATGTGAAGAGCAGCTTCCACACTCAGTCAGATATGATGACTTGCTTTATGAATAAAGCTTTTTATTATTTTTTTAAATCCAGTAAATTTGTTGTATGTTAAGGACCACAGTGCCTGTCACTGAGGATCACCAACTTCTAAATTGGTCTGCTGAAGTACAGTCACATTATTAAATAAATTTCTGTTAGGGCAGGTGCTCATAAAACGTCGATTTATCCTGTATAGGACTGGAATGTGAATAGCCTTAAGCTGGATTCATACTTCACTTTTTCGTGCTCTGTCACGGACCATGGACAGTCGAGCACACAGACCTTTGTATTCATACTACATTTGTCTGTGTACGTATATTTTTGTGGTCGGCAGGAATGATATTCCACCAGACCAGCAGAGGGTACACATTCTTCTCATGGAATAAATGAAAGTTTAAGCAAATGTGGGAGCGCCAGCATACAACAACACTCACAAATTCGAGTCGTAAATGTGTGGATACCTCTACGCGTCTGGGCGCAGCAGCTCATCGAAGGTATTCATGATTCATTCCTTTTCTACTCTCCTCGTCTAATCTTTGGTCATTAATATTCGACCTTTTAAATTTGCCGTCAGCTAATGGAAACACCCTCATGAACTACTTATTGCAAAATTTAAACTGAAAAAAGTAGGGAAAGCCTCTATGCCATACAGATATGATCTCAATAGTATTCCTCATGAATACACAGTGGAAGTGACAAACAAATTAAAGGGATTAGACCTGATAGGTAGAGTGCCTGAAGAACTATGGACAGAGGTTTATAACATTGTGCAAGAGGCAGCAACAAAACACATCCCGAAGAAAAAGAAAAACAAGAAAGCAAAATGGCTGTCTGAGGAGGTTTTACAAATAGCTAAGGAAAGAAGACAAGCAAAATGTAAGGGCGAGAGGGGACGATACACCCAACTGAATGCAGATTTCCAGAGAAGAGCAAGGAAAGACAAGGAGGAGTTCTT
>JAACJT020000105.1:16578787-16594815 GCA_009936485.2 Gymnarchus niloticus | reverse complement strand
GCTCTTATCGCGAATGCAATAAAGGTTTGACGTTTTCATTGATCTTTACCTGCGCCTCTGTGTGAGTCCTTCCACGAGCCCGGGTTCGGAAAACCCAACACAGGGCAGATTTCATACCCAGTATGGCAGACGTACTCTCCCTGGGTCTACAGTCCCCACACGCATGGTTAAAATAAACGTTGTCACTGAACCATGTTGTCTCCCCATCTCCTTTATTCGCAGGCACATAATTGGTAGTCAGTTTAACCCCCACACTGCCTGCCTCCCTGCACAGATGCATTTTGCTCAGACAAGGTGTGGAAGATTAATGGCCTTGGGGCCCCCCTCTGCAAGCATGATCACCCTAAATTCATTATGCCAAGCATCCCCCCTCAACCTCCCTATGATGAGGGGAGAGAGAAAGAACCAAATGACTTTGGCAAAGAGAAAAGAGGCAAAAATGAAGACAAAACAATAAAAGAACAAAAGAAAATGTTTAAAAAATCATTCTAGGGATCAGAATTACTCTCAGTTGCAGACCCATCGCTCTCCAAGCTGTTTATTTAGGCTGAAGAAGCGCTAATTTCATATGTTTGTAACTGTCTGGCTCTTTGCTTTGTGAAGAGGTCATACAGGCATCAAGACAGCTAAAGATCTTCATCTGTTCAACGGCTGTGTTTTGGTGTAATGGGGCATAGTTCAATTGAAGTCAATTTAATTTTTTTTTTAGTGCCTTTCAACAGTTGCCCCAAATGTGTGGTCATTACAATATACTTTCATGATAAAGGAAAAAGGAAAAAAAAAAGGCCAGAAGACAACAGAGGAGAGGAACCAAAAACTTCTAAGCAAGAAGATAAAAACCTCTGGGGGTCCAAAGTCAACTGGCCACCCTCCCACAAGGGCATGCTACCATTACACCAAGCAGGGAATTATATTTCAAACATCATAATTTTTGTTTGGCCAGGCATGTTTATTTTAATACCAGGACTTCTTACCTACTTTCAGCAAAGTACCTTAATCACTCTGAGCCTCCAAGCATGTATTTTAAGAGGGTCTAGTCCCCACTGTAAAATAAATTATTAACAACTTACCATGTCGTATTACTATAAGCCCAGACTCCTCAGGTCAATGAGATAAATCAACATTCAACTTATAATGCAACGGTACACTAATCACTAACGGAGGCTTAGGCTATTAATCCAGACAATATGAGAGCATCAGAGCAGTGACCCTCCCGTCGAGCTGGGGAATAATTTTACATTTTCAGATTGGTGACAGAATAGGTGCATGAACCCTGAATCCAGTGTGTGGTGTAAATGTGTTATATTATGATTTAACATATGGTGGGCTATTGGCACGAGGGGGGTATTTTGAGCAGATGGGTGTGCCTGAACAAGTGTTTTCACCGATAAAGACGTCATCGAAAACAATCACGATAAACATCAGTAGTCAAGTCAAGGTGCTGGGAAACAGATGTGAAATCTTCACAGGGAATGTTTGGTGCACGGATGATTTTTGATGTGGATTCATGGACGTGGGCGGCCGTTTAGACACTGACAATTCATTACAACAGTATCACACCAAGTAAAGAGGCTGAAGGTCAGCTGGTAATCCTGTACTGCCCCATCTCCCCCTACAGTTGTCAAGCACCTCTATTTTCCCACTCGGTCTCCTTTGCGGAACAATTTAACACCATGACCTGTCCTGATCATTTGCCAAGCACCTCTAAACTGCTTCATGTTACAGTTTCCCTGAATTTGAATGGAGTTGCAGCAGTCCTGTTAGACCAGTGGTTCTCAACAGGTCTTAGGACTTTGGTCCTCAGGGCTTAGTCAGTAAGTTGCAAACAAAATTTTAAAAATTTCTAACATCTGACGTGACATGGCAGCAACTAGACTATGGCACATGTTCCTTATTATTAGAAACATGTCCTTCAAAAAATGGTCTGCATCAAAAAATAAGATGAACTTTTTTTTTTAACCACACACACTGCAACAATATGAAAATGTTCCCTCAACCCACTTTTTGTCAAAAACACTGTATTATAATATTATATTTGTTTAACCCATCATTTGAAGTTCAGGCTTTGGATCTGTTGTTTAACTGGAGTGCATTAATGATTCCTTTCTGGTGCAACTGAGAATAAATCAGGAGGTAAAATCTTGTTTCCTGTTATGTTTTGACAGCTACGGCCATTTTTTTCCTAAAAGTAAAGCAGATAATACACAACAAGTGTCAAGAAGCCACCTTAGGTACAAGAGTTGACAAAATCAGCTTCAAATGATCAGCCAGAAGCAAGTGGGAGACAGCTGGAGGAAACAGCACTGCACAATAACTGTGTAAAACTTTCAGAGGAGTGCTATAAATATGAACTTCCCCCAGGACAGAATTTAGTAATAAACCATGCATGATACAAAACAAAAAGCATCCAGTAATGTTCTAAACATACCATAGCTGTGTTGCTGACACTGTTCCACCATTTCACAAGGTTTATCTTAATCTGTTAGCTTAGCTGGTTGCCCTTTAAATTGCTCCCACGGATGTGTGAAGTGCCTTATGCTTGTCAGAAGCCAGGAAGTGACCAGGAGATTGTGTTTAGGTGAAGTAGGCAGAGTGCTACCTCTTAGCCCCCTCTCTTTCTTATGGAAATAGCCACTCTTAACACTGCCTGTATGAAATTTTACACTGTCCGGTTGTGTATCATAGTCACTCTTAACACTGTATGGGATTTTACACTGTCCGGTTGTGTATCATAGTCACTCTTAACACTGTATGGGATTTTACACTGTCCGGTTGTGTATCATAGTCACTCTTAACACTGTATGGGATTTTACACTGTCCAGTTGTGTATCATAGTCACTCTTAACACTGTATGGGATTTTACACTGTCCGGTTGTGTATTATAGCCACTCTTAACACTTGCAGTCTTGTGTATTTACTTGGTGCTGCAATGATAATAATTTCCTTCTGGATCAATCAAAGTACATGTCATCTATATAATTTGTTCGTCCATCATCTAATCTATCTGTCTGTCAGCTTGACTGCCAGCCAGTGTGAATGCAACAAAAAACCCATAGCCAAAAGTCTTGTGTTTTATGAGTGACTTATAGTTAATATTTGGGCTGGGTGAGGGTTAGGGTTCTCATAGTCAGGATTAGGCTAATGCTGATAGAATTTAATTGAACATCCCCATGATGCTCAGCCTCCTACGAACCTGACCAAAATATGTGGGGGGACTGGGAGTAATAAAACATGTCTTCTGGCTTTCTGATACAACACAGATGACTGAGAGAGGTTTATCTTTTTCCTTTACATCACCTGTGACAAGCTGAACAGACCCCATAAATCCAGGAATGAACTCAGCCATTTTCAGGCTTTCCTACTACAACGGCATTAGACAGCCGCAAAGTCTCCAGCTGTGATGGTCTCATCACCTGACATAAAAGCTGGAATGCGTCGAGGCAGAGATCAAGTGCATCTTTCCTGCGACTCTGTTTCTCTGATGCATTTGCTTCTTTCCACATCTATCTTTGGTGTGAAAGTAGAAGAAGGGGTGAGTCTTGACACCTGACTGCTGAGATATACATAAATTTATTGACCTTTTAAGAGATTTTTTTTTTCCTCGCTAATAGTAAACAGGAACACACACTCAGTCCTGTTTCAGTGGCCAACCTTCAGTAAATTTCTTTTATCCGTGACCCATATGATCATACATTCTTCAGAGATATCTGTAAAATGATGCTTTGCAGGATGGTAGGTATTTAACAATTATTGAGGTGGAATACAGTACACAGATTTTTAAAAATCCATTATAAATTACATACAAACATTAAACGATAACAGAGGGAACCAACTGTTTTAGAAAACATATCTACGTCTGACCTCAGATGCAAAATTTTAATGCAACACTAAAACACGATTCAAATGATTATGATAGCTAGCATTTACATTGCCTGGCCAAAAAAAAATCACCATGTCAATTTAAATAAACAAATACATCTAACGGTCTGGTCTAGGCTCAGCAAAGTTATGCAGCAATAAAATGAAATTAGCTGAGTACCTGAATCTACTGAATGACCAGGTTATCCAATCAATGGATTTTTTTCTTCTCTGACAGCACAGGCACATTCCAGGACAAAAAATGTCAAGATTCTTCAGGCTCAAATTGTGAAAGAGTGGTTCAGGGAGCATGAAGAATCATTTTCACACATGAACTGGCCACCACAGAGTCCTGACCTTAACCCCATTGAATGTCTTTGGGATGTGGTAGAGAAGACTTTATGGAGTGGTTCGACTCTCCTGTTGTCAATACAAGATTCGATGAAAAATTAATGCAAATCTAGGATGAAAAAAATGATGAGACTTTCCATCAGCTCATCCATACAATGCCATGACAAATGCTCCTTAATCAAAGCCAAAGATGGTTAAATGAAAGACTGAAGTGTGCAACTTTTTTTTGGCCAGGCAGTGTATTGTGATTTTCTTGAGCCAAGACTATTGTGGTTTCATCCTTGCTGACCAAATATATCACAGGAGGCCCAAAACAAAAGCAGAAGGATTAAAGTGTGATAATTGTGTGCTGTGTGGACTGTGTCACGATACAGAATCCCCATTTTTGATATCTGGATCCAACGCCTGTTCTGGCCAGGGCAGCAGAACATGATGATGGTGTCTGTAATAATGATGGATGGTGTGAACCTCCGGACTGGGACTGAATCATCATCCCTTCATCCTTAAATGATACCATGAGGAATTCCTTGAGCAGTGAAAACAGCTTCAAAGGGCACAAACTGTGTCAAATGAGGATGTAACCCAATCCAGTTCAGAATGTCTGGGTCTTAAAAAGCATGCATGTCTATCCCATTTCTGCTGTATTCGGGCAGGAAATAATGCAGGACACCTAAGGATGACTTCTGAATTTACAGGCATTCGTTTTTGAAAGGATGGTCATAGAATAGCGCAGTTCCCACACAAGCATAAATAAATTATAACAAAACCTGTATTTAACTTCCTTCCACACCTGTTTTATGTACTCCTACAGTACCTCGAAACACAAGCAACAAATCTGACTAACGTTCACAATGACAAACATTAAAATCAGACAGCAAAGTCAGGTAACAGTCAGGTCAAAAACGCTGACTGAATGGGTCATGCAGTTCGAGTTCAAAGTGTTCTGGATTAAGGCCCGCAGCTGTGTGATCAACGTGGACACAGGAGAGTTGTTTTTTTTTTTTTAATGTGACAAAAAGAACTTTCCAGTCTCCAGTGGGCATGACGAAGGACATCTACAGGCAAATAACTAATGAAGGAAAGCTCAGAGTTGGAAGGAACACACAGAAGGCCACTACAGAGGAATGAAGAACAAGAAAGATATTTTTTTGTTTAGGTCAGATACCTAAACCTTCAGCAAGGTTAGATTAGCCCTGACATCACTACCAAATAAGGTCACGGGAATGCGACATCCCGATACAAATAGTGTGCCATGTAACAATATGTTTTTAAAATATAAATTTGATCATGCACAATAGATAAACAGGACAATATCACAAAAACACAAGATCGTATCGGCTTATGTGCAATTTTTGTACTTATTGTTGTTGCATCACTGAGTAACAGCATGTGAAGAGAAGATTATAAAATGCAAGCTAACTCTTAAGCAAATAATAATGCAAATCTCATGTTAAACTGCAAAAAAAAAAAAAAAAATCACCCCCAAGATATTTACTTTGGGGAGCAACACACCTGAATGTGACAGTCACCGGGCTGAATTATTGCAGAGGAGCACTGTAGCGTAGCCGTTCTGCCACAAACACAATTCATCCACTAGGGGGCATTATTTCTCCTTCATGTCTATTGTGATACCTATTTGCCAGTACTAAGTGTGCAATATGAGTGCTGAAGTTGATGATGAAATGCGGGATATTGGATTTATATGAATTCCATCCCTATTTTTTTTTTTAAAGCTGCAGTTGAACTTGGATGCCAAATGGTCTGACTGCAACGGTCAGTTCCTTGGATGGTAGTGGCATTGTAGGTAAACCAGTGTCCCCTGGTTCAAACATTTCACAGGAGAAACCAGAGAAACCAGGGAGAAACCATACTGAAGGAGGGAGTCCATTATCCTCTACCTGGCACCATGTAATGTAAGTTCATTTAATTTAGAATGACGCAAATTCAGGCAGATGGTTCAGCACAGGTAGGTAGGCACACCATGGGGTAGGCAGATGGGCCAGTGAAGTGGTTTAGGCAGACGGCAAGCAGGCAGACAGAAACACTAAGCATGGCCAGTGGGCAAACAGGGAGCTCCCATGTACTTGGGCCTCAGACTGGTTCATCCCAGAAGGTGGGTGGGGATAAGGAGGGTTCATTAGTAAGCAAGGATAAGAAAAGCAACAATGCAAGATAGAGATCTCAGTACCTGGCAGGACTGGTTATGGCTGCATAACCAGGAGGGGACTCAAACATGAGAAATCCCTGAAGGCTAACATTTATATTTAAATTGCTGCCCCTGTGCAATATCCTGTATCCTTGGTTCCATATTCTGGCATTATTACTCAATATTCCCGTGGAATAAATAAGGGTGTATATATGCTGGCATAATGCGTATGCGTGTGTGTGCGTGCGTGCGTGCGTGCGTGCGTGCGTGCGTGCGTGCGTGTGTGAGTGCCTGTGAGTATTGCATGTACTGTTGTTTTTTGAAATACTGTGCATTTTTTTTATTATGAGAGCTCCACTCAGGTAGTGCATCTGATTCTCATTATATGCACCAGTACAATGACAATAAAGGAATTCTATTCTACTCTAAGGCCAGCACTCCAGCACATGGCCACATGTGACACAGGAGTGACAGCACTAATAGAAAACTGGCTGACCGCGGTTGACCTTTTGGGCACCCCTGGTGTAGTGTGCTGCTCGCCAAGACAAAGTGAAACTGACCTTGCAAGCAAGCAAGCAAACGACCCAAAGTCTAATTAGGTTATTAGTTAGAAGTGGCCAAAATCCAAAGAAAATGTACTCCTTAGGGTGGTTTGAGGGAAGACGGAGATCCACCACCTCCTGGCAGAACATTAGCTGGTGGTAGTAGCAGATCTTCAGTCCTCAATGATTTAATTGCACTCTACACTCCGACAGCATCCTAAGTTGTCCACACAGATTGCCCTCCATTTAACTGCATGTGAGATGGGCGAGTCTTGATTATTAGTCTAATAATCAGATACTGTATCTTTAATCAGACAAATAAGTAAATGGGGTTGCTGAGGCAGAATTCCAAATACAAAGAACTGTGATCAGAAAGCAGATCAGCGCCAATATGACATGAATTAACCATATGCATACAATGTGAGGGTATGAAAAAAGAATCAAGTTTTGATTATGAGGTCTGGAATAAAATCTCTCCAAATTTCTATCAGACTAGTGTCTCCACACACACTTTTCAAGATATGGGAACACTTTGGGATTGAAAGTGGATCATGTGAGGATTTATCTATTTTACCGTCTAGAGGAACATTTCTTGTGATGTCACAACTCATCATTTATGGAGAGTGGCCATCATTTTGTGGGTCAAGCAACAGGGTCAACCATGTGTACGAAACTACAATACAACAGCTGTTTTAAAATGGACTTTTCTAAAAAAAAGTTCATACCTGTGTTAGTGGGTGCAGAAATCGGACGAATAACGTTAACGGAAAGCATTTCACCATAGCAGCTGTCTGACGCACAGAAACTCAGCAGACAAGAATGTTGCTGACCGGACATACCTACAGGATGCATTTCAATTCCCTCAAAGTATTTAAAAGTTTGCTCAGACCACCCTGTAACAGATCAGTGTTTGTATTTTATTTAGTGTTGATCATATTTCATACAGATTATAATGCTTACTGACTGGGAGCCCACACTGGATATTACTCCCACATACTCAGACATCTGGTGTGGTGGGGTGTGAAAGGTTCATCAATAGCAGGTACCTTCTCCACCCCCCGCCACGTTTAACGATCTTGCTGAAACGTTCCAAAGCGAATCAAAGCACAAGCGAATCCTCCAAAGTATATTGCAAGAACCAGTGTCCGTTCTGAGATATGGTGGACCAGGACAGCAGTTATGAATGAACAAATTATGACATGAGTTCCTTGGTAAATAAATGTTTCTTTAAACTTTGAACAAAATACTAGCTTTATAAATTCAGCTTAAATGTATGACAGTGTTAGCAGTCCTGTTGCAATATATGTACAGTAAAAATTTTGTAGCTAATTTTCAGCAATAATCTTTTTTTCCTTCATACAACAGCAACATTTTCAATGAAGACAGCAAAATCATGAAAGATTATGCCTTCATGCATTTATTAAAAGATGATTCATATGAAATGTGTCCTATGCAAACTTCACACATACTTAACTGGGCTTGGATTCAAATGATTTCTTCTGATTTAACTCATCAATAGGATCAAAACTGAACACTCGAGTTTTTTTATTTGAAATAATGCTCAAAAGTTGTAGATATTGTAAAACATGTAGATAATGATACATCTGTCTCTTGAAATGCATGGTGGCAAAATGGATTACCCAGAATTGTTGATGAAATTTTGACATACTCTTTGCATTATGCCTGTGTGCTGAATTTGATGTAAATTTTTAGATTTCTTAGAATTTTGTTTATTTATTCTATAAACTGTTTGTAATCGGTGTGTAATCACTTGCAGTATTTTCCTAATTTTTGTGTAATACCACATCTTTCCTGATCAAAGCAGGTTTATTAAAGGTTATGTGAGTCCATTTACATTTAGCCTGACACAGAATGCACCGGGAAGTAATGAAAAAGGAGTTTCAATTTTATTGCGATGTCTGCAAGTCAATCACCAGTTCTTTAAAATCTGTCCAGCAATGTTTCAAATCCTCAGAGCATTTTTACATTTCAAGGAATCGGTATCTTGTCTGAAAGGCTCTTTTTTTCTGGAATTTTTTAATAGAATTGATTCTAAATGCTAGCTAAATAAATATATAGCTTTGTAACTGCTTCCATGTGTCTTCAGAGTTCAACAGGTCCACCCCATATATTCAGTGAAATGTGCATTTCAAATGTCAGAACTCTATATTTCAAAACTCAACTTAAATTTGTCTCTAGTTATCACATACATATTTTGTGCTATATTATTTACAGAAAGAGTGCTAAGGTTTGAATACACTTGTGTCCAGATGATTTGAATTTCTATACAAAACAGCAATTCAACTTATAGTTTTCCTCCGCACAATCTACACAAACTCTGAGAAACATGCAAACTCAACACTTAAGCTGGGACCAGACTGAAACTGTCATTCCATGCCAAACAATGTCCAAGATAATGAATTCCACCTGGAACAATTTGGGCTAATATAGAGCACTAAGGTCACCAAAGTAACTTTAGGGAGGCTGGGGAATCTCAGGTGTCTTTCCAGTGATTTGTGTGATGGTAATGGGTTTTCTAGCTCAGTCTTGGTTGTGTTTTTTTCCTTTTTTCATAAGATTTGCTTAAAGTTTATCATGCACCATTTAAGCTTTCATAAGCAGAGTTTGACATCATTTTATGGTTTAGAATTTTGGTTAAAAAAAAAAAAAGTCTAGCCCCTGTCCCTGACATTCTCACACAAACTCTGTTCTTTCATAAAGAACTATTGTCTTTTTAATGAATTATTACTTAGGTAAGGAATGCACATTTTTCTGAAGACTACCAGGATAAAACACAATAGGGTTAAAGAAATATCTATATCAAAAGACAAAAATCTTCATGATTTATTACATTATAGTATTTAATTTTTGCAATGCTTGTTGACTTAAAAAAAAAAAAAAAACCTTTCCTTATGTTTAATTCACCACAGCTCGTATAAGGATAAGCAGAGGGAAGATGGACGGACAGATAATATTACATTTTCAAGGTAGGATGAGTTTAGAAAACAGTTATTTTGAAGCCACAGCATTAAGTTAAAGGATGGGAACAAATTTCTTCAGCTTGTGTGCTTAGATAGAATTTAATCTTGCAGGACACCCTTTCAATTGTGAAAGACATTTACAAAATTCAATAAATCATGAAATATCAAAATAGGTATAGAACCTTTTCTGTGTCACAGGATCTTACCTTGTTTGTCACCCATTTCCACCTACTTAATTCTTGCCGTATGAGTACACTGCTTTGAAATACTGAAATGTTTAAATGAAGGAATTCTTTAAAAAGAATTACCAAAAAGTACCCTGTAGGCCTATAAGGCAGGAAAGCGTCAAGGATAAATAATACAGAAAATTCACATGCTGACATTCAATGGAGTAGAGCCTTTGTACCAAATCGTGATTACAATCGCCTGCTGACATCACCTGTTTGAAATCACATCATTAATTTTTTTTACCTCATTACTAGTCCTAAATTGCCCCCATCCCAACTTTTTTTGGAATGTGTTGCAGGCCTGAAAGGCAGGAATGAATGTATATAAACAAATGAAATGAAGTTGACCAGACAAAACATGAAATATCTTGGGTTCATACTGTCTGCAATGAAATAAAAGTCAATTTAAAAATCACTGCATTTTTTTTTTTTTGCATTTTCCATACCATCCCAGCTTTTTCTGATTTGGGGTTGTAAATGTCCCTGGGCTCCCTGCCAACCCCTGATCATATTTCAAATTTTATATGCATGGGATTGCCATTAAATTTTACCTGTAATACTATTATATATGATCAATCATCCAGTGCTAGGATAACAGCTTAGTCTCTCATAACCAGTGGATATCGATATCTTTGTATTGCATGACTTTGCCGTCCGTTTTACTCTGCCTCAAATAATCTGGCTGCATCAGAGCAAAAGATGCCCCCTCCAGTTGGGGCTTTTAAGACCAAACTTTGATGTTTTTAGTAGTACTGTTACAGGACAGCCTGACGGTTGGAAGAGACAGAGAAAGGCACGGGTGGGGTGGTGTCCGTGGTGATGTTTTTATTTTCTGGTGCAGTGCAAAAAAATTCCCAAAACCACAACAAATGAGGGAAAAGGGGGGGGGGGGGGGGGAAAAAAAAAGGTAGGGGGGAAAAAAAAAAAAAAAAAAAAATCTAAAAGAAACTTGGAAAAGGACCAAGTTCTGCTAAATATGCAAGGTAAGGATGACGTAAGAACCAACCAAAACTGGTGATGCCTAAACCTGGTGTTAATAGTAGAAAATAAGTCTGCTGCAAGCAAAGTGCAAGTGAACAGGCAGATCATACCATGGCCTGAAGACCCCTTCATGTTTAACAAGGCCTGCATCAGGAAAGCGGGTGTGTAAAGACAACCTAGAGGAGATGCTTATGACACACAAGACAAAACTGGGATCAGAGAGGGCACACATTTTTTATAAATAAATAGGTCACCATTTGCAGAGTTTGCATCACAGCAAATGTTTGTTCTTGTTTAGAAGGAGCATTGAGCCAAGCACAGTAAAACACAGGTGAGTGCTGGGATACCACATATTCATCTGAAAAGCAAACTTCACCAGTATGAACTAATAAAGCACAGAAAATACTGCATTGAGGGTGGTTATCATAGGCTCCTCAGAGACCTGATTGCAAGGTAGGGATTTCTCAATACACACAAAGTGGGATTTTAACCATTTTTTATTGTATAGTAACACATTCCTCATTAACCTCTGGCTGCAACAACACAAAATGTTTACAGAACAAAATACCTAGAGTGGTCACCCTTGAGATACCACATAATCCCTACCCACCACCATTCCAGACCTCATTCACCAATTAGTAGCGTTATTTCAAACCAACCATGAGGGAGGTCCATGTCAGGTGCTGTACAGAACATGGCATCCACTATATAAGGCAGCATCCTGACCCTCACATACCAGCAAAAACAAAAACTGAAGGAAAAAAAAAAAAAAAAAAATGAAAACAGCAAGACATGTAAATAAGATTGGGATTACTTATTTGGTTGTATTAAGCCAGCTGTATACTTCAGATGAAAAAGATGTCATTTATTTGATGCGCAGTGCGCCGCAGTGGGGGGAAAAAAAAAAAAACATGGCAGGCAATCAGAACTTCAGAGTACACCTCTTTTGGTTAGGACAACCCACTCTCCATAATTAGCATATTACCTAGCTGGTTCCACAACTTAATCACAGTTTTGCAACCAGAAAAAATACATGAGAGAAAGCTGGCTGAGCTCATTCATAGAAATCCACATCTTTATGACAGGTTGAGACTAGACTTTGAAAACATAAAAATGATCAGTAAATTGACGACGATTTATTTTTGTCACACTTCTTATTGCTGCTTATGTCAGCCAGGTCTCTAATGCAAAAGAGACGTTAAATCTCAAATGGGACTAACCTCATTAAATAAAGGTTTATAAATAATATCAGAAATAATTCATGGCAATAAAACCACCACAAAACTTGAAGTGAAAGACCCAAAATCACTCTTCTGTTGGTAGGCTGAACTACGTATCCTTTTAAGTGTGACTTCGCCTGAGACGATGTTTGGCGGTGTTTCAGCTTCAGCTAGTTTGGACATCATTTTATGTATACGGTCAGCTTAACCTTTGACCACATGTTCAACATCGCCAGTGAAACCCTTAATCGAAGAACCCTACCTTCTGGGTCCAGTCGGTTAAATTGGAGACCATTTGGGTGCCTTCAGGAGCCCTGTGGTCCATTCCAGAAAGCAGGCTTAACAGAGCCTATAGTTAAACCTGAATTCTGATTGGAGAAAATTGAACACCCAACTTCAAGATTTGTCAATTCCCCCAATCTCCCCAAATTTCTCCACTCAGAATTCAGGTTTGACTATAGGATGTGTTGTTAACCCCACTTTCTGAAATGGACGCCAGATAGATTTCACCACTCCTATTCTAAGACCCACCTTTACTCAGCTTAAGTGTTGGATTGTGCGAAGTCTGGTCAACTATGGCTTCTCTGAGGAATCCATTCCTCAGGAATAACTCATCCATCCATTTCCCAAACCACTTAATCCCGTTCAGTGTTGGGGGGGAGGAGGCTAGAGCCCATCCCAGGCAGCCTAGGGCACAAGATGGGGACACCTTGGACAGGGTGCCAACCCATTGCAGTATTCAGGAATAATACAAAACAGAAGTTCAAAAAGCAGAATTTTAAGGGCTAGGATGATGTTTCCTAAGTTTCAAGTTGTAGGAAAATAATGTAAAGAACTAAACAGGGTAAAATGACACGGAAACATAAAGCAGGTGATATGTGTGCAAAAAAATGGAATGTTTACATTTCTTTGGTTGGCAATATTGTTTAGAAAACGATAAACTTAATGTACTTAGGAAAGAAGCATGGGGCTAGAGAGTGCTTAACATGTTTTTGCCAGCCAATATTCTTCTCCAAAATTCATCTGTCAGTCTAATCTACATAAATGGCATTACATAGTTTCCACAGCTATTTAAGCAAAACATGATGCTCTGTTCAAAAGGAACACACTTGGAGGTCTTCCACACTCGTTTATTATCCAACTCTGGACAGAACAAGGTAACTGATAGATAAGGACCCTAAAAAGATTCCAGCATGTGGCAGGAGGGCTGTGCATTTTCCAATCAGCAGAAATGGTCTGGGTGCGTCTTTAAAAAAAAAAAAAACTAACCTATGATGTAAACGAGCACACATAAATGAGTCCGAAACTAATCACAGATGCACTCAACATCATTTACACACCTGGGGCAGATGGAGGCCACCACTGGCAGGCGCTTAGATCCACCCATTTTTTTTTTTTTTTTTTTTTTTTTTTACAAGGATGGAGACAAGATGGATGGAAAACTCGTCATTCTCCCAGGCCCAAAATTACGTCAGCAGGCAGGAATGGGGCTTATTTGCAAGTCAGCTTTTAAAAACGGGGAGTGCACAGGGTGTGTCAACACGGAGGCCTGCTGTCAACACGCCGGCAGAGTGGTCTACCACAGAGAACAAGGTGTTAAGTGGCAGCCCAGATAAGAGTGTCAATGTCTTCCTTGGCTCAAGCTTTCAGCACACAGGTGGTGAAAAGTGTGGGAGTCGGGGGAATCCCGAAGTCCCCAGCCCAAAGAGCTACACTTTTCCTGTGGTATTAAGCTTTTAAGGTAAAACTGGCTTTGACAATCACATGACTTTACTGACTTAACCAGGGAGTACTCAGAACGGCCACGCATCGCTCAGCAAGTCCCTCTGCAGAAACACACACCAGACAGGATGACTAAACAATATATTAACGCTTCATTTCAGTGTTTCTGTTTCTTTAATCATTAGGTTTCATGACTGACTCTGGACCACATTTTTGGGTCCTGGAGCCACAGCTGCCTTCGGGTTGAACTCCACGGATTGCACTTCTCCTGGTACCCGACAACATAGCCCCAATTACGGTTCTCAGGCTCCTAGAGGCGAACTGTGTTGATTCGCAGGGGTTGTACGTTTTTGCCATTGGCATGACTCTGACCCGGGCTGAAATAGGGGTAGAGTTTAGCATGGAACTTCTCCCTGTATGTGTAGAGCCAGGCCATGTCATCGGCATTGTAGAACACCAAGAGACCTTTGGGGTAATCCAGGTAGACACCCACCTTCTCCAGCTTGCTCTTGACATTCAGTCGGGTCCAAGGCTCAGTGCAGGCACTGTACTGGTTCCCATCGTGCATGACAATGCAGTAGAAACCTCGGCTGGGCTGGATCTGGATGCTGCCCTTGCAACTGACCGTTTCGCTGGCCACTCCGATCATCCACTGGGTCTTCTCAGACACCATCACCTCCCAGTAGTGCACACCAGAACCAAAGCCCTCAGCCCCCAGGACCGACACCTCCACATCAAAACGGCGGGGTGAGTCCTGCAGTGGCTGCGGGTGCAAATTTCCATACGCCACAATAGTGCAGTCGTCCGACAGGATGAGGCGTTGGTGAGCTGTGATGGGGTCCAGGGTCAGGGCAGCCGGCACTGCAATGCAACAACAATGTGAGCAGAAACTGGAGCATCAACAGCAAAGCCAGTCACCCAAGTGCACCCAAACAAACCACACACAAGGAGAACAGTCAGAAGACCCACCAGAGTACGCACAAAAACCAGAAACAGGAAATTTTTAGGGCATTTTCACAAGTTTGCTAGATGTGCACCAAATGAAGTAGGTGTGAAAGCACCTTTAATGGATGAGAACTATGAAGTCTGAGGTCACGGGTTGAATCACACTCTCGCCATCAATCCCAGAGTGCTACTGGCAGAGTGCGCTATTGAAAGGCCACTTGTCACCCATCTGACAGTGACCGAGAGTGACCCACCTGACCGAGAGAACTCATGCATGCCTGCCGGTCATGCATGGGTTCTGTCGGTCAACTGTCTTCCTGTCATGTAATCGGACCAGTGTTCTGGAGGACAGATGAGTTAGTGGCATGGTGGAGCACGGAGACGAAGTATGGAGGAGGCCCACATGCAGGGGCAGTGAGAGAAACGTCACAGGACCTAACTGGAAAAAGGGATCCCAGATTGTAATTTATCCAACCATCAGGGTTTCCAAGGCCACCAGTTTCAAAGGGGTGAGGAGACAAACAATGCAAGTGATGACAGTCTCCACTAGGACCCTCCTCAACAATAGTACAGGAAGCAAAAGGGAACAGCATAATTGGTTGAGCACTGGGCCAATCCAACAGCAGGTGAGTGCTGTGGTGAGCCAATCAGCTGCAAGGAAGTGAAGGGGTGCTCTGCATATAAATGTGCAGACATAACTGCCACACCATTAAGCAATCAGGCTTGCTGACATTAAACCCCTTTTGGGAAATTTATATATAAAAGCTATTACTATGCAGTTAGACAATAGCTTGATGGACAGATGCCCTGCATCCATGGTGGTGAACACCCTACTCACTATAGCTCTAACCCTAATTCCCTCACCGCACTGTTAATAAACCCGGTAAGTCACAGCTGCTGGCAGCAACTCCTGCTGGTGTGACCATGACACGTTGCCCAGATTCACATGGCATTCACATGCTCTGCTGGGGGGGGGGGGGGGGGGGGCCCGGGGGTCTGGACGTCCGGGGAGGCGGGGGGGGGCCGAAGCAAAAAAAAAAAAAAAAGAGGGGAAG
>JAACJT020000105.1:16568187-16578405 GCA_009936485.2 Gymnarchus niloticus | reverse complement strand
CCCACGGCGCCGCGCCCGGCCGCGGCCGCTGCCTGCGGCGGCCGGCGTGGTGCCGCGGCCCGGCGACCACGCGGCGGCGGCCGGGGCGGGGTCGGGGGGGGGGGGGGGGGGGGGGGGGGGGGGGCCTTAGCATTCGTCCAGATGAGGTAATGAGAGAATCTCCAAAGAGATAAAAAAAAAATAAAGGGGAACAATGCCTGAGATGTTATAGTGAGTGATTTTGGAGTTAGAGTGCTGTGGTTTTGTGTGGGTGACACACCTCCTCAGATACACCAGACACTGCTCATTAATATTCCATCCACACAGCAACCCAGCAGCCAGAGCATGGTGAGGCACCTTAAAGTACACCATCTTTTTGGTATTAAAAACTAATTCATTACAGATATTAACTCATTACTCAACCATATAAGGAGTAAGAGAGGGATAGAGCAAAAGAGAATGAATGAGGACTGAGAAGAGGGAAATGAACACCAAGTACCAGGTGAGATATCCTGGAACAGGGACTTCCATATCGTGTACTGCAAGGGTCCCATGTACTTGGATGTGGGGAAATCTTCATAGGTCAAATTGGTTTCATGAATCTTCCCTTTTATTCTGCAGAAACAAAGATGCTAGTTAGAAAGAGACCACTATCTACAATATTGAGACTTACTCTGGTACCACAATGGGCCAAATATGCACTGCATTTTCACAAACCTCTCGGAGGTGAGGGCCACACCCTCCAGGAACTCATGATGACCTGTCTCGCTAAGGCGCTCTTCCAGGATCTGAATGCCCTCCTTGATATCTCGCAGCTGTTGGCTGTAGCGCTGGATCTTGCGCTCGATGTCGGCGAGCGTGCGCACCGTGTCCGCCTCCAACTCCTCCAGCATGCTCTTCTGTCGCTCACGCAGGAAGCGGTGCAGCCGTTCAAAGGCCTCACCCACTGTCGCTCGCAGGCTCTTTGCTGATGACTGTGCAGGGAGAGGGGACCAATGCTTTGGCACATTTCCATGGTTCCCATGAAGGTTAATGTTTACAACTAGCACCCCCTTGTCATTACAGAGGGAACACTAATGAGCCTCTCCACACATGCATGAGTGTGGCTAATGTAGTTTTACTGCTCTCCTCCTACCCATGGCAGAAGTTAAAGGTGTATACGTCCAAGGGGAACAGCAAGAATAAAATGTCTTCCTGTCATGTAATCAGACCAGTGTTCTGGATAGATGAGTCAGTGGCATGGTGGAGCATGAAGACTAAGTATGGAGGAGGCCCACATGCAGCTGCAGTGGGAGAAACGTCACAGGACCTAACTGGAAACAGGGATCCCAGACAGGCAAGGAACAGGAACAGATGCCTTTCTTAGAGTTGCCATTAAACCACGACGCAGGCAGTTAGGGATGTATACTGATCAACATGTGGAGTCGGCTAGAGATATGCAGGTGAGGGGCAAAACAAAAAGTTGGCAGGGCTTTCAGGAGGTGGTGTGGGAGATGGGAAGATGTGAGAGGAATGAGTCTCCACTCAGACTTAATGGCCACCGAGCAGTCAGAAAATGAGACATGAGTGCCTGTTCAAAGCCTTAATGGCTGCCGAGCAAACAGAAAATATGAGAGGAATGAATTGGCATTCAAAGCTTTAAGGCAGGGGTATACTTCAAATGAAGACAGCATTTGTCCGACATTCAGTACACCACGGGGGAAAGAAAACAACACAACGCTGAGTTCACCATGGTAACCACTGCGCAACTTGATCAGTTTTGCGAGAAAAATTAATTTACACCAAGCTCTTTCATGGGTATTCATATCTATATGCCTGATCACGGTGAAACTTTACATAAAATAAATTGGTGGTCATCTGTGTTTTATTTTTATGCCTGAAACTTTTTATTGCTGCCTATTTTAGCCAGGTCCCTATTGTAAAGGAGATGTTAAATTACAATGGGACAAATCTAGTTAAATAAAGCTGGGGGTTTAATAAAATAAGGGTTTCATTAAAAAATAAATCGCCACTAAATTTAAAGTAAAATACCCAAATTGCAAAAAATCACTAGTCGCTCACTTGTTTTGGTAGGGTGAACTGCACAAAATCTTTTTTCATCTTTTCAAGCATGTTGTTTTTCGTCTCAAATGATGTGTTTTTTGCCGTTTTGACTTGGGTTAGTTTGCATGACTTTTCAAGAGGCCCCACACAGAGGTCTGGGTGTAACAAGACTTATATGGTAACCTCAGAGCGGGTGGTGAGGTTACCACTTTGGTTACTGAGGTTGGGAGAATGCGAGTCCCAGGTGTATAAAGCATACTTCTCTCTCTCTCTCACATACACACACATGCGCATTTGCATGCCTCTTTTTGTGGGGACTTCCCACAGACTTAATTCAACATCAGCCATCTTAACCAAAACCTAAGAAATACATGAAAAAAAAATATTTTGCAGGGACTCAATTTCTCCTTTTTGAAACAAACATCTGCAGAGAAGCACTCACAGCTGAGGGCTTTGTGGCACAGTACTGACACAGGTGTGGTCAACACAACCAGGTAACAAAGGTTAGTTGTGAGTAAAGGCTGACAAGCTTAAAGGCACTAAAGAGCAACTCTTGAGTGACCATCACTCCTGTCTCATGACTTAGCAATGAGTTTCACTTTTAAACACACAAAACACAAAACTGTTTTTCTGCAGATAGGACCCTTAAGAGTGTAAACAAGAAAGCTGATAAGAACCCCTACCTTAAGTAGTAAGTCCATTTATGACCACTCAACTGAGCAGCACACTGCCTGCAGTTAGGGGTGGAATGTTGTTTTAACCACTGTCCCAAAACACAGTACCTAGTAAGACCAGATGCAATGGCCCTCAAAAAACTCCCAACAAATTTACAAAACACACTGGACCGACTGCACCAAGATCCAGTTACCTTCTTTTCATAAATGTGGAGGTTTTCATTAGAAAGCAATACAACTACTAGATACGGTAATCCCCCCTCAGAATTGCATCAAGTGTACTGTATCCCAGGAGTTGCAGGGAGTAAATCAGTTCCGGAGTCCAACACAGTAACAACAACAACCCACAGTAGGCTGCAGAGCAAAGCACTATTGTAAGCATTTAAGCTGGACACCTGAAGTGTCTTAAGGGAGAATCAAAGTCTACCAAAAGCAGTTCTGAAGGTGGTCTAACAATTCCTACAATGGATTACAGATTCAGGCAGTATAAAGGCAAAAATGCAGAAACAGATAGGCCTGGTGTCGCGGAAGAGAGACAGAGAAACAGAAACTTAAAAGGCTCATGAAATCAGAAAAATGAGTCAGGTGCAAAGAATCAGGAAAACAGATGGAATGGCACAGTAAGCAACCAGCAGGGACCTGCAAAGTACACCAATAATAGGCATGGGCTGGTATGAAATTCTAACGGTATGATAACCTCAAGCAAAAATATTATGGTTTCATGGTATTGCGATTACAGCTCTAAAATGAACAACTTTTTTCCCACTGAACACAATCTATTTTATTTTTAAACAACATACAGAATATTTGGAACATTAGTAAACGTGTATAATAAGTTACAATAATAAAATAAATAATTGAATTCTTCTAAATAAAATTTAAATAAATGCAGTCCTTTAAGGGAGTCTAAACCTGCAGCTCAACAAGCTCAGAACACAACTGAATTCTTTTCTATAAAAAAAATAAAGTATAGACGTGATACCAGCTAAGTTTAATTATAGTACTAAAGTCAAAGTACTAATTTCACAAAAAATTAGTATTTCTCTGCTTTGCTGTTAGCTAGTTAATTAGCCATGTTATCTGGCTCGGTAGCAAACCTACAGTAGTCTATTTATTTCACCAATGCAATGAACTCTCTCGTAGCTGGCTGCAAACGTTCATTTCAAGACAGCGTTACATAGAGTGATGGGCGGTGCTCCTGTAGATGTGAAATCATATTTGAAGTATTGTCTCCTCTGGCAGCCACTCTTTGCAAAGACGTCTTGCATGTCGGATTACCTTCCCCCTCCAATCCGTGGCTGGCTGTGTTTTTTTTCTGTACCAGAAAAATCCCCATACAGGCGACTTCGTCTTTTTCGACTGGGGGAAAGTTCGGGGGGTTCACCTCCTTCGGCCATCATAAACAGCTGACTGACTGCTCACACCAACTAGAGGGGTTACTCTACGCTGCACAAGACCTGAAGGATTCCTGCACTTTCTGTCCTTGACGAGTCATAAAAAACAGCTCATACTGAGGGGAAGGTATGACAGAAAATTTTATTGGTTTTGAAACCGTGACTTTTCAAATCGTGGTATACCTTGAAACTGGAAACTGGCCCATGCCTAACCAATAGCCAACAGAAACCAGGTTAGCACACCAATAGCCAATGGAAACTGACACAGCACACCACTAGCCAATAGAAACCAGCCAGGCATACTGGTGGCCAATACAAACTGACCTGGCATTTTAGTGGGCAATGGGATCCACAGTGGTGTGCTGACAGGAAGACAAATATTCTTGACCACAGACATTTATGTCAGAACCTGGGCTTTTCAGCCGGGGGGGGGGGTGAACTGACTGGATTCCCTTCTGTCTGTTTATTAAAGCATTGGGATTAAAGAGCTGTTCAATAATCCATTTTTCAGAGAGATATCTTGTGTAGTTTGGAGTGTTCATCCTACGATGAATGAGCATTGAAGACAACAGCCTCAGTGACCCATTTCCAGAGCTCCCGCAAGGCCAGACACCTAGACAGGAGTGTAAAACCTGGGGTCTTACCTTAGTCTCAGTCAGCTGTCTCTGCAGTAGTTGGAGTGCCTCCGTGTGGCCTTTCTCACTATCCTGCAGGCTGGCCAGCTGTTCTTTCATCTCCCTCTAGAAGAAACCACACAGAGCTAACTAGGCAAACTGTAGGGTGGCGGCTTGTCCACGGATGTCTCTGGTTTCACCTGGATCACACTTGTCACATGCCACTAAACCTGCAACGGGGACACAGCAAGATGGCAGAAAAACTGGGACACTGCTCTGCTCTTGTAAACAGAATCAGGATGACCGCAGAGTACTGAAGAGGTCTTAACTCAGAAAGCTGTCTGTTTTCATTTCAGCTCAGTTCACTATGAAAAGGAAGAAGATGCATTCTGGAAATATTTAAATTATGTACCCCAAGCTACAGGCTGAAGGTTACTACCTATACTGACATTCACACACCAGTGCTGGAGATCACAAGAAACCTACACACCTCAAAACAGCCAAATGGGTAATTCCATGTCAAATCATCACACTTTTGGACCTCACTGTCACAGATTTTAACAAAACTTGGCATGCTGATTTGGTCATACGAGTAACCCATGGAACTGAGATTGCACGTATCTTGGATCAATATTAAGGAAGATTTAAGCTAACAAAGTATGAACTTATTGGGGGGGGATTATGACTTTGGCTATAGCTCCATAAATTTAGGTTGCACAGAAATGGTTCTCATATCGATTCAAAGCTCTTTTCCAGCTCTATATTTTGCGTAAATACTATGCTATCCCCAAAATGAAAAATTACCACGTTATGAGTGATTATATTATTAAAAATTGAAGAGCGAAAAAACCTATATTTTAAAATTGGTCAATTTTTTTTTACGGCTATGATTCGGGAACAAATTCAATCAGGCAAACGCAATAAATCAGATCTCCATGTAGTTTGGTTGGATCTCGCAAATGCCTATGGGTCTGTTCCCCACCAGCTTATCACTTTTGCTCTCAATTCTTCCATATACCATCATGTAACCAGAGCCTAGTGGGAAACTACTTCAACAACTTCCATGCCTGCTATACAACTCAGAGGATTTCAACTGGTTGGCATCAGCTGGAGAAAGGGATAGCAATGGGCTGTTCCATCTCTCCCATCCCTTTCACAACAGCATTTGAGATCATCCTAATCAGCAGAACACAAATGGCCCGAGGGGTCAGATCCCAGTTAGAACAGCGACTTCCAGCCATACGAAGCTACATGGATGATGTCACTATCCTCCTTCAGACAGCAGCATGCACCTCCAGACTCCTGAAAAGGCTTGAGGAGCTGCTAGCATGGGCCCTGATGAAAATAAAACCAGCCAAGTCCCCCAGTCTGTTAATTCAAAAAGGAGCCATGAATGATAACATCAACTTCTCAGTTTATGGTGAGAAGATCCCACGGTTGGTGGACCAGCCAGTATGAAGCCTGAGAAAGCTCTACATGGCTGACCTGTCTGCCAAACACATGGCTGCGTCTGTTATATCGCAGCTGGCAGACGGTCTAAATAACATAGACCAAAGCTTCCTACCAGGGAAATTCAAGGTCTGGTGTTACCAGTCCATCCTTTACCAATGTCTGATGTGGCCCTTGAAGTTGTGTGATATCACCTCAACAACAGCTCAGAAAATGGACTCAAAAGCCAACAGCTATATCCGTAAATGGCTAGGCCTTCCCCGATGCCTCTCCAATTTGGCACACTTCAGGAGGAATACCCTGAAGCTTCGATTAAATTCGATTACCCTGGCCTACAAACAGGAGGAGGTCAGACTCGTGTTCGAGCTGACAAACTCACCCGATATGTCTGTTCGGAACACCAAGGCCTGAGTTCGCACAGGGCACAAGTGGGATGCATCGCAGATAGCGGATCAAGCCATTATGCGACTGAAACATCAGGAGATTGTAGAATTGCCGCAGCCAGGCAGGGCCGGTCTTGGATGGGGAACAGCAGCTAAGATGTGGTCTAAAGCCACAAAGAAGGAAAGGAAAGACCTTGTGATCGCCGAAGTTATGAAGATGGAAGAGGAGAGCTGTGAGACAACAGCAACAAGGGAGCTAGACAACCTGGGAGGCTATGGTCAACAGGACCATTATGTGGGCAGATATGTGGAAGATGCCCCAAGCGAGGCTGAGCTTCCTTATAAGGGCCACATACGACACCCTTCCCAGTCCCTGGAACCTGCACCTCTGGTACGGCTCAGAGGAGACTTGCCAACTCTGCGACTTTCAGAACCCGAGCTTATAGCACATCATCTCTGGATGTAAGGCAGCATTGACATAAGGCCAGTATAGATGGTGCCATGACCAGGACAGTCATTATGGCCAAACTGACCATTCCATGGGAAGAGGGAATAGAAGCTGCCTTCGAGAGGAAGAAGTAAAAGTACACAGAGCTGGCAGCTGTGTGCGCGCAAGCAGGGTGGAGAGTCTTCACTTATTTAGTGGAAGTTGGTTGCAGAGGCTTTGCTGGAACATCCACCCAGCGGTTCCTGAAGTCTCTGGGGATTGCAGGCCTTAGGCTGAAGAAGGCTCTTAAAGACCTGGCGGAGGAGGCAGAACAAGGGAGCTTTTGGCTTTGGCTCCTAAGAAAGGACAAAGCATGGGGAAAGCAAGGATCCTAGGGCTGGCTGCAGGGGGTGGCAGGGAGACGTCCCTATTGTTGCTCCTCCACCATGAGATGATCCGGGATTAAAAGAGCAAAACATCAGTGAAGGGTGGCTGCTGGCTGACGACCTTGCAACCGGCACAATGGCACCGCTGGAGGTGCGTCAGCCAAAAATGCTTAGCAGGTGGGCTCACCTGTGCTGCCGGCTAGCTTGACAGTTGAATACAAGACATTAAAAGTCTAGCAAAGCCAAAGAGACTCACTGCAGGGCAAGGAGGAAATCTGAACCATGCTTGCGTACATTAACAATCAGTCAGTAACAAATCCCATGTTATTCTCTCAGCCAATCAAATTTAGAGCTATCAGTATGTAACAAACTATGATGCAGCTGTTTCGCAAACTGTCAGAGCAGCATTTCACCACAAGCCAGAAAAACAATGCATTTAAAACAAGTCACCTGTCATACTTCCTGCTCTCTCATTAACAACCTTGTACCACCAAAGTGGCAATCACGGTTGTCTCTATCCATGACTATCAAAGGAGCACAGAGGCACTCGCTGCCCCAGTGAGGGTGTCTGATACCCCATAGCCCCTACATGCAGGGGAACTGACAGTACAGGAGGATGGGGGGGGGATCTCTATGTAAGATAGCCGTGCTCCTTGTACAGAGGGAGCCAGATTACCAGATGGGCTCAGAAGACTAGTGAGACCAGAACGAAAACAACCCCAAGGAGACATCCAAACCAGGATATGTAACCCCAAGACATAGGACAAGATTTGACTTCCTTGTCACCCACCTATACAATGATCCTCAGAGTAACCCACCACTTATCTGATACTCGTTATCCTGTGTTTTAATTTGACTTGTAAGCTGCCCAATGGCTAATCAGCTCTGAAACAGTTTGTAAGACCACAGCAGAGGCCTGGATGCCACCTGACTTGAGTCACTTACAACGCAAAGCCTGATCATGGCGTTCATTTGCGACGGTTGCTAACCCAGGCCCAAGTCAACTAGTGCCACCTTGGCCAAAGCTAATCACCAAATAGGTGCATTAAAGCCTGTATCTGAGGACCAAAACAGGATTAAAGACAGGACAGGAGAGAGAGGGAGACTACTGCCATACATGATGCAGTCTGGGGCCCAGCTTTCATTCTATGTAAGTTTAAAAAGCATGCAGAGATCTTCCTATGAAGATGAGTCACTGTCAGCTTTGCAACCTGATACTCAAATCCCACCCCGGAGAAAAAACTAAACCTGAGTGGGTGTGTGAAGTTCCACCCTACCCCCCCCCAAGAAACTAAACAACAAAGTTCGCTGCCCTCCAAAAAGGACCAGAAGATCCACCCAACACATATTTTCTTCAAGCCCAATTTATAGGACCACCACCTCACACACATATGAAAAGCAATAGGTGTGTTGCCTTTGGCTTACTCTCTGGAGACCCTGGGCCCGGGACTATGTGAAGTGCAAATAAAATTTTATTGAATTTTCAGCCCTGGCGTTTCCAGGACTGAGGCTGAGCTAACAGGACATTACCACCGTGTTATCACACCAGGGCTCACAGTATGACAGGAGTGGCCTGCAGCCCCGAGGAAAGCGCCAGAACAGAGGGTCAGTGGCTGGAACCATGGCGGTTAAAAATACTAAGTAGACAATCTTATCAGGTAAAGATAAATAGAAACGGTAACATCAATGGATGCCAAAGAAAGCAAGCCTGCTTTAGCATTACTGGACGGCAGAGGGCTTAAAATGACATGCTGTGCTCTGCCTCCTCCTCTTTCCTATTCCCTCTCTCAAATATGCTTCAATCAAACCTTAAAAACACTTCATTGACAGCCCATTCGGACCACTGAACAGCAAATGAATGAATGGTAGGCAGACTGAGATGAGCATGGGGAGGCCAGCAGACATGGAAACGGGGGGCTTTGCTATTTCCACCATAAAATTCAAAGGGTATCAAGGTTAAATTTATTAATTTACACGATGGAAGATAATGGAACTAAAGAAAAGCCATAGAGAGAGGCTCTACAACACTGTCACACACACCAATAAGATTGCTGGGAACTAAGAATTGTTTCAAATGTTCAGGACCATTAATGCTCCTTCAAATATGTGCATTTCTTAAACTTGAGACAACTGTTTAATTTTAAACAAACGCTAAATAAGGCACATGAATTATTTTTATAACAGACCTGTAAATGCCAGTTTTTGTGAAAACATCTAAAATTCAGGTTGTAATAATAATCACCCAGCTGAAATAAGCCCAGTACCATGACTTTTGTACACTAATAACAGGTCTTCCATTTGACATTGTGAATTTCAAATCGTCACAAGATAAAACGTTCCCCTTAACATCTATTTAAGGGACTGGCATGAATAGTGAGACTTCCCTTGAAATATTAGAACTTGTGTCTGTATAATTTAAGCAGGGAAGGACTCACGGTGTGAGTTCCTCATTTCCTCAGAACAGTGGCATACACATCCAAGGAGCAATAGAAGTGTGTCAAGCTATAGTAGTACTGCCTGCAACAGAAATTTGCCCACTCCCCAACGAGAATACTGGAAGAGCAGTTTAAAATAAAGAAATGCAGGCCACCATGCTGGCTCTAGCCATTTAATAGGGTTCCCTTGCCAGCAGCCTGCCCCAAGAGCCTCACACTTCCACTCCACAGACCAGTCACTGTCTCTAGAGCCCTTCACAGTGAATGGCTGAAGGAATCCAGGGAGCGTCAACAAAGAAAAAAAACACGGGGGGGGGGGGGGGGGGGGGCAACAACCTCAAACGACAAATAAATGGGGGGGTCAAATTGGGGGGGGGGTTTTTTTCGGTCCAAAAGCCCCCCGGGGAAAAGAGGAAACCGGTCGGGGGGGGCAC
>JAACJT020000105.1:16551014-16568087 GCA_009936485.2 Gymnarchus niloticus | reverse complement strand
GGCTTAGCTCATAGTTTCACTGAACTACGCAAGCCCCTTCGCCACGACAAGGCAGTGATCCATTGAAGGGGTATATTATATTACTAAACGTTAAATAGATGTAGAAGTACAATTGATGAAATGGGTCAACCTGGATGTGTGTCAGAGATTGCGGACATGGTTTCCTCAAAATCTTCCTAAAAAGATAAAATGTGTTAGGTTATGTCTTCTCATAAGCATTGATAAGTCCACAAAACTCTATTATTTCTACACCTCTACCTGAGGGTTAGATGAGGGGCCTGCTGGTGGCTTACAAAGCTCAACAGTATCCCCCACAACAGTACATAAGATAGGCATATGAACTACATGAAATTTTAAACTGTGCAATAAAAACTACTCATATGAACTGAACTGATATTACCCTGCGCATGAATGGTGTATGTGGAACTGCCAACAGGGTTTGAACTCACTGCCCCCTCCACCCCCTCCATCATGGGCCTTCCAGTATTGTTGGCTATGGCCAAATCCCCTACTTGTGAAAATGGTGCAGGAGGAGGTCCTCCTCCTGTTTTTCTCATTTCCACCTTTTTCCTGTTTGATGTGAACACATAATCAGGCTATAAATGTAGGCTATGCACCACATCTGTCAGTATTAATGATGAGACCTAATAATGTATACCACTTGAGATAATATTTTTGTACTTCATCCTGACTTGTTGCCAGGTGTGCTTTCCACTGGGGTTGCAGCTGGAATGATAGTTTTAATGAAGTTATTCTTGACACAATAGCATTACACTCATACAGACCTATAGGCCATGTGCTTTGGGGAATAGTTCTATATTCAATAGCAGCGACTCATGGGTCAATTTCAGAAATGTAGCCCATGTGTCTGCTGCAATTAAATGCTCGTAGTTGTTTTCTTATATGACTATCTTTTGTGTTCTTATATTTCAATCATACTTAAAATAAGAGTCCGTCAGACAAGACAGAGAACATTAAACAAAAAATTTTTGTATGAATTGACTCTGTCGGCAATGCATTGCCAACAAGCCTCCCTGATTTTGTTAGCTGCCACGGTGTTGGACTTGCCGGTAAGAGTACTCTAAAACTCCTCATATCCAGAAATTATTATTGTACATTCCTCCTCAGAGAAATACGGAGCTTGCTCCATGATTCAAAAGCTGTGCTTGCTTCTGACCAGGCCCCTTTTATGTGAACGCGCACAAACTCCAATTAAGTTAACACTGAATCAACTAACCAACATCTTAATCACCGTTGTAGTAACGTTTAACACTAATTTAGGCAATCGGGGTTTGTCAACCCTGACTTCACTTAATAACTCCGAGTTAACCCTCAGTAGGTTAAACTCCCTTTGTAGTATACCCCACTGGGCTGTTTAGCAGTTTTATTCAAGAGTTTTCTGACTTCCTGTCTGATCTAGTTGTTACTAGTGACAAAGCTGTAATTGTTGTGGATTTTAATTTTCACATGGAAATGACTCTTATCCTTGAAGTAGGGCATTTACCTCTCAGCTTGAATCTGTTGGTGTTATGCAGAATGTAGTAGGGCCTACTCACTCAGGTAACCACTCTCTAAACTTGATTCTCAGCCACGGTATCCCTGTGGAGCACGTGTCTATCCTCCCTCTAAATCCTGCAGTCTCACATCACTCTCTACTAACATTTGAAGTACTACTGAGATCTGCTACTCTGCCTGTTTCCAAAGTGAGTGTTAGTCACCGTATTACTCCCTCAACTGCAGCTGCTATAGTTAACAGGCTTCCCCAGCGTTCTCCCAGACTGGTGAGCCCAGAAATGAATCTGAGTTTGAACAGGTATCGAAAAATATTGATCACTCACATCGTATCAGTCTTGACTTGGTTGCTCCTTTTAGGAAGAAAATGTTTAAAGATAAGAAATATGCTCCTTGGTATACTGACTATACCTGTGAACCAGTGGCGGCTGGTGGTCTTTCAAACAGGGAAAACACATTTTAGATCTACATCATAAAATTAGTCAATTATTGCCCTCTGCGACATAGTTTGAAATAAATGAACGAACTTTACTAAACTGAAACAAGGAGGAAACTCAAGAACACTATATTTATGCTTTATGCAATAACAAAAGTAATGCTAGGTTCCTGTTTGATTCCATTTCTAAACAAAATAGGAATCATTCTGAGGTATACCCACAGATTCCAAACTCTCTCAAAAGCAACGACTTTTTGGCATTTGTCAATGGTAAAATAAATAACATCAGAAAGATAATTCAAAGTAGTACCACTGCCACAGATTGCTGCCAGAATCCATGCAGTCCTGCTGTATAGTCGATATACGTAATGCAGTAATGTTAAATTCTTTTACCTCTAGAGGAGAATCTGAACTTCTGAACCTAATTTCCTCCTCTAAAACAGATAGCTGCATGTTGGATCCTATTCCTACAAAGCTTGTTAAAGAGATTGTTCCATCTATTAGTAGTAACTTACTAAACTTGATTAACTCATCACTAAGTCTTGGATATGTACCAAAATCACTAAAAGTAGCTGTTGTCAAGCCTGCTCTTAAGAAACCTAAGCTTGATCCTAGTGACTTAGCAAATTATAGGCCTATCTCAAACCTTCCCTTTTTCTCTAAAATCTTGGAGAAAATAGTAGCAAAACAGTTGTACTCCTTCCTACAGAAAAATGGCATAAATGAAGTATTTCAATCTGGGTTTAGGCAACATCATAGTACTGAAACTGCATTAGTGAAAGTAATAAATGACCTACTCATGGCCTCTGATCGTGGTTGTCTTTCTTTGCTGGTGCAGCATTTGATACTATTGACCATGACATTCTCTTAGACCGACTAAAATCAATATTCGGTATTACAGGGCAGGCTCTGTCCTGGCTATGGTCCTATCTCACTGACTGCTACCAGTTTGTTCATGTCAGCAATGAATGCTCTGATTATACTAGAGTTAGGTATGGTGTTCCACAAGGATATGTGTTCGGCCCGCTACTGTTCACCTTGTATATGCTGCCACTTGGTGACATAATTAGAAAATATGGTATTGATTTCCACTCCTACGCTGATGACACACAACTATACATATCAGTTGAACCTGGTGAATGGCCTCATCTGTCAAAGACTGAAGATTGTCTGTCAGATATTAAGAGCTGAATGGCCAGAAATTTCTTACTCCTAAATCAAGATAAAACAGAAGTAATGCTGCTTGGTCCTAGACTGCTTTGAGAACAGATTGATGTAAAACTTAATAGATGCTCACTTAAACCAAGCACATTGGTTAGAAATCTTGGTGTCTTAGTTGACCCAAACCTGTCCTTGGATGCTCACTTTAGGGATATCACTAAAAAGCTTTTTTCCATCTGAGGAATATAGCCAAGGTTTGGAAAATGTTGTCCTATAATAAGGCTGAGAAGCTAACTTGTGCTTTTATCAGTTCCAGATTGGATTATTGTAATGCTTTATTTTCTGGATGTAACTCTGGGTTGTTGCACAGACTCCAGCTGGTGCAAAATGCTGCAGTGAGAATGCTAACTGGAACTCGGAAGTTCAATCATATTAGTCCTGTATTCGCATCTTTCCATTGGCTTCTTGTTAAGTCTTACACTGATTTTAAAGTGCTGTTACTTGCCTATAAGGCGTTGCATGGTTTGGCTCCAGAATATCTGTCTGATCTTTTGGTTCCACCCCTCCCAGGGTCTAAGCTCACAGTGATAGGTGGATATGAAAAATGGATGGATGAATGAATGAATGAATGAATGAATATCATATAATATGATATGGTACAAATAGGTCTCTGGGATAATTGATGGCTCCCTGCAGCAGTGGCAGCTCTAAAACACCTCTCTGTAAAAATCCGGTGCCAAACACTGAGCACCCACTGCTGGGAAACAGACATCTGGGCGCTGAGATAAAACACCTTGGATTGATCTGGTCCATCCCATGCAGCAACAGCATCACTGACATGACATGTGGGATCCTGGAAAACACAGAACAGGAGTTTGAGATGGATTCAGGCCTGGTTACTATTGATGGGAGAGAAATAGGGTTTGAAACTTATGAGGGGCGGGGTTAACCAGCTGTCAAACACCCTTTGTTAGCTTCTGTTGAATTAAATCAGGCAGTAACTGATAGGGCTCTAAAATCTTGTGTACTGTGTGTTTCAAGCTTCATTCTGCATGTATCAACATGTGGCCACATCTATAACTGCTGCTGTTGACCTCAGGAATACCTCTCCAGCTATGAAGGGCCAAGTGTGGTTTTCAGTTAAAAGGGGCATGTGTGCAACCCATCCCCTCAGGACAAAAAAGAAAACTGTCAGTGAATACTGGCACTGGCAGATCTCCCTTAGTGGAGTGGTTGGTATAATGTTCAATTAAGCCCTTAATCAGCCAGGAAACTGAGGCAGCAGCTTGTGCCAGGCACAGTGCCATCTTGGTCAGACACCTGGACTGGGTTTGGATCTCTGCTCAGATTGTTTCATGGATTGGTCCCCTGAGGGGAGCTGGAGACTAAGGACTAGACCTGAATATGAATCCTGAGTACGACCCCCTGCAGTGGGTTTGATGAGGCTGGGCTCCTATGAGGTGTCTCATCCTCATTCTCTTCCCTCATCTTTTCTTCATGCTGAGTCCTTCCTCTCATTCACCTGCCCTCATAAACCCCAAACCCCATACTGATACTCTTCTCTTTCACCAAACATCTGAGTCTCCTTAAGGAGAACCGCTGTGTGTGTTTCTATGCAAGTGTCTGTGAGGGGAAAAAAAAGAGGCAGAAAGAGAGACTGCTAGGAAGTGAGAGAGAAAGCAGAAATTCCTCTTGCCCCTGCCTCCTCCTGCTCCCATCCCTCCAACATTCCCTCGTTCCTCTATGCCCCTCCTGATCACTTATTATCACAGCCGCTCTCTCTCACTCACAGTCTCTTTCTACCCGTCTCTCCCTCTCCCTCCCTCTCTGTCCTACCCCCTCTCCCTGCTCCTCTCTCACACACCATATCTGAATCACACCAGCACAGGTGTGCCAGGCCATCACCCCAGCTCTGCTTCTTTGGGTGGCTGATGGCGTCTCAGAAACCGCATCCCAAGGCGCCGAGGAACTGAGATTCTGAGAAGGTGGGTGAGTACCAGGAAGGAGCAGCTGACATCGCAGAGCCATCCTGGACACCGGACCCAGGAGAAGCGACTTACGTTCTCAATGAGCAGGTAGGGAAACCAAACCCCCCCATCCCCTAAACACCTCATACCTTACCCTGATGAAGTGATGCCATAAAATGTGGTTTTCATTCACCAGGATGGTGGCAGCCATGATGAAGAACGTTATCTACCTCAGAGATATATCTTTTTCCCTGGAGTCCAGATGCACTGTAATCCCCCTTATGTAAGCTGTGTCTCTGATATACAGGTCTGTAATGTTAAAAAATATTGTAGTTGGTATTGCTTTTACTGTACCATTCACTGTGTTTTTGCTGGCATGCAGGGCGCTGGGCTAATGGATCTCCCTGTAACACTCAGCTCAAGAGTGTGGCCCACATACACAGCTTAACTGGTTTTCACTGGGGAAGAGCTGAGCAGAAAGCGTCTATGTTTAGGTAGAGCATCACCAAGCACATATTATCCTTATGGATGAATAGTCATTGACGTGTGTTAAAGTGTACCTTTGCTTCATGAATTCACAGTTTGATTTCAACAGATTCAGGGAAGGAATAGAACAGAGAATAGGTGTTATAGGTATTAAATCAGTCAGCCAGTGTGACCTCCCATCCTGCAAACGCATCCATCACTCCACTGCCAAATCTGTGCCCATGCGTATTCAAGAGGGGCGTCTAATGAAAGAACAGCCCGTTTATTATCCGCAGCGCCGCTCGTCTCCGCGGTGACAGGAGCGCAACAGGCCGCCATCAACTGCCAGCAGAACAGCGCTGTCGACAGACACTTGCTAATGTTCATTACGCGTCCACTTTCTGGCTTAATAACGCAACACAGACGCCAAAAAAATATATTTTCATATATATCACAACGATGAACGGTTGTTGAGTAAAAGAAAAAATACTGAACTCCAAATTTAATCATCAGATAATTCAGATTAAAGTCAAGTATAAAACGCGCAGCCAGCGATTCTGTAATCTCACCTTTATTTGGTGCTGCTAAATCTTTTCATTTTTCAGGGAATCGTTAAATACCATGCAGACTGCCGCGGTCAATAACAGCAAATAAGTAAAGTCGGTAGTTACAAAGTGACCGACAGGAAAAGGACAACTACGGTGTATAGGGTACCAAAGTTGACGACAAACAAAACACTCAACATCTCTAAAGCAGTAGGTATAAAGTGTTTCTGTCCTTTATATATCCTACCCATTGCTGTTAATATACAAGTAATAATATCAGATTTCCGAAACTGCATATATATATATATTTTCACTTGTGATTCTGTGAAGACGTTCCACAAAAACAACCTGCTGCCCAGGTGTTTCTTTTTTTTCGTCACACAGGTGGGACTTCATTCTGTTTATATCCAAGATTTGAAATTCCAAGTACCACTAAGTCAAAAAAAATCTTCAAGTGTTGTGCTGGATTAGTCTGCTGAAGACGGCCCCGTATTAGATTTACTGCTGGCCGGGTAAGTGAGTTGTTTTATACTTGATTTTTGGGTAGAGCGGGCCAGTTTATAACAGCAAACACAAAAGAGAATAACCACCGCTTTCTGGAATAACCTCATATAAAATATACCGAGCTGTGATTCTGTTAACTTATTTAACACTGTGAAGATGTTTATAACTTACCATTCCAACTGGGGTGTTGGCGCTCCTCTTTTATCGCAACATCTCTGATTAACTCAGGTGTAAACTGTTGAGAATTCACTCATCAGCGCCACCTAGTGGACTGGCAACTACATTACTGATCGCAACACCGTTCATACCTCCCACGCCGAAACCAATCCTGTTAATGGGTTGGTTGATTAATCAGTTACTTGAACCTACAGACCAAACAGTGGTCAAATAGAAAAGACATCCAGAACATCCGTATGTTCGAGGTTATTGTTGATCTGCACGCTTCGAAAATAAATTTCAGGTAATTGTATAGAGTATGAAGAGGAATAGAAATGAACATACGCTGTCCATATAAAGCTCTTCGCGCAGAAGTGTATGCTATCTTTCTGTCTTTTAATCCCGCGCTTTCCATAAATCACGGTACTTTTTCAGCGTGCCAAGAATGGGTAAATCGGAAAGCCAAATGGATATAGTGGAGAAATCGAGTAAAGCGGGGAAACGGCGGTGGAGCCCGGCCGAGGTGGGTCTGTCCGTGCTCCTGCTGCTGATGAGCTGCGCCCTGGCCGGACTGGTGGTCCTCTACACGTCCGCTGCAAGAGGTGAGACCGTGCTGCACCTTGTACCGTGTCAGTTTGTAGACCGCTCAAGTCCAGCTGCAGCGTAATGACACACAGAACCAGCGGAAAATTCGCGAGGGCTTTGCAATAGTTATCCTGCCACTAACGTCCAAAATAACCTATCTATCTAAACCGGGAGATGAAACGCCCACTTATATGTTTTGTTCAGTTAAACGGTATCGTTTGCTTTTCGGAATCACATCCCATGACAAATCCTGCAGAATTTATATGATTTAGACACTAAAGAATGAGACTACAAACGTATGCATGATTAAATTCAGCTTCTATATAGTAAAAGGTATACATGATCGGCATGCTGATCTTAGTCTGATTTTGTGTAGAAACTCCCACTGCAATGCATTTGCAAAATCTCCTGAATTTGCTCAGCAGTGGCGAGAATGCGATTATTATATTTACAGAAAACTGCCGCATTATAAATCAAAGCAGACTTCCCTGCGAAGCGCAACTTCATCTGGATCATTTTAAAGCTGATTTCGCCTGTACGTCATCCAAATGTATGTAAGGACGTTTTCGTGTATAAACGTTTTTCACCATACAATAAGTAAGGTTTCCGAATGAAAAGCTATGGTTGCAAATGTCAGATTTATGATTTGAAATTGCACAATTTAGGAGCAAAAAGCGTGCGCAGCTTTCCACAGTGTAATGTTGAGGATATAAGCGTCTGCTCATCTGGATTTAGACGTAATTATCATTTTGTGAATGTTTTCTATGTGCCTATTTTCACCGAATCACTTATCAAACTATTGAATGAAAATTGAGGAAATAATGAAGTTCTCTACGAATACATTTGACCTAATTAAAGTTGAAGCAACCCGGAGTCGTTTAAGTGTACCTAGTTCTCCGCTGTTTCCCGTGTGCCGTCCACCCTTGTGTATGTGGATGAAGCTCATCTCAAAGGCTTCCTAACACTTCACTTTCCAGTAGAAATGATCGGGTGTTTTTCAGTGAGTTCTCTTTAATGTGGACGCTACTGCGTCGATTAAACAAAAATGCAGTCGATTAGAGTGTTTAAGTTCACAGTCAGATACGTGGGCATTTAATATTTCCTGTTAATGTCCGGTGCAGCAATTAAGATGAGGTGAAACACAGCTATATTAAATATATCCAATCGAATGCTGGTTGCGATTAAAATATGATACCTTTATCAGAACAAGTTAATTAGCACACTTTTTTTTTTTCTCTCTCAAACGAATACAAATTAATTGTGTGCAAGAAAATTCTCCTGATCCACCTACCTGTTGGTCATTTCACATATTATCCGTTTAACTTTCAACGCAGGGCGATCGAGCAGAGCCGTCCCTTCCAGGAGCACAGTAATTGATGGTAAGTTGTGGAGTGAGAGGAGGGGAGATTGGGTTCATTTACATTTCAAGGGCTTTTTTTCTTTAAGTCAAGTGGGTTTTTATTGTCATTTCAACCATGCACACAGTGAAACAAGACAAAGTTCCTCCAGGATCATGGTGTATCAGAAACATAGTGCCGACAGGACTACATGAAGTGCAACACAGATCAAATATACAGTACAACAGATATCACAAGATCAACAGATATTACAATACCTATGACAGGACAGCCTACAGTACAACAGTCCTAGAGTGATTACATTACTGTAGCAAATACCATATTTTCCAGAGGCATGAAATAAAGTGCAAATGTGCAAAAGTGTATGGTAAACATAGGAGTGATTGTATTGCATGCATGATTACCGAGTAAATAACCTGGTATTATGCTGCTGCTATGTACAATGTTACTGTATTTAACACTATAATATAGTAAGTTATTGCGAGGGATTTAAGAAATACCAACAGTAATAAATATGTAACAGTATAAATAGGGGGAGTGGTGTGCTGGCAGTCAGGGTGTAAGGTATCAGGAAGGGTGAAGTCCTTGTACTCGGTGTGTGTGCGCACAGTCATTTTACTGTTTGTTCATGAGTCTAATGGCCTGGAGGAAGAAACTGTTTCCCATTCTGGAGGTGATGGCCCATATGCTCTGGAACCTTATGCCAGATGGGAGGAGGGAAAAGAGTGAGTGGGAGGGGTGTGTGGGGTCACCCACAATGCTAGCGGCTTTGTGGATGCAGCGTGTGCTGTAAATGTCCGTGACAGAGGGGAGAGAGACCCCAAAGGTCTTTTCAGCTGTCCTCATTATCTGCTGTAGGGCCTTACGATCCGAAATGGTACAATTCCCGAACCATGCGGTGATGACGCTTCCCAGGATGCTCTCTGTAGAATGTGGTGAGGATGTGGGGGGAAGGTGAGTCTCCGGAGGAAGTAGAGTTGCTGCTGGGCTTTCTTCACGATGAAACTGGTGTTGAGGGTCCATGTGAGGTTCTCCGTAATGTGAACGCCCACGAATTTGGTGCTCTGGACGATCTCCACAGAGGAGCTGTTGATGTTTAGTGGAGAATTTTCCTGACATACCCTCGTGAAGTCAATTTCTTTTTTTTTGGTCTACATTGAGAGACAGGTTGTTGGTTCCGCACCAGTCTGCGAGGTGTCGTACCTCCTCTCTATACGCGGCCTTGTCATTCTCACTGATCAGGTTTGCTGTGTCATCAGTAAACTTGATGTGGTTAGAGCGGTGCATTGCTGCACAGTTATGGGTCATCAGTGTGAACAGCAGAAGGTTAAGCACGCAGCCTTTGGTGGCTCCAGTGCTTAGTGTGGTAGTTCTGAAGATCCTGTTCCCAATACGGACTGACTGGGGTCTCCCAGTCAGGAAGTCCAGGATCCAGTTGCAGAGGAAGGTGTTCAGTCCCAGTAGTCTTAACTTTTCTGTCAGCTGTTGAGGAATGATGGTACTGAATGCTGAGCTGAAGTCTATGAACAGCATTCTCGCGTACAGTGCACACAAAGTTTTCAGACCCTTTCAAGTTGTCCGCATTCTGTTATCTTACAGACTCATCTTGAAATAGATTTTTTTTAAATCTACATACAACTCTGCAGTGACAAAGCAAAATCAGACTCTTGGAGTATTGTTAATTTATTTAAAAAAAAAAAAGTACTGAAATATCCCATTTATGTAAGTATTCAGACCCTTCACTTAGTACTTTAAAACACCTTTGGCAAATTGGGAGCAATAACTGCTTCAAATCTTTTTGGGAATGACCCTACAACCTTTCTTTTAGAAGTTCCTCCCATTCTTCTTGGCAGAATTGTTAGCGTTCAGCCAGCTTGGATGGGGAATGTTGGTGCACACCCATTTTCAGGTCTCTTCGGAGATGCTCTATTGGGTTCAGGTCCGGACACTGGCTGGGCCATTCCAGGCGTTTCAGACTTTTCCTGAAGCCATTCCTTTTTTCTTGGCGGTATGCTTTGGGTTGTTGTCTTGTTGAAATGTAAACCTTTGCCCAAGCCTGAGATCCAGAGCACTCTGGAAAAGGTTTGTCCTGTGGATTGCTCTGTTTCTGCATCCATCTTTCCCTCTATTCTGATTATACTCCCAGTCCTTGTCACAGAAAAACACCCCCACAGCATGATGCTGCCATCACTGTGATTGACTGTAGGGATGGTATTATTGAAGTGACGCTCAGTGCCTAGTTTTCTACACGCATGCCATTGGGAATTGAAGCCAAATAGTTCAATCTTGGTTTCATCTCATGGTCTGAGTCCTCAAGGTGCTTTTTGGTGAACTCCCAGTGGACTGTCATGTGCCTTTATTAAAAAATGACTTCCATCTGGCTACTCTACCGTAAAGGCTTGATTGGTGGAGTGCTGCACTGATGGTTCCTTGTGTAAGGTTCTCCCATCTCCACAAAGGATCTCTAAATGCCATTCATAGTGACCATTGGGTTCTTGGTTATCTGCCTGACCAAGGTCCTTAGATTACTTGATTTGCGTGGGCAGCCACATCTAGGAAGGCTGTTGGTGGAAGAGATTTGGAACCATTTGAGGATGATGGAAGCTACTCTGCTCTTGGGCACTAGTAATGCTGCAGAAATTTTCTTGTATCCTTGCCCAGATCTGTGTCTTGCCACAATCATGTCTCGCAGGTCTACAGACACTTCTCTCCACCTCATGGCTTGGTTTTCACTCTGACACACACCATCAACAGGTGAGACCTTATATAGGCTGGTGTATGCCTTTCCCTAATTATGTGTAATGAATTAAATTCAGCACAGATGGACTCCAGTCAAGTTGAAGCATCTCAAGGGTAATTGATAGAAGTAGGATGCACCACAGCTCAATTGCCAGTGTTGTAATAAACGGTCTGAAAACTGAAATGTCCCCTTTACATAATTTAAAAGTGCTAAACAAAACACTCAAAGCCTGATTTTGCTGTATCATTGTGGAGTGCTGTGTGTAGATTGATTGATTATTTAAATACTCATCTTAAAAAAAAAAATTAATTGAATCTGGGATGATAATGTGGACATCTTGAAAAGGTCTGAAAACTTTGTGCATTGTCGGTGTCCATTTTGTCCAGGTGTGTTAGGGCCAGGTGAAGTGTGGTGGTAATGGCATCATTCGTTAAATGGTTTGGACGATATGCAAACTGCAGGGGGTGAGATGGGCAGCAGTCTTTATGTGCCTAATAGGCTTGTAAAGGGGAAGAAAATTCAGAAACTTTCCATGGGAAGTTAAGCTGAGGAATATACAAACAAACATTTTGTTTTAACCAAAATTATGCTGCAAGATGTTTTTTTTTTTTTTAACTACATTTAAATTCCCTGTTGTAGGCTAACTTCCAGTTTATTCCCATATATTTCCATTTAATTCCTATAGAAAGATTCCAACTTTGAAAATTCCCAGAATTTTGCAACCCTAGTGCCTAATGACAAGTCGTTTGAAGCACTTCATGATGACGAGTGTGAGTGCAACAGGATGGTAGTCGTTGACGCAGGACACTGAGGCCTTTTTGGGCACAGGGATGATGGTGGTTGTTTTGAAGCATGTTGGGACGACTGGTGCTCAGAGAAATAGTTTGAGAGCCGATTTTTAAGGGGGTAAAATAATTACCCATGTAAACCACCATCTACTGCTTCATCTGATTATAAGATCGAGGGGTCTTTGCTAATTACTGTCAGGATGCAAGGCCCGCGTGAAGTCTCAGTAGCAACATCTGGACAACCTCATTCACCTGTCCCTTGCAACCACCAGGGGGCACTATCATGATACAACAGATGAAAATTTCGAATTATGTAAGGATATGTTTGGTATGCTACCAAGCGATTACAGACATCATACATAGATATTGTGACCCCTGAGGTGCCGAAGAGATGGAAAGTTTAGATGCCAGCACAGCCTTTCTGACAGGGTGATTAGTCTGCACCTAATTGTCAAGATGGGGCTCATCTGGCATGAGGACTCCTTTAGGCACAGGTTCTTCACCCTATACCTGATTGATGGATTATATGCCGCCTTGGAAATTTTCACTTTATTCTGCAAGAGTTCTTTCCAAACTTCAAAGAAAGTCAGTTGAGGTTGATGAAATTGTGTAATTATATTCTAGTTCTACTGCAGTCCTTACTGCAGTATTTTAAATTCCCTGATGTACAGAAAAGGGGCTATTCTGACCTATTTTAAAAAGGCATTGCAATTTTACAGTCTGTTCTGCTCAAATGCAGGTGCATCTTAGGCTGGGTTTGCACTACATGATTTTTAAACCTGATTTTTATCTCCAGTTCACGTCATAGCAAGGTGGCACCAGTCAGTTCTACTCTGAGTTGATAACTTGGTGCAGACAATTGTATAGTGTGTAATGGGTGCATACTCTAGTCTCTGGCCTCCCAACGGTGGCTCTGATGAGTAGTATTTCAAATGCGTTTAAATTACACAGCTGGAGTTGGGAGCACATTTGCCGGAGTCATGTAGTGTGTGAGATCCCCAACACATCAAAAATTTACACCGATCAGTCATTAGGTGTGAACCACGCGGTCTTTTCCCCGTCTTATAAGATTTGGAAAGTTGTGTAGAGGAAAGGCAGCCTTAGAAACTTCCTTAATTTTGCCATATTCCCTCTGATGTAAGAATCTTAACTTAGAAAGATAATTAATCAAAATGTTGATGGTGTGGTAAATTTAAAAAAAAAAAAAAAAAAAAAAAATGCTTTTGACAAATGTTCTGAGGATTTTAATTTTTTTTTTTTTTTTGAATGCTAAGCCTAAACTTTTTAATTCAGGCTTTAACTAACCCATGTTTTACTTTTAACTGCATCAGCAAGAAAAAAGTGAAAATCTTTATGATGGTGTGCACTGTGATTTTAAAAAAAGCTTTGTTTGCATATGAACCCCTCTAATATATAGAATGGTCCATACTGATACCAGTTTTGTTCAATGTGGAACTCCTAGAATTAACTGAATGTCAGGGCAAAACTGGGTGGGAGAGAGACAGGGACAAGAGATGCAGGGAACAATGGGGAAACGGGCAACAAGGAGCAGGCATATGAGGAACTGGGATGCAAATAGAAACAGGCAGAACTATGGTGAGGCTAGAACAGGCAATAGACAGTTTGATGTGGGAATACGGGAGGCAGGTCTATGGAATGGGGTAACCTGGCCCAGGTGTGCTTGGAGAAAATGAGGCAGTGCAAGGGCGACCCCTGGTGGTCAGTGGTGTCGTGACGCCAAACTTGTATCATGGTGATGGGCAACTCTGGTCCTGAAGGGCCATTGTGGGTGCAGATTTTACTTCCAGTCAAGTCCTGCTTTTAAGTCAACCCTTATCTCATTTAATCATGCCCTTATGTACGCAATTCACCATTTACTGTGTTACTAAATGACAGACTCGAAAGGGAGCTTGACTCTTGAGAGTTTGCCAAAGTCATTAAGTTAGTTCAATAAAGGTATTACCTGCAGTTTCTTTGTAGTCTGTGTCAATTGCTAATTATCACAGATGTAGACACACACCTTAGGTCATTGCTGCTCGTTAGGCTCTAAAGAGCACCAGTGACCTAATGTGTTTCCACTGCTGTGATTATTAGCGGCAATTGGAGAAATGAGTGATGATAAATGTTAAGAAGCAATAAAAAAAAAAAAAAAAAAATCTTTAAACCCTGCTGAGAATATGCTGATTTCCACTGTAAATATGGAATGATGGAGGGCATGATTAAATGAGATAGGGGTTTATGTAAAAGCAAGGATTGATGGGAACAAAAACCAACACCCCCAGTGCCCACCCCTGGACCAGAGCTGCCCATCCCTGATCTAAATTCAATTTATTTTCAATTCAGTTGTATTTATATAGCGTCGTTAAGAAGGAGCATTATCACACAATGCTTTGCATAGTCCTGAGGTCCCCAGAGAGTTAATCAAAGGCAAGAGTAACAAGAAAAAACTCCCTCAAGAGGAAGACACCTTGGGAGGAACCAGACTCAAGGGGGAGGCCCATCCTCCTCTAGCTGACACAGGGCAGGACAGGTTCATCAAGTTCATTAATGCAATATAAACAACAGTGAGGTAGAACAGTCAGATGGACAACAGCATATTGGATCATGAATCTATCATCATCATCATCCTAAATCAGTTAACATTTAAAAAAGGGAATAAAACATTACAATTACTTACTTTAGCACAATATTTTAAACAAATGTACTTTTGATATACGTTGACTTTCTCTACTAATGTTCTCTTGCAGAGGTGTTTCATCGAGCCTGCTTGAAACGTGTGTGTACTACCCCAGACTGTGTCACTTCTGGTGAGGCTCGGTGCTGGGGTCTTCCCCTGCCAACTGACAGTAAAAGCAAATGTAGAATTAAGACCATATAGAGGAATCTTGGCTAGTTTGGTAACTTTTTTTTTTTTTTTTTTTGGTCATATTCATTTTGCCGCTGCCAGCAGACTCAAAAAATGTCAACGTCCTATCTTCCCCCTCGGTCTCTTATTTGCATTGTCCAGCTGCCCGACTCCTGCAAAACATGGACCCCAAGGTGGAGCCGTGTCAGAACTTCTACCAGTACGCCTGTGGGGGCTGGCTGGACCGACATGTGATCCCAGAGACCAGCTCTCGACACAGCATCTTTGACATTCTGAGGGATGAGTTGGAGATCGTGCTGAAAGGTGGGGCTTTGTTCACAGAGGCCTAACAAGGAGACCCCACCTAACAGCACATTTTCAGCATGTTGTACACTGGGCTATTTAACTTGCTAACTGAGAGTGTGTTAGCATGTTTGTTAGACATCACCAAGTTTATACAATCAAATATTATGTAATGGATTGATGACATCCCCACTAAGCTGTTTTTTCATTTTTTAGATCCAGCACTGTATGTCTTGTTAATCAGTAGCAGAAAACAAATTACACTCAGAAAGAATGAACTTTAGGCTTGTACTGTAGGACCTTGTCTAATTATTGGGAATTTCTCTCTCGATGTGATTCTTCAAGAAGGTGGTCCACAGAAACAAGGTCATTTCCCTATTCATGTTAGTTTGATGGCAAAACAAAGCTCATGAATACTCTCCGTGTATGAATTGCAAAGGGATTATGTTGCTTTCCATATTTTGACAGGGCTCCTGGAGACTCAGAGTGACCTGGACCGAGAAGCCTTCAAAAAAGCAAAAACTCTATACAGCTCCTGCATGAATGAAAGTGAGTCTGGTACACTGTGAGACCACAAAGAGCTAAACTCATTTGTGGAAACTTTCATCAGATTCTCCTGTCTTTTTAACTAATATTCCTGCACCCCCCCCAGGCCTAATTGAGCAGCGTGATTCACAGCCCCTGCTGAATCTTATTGACTCCATTGGGGACTGGCCTGTGGCCTCTGAGGACTGGAACAGCACAAGAGGTGGGAGGTGGACTGATGGCAAAAAGCCCAGATAGAATCGCAATCACTCCTGGGGTGGCTGTAAAGCCAGTAGACTTGTGACTTTGAGGATTTATAGCCAAGCAGAGTGCTGGGTGGGAGTGTGGTTGTCCTTCACATGTGAGTGTTCTGACAGGAACAGTAGAGCTCCCTGGGGTCCTGTCTTGTCACATTGTGTGCTCGTGTTTCCTCCTAGTTGAGGCGTGGAGTCTGGAGGATACCCTAGCCGCCCTCAACGCTCGCTTCCACAAGAAGGTTCTGGTGGACCTGTTTGTGTGGACAGATGATCGCGATTCCAGCCGGCACATCATCTATGTAACAGTACCTCCTGACCTCTCGGGGTCATGTCCTCTTTGGAGTGGTAGTTTTTGTGCATTTTCACATAGGACGACCATATGTTACAAACTGGTTGCTTATTGATTACACTAGGAAGACAATCCGTTATCTCTCCTGACTAACTAAGAGGCAATAAGGTGAGACTTAACTCTTGTTCTGTACCCCTGTATCATTTCCACAGATTGACCAGCCAGGGTTAGGGATGCCAACAAGGGATTATTACTTCAATGACGGAAACTATAAAAAGGTCATTCTTCCTCGTGCATCATGAAAAAAGTATTGCATCAAACAAATGAGATTATTGGTAAGTGCCTGCTCATTCATGTTGGCATATCTCTGTCGCAGGTACGGGAGGCCTACTTTAAATTCATGGTGTCCATGGCAAAGATCGCTAGGGAGGACAGGAACCTGACGCAGGATGATGAGCATGTCTGGGAGGAGATGACACTGGTGATGGAGCTGGAGACGGAAATCGCTAATGTGAGGGCCCCCTTTGTTGTTTAGTCACGCAGTCGTGTCCGATTCTTCACGACTCCATGGACCACAGCATGCCAGGCCGCCCTGTCCTCCACCGCCTCTCGAAGCCTGCCCAAACTCATGTTCATT
>JAACJT020000105.1:16490045-16539242 GCA_009936485.2 Gymnarchus niloticus | reverse complement strand
ACAAATCACTCCTGACACTCTTCTCCACCCACTCCACCCTGCCTGCACTCTCTTCTTCACCTCTTTTCCACACTCCCAGTTACTCTGAACTGTTGACCCCTAGTATTTAAACTCATCCATCTTCGCCAACTGCATCCTCACCATTCCACTGTCCTGCCTCTCATTCACACACATATATTCTGTCTTAGTCCTACTGACCTTCGTTCCTCTCCTCTCTATAGCATACCTCCACCTCTCCAGGGTCTCCTCAACATGCTCCCTACTCTCACTACAGATTACAATGTCATCTGCAAACATTATCGTCCACGGGGGCGTATGTCAGCCTGTCCATCACCATTGCAAATAGAAAAGGGCTCAGAGCTGATTCTTGATGCAATCCCACCTCTACCTTGAATGCATCCATCACTCCTACTGCAGACCTCACCACTGTCACACTGCCCTTGTACATACCCTGTACCACTCTTTCATACTTCTCTGCCAATCCAGACTTCCTCATATAATACCATAACTCCTCTCTAGGTACCCTGTTATATGCTTTCTCTAAGTCCACAAAGACAGTGCAACTCCTTCTGACCTTCTCTATACTTCTTGATCAACACCCTCAGAGCAAACATTGCATCTGTAGTGCTCTTTCCTGGCATGAAACCATCCTGCTGCTCAGTAATCATCACCTCCCATCTTAACCAAGCTAGCACTACTCTTTCCCATAACTTCATGCTGTGGCTAATCAATTTTATCCCTGTGTAGTTACTACAGTTTTGCACATCACATTTGTTCTTTAAAATTGGTACCAGTACACTTCTTCTCCACTCCTCAGGCATCCTCTCGCATTCCAAGATTGTGTTAAACAATCTGGTTAGAAACTCCACTGCCATCTCTTCTATGCACCTCCATGCTTCCACAGGTATGTCATCTGGACCAACAGCTTTTCCATTCTTCATCCTCTTCATAGCTGTCCATACTTCCTCCTTGCTAATCCATTGCACTTCCTGATTCCCTATCCCCACATCATCCAGCCTTTGCTCTCTCATTCTTTTCATTCATCAGCCCCTCAAAGTACTCTTTCCATCTGTTTAACACACTTTCCTCGCTTGTGAGTATGTTCCCGTCCTTATCCTTTATCACCCTAACCTGCTGCACATCTTTCCCAGCTCGGTCCCTCTGCCGAGCCATTTGGTACAGGTCCTTCTCTCCCTCCTTAGTGTCCAGCCTCTCATACAACTCGCCATATGCCTATCTTTGGCCTTCGCCACCTCTCTCTTTGCCTTACTCTTTTCTTTGTACTCTTGTCTATTTTCTTCATCTCTCTGACTTTCCCACTTCTTCTTTGCCAACCTCTTCCTCTGTATACTCTCCTGTACTTCCTCGTTCCACCACCAGGTTTCCTTGTCTTCCTTCCTCTGACCAGATGTCACACCAAGCACGTTTCTAGCTGTTTCCCTTACACTTCAGCTGTAGTTGCCCAGCTATCTGGTAAGTCTTCACTGCTACCCAGTGCCTGTCTTAATTTCTCCCTGAACTTTACCTTAGTCATCATTTTCCAAATTCCACCATTTGATCCTTGGCTCTGTCTTCACTCTCCTCCTCTTCTTGATCTCTAAAGTCATCCCACAGACCACCATTCTATGCTGCCTAACCACACATTCCCCTGTCACCACTTTACAACCTCCAATCTCCTTCAGACTGACCTTCCTACATGGGATATAATCCACTTGTGTTCATCTTCCTCCGCTCTTATACGTCACCCTGTGTTCCTCCCTCTTCTTAAAATACACATTTACGACCACCATGTCCATCCTTTTCACAAAATCCACTACCATCTAACCTTCTGGATTCCTCTCGTTGACACCATACCTACCCATCACTTCCTCATCCCCTCTGTTCCCTTCACCAACATGCCCACTGAGATCTGCTCCAATCACCAATGTCTCTCCCTTGGATACACTCACCACCACTTCATTCAGCTCACTCCAGAATTTTCTTTCTCATGCATCTCACACCCAACTTGCAGGGCATATGCGCTAAGAACATTCATCATCACGTCTTCATTTTCCAGCTTCGTATTCATCACTCTATCCAACACTCTTTTCACCTCCAAAAACTCTTGGCATGCTGTTCCTTCAGGATAACCCCTACCCCATTTCTCCTGCCGTCCACGCCATGGTAGAACAATTTGAACCCGCCTCCGATATACCTGGCCTTACTCCCCTTCCATCTGGTTTCTTGCACACACAATACATCAACCTTCCTTCACTCCATCATATCAGCTAGCTCTCTCCCTTTACCAACCATACTACCAACATTCAAAGTTCCTACCCTCACTTCCACTCTCCTAACCTTCCTCCTCTCCTCCTGCCTCCAGACACGCCATCCCCCTTTCCTTCCTCTTCAGCTCCTTCTTCTTCGGCCAACAGTAGCCCACTTTCCACCAGCACCCTGTTGGCTAACAGTGCTAGTGGCGGTTGTTGTTAACCTGGGCCTCGACCGATCGGGTATGGAAATCTGTTTTGATGATGCAGTGACGATAATCTGCTGTAAATTTCATCACCGTGTCTAGCAGGAGTCTTCATCGTTTTATTTGCCAGCCCCCTGCTTTGTTATCACATTCACATGCACATGTATGACATTTTTTCCATCAAAGCCTCACAAATACATGAAATTTACACCAAACTAATTTGCTGTAATTGAAGCACATAGGGTGCCTCAGAGCCCTGTGACAGGTCCAGCTGCAAGGTCGCTCCTTCCCTTCCCACAAGGGAGTGCATTGGAACACCCAGGAAGTTCTGAAAGTTCATGATCCCCAAGTCTGAGCCCTTGATCAGATAGCATCCATGACTGACGCACTGTTTACCAACAGACAAAACTCAGGTCCACCCTCCACTTCCCAGGGCTGAAGGGGTCGAGATCCTGCTTCCTTTTTGGTTGACAGTCATCACATTAACATCTAGACACATTCCTTAACCCTACACTCACCAGTTTTAGCTTTCAATTGTCCTTCTGGCGAGACGGAGTGATAAGGGAAGGTGTCAACCATGAAAGTTGTGGCTCTCCCAACACTGTCCGATTATTGACTTGTTGGAGTGACTGGAGGTGAAAGCCACTGTTCAACACACATCCACAAACAAAACAATCCAATTTGGACAAATCAGACATCTTGATATGGCCAATACATGTGCAGCATAGCCAGGTGGAATGATAACAAGGCATCCAGCAACCTCAAGATGGCTGAGTGGTGCCTCATAGATATTTATCATGCCATCATGCCATCACAAAACCACACCAGTATCTGTGCTGGTGACTGCAGAATCAGTCATATCATTACATCTCCAGACCTCCTAAAGAACCTGTTCGGGAAGCCCTCAGAACAGACCTCTGTTTTTTTTGTCCCAGATTAAGATTTACAAAAAAAACCAAAAATATGTCTGTGATATAAAGCATGAGTCCTCCGGATATGTGAAAAAAACAGTCCCCTGAGTGTTTAGGGAGGGGGGCTTTGTTTTGCTTTTCTAGCATATTTTTAGCCATCGCAGAAGACTCCTTGAACCTGTGGTGGACTCCTCGAGACATTAGAAACAAAACCCACTGACGCAACAAATGTCAGAGGAAATGCAGACAGTAGGAACACTAACATGGGGGCGCCCTGGGGGGTTAGGACGATTCTAGGAGCTCAGCACTGATGGGGCCCTTTGCCGATTTATTTTATCGGTGTTTTTTGTTTAGGGTTGGGGCACAATAGTATATTCTTTCATAGGGCTCACATTTTCTAGCAACACCCCTGCAGTAACAGATGACTTTCCATGCAGTTCCTGTAAGGAGGACCCAGGGACCCAGGGAGTGTAGTACTACAGTAGTACTGAGGAGCATTTCACACCAACAAGATCCATTACAGTACATGTAGAATCATTAAACCGCTCATGTCATGTAAATGAGTTAGTTTGTTAATTTGTTCATTTTCTACTTTCATGCCATCCCAGTTTATTGGTCATTTAGTCAAATGTTCACTTGTTTATGAGTTAAGGTGGCAGTTACAAAGACTAATAACATGAAGACGGGTGTGTTTGACTAGAGAGACCTAGTTTTATTCATTGTCACTAATTGCTTTTTAGTCTTTAAGACATTCCTTTGTTCCAGTTTTGAAATAAAATATTAGATTTTGGGGAATTTCCCTGCCATCCATTTGTTATCCCAGCAGCAGGCAGCCATATGGTTTTTTTCCTCCTGTTTCCACCTTAGGAAATTTTGCTTCCTATCCTCCATTCTCTTTTGTTTTTTCCACCTCACTGACTTTTAAAAAGTTGATTCTAAATGTCCATCGAACATCCAGGGGCAGCCATGTTAGGAAGGACATTGTATAAAGGTAAACTGAACTAAAGTAAACCAAAGAGAATAGTTTTGAACTCTGTTGACGTAGTTACCACTGAATCAGTTCTCTTATACAAATGCTGGAAGCACTATGACTTGTGGCAGGTGGGGAGGGTGCCAAATGAGTGGTGTGGACACATTAGAGAGAAGCCCGAAAAAAAACAGGCCAGCCCCCCACAGGCCCATAACAATGCTACAGTGGCCTCCCTGCTGAGTACGGGGAATAGGAAAAGGAAGGTGTGTTTTTCCGGAACACCTCAATGCCCTTCCATGATTTTTCTTCCCATGGATTGCTTCATGATTTACCACACCAGTGTGGATGATAAATACATCACAATATCCTATCATGATCACAGTAGTTTTTTAAGTCATGGATCTCACTGAGACTTTGAGTTGATAAGAGCCAACAGATAGGAGATGTTTTGAAGTTTAGATATGTGACATATTAAACAAGCATGCAAAATACAAACACTAAAATGTGCAGTGTCATAATCTTGTGTCTTAAAAATATGGAGAGCTCCTATAACTTTAAATCATCTTGATATGTCGTGAACCATCCCATCGTGCAGTTCTGCAGTGGCTACTGAGCTGTGCACTTCTAATGACAATCAAGAGCCACTCAGCTGCGCAGTTCTAATGATGACCAACACATGCTCAGCTGCACAGTTCTAGTGATGACCAGCAGCTGCTGGACTTTGGGGTTCTATTGATGACCAGCAGAAGCTGAGCTGTGCGTTTCCAATGATGACTAATGGTCACTGAGCTGATGGTAATTCATCCAGGATTCACTGATTTTCATGGAGAGGATATCAGCAGCATAGTGGTCACATGACCATAGCTGGCTGGGACATGACAGCAATCAAATGCCTGCCCGCCAAACCACGACCGAGCACACTGAATTGGATCCCAGTTCATTGTTGGGTACGTAAACACACTCATACACCACGGGCAATTAAGACACATTACATGTTTATACAAATAACTGAATCCAGTTACATGTACTAGGTCTTTATTTGTACTGTAGAACCCTATTACTACCGTATTACTTGATAACTTGTAGTTTGTAGTAAAGACAATAATCTGTTTTCTTCAAAGTATTTTTTTCTAACGGCGCTCTGAGACCATGCAGTACTATTCATGTTATACCACACTGCTCCCTAGTGGTGAACTCACAGGTGAAGAATATTAATAGAGAACGTTTAGCTTCAATTCCGAACGTTGTGTAACACCAGTTCCCCGTCGAAAACACTGCAGCTGTGCGACTTTCATATACAACATTTCGTTAACTACACTTATTCTTACCTCATTATGAGATTGTTCTGCAATTTAAATAAATGAATGACTGCAATCAATGTAATGTTTCCACAAGACTAAAGATAAGTGATGTGGAAAAAAAAATGCTAGATTAGACTTTTCAGGGTCTCTATCCCACAACCCCCCAGTTTTGTATACAGTATGTATGGTTTCTTCTGCAAACTGGTAACCGAAGCATTCATTTCTACCCCATACTCGCCTGAGCATTCTTGAACATAAGCTGGTTATTTTGTCTTATTGGTGCCAGACTCAGCTCAGTTCAGATGGAAAAGTGCACAAGATAATATAGCAGGGTTCTCATGGACTTGAACCAGCAACCTTCAGGTTAAATGTCTGTGTCCTTAATCACCGCTCTTTCTGCTGTTATCAGTAATGGAGTATGCAGTTGTGTGACAAAGATGTATTAATGCTCAGTAGCACAAATTACTACTGCATAAAAGTTTATACAGCTGGCAAACCTCTCTTGAAAATGCACTCTTCAATACGTTAACACTCATGGGAGCCTGAACCACAGAAATCCTTGCTTATACTTGCACTTTCAGAATGTTATTGTACAACTGTACAGTTACACTCATCGTGTCTAATCCTAGTGCAAGAAGACTGTACGGCATGCCCACCAATATTCACATGCCCAGAGGAAATCAAATATCAACAAAAATACCACAAATCAGAAAAATCCAGGTAAAATGTTTCATTGGAGGGGGCGGTTACATTAACCTTTTACGTAGTGATTAACATATCAGTTGATTTGTGGAATTCAATGCAATCTTTCAGAAATAAATTTCAACTACTTTTCTATTTATTATAACTGCTTTGCTTACATTTGAGAAATCAGTTTGTAGCTCTCCGATGCTTCTCTTACGTGCTGGAATGTCTTTTCTAACATCGCTCGGTTCTGAAAAAGGGATTGTCATGGATACCGAAGGCATCGGACCGCCGATCAACCTCGGAGGTGAGAGCGCACGGCGCGTGGATGGTCCTGATTCTGCAGGTTTCAGCCCACATCTCGGATAATGGGCGGGGTCTGCTGTCGTCACAAACACATGGGACAGCTGGGGGAGGGGATGAGAAGGACAGGGCTGAGGGACGCAGGATGAAAACCAAGAAATGACCGCATCCAAGACCCGGCGAGAAATTCACAATGCAGCCGGTAATACTGATGAAAGAAATAGAGCAATATTATAGTTATTTAGAAAAAAGAATATGCTGTTATAAATGACAGACCCCCTCAAAAGGTAATTTTCTTTCCATTCATGTTTCATGTTTTGCACGCATTGTCCAGTTCAGGAACAGAGTCTTCATTCGATCGTGCAGACTGCACCTCGCAATAATGTAAAAAAGCGTCAAGTCACGGTGTTGCTCACGGCCTGTTCGGGGCTTTGGATAATTATGCAGATTAATGTAAAAGTCATTAATCGTTGTATTGCTTGTAAGTGAAATTGAATCATATATTAATAAAGAATTACAGCGAAACAGAGAGAAATAATTCGTGATATATTCTGAATTGGAGATTTTGTGCAATTGTGTTGAAGGAAACGTACAATTGAGCGTAAAAAACACGTAGTGTTGCACAAATAAAAACAATACCCGGAAAACATGACAGGCACGTTTCATAGCAATCTGCTGCCTGCTACTGCCGGAGATTTTGGCTTGCGCACCTTGCAACGATATGTACGGTTTTACCATCATAACACCGTTACCGTCTATTCGGGTGTGGCCAGCCGTCATTATCATGTAGGCGATTATTTTATAATTGAAAGTAGTCTTCTTGGTAGCACTGGTGTAAGGGTTACAAATTGTGCAGTTGCAAAAAAATATCTTCAGTCATGAGGCCGAACACTGAAGCTTTTAATAAACTCGCATGAGTACTTTAAGCAGTTTGAATCTCTATTTGTAAGTCTGTTTTTGGTGGGCATGTGGGCTGAACATGTGACATAATTGTAATGCCTGAGGACCTTTTTGAATGACATTAATAAGGACCTTTTTCAGTGGACAGAGAATGATGTCATCCCCAGGGTTGGTCACCCCTAGTGACACCCTCATGGCCAGTCCAGGGGGGGTACTGGACCCAGCACCCGACGGAGTGTGGAGGGGACCCAAGACCTCCAGTTTCCAGTCGTCCACCACCTGCCACCTCAGCCACCGTGCTAACAACTTCCAGAGGCACCCAAAGCAGCGGAAGCTGATCCGGCCATCCCCACCGCCTCCCCCAAACACCCCCTGCCCCCTAGAGCGCTTGGACCTCAGAGAGCTGCCTCCACGACGTACCTTCCTGGAACTTCTCTGTAATGGCTGCATCCTTTTTGGTATCGAGTTCAGCTATGCGATGGAGACTGCATATGTCACCCCCATCCTGCTGCAAATGGGCCTCCCCGACCAGTTTTACAGCCTGGTCTGGTTCATCAGCCCCATATTAGGTAAGCTAGGCTGTGAGGCTCTCGGTTCTCCTATTGATGGGTCACTTCTCTAAACGGTCTGATCTCTGTTAGGGTTTCTGGTCCAGCCGATTCTTGGGGCCTGGAGTGATCGCTGCACGTCTCGCTTTGGCCGCCGGCGACCGTTCATCCTTGTTCTAGCGATAGGTGAGAACTGTTCAGCACTAAGGACCAAAACTCCTCTTATCTTGTCTAGATGGGAGTGGGGTACACCTTTGAATTGATGCAATGTGTTCACAGGGCATGTTGTTTTTCATGGTAACTTTAAGTCCTGATAGACCTTGTGAAACATTTAACACAGGTTTAAAAATGGCAAACAAAAGTCTTCAATTCTTAAGTGGTTAGTGTCACACCTGTGTATTCCTGTATCAGCTGATCAACCTCTATTTTTCGTCTTTAGGGGCTCTCATTGGTTTAACTCTGGTGCTGAATGGACAGGACATCGGATTGGCACTGGCTGACACAGCAGCCAATCACAAGTGGGGCATCGTGCTGACTGTGTGCGGTGTGGTCCTGATGGACTTCAGTGCTGACTCAGCTGACAATCCCAGCCATGCCTACATGATGGATGTGTGCAGCCCCGAGGATCAGGACCGTGGGCTCAACATACATGCCCTCCTGGCAGGTGACGCGAGGTTGCATTTCAAAACTGTTCCTCTCTGAATCTAGTGTTGGCGCCATTTTTATGTTTATGTTTATCAGAAGTCTGTTGTATCATGCTCTCATTCACTTTCACAGGACTGGGTGGTGGTTTTGGGTATATCGTTGGTGGAATTAACTGGGACCGCACTGTGTTCGGGAGGTCACTGGGAGGACAATTGAGGGTAATCTACTTGTTCACTAGCATCACCCTTATCATTGCCACGGCGATGACCCTCACTAGCATAATGGAGCGACCCCTAGCACAGATGCAGTCTGTGAAGAGCGTCAAGAATGCCCTAAAAAGCCCCAACCTGCCCCTCCCACCCTCACCTCCAGCTGCCCCTGGGGCAGACAGGGAGGAAGATGAAGAGGAGGAAGAGGAAAGGCAAGGAGACAGGTACCAAAGTTACGTCCTGGACCAGCCTGACCCCCTGGACGGCTTGCACCTTTGCACTAGTCTCACGAGTCCTATCTCCCCACTGAGCCCACTCACGCCTAAGTATGGCAGCTTCATTAGCCGTGACAGTTCCCTCACCGGCATCAATGAATTTGCATCCTCCTTGGGGACGTCTTACATCGATAGTGTCCTCATCGACTGTTACACGGGCCAGCAGACACCACAGGTTCTGGATGCAGCTGACACTCTACGAGCCCCGCCCCCTGGTGACACTCCACCTCAGCGTGGCCCAGCTCGGTGCGTGGTTCCGGGCATCCTGAAGCGTCCCCAGAGCCTGGCGCTCCTGACGGACAACTCGCCAGCCCCTGGTGCAGGCACCGAGAATGGATGTCGACGGACTGTCACCTTTAGCCAGCAGGTTGGTGTGGAAACAGGTGGCCTTGCTGAGGCTAAAGAACTCCGAACTTAGCCGACCAAATTCAGTTTCCCACTGTAAACAAAGAGAAGGAGGTAGTGTAGTGGTTAGGGGAAGTTAAAGATAGATGTTGTACTTTCGAAGGAGGCCTTTAAATGCAACATTAAAAGTGTTTGGAGAGGCAGAAGTACAGCTAGCTAAAGTCAAATATTTGAACATGAGTCTTCTGTCGTCAAATCCCTATTATCAAAGTGGATTATTCCAGCACTGCCTGGGTCTATACCATTTTGAGTGGTCCCATCTAACTCAAGTCCCACCCTCCATGAAGGTGGCGAATATACTGCTGGATGGGATGCGTTATGACAGTGACCTGAGTGAGGCCACAGACACTGGTGACACTCAGCTGTCCATGAAGCTGCTCTGTGTTGCCATCTACAGGATGCCTCCGTCACTGCGCAGTCTCTGCACCAACCACTTTCTGGGTAAGCGGTGAATGTGCAGTGTATGAGCATATTCCTCCAAAAAGGACTGTGAATGTATCTGTCTGCACGTCTGGCAGGCTGGCTTTCCTTCGAGGGAATGCTGCTCTTCTACACAGACTTTATGGGGGAAGCTGTGTTTGGGGGGAACCCCAAAGCTCCCCAGGACTCTGAGGCCTACCAGCGCTACAACAACGGGGTGACCATGGGCTGCTGGGGGATGTGCATCTATGCATTCAGTGCTGCTTTTTACTCAGGTGAGTGCTGCATTATTCCATTTGAGTATTAAGACAACCCTTCCACATAGAAGAAAAATGAATTTGAAATACACTCATATTTTTGTGTGACAAGAATAGCATCAGGGCCAGCTGAAAGATTTACTCACACCACACTCATGGTGGACCACTGTGTCAGGCATCCCCGTGTACGGCTGCACGTGTGTCATGCCTCCAGGCGAGGCGTGGAAGGTCCACCACGTAGTGTTGCACAAATAAAAACAATACCCGTAGCTGACCACACGTCTCCCCAATATCCTGTCACAGCCATCCTCGAAAAGCTGGAGGAGCGGTTCTCACTGCGCTCTCTCTACTTCTTCGCCTACCTGGCGTTTGGACTCGGCACGGGCTTGGCCACGCTGTCCACCAACCTGTATGTGGTGCTGGCCCTGTGCGTCACCTACGGTGTACTCTTCTCCTCCCTTTGCACGTTGCCTTACTCGCTGCTCTGTGAATACTACCAGACCCCGCAGGTGAGAAGTGCCTCTAACTTGTGCCTCTGCATTTGTCTGTGTGTCTTTGCATGTGTCTGTGGGAATGTACCACTGTGTGTCCCCAAATGACAGCAAAACTAAGAAAAAACATATTGTAGAAAATCCCTTAGAAGATACGTGTCTTTGTGTGCATTTTAGAAAATGTTTTGTTTGTTAGCTTCATGTAATTTTGAGTTTTGCTGCCTTGAAGTTAGGGATCATTTACAACGACATTAAAATGAGAATCAAATAGAGAGCCTCACAACCATAGTCATACATAACAAGCCTGTATGTGTATCTATGTGACGGATAAATTGACCAGTGGATGGATGGATGGATGGAAAGGAACTTTAGTGATCCCCCGAGGAGGAATTTCCTGAGTCTAGTGGCAACGATGTATAAAAAGGGAGTACTTATAAAAAAAAATTGTCAAATTTCAGTAGTTTATTCCAATAAAACAACGAACGTTAATGTCCCTTCAGTTGTAAAGCATGTCCCTGTAGTGTAAAGCGCCACTATAAACAGAGGTGACTCTATGGGGACAGTAGGAGGGTCCAGCAGGTGTCTCATGGTCTTCCCTTCCTATTCCAGTTCTGTGGCTCATCAGAGGACGGCACTAGGCGCGGCATGGGTGTGGACATCTCTCTCCTCAGCTGTCAGTACTTCCTGGCCCAGATCTTGGTTTCTGTGGCAATAGGGCCGCTGACGTCGCTGGTGGGTGGAGCCCAGGGTGCAATGTACTTTGCAAGTGTGATGGCATTTGTAGGCTGTGCCTACTCCTCTCTGTGTGTTGTGTACCAGCTACCACCCTCTGAGGGTGAGGCCCCCCAAAGCGAGGTTCAGCCTTTGCTCGTGCACATCTAGGGATGCCTTTTCCATACCAACGTACATATCAATACGTTGATGAGCTGAACGACTACCCATGTATACCAGCTTGTCATTTACAGATATTGTAAAATGTCAATTTCAAAATATCTTCTGTAAAATATCTACAGTGATACCTTACACAAATTTTGAGATTTTGGAAATGTAATTGGACATATCTCCTTGTAGGTATCTTTAAATGATATGAACATGAAATTAAATCACTTCCAGTCTGTTTAAAGTGATCTGGACATGACTTCCTGTCCATCTCAAGGTGCCTTTAAATGGACAAAAAGTTTGTTTTAGGTATCTTTCATTCACTTGTAGATATTCTTTAACCTGTCATACACTGATATTTTGAAAATATTCATGCTACTGTATCTCATGAGATTTATTGAAATGCCTTTAAAGATTTATTAATGGTTTAAAAATATCTTTGGATGAACGTTCACGAAATGTACATTTCCTCTTTTGGAGAGAGAGGACCACCAGACAAATGTGTTTTTGTGTATGTATCTCTGTGTGTTTGCATGTGTTCTGTATGTCTGCATTCCATGTGTATGAAACCACATCTACACGCTGTACACGTGCATATTTCCTATGAGTGCATGCCTTATGAACAACGAATGTCTGCACCTGCTCTCCTACCGCGATGGGCATCTATGGACTCTGACGCCTTACTCGGATTAAAGGGTAATTAGGTTATGTGGATGGCATGTCTATCCACCTCCAAATCCATAATGTTAAAGCAATATTAAAATAAATATTAACAAGCTCTCTGTTAATTAGAAAGGACAAGTTCCTTGTTTGTATTAAAAGTATGACTATTTTACTCCCAAACTTTGTACTCTCTGAATTGGAAGACATCAGCAAGTTGTCTGCATTCCCATAGGAATGTCCCAGTTCTGCAATCAGCCAAATTCTTGAAGTTGGGGGGTTTTCACCCCCCACTTCCCCCCAGCAAACTTTAAACTTGAGATCATCATACCATCCATAGCAGCATGCATGTGGCCAACTCCAGGAACAAATGCATAGAACCATGGTGTGGCATCTTTTAGCTGGCAGCTAAGATGGAGCAATTTTCAGGGTGACCTGAGCTGTAGAAATTATCTGACCACAGGATGAATAGTTCTGGCTAGAACCCCAATAAAAAAACAATATATACAATTTGGGGCCAGAAGTGATGTTGGAAATAGGTTTGGAACTGAGAAAGGTGAAGTAGTTTAGACTGTGAAAGTGTACCTTTGCAGGCACACAACTGCTGTTAAGCAACATAAAATACAACTATAATGCTGCTTCGGCTGCACACTTCAGGAATGTCATTCATTATGGAAAGTTTTCTCATCTAAATGGTGGTCTGATTCACTTAGGTGAGATTTGGTGCTAAAAAGCTTTGTCACGATTTAAACTTGGAGCTTCAGAGTATAAGTGCAATTAATCATCTCAAACACTGTTTCCTTAAAACAGTTCTATTCTTTCCAGTTTTAGCAGCACGTGTTAATTTTTTGTAATTACCATAATTCCCATGTCCAACTCCTTCTTGTAAAGCCCAGAGTGGATACATGTACAATTTGCTGAGTTTTACAAAGTACATTAACATGGAAGTTATTAACCATGAAATGCTCTATCCTAGAAAAAAAAAAATCCCACCACTAAACAATCTCAATAAATCTTTGAAAACTAACTTAGATGACCCTATGCCTTAACCGCAGAGGACAGAAAGGAAACTTCAGCACAACACCAAACTCTTAGATCATAAAACTTTTGGATTATGGAAAGAACGTTACACTGACCTAATAAGGAAGTATCCTGCAGTCACTTCACATTGGGTGGGACCCAATTGCATGTCTGCTGCAGTTTTATAACATGCCAACAGTGGGCAGTATTAACAGAACTCCATTTGTGGCAAACACCGATGGCTGAATGCAGGTTGTATGACACCACATCAAGAGTGAGAATGATAAATGCAATTATCCTTACAGCACAAGTAAACCCTAACTTTGCAATTCAGGCTTTTGGTATGAGACATAGGAAACTCCCAGCTACTACAGTAATCCTCATTCTAGCACATAGCTTGGTTTCCAAAATTGCTGAGACTACTCTCACTTCTACACTTACCTGTACTTGGTTTCAAGCAACGCAATAATCTCAGTCTAAAAGATGTCATGTGTTAGGTTGAAGATCACTAATACGATCAGAACATTAATGACAAAACTATTTGTAATAAATATGGCACACAAATAAAAAGACAAGACTGATTTATTTATAATCCAGAACCAGAATATACAAAGCAGTGGTCAAAGCAACCAAAAAAGTAAAAAATAATTGATTCAGAGGATATGCAAGGAAACCCAGCTCAGGGTGGAGGAACTCTTGTGGACCCAGCAACCAGGCTATCCATTCAAAAAAAAGTCTGTACAGAGTATGAAGGAAATCGAACGATACAGAACAGGGACCAAATCCTTAAGATTTAAGAGGGGTTAATAAACAATGCAAAAGCTTCTTATCTCAGAGGCCCTAATAACAGTGCGGACCCCTGAATCTTTCATGCCATCTGCTGTTGTACTACAGATCACCCAGATAGATTTAACGTATTTTTTTTTCTAAACCAACTGTCCATTAGCCCCTTCTTAAAACTTATCTTTGGTCTTCAGTATAGTTTGAGAGGTCACCTTTAACATCTAAAACCTTGCAAAGGGCACAGCTGCTTTGAGGAGCATCAGCTGGTCACATAACAAAGTAGAAAATGTGCTTCACAACTGTGTCATAAGGAAGAGAAAAGCACCTTTCTAATGAGTACCCCCATTCTGCAGCAGTAATTAAAACTGGCCATCAATGGCCAATAAATAACTTAACAAAAAAGGGCTGTGATGTTTCAGGACTCCAGTGCAATTATGATATCTGGGGAGGGGCATTATATGTATATGAAAGCACAACCTCTACTGGGTCAAGATGACCATGCAGATAGAGCTAATGGAGAAGGTGAACTGAGACATTAAGCCTTCACTTCGGCTTCTGTGGAGCTGCCATTTTCCGTCTTCTGCTTTTTTGTTTCAACTTTTTCCTGAGTTGGGGAAAAGAGACAGATTAGTTGGGCAGCAAAACTCCTTGCCCACACTTGAACTCTGCCAGTCTTTTTCCAGCCTCAGAAAGTGCAAATACGCTGGTGTAATGTGAAACACCATTACAGTTATTTGAATTCGCCCACCTCCTCGTCGGCTGGGCGCTTTACAGAATGTCCATCCACCTCTCCCTCTGCTGCCTCCTCACCCTCCTCTCCTTCTCCTAAAAAAAAAAAAAAAAAAAAGTTAAAATGACATTGATAGGAAAAAAAAAAAAAAAAAAAAAATAATACAGCACACAACTGGCACTTGCCTTCCTCCTCTTCCTCCCCCTCAGGAACTTCCTCATCATGGTCAGCACCATTTGTCTTCTACAAAGAAGAAAAAAAAAAGTATAAGTCCACTCTCAACTCAAATACCTACAAGTCAATAAGCTTGGAAGAGGAAAATCTCTGATTTCCATTTTGGTTTCTTAAGCGTGTGCAAATGAAGTCAGAAGGGAAGGGATAAAAACAACTGGCCTGCATGTGTTGGTAAGGTTACATCATACTTTTTCAATTAATCAGATGGGATAAATGCAGGGCCAGCTCAGAGGTCTCTGACTCACATCTGTGGCATCTTACAACCTAAACAAAGGACTCCAAGGAGGTGGGGGAGGGGTCGACTAAACACCTGCGGTATGAGCACTGCAGACAAAGACAATGAGGCCTATGAGGGGGACAAGGCCACACATACTGTTCCATTGGCAGGTGCGTCTTCGCTGCCATTCTCCTTCTCTGTATCCTCCACGTCCTCTGCGATGTCTTTCTTGTCCTTCAATTCCTGAAGGGGGGGCAGTATTTGGCTTATTTTTGAATTACGTAAAGGGAAGTTAAGCGAGCTAGGTCAACCGAAGATTGTTTGGAAATACTGAGTAGCGAATGTTTCCACCATCACCTCTTTCCGAAGACGCGGACAAAAAAAAAAAAATTCAACGAACGAGTACCTTTTGAAGGAAAAGAAAATACCCGATTACAAAAAATCCACTGCTTTTAAATAGCCCGTGAGGACCACCGCCTCCGCAACGCAAACTAGGGCTGCACCATCTGCGGTCTTATTTCATGGCACTCATGGAAGTACGGTAATTTTTCGTTTCCTCTTCGCGGGTAGAAATTTTTAATTACAAATTTATACATAAAATATCAATATTTAAGAGAGCCGATCGCGCACCATCTAATCGGTATTACGAAGCTTGTGAGGGGTAAAATTTGGTGATTATGGTACTTAATGCATGAAACGGTAAAATAGTGGGAAGTCACTGCATTTATCCGCATCTACCATCCGCCAAGTCGTGGCGCGCGCTCGACGGGAGACAAAAGAAAACGTGGCCGTGAGGCGCGCGCCAGAGAGAAAAACGGGAAGCGACGGCGAAGCTGCGCGTGCCGAAGCCTGAGCGCGCGTTTCCCGCCGTTTTCACTCAGTCCCTCAAACACCCGCCAGCTGTCCACATACCGAACCACGGGGTCAAATGGGAATTGTAAACCGCTAGCAGGAGGGCTGCCGCTTCCCCAGATGGAACCACAGAATTGACTGAGCGCAGCCGTTTGTATGCGGTGATGCGTAACGACCTCCCACCGACCGTACACAGTAGGGATAACCTAACGGCAATGCTGACGACCGACACATCGGGACGTGCCACCTGCAATTCAGTCTGAAAGGGGGTAAACGGAATGGCAACATACAACTGACTACATCACGACACGAGGCTAATGGGGGGGGGGTAGTATGTAGGCACTGGAGACCTTAGTTAATTAATGAACTTTCCAGTTAACTTACTACAAATATAACCGGGATAGGGGTGAATTCATGTGCGCAGTTGGATATTTCCCACAAGAATGCTACGTACTGAGAAACCAACGTACGGTCAGTACCGCCGAGTGGATGTTAACCTTAATTGGTTTTTACCTTAGGTGAGACCTCGGCAGTAGTGGTCGTATCAACTGCGGCGTCCGACATCCTTGTTTCCGATCGGAAAAGCGTCCGAGACACGAAAAAAAATTACGTTCAACTGTTTCCGTTACTGCAGCTACAGCCGTTGGTTAGTTGTGTGAGGAGTACCCGATTTGGAGGCAAGAAGAAGACTGAGGGTAAATTAGACTCAACCAGGGAGTTGAACGGTAGCTGTTTTAAAGGGAGCAGGTCGAAGTAACGCGGGATTGGACCGAGAGGAAACCCTGAATGCTTATCTGGGGCTAATATTGGAGGAGACGGCTGTCAATTTTCTCGAAGTCATCCCGCCTCCCCGTAAAGTCCGCCCTCGAACGAGGATTCTCGTTTCTAATTGGCTGAATATGCTAACCACGTCTTATAGTAGAAGAAAAATAAATAAAAATACAAATATATACAATCCAGATGTGATTATGAAGTAAAAAGATTTTACTATTGTCAAATTAATTGCGAAGAGAGCCGATTTTTTCTCTATTCCACAGGCTTTACCGTAAATGTAACGCTTCACAGTGGTCAGTTGCACCCGGCGAATGTGTACAGAGGTTGATTCTAAAAAAAACTGTTTGCACGTGAATATGCATATGCTTCGAAATGTGTGCATTAAAGATGTTTGCGTTAAAGCAGTCGTATGAAACATGTATTTCTGTAATTACAAACGAGAGGAGAAATGCTGATAAAAGCGCATTGCGAAACTTTGCTCTACCAGTTTTCCAGCGCCTACAGTATTTTTGCTTTAACAGCATCGTTTCAGAATGTAAACCTAAAAAAAACACTTTTTCTTATCCTTTGTTTCCTGCGCCACGCTAGGAACCAAAGGTATCAAATTACGCCTGGTATCGAGTTACACTCCTTCGCAACTATTTACTAAACCACGCCCCTTTACGATACCTGGAACGCCCTCCTCGCTTCGGTGTAACCGGGGACAGGAAATTATGTGACCAATTAAATGCAATTCTGTTCATCGTCCATCACATTAAGGGAAAGGCGTATCAGAGCTGCTGGTGGACTTTGACCGATTGTGACACAAAGCCGGCTGCTAATGAAGAACAAACAGCGAGCTATTTCTTATGTTCAACGGTTAAAGTGGGTTTGACTTCTCACTTTCCTCTCTTTGCTATATTATGTAAGAAGAGGTGCTTCAGGTCGCTCACAAAGTGATTCATGCTCGAAATCCTAAATTCTTAAACGCAACAAATTCAAATGAGCTTTGTAGTTTATGCGGGGATGCATAAACTATACAATGCAGATTGTGTACCAACTGAGGATGCCAACTGCACCTCAAGAAACAGGTACAAAAGCTTGTTAGGTACACTTTGTTTTTGAAAATTACAAAACAAAGCTTTCTAAGGGAAAGCAGGGTTCAAGACACCTTAACGTCAATGTTTCTTATTAAAATATAGTTTAAGAAAACCTTTCATGTCACATAAAAGGCAGATAGCCAAAGCAGTTGTGTGTTGGGGTTCAGCAAGTATTATGTTATTATAGAAAAATATTGCAAATAAAGCTTAAATAAGCAACCAGTCAGCTATAAAATAGATTGAATTGGGTTTTGCAGCAGTGTGCCAACTTAAAAGCCCTGTGGGCTTAATCTTTAAAATGCAATGTAGCCAGCACTTTACATTATTTGGCATTATTTACTTGTATCCCTGCATTGAGTTGGAAGTTATGTTAGATGTAAAGGATACAAAGATAGCTTGGCTAACAGACTTGCAGTAAAATAAATACATAAATTTAAAAAAAAACTGACTTCCTCAGTATAGAATAGTGTTCAGTTTGCCTCATGACAGCATCAGTAGTGAAACTTCATTTTTAAAAAACATCTAAACATTTGATGAAAATGAGAAATAAGATCAATAAGACCAACATTAAAATATTCCAGGTAAAGCCTGTAATATTTTCTCAGTACTTAGTATAGAAAATAATTACCTGGGATTTTGTACTTTTCATGAAAATAGTAGAAAGTGAAGGTATTTATTTTGTCTGTCTGGTTTGTAGTGTTACTATCAGCAGTGGGTGCTGCATGGTTGTTAAGCTGACCATGTCTGTTGTCTGATGTGTGTGCATACACAGGTGTATGAAAGGCTGGCAGTCTGCTGCTGCACTAATACACGCTGCAAGCTTGCCCCGGCCTCTTTGTTTATAGCCACTGTTTCATTAGCATGTTATGTAGAGGCTATTGTGTTGCAGATGGGTCTGAGCATGCAGCTGCTCCATTCAGCACAATGTGGATCAACCCTCTGCCAGGCCTAATCTCTTCATCCCCCACCCTCTTGGACACAACTTAAAATTGAGTTAACTTCCACAATTTTAACTTTTTTTCTATTTTTTTTATCTCAGCGTTGCACATAATGAGTCCTAACATTTTCTTTCACTTGTGGTCTACCTGTACATAAACCTGCAAAGAAAAGCATGGTTACCACTCAAGTTGAGGAAGTCCTGTGTGAGAGCTATGTCTTATCTCAGTTCCTCCTGCTACTCATTATTTGCTTAGCGCCATATATGGTGAGGACTGCCTCCATCCACCTCTCACAGTTTTGAACCAGTTGACAGCCAAAGATTTTCTTTTAAACGTCACATAAAATCAAAAGCAAACTTTCATGCAAAGCCACAGGACACCTTTTTTGTCTCTTCGTGTTGATGTCTTTCAGGTAGGTGTCCAATAGGGGGCAGTGATTTTCTGTAGTCCTTTCAGGTTTGCATTTTGGTCTCAGTATGGACCCGATCTGCTCTCTCATGTACTAAATTTAGCAACAATGGCTGATGATGTAGGCTCCTGTCCTACTTGGAGCAGAAGCTGAAACATTATTCTAGCTGACTCTGCTATAAGCCCAGGAGTGGATCTCAGCTCTGTGAACTGGACCCGCCTAATGCTCACTGGAATGTGATGGCAAGAGGCCGTCCCTGTTTTTTACTTCTGATAAATGTTCTTGTTGAGTTACTTGTATTTCTGCCCAGCCTGCTCTGATCACTGGACTGCAACCTGCAAGGCCGTGCTGTCCCCCAGACTGATACAAGACTTGCTCTTCTGTATCTATTGTTCTAATTTGTATTCATTAATTTGACCTGCCTGGTGCTGGCCTGAGGAGGATGGGCTTTCCCTTTGAGTCTCGTTCCTCCCAAGGTTTCTTCCTCCTGAGGGAGTTTTTCCTTGCCACTGTCGCCTCTGGCTTACTCTCTGGGGACTGTGGGCCCGGGACTATGTAAAGTGCTTTGTGACAGTGCTTCGTGTTAAAAGCGCTATATAAATAAAATTGAATTGAATTGAATTTCTCCATTATGAGTTTATTTTGAAAAAGACTGGCAGATAAACCCAGGTACAGCAGCCAAAAACATTAGCAGTGTTACAAGATGGTCATTCCATCTATTACTTTATCATAACAGTGTCACTTCAATAATATATCCCCATGCAAGGCAAAATAGATTTTTACGAGTTTATGCTGTTATACAAGACTTCTTTTGCTGAACTATTTCAGTACAATTCAAGAGAATTAGCGGGCTACATCTGGGGTGTGGGATAACAATTTCACAAGGTTCCATGAGCAATCCATTCATTATCATGTTCCAGAAACCAGTCTGAGATGATATGAGCTTTGTGTCATGGAGTGTTATCCTGCTGGAAGTAGCCATTAGAAGATGGGTACACTTGTAGTCATAAAGAGGCTGTGACATTTAAGTAAAGTTCAATTGGTACCCAGGGGCCCAAGGTGTGCCAAGAAAATTTCCCCCACCCCATTATACCACCAACACCACCAGTCTGAATTGTTCATACAAAGCAGGATCATGCTTTCATGTTGTTTATGCCAAAGTTTAACCCTACCATCTGAATGTCGCAGCAGAACTCAAGACTCAGACCAAACAACGTTTTTCTAGTCTTCCATTGTCCAATTTTGTAGAGCTTGTTCTCACTGTAGCCTCAGTTTCCTGTTCCTGGAAGACAGGAGGGTCACCCAGTATGGTCTTCTGCTGTTGTAGCCCTTATACATCAAGGTTCAATGTGTTGTGCATTCAGAGATGCTCTTCTGCATACCTTGGTTTCGTTGAGTGGTTATTTGGGTTACTGTTCCCATTCTGTCAGCTCAAACCAGTCTGGCCATTCTTCTCTAACCTCTGTCATCAACAAGGCATTTTCACCCAGAGAACCACCACTCACTGGAATTTTTTTATTTTCGACCCACTCTTCTTAAACCCTAGAGATGGTTGTGCATAAATACCCCAGTAGATCAGCAGTTTCTGAAATGCTCAAACCAGCTCGTCTGGAATCAATAACCATGCCATGTTAAAAGTCACTTAAATCACCTTTCTTCCATATACTGATACCTGGTTTGAACTTCAGGAGATCCTCTTAACTATGTCTACACGCCTAAATGCACTGAGTTTTTGCAACGTAATTGGCTGATTAGATATTTGCTTTGACAAGCAGTTGAATAGGTGTAGATAATGAAGTGGTCAGTAAGTGTATAGTTCTAGTTTTAATATTTAACTTGGTATTTTTTTAAAAAAACTTTCTTGTTTCAAGTAACGGTGAGGACCGGATCAGAGGCATGGATAGGATTTTCTATGGTGACATTGCCTAATTGCTTTCCAAACCATACAATGTTCTCTCAAATGTTAATGACCATCTGCCTATCCTCGAATTACGTGGATTTACACTGTTGTAAATGAGCCAGCTGGCCTAAGAAGGAGAGAGAGCTACAGCCAGAAACAGTTTAGAATTGGCCTTATCCTCTTGGTTTTGCTTAGTGGCTACAAGTGGAATGTGTTTGGCTCCTGTTTAGTTCACTTGAGTTCTATTTTTGGTTATCTTACTGTTGCATGTCCTTTAGGAACTTAATGAGTGTTTTGATTTACCAGAACCTTGCATGCCTAGTGTCTGTTTTGCCCTTTGTGACAATCTTTACTTATAAAGTCTAACAATCGTATCTAATTTGTATATAATTATTCATTAATATAATACTACAGGGATTGTTTCCAGATTCTGTCCTGGCCAAGGTCATGGGGGCTCTCACAGGCCTACACCCCAGGGTACATACACAGCCATACTCTATGGGCAAATTTAGGGATGCCAGTTAGCTTAACTGTATATCTTTGGACTGCTGAAGGAAGACCGTGCAGATGGGTATAACATGCAAACTCAGAATATGGGTGGTATTCAAACTCCCACTCATGGAGGTGTGACACAGGAGTGCTAACCACTAAGCCACCTTCCTTTTTCACTCTAGATTTTCAATAATATTTAACTGCAACATTTGAGATGTACAATATTGAAATTTAGAGATACTGCAGTTTTCTTAAGAACAAATCATCTCTGAAATTTTTGCTGAGTAGAGAGTCTGTTCCCAGTTGCCATGTGACACAGAAACCATGGATACAGACGACAGGATGAGAGCATGATGGTTCCATGGCTACCATGTAATGTGGCAGAATGAGGACTGAGATGCAGTTAAGTCGAATGTACCATTGAGGATGAATGAGATTATGGTTTCAGTCATTCCTATGTGTTCTGTGTAAGGGTATATATACTTGCCCTGTTGTCAGAAAGCATCGGATGATTACAATGAGCCTTTTTATAGTTTTTTTCCAAGTATATCTGGAAGGATGAAAAATTATACCCCTTAAATTACACTGCCAAATTTACTACAAGTTTGTGAAATGACCATTTTTTGATTCATGTGTAAAATAGCCTTTCTCTTTTCTGATGAAATCCATTTGAACAAAACTGAAACCAGCAACTATAATCTAGAATCTGCATTAAGTCTGTTCCTCCAGATGTCTATTGGTCAGATAAAAAAACAGACGGGCAGTCCAAGCATTACTCACTCACTTTAACTGGAAAGTGAGAGAAATGCAAAGAGGAGGGTGCCTTTGTGAGGTCATTTCCTGTCCTACCCTCCTTCTTCTAGTGAGCTGTCTACCTTTGCTGGTTTCTATGGATACTGGAACTCTTCCAAAAACTGCCTGCTCGTTGATTCTTTAAACGAGGTGGTGGGGGTTGAGCAGAGAGAGAGTGGGAGGTAAAAGAGACATTGTAATGCTGCCTTCATTTGAAATGTAACTGTGGATATATGTACTGCCTTATGTATTCAAATGATTCCTTGGGCATGTCATTATGCAGTTTCAGAATCATATATATACTGAATATACTGAGTCTTGTTCTTGAGTCAGTTAATTATTTTTCCTATGATTCCATACAGAGGGAGTGACTGCTGTGGACACGAGGAAAAAAAAACAATATCCAAAAATACTGTTAATGTGTGTATGAAGTTTGAAATAATGTACCAGACCAACACTACAAAAGGTGTTCTGGCTTAGAGGGTACTAAATGAGAGCTGTATGCCCCAAATAATACTGCTGGTATAGACTTAAGACAAACAAACCACTCATCTGATACCATCCCTGCCAGAAACTTAGGACTAAAGGAAAAATGAACAAAGTACTGGAACATCTGATTCACTTTGATAAAGACTTGAAATCGGGATAACAATTCACCTTTCAACAGGACGATACACTAAAAGAGCCAAATCTAAACTGGAGTGGCTTATACATTAGAAAATGAATGTTTCTGCATCCTATTGAGAATTTGTGGAACAACTGTGCAATGTCTGGAAAGTTTTTGGTCCAGCTTTTAATCAACTTGAGAGCGGTTGAGTAAGAAAGCCAAAGAGAACTGTGGAAAAACGGCATTGGGCCAGCATGGCAAGTAGTAGAAACTTGGGCGACATGGTGCTGCAGTTATAGTTGTATCCAAACTGCTTATACACATATATTGCATTCTTAAAACTTTCATAGTAATTGTCTGTATATTTCTTCACTAAAGTTACTGTAAATATAACTAAAAATCACTTCTCTGGCAAGACTGAGACACCAAAGAATGTCACAAAGACCTAAGTGTGTTTTGCTTGTGAATGGGAAGACAATTCCGTGGCCTTCCACATTCAGCCTGTTCTACTTGGACCATTTGTGTGCCTGTTCTCAGAGTTCTGGCAGACTGAGAGTAGCTCTGCATATATGGTTTAATAACGGAGAAAAAACACTACAATGCCTGCAGAGATGCTCCAAACGTAAACCAAGAAAACAACAATAAAAAAAACAGGCAGCTGGGTCGACCTGATGGGAATGACTCACATGGGGTCACATAACCATGTGTTGCGCTAGCATCCAGAACTGCACCTTCCTCTCAATGAGAACACCTAAAAATGAGGAGACATGCTTTTGTTTTTGTCTTTAATTGTTAGCCATAAAATATCTTACAGATATCTTTGTAAGGGCAGCTAATTTGGCACAGCCACTAATGGATCACTTTTCTGGGGTAACTGGCAGAATAGTGTCTTGTCCCTCTCTAAAATGAGTCTCACTGAATGTTTTGCAGCAATAAACCAAGAGGTTTGTAAAAATAGTACTCTATTTGCATGTATTTCGTGTGCATCCCCAGCTAAATTGACAGTATTTGCGTTTAACTGTTAGGCATGCAAATATTGATCGACAAACTGACTAAATTTAATTGGCAAAACCCTCAAAGAGTATAGTGTACCAAATGGTTCCCAGCTTAACCTGGAAATAAGGGGAGCAAAAATCACGCACCCGGAACCTATAGAATATAACAGCTGCAGCCCGTATGGGGTTAAAGGTCAGAGGTCAGGATTAGATGACAAAGGGTCAGAATAATTGAAAAAATTAGGTAGTCTGGCCTCAATAGATTCTTTTGTTTCTGATTTAGGGTGTCATACATCCTGAGGCATTCCCACAATGACCTGCAACCACACTAAAGACTGGAAACGTTCCTGCTCTATTACCACAGGTGTACTGTGCAGGAACAGGAGGAACTATCGTTAATTATTGATAGCCTTTTGGTTGATTCATCTACCACAAGTAGCAAGTAAAAATCACTGCCTACATTAGTTTGTTTTATAAAACAGCAGGCTGTATACTGCTTCAAAGAAAAAATACCTGTCAAAATTGTGGGTTAGTAGATTATGAATGCCTGGTTATGTAAGAGGGTAGCCTCAAATAGCCCTATAAAAAAATCAGCAAAATTATACATTATGAATCACTCTGAAGGAAAGTGTATAGGTTTTAAGGTCCCTGTTGTTTCCTCTTGTGTCTCCTGCACCCTGAGCCTGTTACAGAACTCCATCCAGTCAGTGGTAGGACCCCAATGGAGCTCGGAATAGGAGAGCTGCTGGCAGAGATGTGATTTTCCTCTCCTTTGGGCACATGTGTAGCTCAGTCGCTGAGCTTTCTGATTTAGCAGGACACACAGAAAACAGCATGTGAAGCTGTATGCTTTCCTGCTGACTGAGGCAGACGATAAGATCAATTACAGAGAGCAGCTCTGTTGGAAGTGTGATAAACAGAAAGCAATAACTACACGAAAAGCAGGCAGCAGGACCACTCAGAAGAAAGGCAAGGCTGTGGTGGAGCTGAGTGAGGACTCCTTTTGGTAATCTGACACATATCAAGCATGCTATTCTTGGTCTTCTTTCCTGAATGCCCCATCACCCCCAGCCCTTCTTGGCTGTTTCTTTGAGATTCATAAAAAGAGAGGGAGAAGTTAATGTTACGAGACTTCATCAACCCTCCCCTTCTAGCCCCATCGTACCTCATAATTCCTCCTCTGTGGAAATTTCCAGTAATACCCATCAGTCTATAGTCTCTTCTCAGCATTTCTCTCCCACACATAGCTTCCACCTACCTGTATTTGTGACAAAGCCCTCCCATTGGCTACAAGTCCATATGATCTCACTAAAGTAGCAGCTCATATGTCACTGACCTCCATTTGCTTGTAGGCTGGCTGTGATTGGCAGTTGTTTTTGCTCAGCAAAGTGGGAATTTTGAGATGATTTAAAGGGCTTAGTTTAGCTGTTGTGGCTTTTAAATGAATGGAAGAATATGGTAAAACACAAATCAAAGTTTCAATGTTTTTTTTTTTTACATTCTAAGATGTACATCTGGTCATACTAATTATAGCCCACCAATTACAGTATATGTTTAATATGTTGCTTGGGGGCAGCTAAAAATGTGTGTACACACTGTGTAGAGTTTACTTGTTTTTGTCAGTGTCCTCCTGGTTTGCTCCCGCACTGTTTCAATGGATCACCCTTCTTATGTGTGCATTTATGTATGTTTGTATGCCCTGGGATGGACTGGTGTGCCCTCCTGGCCCAGCACAGCCCTGTTCCGGATGAAAATACGTGTGACAAATAGCACAGCTGAAGAAAATTACCCTTGTGTTTGTATGAGAGTGGCTGTTGACTTTCCAGGTAAGGTGTTTGTACACGTGTCCAGAAGGTCACAGGTTTGAATATCCACAGCTGGCAATGTGACCATAATGCCATTGGGCTCTTGAGCAAAGCCCATACCAGGCCCTTACCAGGGGCACCAGATAAATGGCTGAACCTGCTTTTCGACTCCAAGCTTCACTCTCAATTATATGTGCATGTTTCTCTGAGAAAGTAAGATGCAATATGCAAAGACAGAAGAATTTCTCTGTACTTGTACAAACAGCCAATAAAGTATCATTTCATGGTGTTAGAGAATTTAAATTTCCAAACTACTGCACTGATATCCATATACACCTGTCAGGTGTATGCTCTTCAAACCATTTGCAAACACTCCTAACTACATGGCAAGGCAATTTATCCTTTTGAAACGAATTTGTGCCATTGGGATAGACACTGATCATGAAGGGGTGGATCTTGTTGCCAGGATGGACAAGTGACCTGGAGTGATCAATAGACCTGCTACAGGTTCGCTTGTGCCAGTCCTTTTATTTCAGTCTTCTCATTTGTACCTTTATCAGTGCGCCACCTGGCCGTGGTGAAGAGCCAATTGTTCTACTAGGGGGTGGTGCTAATGTTGTGGCTGATCGGTGTATAATTGGGTAGTTAATTTTTCACACGTTATAAAAATGTATTTGTAAGCGTCATAGCGCTTGCAGGTGCTCAGAACACGGTGTGCACATACACACTGGAGTGAGCGCATGCTGGATACAATACCACATGACACTGCCTTTCCCGATTAGTGAAAACCAGGTGGTGAGAAGAGGAGGGTGTGTCAGACTTAAGAGAAGGAGGCACAAGGTGAAGGAGATTGTCAAAGGGAGGTCACACTGACTCTGGGTCCCATTGTCACATGTCAACAAAGAGCCATCTGCATAGCAACCCATGTGAAGCTGCTCCCAGGTGGGGGAGGGAATATCTGAGGATAGGGGGACAGCGGAGGAAGGGAGGGCTGGAGACTGTGAGTCCACTGCCAATCCCAGGTTCTCCCGCAAATATCCCAGAGGGGTGTAGTCACAAGTAACCCGATGGTCATTAAGATCCACATGTTGTCTTTTCAGTTATTGTGTTTTTGTTTGTCCATTTGGAATTTCACCCCGACATTTGTTTGTGCTTTTGTGACCCCTTGTGCTGACGAGACAAATCTAGGAAGTCATTCGGATAATTGAAATGAATTAACAGCAGAAAAGTGTCTTTGTAGTATGGTACAAAAGGATGGAGGCACTCCAAGTCTGTGCCTCAGAGAATGGACAAACCAACAAAAAAAAGCCTGACACATTGAGCAGAGCAACATGGAATGGAGCCGTTTAAACAGGAAATGAATGCAATGATCTCACTGAGAAGAGCGAGGGGCAGTGTGGGCTTAACACATGCTAAGAGTAAAGGCTGCAGCCTTATGCAGTCCTTGACAGAACTTTTCCCCCCTTAGCTACAGAAAACAGATCAATTTTTCTTTTACAATGTCTATTTTTTCTCCTGAGTTAGCTTCTGCTCCCATAAATGAATTGCCAAGCATGTAACTGAAATCATGATCAAAGTCATTATTATATGTGTGGCCTAGAAGATTGTGAAAAGAGATATAAAGCAGTCATGATTGCAGGAGTCAAGATTTTATTTTTTAGGTAGTGTGTTGCCAGGCTGACCTGGACACTGAAGTGTACTGTGTAATAGTGGGAAAAGCCTCACTCTGATTCTCTTGTGTGACTGTCTAACATGTATGTTTCTTTTGGCATGAAAGACCTTTTCTAAGCAGCATTTATCCCCTGACAAGACCACCAGGTGGAAAGCCACTATTGATAGTAAAACTCTAGTACCAACAAGAATATACATGAAAGGCAGCAGGAGAAGAATGTAAATTGATTGCTGCAGTATATTGCCTAGCAACAGAGGCTCCCACTTCTCGTGCCTGAAACTGCAGTCAAGTTGATATTAGTGCCATCTAGTGGTTTAGTTGTGTGACGCTATTTGGATGAACAGGACAATTTAAATTTTGATCAAGGTAGGTATATTGTGTGGTTCTTTTTGGATATAATTTTTGTGAGCAATGAGTTGTTTTACCTATTTTGTTAAGTAGTCTTTTGTAGTTTTTTGAATAAAGCTTCTTAGATAAAGGATTTAATGTTTCAGTTGACAGATAATACTGAAATGACTCCAGGTATTCATGTAGGTATTTTTTAAAAAAAAGTAATTCAGTTTTTCTGCTTTAACAAAAAATGCAAATGCAACTTGACTGGCCTATTAAGGAGAGCTTGCAAGAATGACAAATTTGAAAATGAATACGGTTTTTGGGAGGCCTTAACTAGTACTTGCTTGTATGTGAGCCTTGCCTTGTCCTTTCCTCTTACCTGTTTGAAAGTAAACAGATTCTCCTCATTGGCTAGACTCAACCTGCCTGCCCATGAGGGAGGTTTCCTAGCAACAGGCCCCCAGCATGTTTGTATGTGTGTCTGTGTGTGTGGCTGCAGGGTGGAGGGTGAGATCTGGAACCACAGCAGCGGCTGGAAAATACCAGGCACGCTGCCTGTACAAACACACAAAAACTGCTGGAAAGAGAGAGAGGAAAAAGAGAAAGGAAATGAGACCAAGAGAGATCTACACCAAACACCATCTTACTGATACCAGCACACACATACAGTTAACTAGGCTATTAATGATTGCAGTTACAATACACTTAAAAATAAAGAACACATTGTTTAAAGAAAGATTTCGATCATGTGGCAAGGGTTTAAAAAGGCAGTAATGACCCTGTTCTCAAGCTAGTATGGTACTGAATGAATCCAGAGTTTTTGTTTAAATTTTAAAACTTTACATTTTTCTTGAGAATACTATCCATGGCCAAACCACACCCTCAATAAAAAGAAAAAAACCCACTAGGAAAAGGCAGGTTGTAGAATTAAAATGAAATTTGCAGCATCGTCTTAACTGTGCCTCACACTCCACTATGTTTAACAGCTGCCTTCTTAGGTAGGACAGGGCTTTCCTTATGGTTAAAGCGAAGGGGACAAATTTGGTCTGTAAGTTGCATCATTGGACAAAGGGTGCAGAGGTGTAGGAGGGAGAGGAAAGCAGGTTAGGAAACAAAAGGCCAGAGGTGACGGTGCCTGAGTAAGATAAGAGCAGAGAACGGAGGCTGCCACCAGTGTGAATTCCTCACTTAATAATTTTTTAGGTGTTCGGAGAATGGTGTGGAGCCAGCAGGAGCTAGGAGGGCAAAAACGTTAGTGAAATGCAGGAGTTCTGTGAAGTGGAGTGGGTGGAGAGAGTGGCTCAGGGAGAGACCATTAGAAGGCAGTGAGGGGGAAAGAGAGGAATGGATGGTGAGACAGAGGAGAGAAAGAATAAGGGTGACAAGCAGGAGAGGTGAGAGCAGGCCAAAGAAACTGAGAAAGGCAAGCTTGACAGTGTTAGGGGTGGGTCTCCAGCAGACCCAGAGCCGAATGTTGCAAGCAGCTTCTTTGGGCAACCCAGCTCCTTCGTCAAGTTGAGGAAATGAGATTCTGCTGTGATTATGGGGGTAGGGTCTCCATGGAAACAGTAAGGGGCCATGTGCAGAGAAAATCGGGCAGGGGTGGGGACAGGGAATACGGCTTGAATTTCAAAGGCAATCACCCCCCCAGCCCCCTCCATTTCTCTCCCAGTAACTCCCTCCCACTGGTTCTGCCTTAAAATGTGTTTGTAATCACAGAAAAAGGCAGGTTTGGAAGAGGATTGCCTAACCAGTCTCTATTTTTTATTACTGTCTTTTCAAAGCCATATATATTCTGATAAACACATACATACACCAGTATAGGTGATGTATCAGTAGGTGCGTACTGTTGCGGGGTGTTCTGTAGTCATAGACTTGTATACCTGACTTGTTCTACCTTCTTAAATTTCGGTTAGTCGGTGTTAACAAATGTAACTGAAGCTTATATCTCCCTGTACCACATGTTCAGTGTTTCTTTTTCCTTACAGACTGGACATATATAAAAGATCTATACATGATATACTGAAGGCATGCTAGTTTTCAAGATGTATCTTAAATATAACAATTAGGGTTCCTTTCTTGTCTGTAGGCCACACATGTCAGTATTTTGCTGTATGTTGTATGAATGTACAGTATTTGTCCCTTCCAGTAGCTGGTATTTTAACTATTTCATAGTGAAATAGATACCATCCATAATTCAGCACAAATTGTCTTCATAGGCTCTCTTCTTTGGTTACTTTCTTCATGTGTGGTTTAATTGGGAAATGCATGCTGATGTCTCCATATGAACCAAAATTAGTTTCTTAAACTGAGATGTGGTCGACACAGAAATGCTGCTGGACTGATGGCTGTTCATTCAATAGGATGAAGATGGTAGGAATGAAGCAGGATCTGGGAGCTGAGCATGAGTAGGCTATGGGGAGGAAAAAGAGGAAGCCTTAGGTCACTTTGAGATGGAAGACCACTGCCCCCCCCCTTAGCTACTTATGGAAGGCAAAAGTTGAGGAAGGCTAGTCCTTTCAGGACATAGGAAATGGACCTCTGTATACGAAAAATGATCAAATATCATACATGTCTATAGGGAGACATTGTTCTTTGCCATGACTCCCTTCAGTTATGCCATAACAGCAAACTCATTGAACTATTGTCCCACTGAAAATCTAACTGGGCTGTAGGAAAACGCAAATGCAAAAGGTCCTTACTGATAAATATGATACATTGATTGATTAGCTACTTTATTTATCCCAAAGGAAACTGCATATTTGCAGTAGCACAACACACATTTCTACAAAAAAAGCAGACAATATTATTCATCTGTCTTCATATCCTTTATCCAGGACATGGCTGTGGGCAGTGGGCCAGAAGCCTATCCCAGGAAGCATAGGGGATAAGGCTGGGGTATACTTTGTATGAAACACCAGTCCATTGCAGGGCACATATTCACACCCACTCACCCACTATGGGCAATTTAGAGACACCATTTAGCCTAACGGTAGAAAGAAATCACTGTAACTGGAGAAAACCCACAAAATATGGGGAGGACATGCAAACTTCATGCACACAAAGGGGAATTTAAACCCTTAACCCTGGAGCTGTGAAGCATTGTACCACCCTTTATTGGTATCACTTCCCCTTTTCTGCTTGTGCATTTTCTTACTTGTAGCAAGCAAAAAACATTAGACCACCTTAAGTCTAAGCGAGCATTAAGAATGTGTAGAAAAGACAGACTGAAATAACAAGAAGAACTCAATTTTAGTTCAGTGGTTTTATATTTGTGTAAATTTATTTCAGTAACATTTCTGGTTCAGTTCACTCAAGGACTACATCTCCCCCTAGTGTTGTAAAGTAGTGTCGTGCCAAATGTGAGACACGGGAAGGTGTGCAGTGCATCAGAAAAAAACGTCAAAATCATGTCTTCACCACAAGAATAGCAGTGAGACATTGAAACCACACTATTTCCTAATTTGCCCAAGGCTAAGTTGTAAACCTTGGCTTGCTAAACGAGTATTTTCTTCTAAATGCAGATTAACAAAAACTCTCTGTCCTTCTCACTTCAGTCAATGTCAGATAAATCAGATGCAACCTATGGTGTCACATTCATCCAGTAGAGGTTTATATGTGACAGTCATCAAGAGGAAGAGAGAAGTGATTACTGTCAAATGATAGTGAACACTTCTGCTTTGGGATATGTTCCTTCTCAGCTAGGTGCTCTCTGTGGCGGTTTGCTGTCCAGGAGAAGCCTTAACATCAGACTCCTGAAACCGCAGACAGCTGCTGGACATCACGTCGATCCCTGGGCATTTGGATTCCTTCGCTATGGCTGAATGCATGCCCCTCTCCTTCCTTAGGACCTGAGAACAGAACATCTAATGATGGAGGGTGGTGACCTTCATGTGGTCCAGCCAGGGGTGTGGTACCTCAAGGAACTGAGCTTTCGACCCAGACTTTGCCAATTCAAGTGATAACAAAATTCTGATCTGATCCTGTTCTGATTGACTTCAGTTACCTAGTCTCAGAAGATTTTTGCAGTACAAAACAGTACTATCTTGTCTTGAAAAACACATTTTGGACACTTCAATGCATGTTTAATTGATCTAAATCATATTCATATCATATCAGAGCTCAACCAAATCATATTGATTTGAATATATTCATATTGAATCATTACTGAATCAATGTGCATCAAATTGTTACACGTTTATCTTTTTATATTATTTATGCAAATCATATCTGTGACGGAGACACATACACTCTCCTGATCAGATAAACATATTTTATTAACACAGTGATAATAAGGATACCAGCTGCTCAAACTCATTGTGATCTAGTCTACCTGGGGGTATGCCAGGAAGCAGATTTAACAAATCCTATATTCAAACCCAGATTTGTCGAGATTCAGATCCTAAAGTTGGGCTTTCAGTTTTCTCCAACCATAATTCAGGTTTGACTATATGATATGTTAAGCTTGCTTTCTGGAATACCCCTCTGGTCCTTTTTTTTTGTTTTCTATTGTTCTCTGCATTACTTTTGGCTAGTATTTGCCTAGACTACCTGTGACAAGTATATCTACAACTGCACAAAATCTGGTAAGTGTGCTCTTTGCTCCGACTCTGCATGTTTGCACATGTCTAGCATGTCTAGTACTCACTCCCTTGCTGATTCGCTCCCAGAGCTCTTGGCGGGTCAGAGGTCGTTCATCCTCGTCAGTGAAAAGAGATTCTTCTGTGTCATAACCATGCCTGGCAACCCAAAATGAATAGGTACTCTAAAACCCTCTTACATGTCCTGAAAGGTGTTCCTCATTGTACAGGCATGTAGTATGTGACTCCTTATGTTGTACTTTAGGTACACTGGACATGTCATATACTGATGTGGGTGGGCTGGAGACAGAGTGCAAATCAGACCTACCCAGACCCAGGGGGTTGAACCAACATGTTCTCGGCTGGCATGTCCGGGCCCTGACCGAGCAGGATCTGAGCCACATATATTCCATCGTAATCATTGTGGAGGTCCTATGTGAGACACCCATATGTCAAGAGATGCAGCACACATCTGTTGGGGGTCACTGTGGAGAATGATCCAGGGATTGAGGCTACCTTGGAGCTGAGGAAGGCCAGCGTAGTGAGGAGATCGTTGGTCTTCTGCTCCACCATAGTCAGGTACATCATAATGTTGCTGTCCGTGATGCCAGCGGATGAGCCCAGCATGTCCTCAATCACTGAGCGGTTGCAGTCCAACTCATGGAAAAGATGACCCAACCCTATGACATAGGAGATACCCTGACACTCTGATGACTGACAGTGTAGCTGTCCAATCAGATGCAGCTTGTTGCTACCTGTGGGTGTGAGCAGATTATGTAAGCTTGTGAAGAGAGTTAGTATGTCTGCTGGCATAGTGTCTTGGGTGTGTGTGTACGTGCGAGTGCCTGTCTTGATCTGGTCCAGGATTTTGCTGGCTGCTATGGCCGAATTCTCGTAGGCCTGCGCTTCTGACTCCGCCTCATGCAGCTGTGCTTCAAAGTCCCTCAGGTGGGCATGCCACTTTAAGTCCTGGCATTCTCCTTCTGTCTGAAACTGTTCCATCTCCTGTTGAATCTGGCATGGTAATGACAGCACTGTAATACTTTTGTCCAAACTCTGTAAAGTTTTAATAATTTATTCACTGGGGTTAACAGCCCTGCATAAGAAGTCTGCCCTTTCTGGGATTTGCACCATTAACTGCCATGTCATGTACTAGCTGAGTAAATAAATAGCACTGACCTGCCTGATTTGGTCCCGCAGAGTTTCAACGTCATTGTTTTGCTCGTTGATGTAATTGAAGAGGGCAAAGTTACGGTCTTCGACTGAGTATCCAGGAAACAAGGATGTTACAATTTAACAGAGGACCTCAGCTGTTTCAGTATCAGCTATAGGATCTTCAGCTCTGGTGAGGGTTATTCATAAAAAAGGCTTTATCAAATAACTGAGCAGCTGTTTCCATAATTGAAGAAATATATATACATTCAAGAAATGAAGCACGAATTTCTGCTTAGTCTACTTTTACAAGAGCATTATCTGTGTATATTTGGCCACATGTGTGTTTAGCTTCACCTTGGATAAACCTGGCGATCATCAGCTCCAGATCCTCTTCCCCTGTTACATTGTGAATCTTGAAGAACATCTCCTCCAGAGAGTCCCCTGTCAGCTCTCCTGATTCCACCCGCCTTTGCTGCCGTGGCTCTGACTCTGCATATTTGTGGGGGAGTTACACAGGCTCTTTTTGCTCTCCACTTTTCATCTTTGCACAACTATTACTCTAGTCCTGCACTCACTACTTGTCAAAATGACTTTTCCAGAAGCTAGTGTAAGCAGTTTCATGATGACAACAAATTTCAGCCAATGATTTGACAGTGTAAGATGACTTCACCTACTTGTCTATTAGTACAGATGAATAAAAGGGACAAAATTAACTGCATATTCATAAATCGCACCATCCATCTGAGATGCAGCAGTATGCCTGGTTACCTTTACAGTGGTCAGGCTGCTGAGCCCCTTCTTGGACACTCCTCTCATTGCTCTTGGTGCTCATGAAGACCTTCAGGTGTTGCTCGTGAGCCATGTTCCTCTCCAGTTCCTTCACCTCGGCACTGTACTGGGCCAGATCCCTAATCGCTTTCTCCTTCAAAATAACCATCTTGGACTGTGCCTCCACCCTGGAGCAGAGGGGCAGTGGAGACACACCTATGTGTCAATACCATCCTTCTCGGTCCTTTTGCAGACGCGAGTGCAAGAGCCAGCCACACTCAGCAGGCTGGCGGCTCCTCACCTGGCATCATAGGCAATTGTGGACTGGTTGATCATCTCCCCTATGTCCCTGCGGATGTCCTGCAGCTCCTGAAACAAAAAAACAGCTAGATGAGCTCAAGGACCCCCCCAATCCCCATATACATCTCTGTACTGCTGTGCACTGGTGTCTGTGTGACCTACAACCTTGTCCAGCCTGCTCTGCAGCTGTTGGAATCGAATTCGCTCCACACGCAGGGTCTCCAGGTCCGCCCGCAGTTGTGCATTCTTGGCCAGTTGCTCATTGAATCGAATGAGGGCCTGTGGGCCAGATCAACAGGGGTGTGACCCTTGGCTACCAGTGACCTCCTATAACTGCTCCATCTTAATATTTCTTGGGGAACTTACTCGGTCCAGCTTGTTCTCCATGGTCCATGTGACCTTTTGCTTCTGGTTCATCTTTGACGTCATCCGTAGTTCAAGAGAGTTCCCATATCTCCTCAAGACAGCGAGCTGCTTCTCAGTACTGATGATCTACCATCACCACACCCATCAACACAACGGCATCAAAAGAACCTTGTGATTCTTTGTTATTAATATACCACAATGAAGTGCCCTATTTGTTTACAAGTAAATCTCGATCCTAAAAAGGTGAAACAACATAAAAGTAATGAATAGATGCATGTAGCAGAGAAGCACTAAGGAACATTGTGTCATGCTCTGACCCTGCATTGCCATACTACGACACCCTGCGGACAGTCTTAAACACCATGTACATCAACATGATTGAATTTTGTAAAAATCTGTCACGTCCTCGCTCCCTGGTTCTCTGGCTCCTCCCGCTGCTGCTTGGTTTCCTCGTGCTGCACCCGTTTGGTGCTGGTACCTGGTGCCTCGTTAACTACATGGTTGCCTGATGACCCTAGCCTATTTCTCTCACTCAGCCCTATCGGATAGGCAGTCCTGATCTGGAGGGTGCCTGGTGGGTAGGAGGAGCCAGGGAAACAGGGAGCGAAGCTGTGAGAAAATCAGAAAAGAAGGATCAAAAATAGTGAAATAGCAGATGTTAAGTTTGGTTGTTAATTGGACTGAAAGTACTGTGAAGTGTTACTGGTGATACTGTTATATTTTAGTGTATAGAAAAAATTTAATTGCCACTGTGTAGTATGAATAAGAAAGAAATGTGTACAGTCTGCCCAGATATGCAAATGTATGTTTTTTAAATCATCTATACTATGTTTATCTGTTCTCTGTGCACTAAGTCATTGTGCCTGTCCATTCTCAGTGTGTGTTGGGTGTCAGTGCATCTGTTCTGTCCTTCTTTATGTTCCGTATTTGGACACCTCCTGCTCCAGCTGTGCGAGCCTCTGCCTTTCCTGCTCCAGCTGTGCGTCAACCTCATTGCTGCGATCCAGCAGGCTGTGCATTGCCTGTGCAGTGGAGGCATCTTTTGAACGCTGTGTCTGGCTCTCTGTTGCACGTAGGCTGTGCTGTAGGTCTTCCTGCTCCTTCTGCAGCTTCTCAATCTCCAGCCTGCATCTCACACACACAAGAAAGGTCCAAACACAAAAAAAAACACAGGTGCACAGGGGTTATATAGTTAGTGTGACATGCTTAGGGACACGCTTTCACGCCAGCCTCAGACTGGGCTTGGCTGGGGACACCCTTCAGCGCCAATCTCAGACTGAGCCTGGCTGGGGACACCCTTCAGTGCCAGCCTCAGACTGAGCCTGGCTGGGGACACCCTTCAGCACAGGCCTCAGACTGGGAGTGGCTGGGGACACCCTTCAGCACAGGCCTCAGACTAGGCCTAGCTGGGGACACCCTTCTGTGTTAGCCTCAGACTGGGCCTGGCTGGGGACACCCTTTTGTGCCAGCCTGAGACTGGGCCTGGCTGGGGATACTCTTTTGTGCCAGCCTGAGACTGGGCCTGGCTGGGGACACCCTTCTGCGCCAGCCTCAGACAGATCTCTGGAAAGCTGGATGCAACTCTCACCGCTGCCGGCGAATAGTTTCCTGTGCCTGGACACTGTACACCTGCCGATTTCCCTCCATGATTCGGAACTGCCTCAGGAGTTTGGCCATCTCCGACTCCGCTGTGCCACACAACGTACAGTTGTCAGCACGTGGCATTGTAACGCCACATGGAAAAGGCTCTGTGAGGGGGTTGGACATACCAATGGCATCAATGTCGATGTCGCTGCTGTCGGAGTGGATGCTCACCGCTGACCTTCCACGGGGCATGATGGTGAAATTATTACTGAGAAGCAACACAGACATCAGTACTGTGACAGTCACCAGTGTTCAGGCAACTTTCTATTAAGAGTAAAATGCATACTTTCTTAATAGCTGCCTTTCAAATTATTTTCTTTTATATATTTATATATATGGTGTGTATATATATATATATATATATATATATATATATACACACACACACACACGCACACACTTTCCTCCACTCTTTGGGAAAGGCTTTACGCTAGATGTCTGAATATCATTGGTGGAATTTGTTGCCTAGCATCAGTGAGGTTGGGTATTGATGTTAGGTCATGACATCACAAGTGAATTCTTGTTAATTATAGAAGTTTCAACATCACAATCACTTCACTTACAGTTAACCAAGGCAGAAATTTGATACTGAATTGTTGGGATGGTGGCAGTTTGTGATGGTGCCACGTTGAAAGTCACTAATCTCTTCAGTATGACTCATTCTGCCACCAGTGTTTGTTGCTGGAGATTGCATGGCTGTGTGTTTAATTATACACCTATCTCAGCAATGAGTATGGCTTAATTACCCAAGTCGAAATGTATGTGAACCCCCCCCCACACACACACACACACACACACACACACACACACTAACTGGTGTCGCAATACTTTCGTCCATATAGTGTATAATACAAAATCAGAGGAGCAGCCAGCACCGTGGGTAACAAATTAACACATGACATGGTTACCCAGCTGTTCAAATTCCAGGACTGCTAATAATTTTCTACACCTTGGTTGTAGTACAATAATTTATTTATTCCAGATAAAACTGTAAGATGCTCTAAGTTCGGGGGATCACTGATCAGCAGTAAGACGATTAAAATGGTACGTTAATTTTACTTTAAATACATGCATGTGGTATGCAACGTAAAAGAGCAACTTTCTGTCACTTTTTAAGAGTAAATCGTAACTATTACTGAGCCTTATCTGTATTCCGCGGTGTGATAGGCTACCATGAGCACCAGGTGAAAAGTGCTCCTTCACTTCTTACACATGCGTGTATCAGCCAAGCTTTAATAATACGCGCTAGGTAAAAAGCACTGTCACCAGCCGTGGCTAAGTCGAAAGGAGAAGCATATTGTCCGCATTTCCTACTCATAACTATTTCATAGGCACACTTAATATATTTTTAAGCTAAACCTGCTAATATGCTAACAAACTACTGCAAAATACAACTCGGGTCTACTGTTAGCTACAGCAATTTTATTGCTCATGTTGTAGTACGTTAAACGGTGAACATCATATTACCTGTAAGGAACAAATACGTTTGTTTTTTCCCGGCCACTGGGCTATAGACCTGTTAAGGTTTGCTGTCTAGCTAATAGCATGGGATTTCAGCTCTGTTGTTAGCAACGGTTTCCAGGAGGGCTTGGGGGCTGTCCTCTGGCAAGAGAGGTACTTTGAATTTTTAAATTTTACAATTGAACACTTGAGGTAACGAACAGTTAGGGATGGCTTGGTGGATAGTACTGCAGCTTCAGATCTTCAGTTTTGTGGGTTGTGTTATTATTTGTGTCTTATTCGTGCTGCCTTTTGTATGTAGATCAAATAGCTGAGCTCTAGGTGGATAGCCATAGTGTTTGTGGTACCCCACTGGGGTGTACCTGCCCTGTGCTATGAAATATGCTTCCTTCAGGTTCACCATTGCACTGACCGAATGGTCATGGAGAATGAATGACTGGAAATTCACGGAATTACTGTAACTAACAGTCAATACAGAGAAAGGGACAATGTCCCTCATGTTCAATACAGAAGAACTTAAAGTGACTCTACAAAGCCAAAACAACAGGGAGACTAGCAGAAATAAAGCATATCAGTCAACATTTTTTAAAGATTCAATGTCTTATTGCTTTTGTTATTACAGAAATAGTGCCATGTTCTTTTATCTGATTCAGTGTCAGATACTAGACATGAAGAATTGAGTTTATAATTAGACAGCTTATGATCTTCTCTTAAGTATATCATATGTAAACTAAGAGTTTCCTTACTGATGTAACATAATGTAGGGAAGCTTGTATAAAGCTTTTTATTATTGTTAAAATGTTAATATAAAAATGGAAACCATCTGATTTCCTGGCTTTTGTGTATGCATAACATACAGTATACACAAAATGTATGCTATATGCTAGCACACATACAGCATACATGTACATTCACAGATGAAAAGGAAATTTACATTTCAGACATATAAAATGGAACATTTTTATTTTTATTCATAATTTTACACATTGTGTGGACCCCTTTTACACAAGTTTGAATTTTTTTTAACCATTTTGCTTTGTCCACAAAATATGCAATGACATTAGACACTAAATTAATGCTCATGACTTTCAAGATTGTTAATAATAATTAACAGTAATATAATTAATAATAATATACTCAAGGATCTGTTGCATTATTGGGCAGAATGATTTGTTATTGGTTATCATTATTTTAAAGGATTTTATGGCTAAAGTTAATGGAAATTTGAATAGATATCTTATTTGCTTTGTAACAGATTTAAATGTAATTAAGATCAAGATTTGTAGAAGAGAAAGTTTTAAATGTCGTATACTCCACTAGTGAGCGTGCCATTTTTTTTACTGATTGTATAGCCTTAAAATTTGGTCATCCAGTTTCAAATTGAAACAATGCTATAGAGATATATTACATATTAACATTGATTTGAATCAATGTATAATTCTTAAATTAATATGGTTTCACTTTATGTAATGCTTTTCAAATGTAATGAAGTAAAAAGCATACAAATTATCATTTGAATTGTTTTCCATCTTAATTTTGGAATTTCTATGTATACGAGAAAAAATAACTGTAGGTTCTGCTACTGCTGCTTCTCCTGCTCATTTTCAGGGGGACATAGGGGGGGCTCCAAGTAGGTACGGAAGTACTCAACTGTGTTGAGTTCTGGTTTGGTCAGCAGCAGGTAACACTTGGGCATGAAGTAGGTGGCTGCTATACCCACATTGCTGAAAAGGATGGCTGTCATCTCCGCAATGGATTGGCTTTTTTCATCCAGACCAGCATAAATTGGGATGAAGACCACCCACACCACGCAGTAAAACAGAGTGGAGAAGGTGATGTCGCGGGCCAAGCTGTACTGCTGTGGAGGCTTCTTGGCCATAAAAGTGCACATGAAGGACACCAAGGCCAACAGGCAGCTGAATCCAAGCATCAGGCCCAGACCTAGCATGGGCTCCACTGGACAACGCAGGAACTTTTGCACAAAGGTCACCTTTAAGGAAGAAATGTAGGAGGACAGGGTCCCACTCTCTTGGATGAACCAGCCGCAGAGGCCAGCCTGCACTCCACAGCATACCAAGACCACAAAAATGCTGCCAAGACCACGTATCGTTTCAAGGTAGGAATGAGCCTTCTCTGGAAACTCCATCACACATACAATCTGAAAGAGGAGAGGGCAGAACACTATGACTGCAGTGAGCTCAAGAATGTTTTTGTAAGCTTGCAGATTATTTATATGCATTGATACATTCAAAAATCCAATGTGTAGTCACCTGGAGTGAACTAGCCAAAATGGTGGACAAGATCAATGTAGGAAAGGTGACAATGAGAGGCTGCTGTAAGCTGCACACCAGGTCTCCTGGCTCGCCTAGGAAGAGAGCCACGCTGGCACAGCCTCCCATCAGGCCAACCAGGATCACAGCATTCAGAGGTCCCCCTGCAGCACACACCAATGGAGTGCTGCGGTGCCGTAAGAGCAGCAGGCCTGTGGCCCCGTGGCAGGCCAGCAGCAAAACAGCCAGTAACACCAGCCCCAGGCTCTCATAGTTGCTCCAGGACAGGAAGTAGAACACGGGCGGCATGCAGGTTGTGCTACGGAATAAGGACCACTGGCCAAGAGGACAGGCGGTGCACTGGACATCCTCTGTCAGGCCGAAAGAAGATAGAGAATTTAAGGAGTGCAGTTTTGGAAATTTTACCGGAAGTTGATGTGGCTTGTGAAGGGTATGTTTCTGGGCTCTAAGTGCGACTGTATGCTTGAGTCTACATTTCTGAGTGTGAATCTTTATGGCTGTGTCTGGATGTAAGCTTAAAGAGTTATCCACAGGTATGCATGTTTAATAGCTGGTCATGCTGTGAGCCATGGGTGCCTGGTTAACCCACCAGTTCGATTCCGAAAGGTGCCTTCTCTGCAGTCAATGCAATCAAAGCAACAAGAATGGGAGCCCTTGACCCGGCGCACCTGTCCAGGCTCACAATTTGCAGAACAAGTGGATTTAGGTACCTGTTCAGTAAGGTAAATCGGGGAGGGGTGGGATAGATTTCTCACTAATCTTCTGCTCAATGCACATTTTAATCACTTAGACTGGTTTTGGTCCTTCAGAAAAAGAAAAAATATACTATAGAAATTAGCATTTCATTACATGTGTATGTCTCTCTATAGTCAGTGTTGTAAACATTTAAGTCCATGAATGAAAATGGGCTAACTTAAAGTGGAATCCTATGTCATTCCTTGAGACCCAGTGTTACCTCCGTGCTGTTGGTGTGCCATTTGATGAGGCTTTGGTTGACCTTCAGAATCTTGTAGTAGGTCCCAATCTCTCTAAAGCCTACAATGCCATTTTCCCAGATCCACGTCAGGACATTGTACCCAATGCTGGGATTTCCATTGCTGTCGAAATTAAATTGCTTGCCTTTTATATTGAAGGAGATATTTTTCAGCACCTGCAACAGCTGCGGGAAGAAAGTTTGTTTAAAATCTGCCTTTATGTCATTTTTAGACTTTCATCAAAATCACAGTGGTTTCTGATTACCACGTGTTTGTTATTGCAATTTTCCATACCTGCCAGGGATAGACTTTGCTATTCACGCCCTTTCGGCAGCTGATGGCATTGCAGCCAAGCAGTCGGTGCAAGGCATGGGCTGCGCTGTATACAGCGATGTACACACTGAAGGCTGAATGCTGTACTATTGGCTGCATAACTATGCTCATGTTGTCCTGGGACAGGTTCCAGCACTCTGGACAAGGATTGCCCAGAGGAGAGTACTCAGACCAGCTGGGCTGCACGGTAAGCCCCTCGTCCCTCTCCTTGCCCAGGCGTGTGAGGAGCTCCCTGGTGTAGTTGGTGAGCAAGGGCAGAATCTGGGTGCTATCGGTGAAGCCCAGCACTGTGCCTATGCTGTTGATGTTGGGGAGTGTGTACACTACGTTGTGTATGGCCCAGGCTGAGCTTGCTATCCACACAGCTGTCATGTTCCTCTTTATTACCTGTTCAGAGGGCAGAGCAGCACAGCCAGTGCTCCAATAATAAAACACTCGTCCAATTCACCAAGTTCTATTTAATGCTGCTATTACATGTAATAACATATAACATAAATTGCCTGCTCTGTCTATGAATATTAGATGGTACACCATCTTACTGCAGTAGTGCCATTAAAGATGACTGCCCTGAAATGTCGCAATGAGACACAGCTACACTGAATCTTTTTAAGAAACATCAGTAATGGAAGCACTTTTGTTCATGAATACAGGAATTTTGTAGAAATAACAAAATTACAGGGATTTTGTAGAAAATTTATCAGAGGACAGAAGTGTGAAAGTATGTTGCTAGTGAGATGCTGATTGTATACACATAGCTATGACACCAATGTGAGGCTTGCTGCATTGCACATGGAGGTGTTAAAAACGCAGAGATGACTTACCTCGGAGAAGAAGAGTCGCGCTGGTTCAGAGATGGAGAAGACCACCACCACACCCACATTAGACTCCTGGATGCCTTTCAGTATCTCCGAGATCATGGATTTGGGGTTGCTGTACATGGGAATGAGGCCCTCGTAGGCCACACAGATGGAGTTCTCTGCTGCCAACATGGAGATAGAAAGCTGACCCTGCTTCCCGTACTCGTCCCCACTGCCTACCACAGCCACCCAGTTCCAGCCAAATTTCTTCAGCAGGTCTATTATGGCCTGAGCCTGCCATTGGTCACTGGGGACAGTCCGCATGAATGATGGGTACTGTTGCTTGTTGCTGAATTTGTCACTGGTGGCACCATAGCTGATCTGTGTAAAATGGAAATGTATGATGTTGCCATGGCCAGTTTTCTACTAAAATATCACAAAGTCCTTTGGTGATATTTTAGTAGAAGACTAAGTAGGTTGAAAAATCTATTAAATTATTTTAGACCAATTTAGACTAGATATTAATAAAAAAAATACTCCAGTGATAATGTGATCAAGCTCACCAGTGGCATCATAAAGAAGCCTAGGAGCTTTCCGATGACAGAAACCATTTCAGATGTGTAGGGTCCAATGACAGCCAGCATACGTGCACTGTAGTCGGTATAGTTACACTTCACCCTGACCTGTTGTGAGGATCCCTCAGACAGAAAAAACATGGTGGGCTTCACGACGACAAATGACTGCTGACATGTGTCAAAGGTCTGAAAACCCAGCTTTATTTTGGGGAGTAAGTCTGGAGTGGCATTGATTTCATCCAGTGCATATTTCATCACCAGCGAGAAAGCCAGGCCATTTGGATTCACCCTGTTGTGCCAAGACCACCCACAATTAAAAAGCACCAAGAAAACATCATAAACATTTACATAGCAGATATAAAGAATTTTTGGGGGATATTTTCAAACTACAAGTATTCAGTTTACTCAAAAATACTCCAATGATTTACTGAATAAAAAATATAAATGTTTACAAAAATATGCTTGTTGTTGTTCATTTCAGGGTTCCATCACATTAAGCTTTTAAATGTAATATAATATTTTCTTCATTATTGATGCCTCTTCTGCTTAAAGCACTCTAGAATGTCTTGCACTGAGCTTCCTACATTTTAATAAGTGTAATGGTATCTTATTTTGTGCATTTTACAATGTTCTTTGCCAGATATAAAGGTGCCTACTATAGCTGTTGTTACCTGTCACAATGCATATCACTGGGGTTTTCTCTTTGGCTCCAGTTGCTGGTGAGATCATTAATTGGAAAGAGTCCTCCAAAGAGGAAGTCTCCAGAAGAGTTAAATATGGATGTGGAGACGTTCTGGAACCAAGCAGGCTGACCCAGACAACAGTCCAGTCTGAGTACCCAGTACAGAACCATCAGTCTCCACGGCAGCCCCATTCTGGATTTACCAGAGACCTGAGAGTGTTAATGAGAGAGATCATATGAGCATTTAGACAAATTCAGAAAACATAGAGGGTAATGGAAGATGGTGAAATGTATGTGGTGAGTACAGTTAAAACTTCTAGTGAGGTGGAAGTGGAGAACTAGAATCTGAAAGAAGTGAGTGCATCAATAGGGACCTTGAGCAACAGTGGAAGAAGGACAGAGAGACCGAGAACTGTTGTTCTGTGGGGGGTCTCACCTTTAGCAAAGACTCCTCCAAGAACTGAAAGATAGAGCTGTGTAGGGGGACTCACCTTCAGCGTAGACTCCTCCAAGAACTGAATGATAGAGCTGTGTGGGGGGACTCAGCTTTAGCATAGACTCCTCCAAGAACTGTGTTGATCTGCAGTATCCCAAAACCCAGAGCCAGAACCCTATTTCTCTGTGTCCGACAGCCAAATGTATTGGGATAGCTCCTCCAGCCAGGTGACAGTCGCTACATGCAAAGTCAAATCAGCAGCGGGTAGAAAACACAATCTGGAAATTAACCAATCACAAACACCTCAAGAACCAATGAAAAAATCTGTTGTATTAGCAGCTCTGTGTATTACACACGATGAAGTCTCGATCGTAACAGCATATACATTTAAGTGCATAATACTACAATGGTATAGTCAATGAATGTTCAGCTGGACTTTCTCTGTATTACATGTGCCAGTGCTGGAAATTGGCTGGAACATAGAACACAGTAACAAAGGTAGCTGGTTAGGTCAACGATTAAAAGCTGAAGTTAAAACTGGATGGTAAATGGTACATTTCTGAGGCTGCTTCTTCTGGTGGGGAAATGCAAATGCATTGTTATAGTTCATGTCTTTAAGGGATGAGTTACACATAGCGGTTAACCTTGAAGTGAAAGCATAAGAATATTAATCCCCACCTGTATCAACTTCCGGCATTTGCATCTGCTTTGTCTTTGGGCTCTGTTTGTGTGTGACAACCTGCTCAAAAGTGCCATTCAAATAATTTGGCCGTAAAAAGGCATCATGGCAACTGATATTGACTTTTCCATTGAGCATGGTAGTTTACCTTCAAGTGTGACCACTGTTCCTGGGGTAGGGAACTGGCTCACTGCTTCTGGGGACCCTCTTTGTCTGCTACATTTACATTTGCATTTATTTACTTAGACATTTTCTTTCAAAGTGATGTTTAGTGAGGCAAATACGACACAGGCAAACGGCAGTTAAGAGGCCTATTTAAGTGGAAGCGCAGCTAGGATGAGGATCCAATGGAGTAAGAGCTACACAAAATTCAATTTGATTTTCAATTCAACTTTATTTATATAGTGCCTTTAACAAATAGCGTTGTCACAAAGCACTTTACATAGTCCTGGCCTCAAGGTCCACAATGAGTAAGCCAGAGCTGACAGTGGCAAGGAAAACTCCCTCAGGAGGAAGAACCCTTGGAGGGAACCAGACTCAAGGAGGAGGCCCGTCCTCCTCTGGTTGGCACCAGGCAGGACAACTTCATTAATACAATATGAACAAAAATGAGGTCAAACAGTCAGATGGACAACAGTGCACTTGAGAAGGCAGTCAGGTGGTCGAGTTGAAGAGCAGGTTCAGTGGCTCAGATGATGGCAAATCAGTCAGGAAGGACAAGTGACTGAGAAGGAGGACATGGTTGGCCAGCAGACAAATGGGGGATCTCCTGAACAAATTAATAACCTGCTTCCTGAGAGCGATGCAAATGATGTGTATGCGTGGGGGGTTGAATGGAATTCAAACATCAGATATTCTGGAGCTAAGCCTTGCAAGTCTTGGTAGGTTAGTAATCATATCTTAAAGTCAGCACAAGACTTAACAGGAAGCAAATATAATAAGGACAATACAGTATTAATATAATCAGTCTTCCCAGTTTCAGTTAGAACTCTGGCTGCAGCATTTTGCACCAGCTGAAGTCTGTGTAACAACCAAGAATTACCTCCTGATAACATAGCATTACCACACTCCAAACTGGAACTAATAAAGGGATGAGTTAGCTTTGCAGCAGCATCAAAGGACAGCATCTTTTGAACCTTGGTTATATTCCTCAGATGGAGGAAAGACGTTCTAGTGATATTTCTAATGTTAGCATCAAAGGACAGGTCTGGGCCCATGAAAAAACCAAAATTTCTAATGAGTGTGCTTGGTTTTAGTGACCATCCATTAAATTTTCCATCAATAAGCTGATCTCGAATCACCCAAGGACCAAGCAACATTACTTCAGTTTTATCTTGATTTAGGAGCAAAAAATTGGTGGCCATCCAGCTCCTAAAATCTAATAGACAATCTTCAGTGTTTGACAGTTGTAACAATTCACCAGGTTTAACTGATATGTATAGCTGTGTATCATCAGCATATTTTGTTATTTTGTCACCAAGGGGCAGCATAAACAAAGTGAACAGCAAGGGGCCCAACACTGAATTTTTGTTGAACACCATATCTAACACTGGTACAATCAGAGGATTCATTGTTAACATGAACAAACTGGTAGCAGACTGTAAGATAGGACTGCAGCCAGGACAACGCCTGCCCTTTAATATTAAGGATTCTAGCTGGTCTAATAGTCTAATAGTTTTATATTCATTAGTATCAAATGCCACACTAAGATCTAATAGTACCAGCAAGGAAAAACAACTATGATCAGAGGCAATGAACAGGTCATTTGTTACTTTTACTAATGCAGTTTCAGCACTGTGATATTGTATAAACCCAGACTGAAATACTTCATTAATGTTATCACTCTGTAGGAAGGAGTACAATTGTTTTGTAACTATTTTCTCCTATATTTTAGAGAAAAAGAGAAGATTGGAGATAAGTCTGTAATTTGCTAAGTTACTTGGATCAATTTTGAGTTTTTTAAGAACTGGTTTGACAACAGCTACTTTTAGCAATTTTGGTACATATCTAAGACAGTGATGAGTTTTTCATATTTAGTAAGTTACTATTAATAGATGGAGCAATCTCTTTAACAAGCATTGCAGGAATATGATCTAACATGGAGCTAGCTGTTTTAGAGGAGGGCATCAGGTTTAGAAGTTCAGATTCTCATATAGGTGTGAAGGCATTCAACATTACTGTGTTACTTCTATTCACTTACATCAGGACCCAGTGATTTCTAGCAGCAATTGCTAGCAGACATACTTCTTTGGATTACCTCTCAGATGTTAGCTGTTTTTCCATTGAGTAATGTCAATGGAAACACAAAACCATGCACATCATTGTAAAGACCTCACATAGGAGCTTTCAAATCAAACCTTTGTGACTGGGTTCCTAATAGATAAATAAAGACCAGTGTGACAACTGAATTTGAAATGACATTCATCTGTCTTCTAACCACGTATCCTGGTCAGTGTTGTGGGGAAATTTTTAATGAATTAATTTAATTTAATTTAATTTGATTTTGTTCATTCAATTTATATTAATATTTTATGTCAGTTTAATGGTATATGGGTGTATAATAATCAAATCTATTTTCACTGACTTTGTACACATTGCTGATACTCATTGAACATTGTTTTATGGAAAACAATTATCCATAGAGGCAATAATTAAATCTTTTGTAAATACGTATGTGTACATGTTAAGATTGTGTTTTTGAATTGCGTCACAAAACTTGTAACAGTTTAAAGGTTCTTATTAGACATAATGCTCATGAATATAAACTTTCAAAAAACAAGATTAAGCTTAAATACTTGGAAAAATAGTCTGTATACAAGGGGTTCTCTGAACAAAGTCAAACTTTATGTTGACTGGGAAGTTCTAGAAACTCTGTATAGCCTAGTGTGTATGTGTGTGTATACATGTAATTATCACATTGTAGTCACACAATGTCTCATAGAGGAATGAAAACCTGTTACCTTTACCATTGGCCATGTTCCCACAAGAGAAAACTCAATTAAAAGAGTTTGTGATTATAATCAAAAAACCTAAATAGCCAAAAGTCTTGTATTTACTGGGTTATTTATGGTTTTTATTAGGGCTGAGTAAGGATTAGGGTTGTCATGGTTAGGATTAGGCCCATATATATATTGTGACAGGCAGAGACATCTTGGCATTAACACAGGCGTTCCAATCAGAAACAACCAGCAAATCTTTTTTTTAAACATTCAGGAAATAAAAATTGGCATGTTCTCATAAAACACTACCAAGGCTTAAAATCCATAAAAAGGGACATAACCCGACACTTTGATTTTTTTTTAGTCAAGCCCCTCACAGGAAAAGTGGTGGAGTTACAATCAACAAATCGGTACTTTATTTTTTATCAATCAATTTATTCAATTACAACAATTCAAATCAATACAAACGACTTACAGAACTTTCCAATAAAATCAAATACCATAAAACAGAGCCTCTCTCGTCCGTTATCTTTAAAAGTACAAAACATCAACAGTCAAAGGAAAATCAGACTTCCAAACATAATTTACATAAATGTTTTAAAATAATTTTTCAATACAATAAATTCAACCATTGCGACAAAATCTTATATAATAACAATAACATAATGGTTAAAAAGGGATCACGTCACAACTCAATGCGGTACCATAAATAAATTAAAAATTCAAAAAAATAAAATTCAGCACGTTCTCATAAAAGCAACAAAACACCACCCAGGCTTAAATTAATTAAAAGGGACAAAACCCAGCCGCCCGTCCTGTGACGGGCTTGGCTAAAAAATTTGAAGTGCAACTCAAAGATTACCAAGCACTAAAATCAATCAATCAATCAATCAATCAATCAATCAAACAAACAAACAAACAAACAAACAAACAAACAAACAAACAAACATTCACAATAACGCCCACTTTATCAACAACTGCAGTCTACAAGTGGGGGTTAGCCTTGCTAGCCCCCACACACATACACACGGTTGGACAACATTGAAAACGTTACCCACAAACCCACGGTCCGTGCGGCTACATTATATTATTAATGGAAGGTCCCCGCAAGGGTCGAAATAAAAAAGTGTGTGTGTGTGTGTGTGTGTGTGTGTGTGTGTGTGTGTGTGTGTGTGTGAGAGAGAGAGAGAGAGAGCGAGAGAGAGAGAGAGACAAAGAAATCCTTGCACCCGACATATACAACTTCTAAATGTCTAGTATCGAAAGCATATG
>JAACJT020000105.1:16443337-16489945 GCA_009936485.2 Gymnarchus niloticus | reverse complement strand
CCATAAAAAAACCCCCCCCACATAAGATTTTCGAGCGCTTGGCCCAGTGTCCGTTTTTTTTTTTTCACCTCACTCATGTCCCCCCCCCCCCCCCCCCCACACACACACACACACACACACACCAGGGAATGTTTTTGTTTTGTTCCACCACCTCCACAGTTGATTCTTCTACCCAACTAATAATGAGGTCCCTGGATACTTGATTGTGGCATGCAGGTGGTAGAGCGAAAAAAATGGCCAAGAGTGATCTGAAAACCCCTGACATGACATATACCTAGAATCCATAATGTGGAGTATACTCAGAGTCCATGACATGGAGTACTCACTGAGTCCCTAATGTGTCTTGTTGTCCTTCAGTAGGAAGCAGGTGGGGCACAGACGTCTTGGGAAGGAGGGACAGGCAGACTACAAGAGGGTGATATTAAAGGGTAAAATAAAAAGGAGACCGGGGCTCAGGGAAAGTCTGCTCTGTACAGTACCCCCTAGGTTGGAAAGAAGTGGCATCTTTCCAAGGTGTTAAACATTTTCTGAATTTTTACCTTCAGACCTCTTTTCAGATGTGTTTTTATGACCCTTGTTTAACTGAATTGTTTGGGGAAATTGTATTTCTCACTGAGCCTTGCGTATTGTAGATGCTAATGTGGTTATTCTTCTTAGCCTCTCTTGCACAGCTAAGAGGAGTAACGGGGTTGTAAAGCATGTCAGTCTGTGTCTGCAGCTAGCTCATGTGCTTGTTCTGAGAGCATGTTTTCGTCCTTAAGCAAGCCCTGTGTGGCAAACCTGCCCTGGCTATTGAGTAACTAGCTTCCACCAGTGTTCGTTGACCTTCTTGCCATTTGTGGTGTGTGCCACCTGTCTGAGCAGGCCTCCCCTGTTCTTTTATCCATGTCAGTACTGCTTTGTTTTTGCCCTCATCTTGCTTTGCTCTCAAAATAAGTATGGTTAATACCTTCTAGAAAATAATTGATTGGCCTTATCGGTCTGTTTCATTCTCCTAGGGAGGGGTTGTTTACATTAATGGCCAAGAAGTCACATATTGTTCAGAGGAGCGGGAATTATGATGTGAACAATCCAGGGTCAACATGACTTGTTTGGGGCAATGGTGCTGAATGCCTAGGTATCTATATGCTTACATATTATTTTATGGGTTGTAAATATTGAATATCCTGTTTTATTTCTGGTCAAATTCTTTGTCTTCCTCTTTATTTGTTTTTTCACTTTGTCCACTTCTACTCCGTTGGTAATATTGATGTTATCAACTGATAAGCGCTTCATTAAATGTATCAAGCAGTCATCAAAAGTCTAACACGGGTACCAATACTCTGAGTTCCCCAAGTATGGACCGTGGTTTTGGGTGTGCCCATGTTTCCTCATTTCCCTGTTAAGATTGTCTAATCACCTTTGCCCTGATTGCCCTCACATAGCTCACCTGTTTCTTTGGTCATTTAAGTCTAGGCTCCTCTGTTACTTGGATTTAGTGTTTGTTTCATTTGGTTTGTTCATTTTATTGGTTATTTTATGGGTTTTGGTTAGGTCATTACCAGTCTTGCTTTTGTTTCTAGTTTTGTTCCTAGTTCTTGGTCTGGTAGTTCCCTAGTCTGTGTGTGTTCGTGCCTAGGGTTCTTACCTTGTCTTTTTTTTATCTTTGAGTTCTTTCCTTTGTATTCAGGGCAAAGCCCCGTGTTTGGTTCTTTGGTTCTTTTCTTTTTCTTTTGTTATTAAACCCTGTCCAGCACCCTTGACAGCAGCAAGCCGTGACAATTAAAAAGAGAAAGAGGGACAATGTCTGGTTTTTTGCCAAGCTCAACTCAAGAATGAAATCCAGGCCCTTTTCAGGAATCTTCATTCTCTTTCTGTCATTGTTCCCTCTCTCGCTCTTTAGTGTAGGTGAACTTTGAATGCCAGAATATTCAATAAGGGCTGGTTCTCCTTATTCCAGCTAATATTAAATACATATTTTTAATCTCAGCAGTTGATCATCTTCATTGTAATCTGTTGAGGGTCATATAATACTAACTTAATCATAACTGCTATCCTACATATGTATTGACATAGGAGGAATAATGTCTTGTTGTTTTTCAGTTAATTCCCCATTTCTCTAAAAAAATACAAGACGGGAGCCGTGTTAATGCTGGTGTATGTGTGTGTGTTTGTATGGCTGCGGGTGTGTGTGTGTATCGTATTCCTCCTCAGATGTATTGCTGTCAACACTTTTTTTGTGACCGGCGTTATTGCAGGGTATCCCAGTATCATATCCTACACCAGAGCGAGCAGAGGCCCCACAGGGAATGGCACACTTATGTTATTCACATATGTGACAGGTGAAGCAGGGCTGGGGGAGTTCAGCAGCAAGTGTCCTCAGGCAGAACTTGAACATAACAGATTAATGAAAGCTCACTAGTGCACTGCATCACATGCACTGTTACACACGTGGCCGAATTACTGTGATGAGCACCTGATCATAACAGTACACACATGCACACGATCATGGGTTGGACTCAGGGACGATGTCTAGTAATGTAGAGTAGGGCCAGTTTTAGGTGGAAGAAGACACATGCACAGTGAAGAAAGATCTAAATGCTGCTGGTTTAAGTCCCATTAAATGAGATGCATAACCTAAGCAGCCCCAGTAAATTATCCAGCTGCTCCACAAACTGCTTCAGCGAAACACATCAGCTACGCAAGGCAGTCAATCTGTGGAGGGTGTACAGTGACCTATCAACAGCACAGGGGAAAAAAAAACCACTTATAAAATGTGATGCTTTTCAGAGGAATGTAGGAATAACCTGACAGCTGAAAAGTGTGTCAGCCGCAAAAGTGGAACCCAAGACCAATCTTCCTGTTTCATGACGCTAACTTGACATCATCAGTGAAAATTTCTGGGAATTTGCTGCCCTACAGGGTAGATGACTGAAATATGAAGACCTAGGAATCACCTTTTCCTGCATTTTATTATTACTCTGTTACCAGGAAGCTGCTTCCAAAGAGCGTCATCCCCAAACCCCATCCTAATGTTGGTCATAGCACTAATGGTGCTAACAACATGCTTCATCACTTAAAAGGGAGCTTCTGGAGGAGGACTGGACTGGTTACCTAGAGATCATCCCTGTGGGTCTCCAACCCCCAGCTCATCTTCCTATGAAGCAAAGGTGAGCCTATCTCTCATCATCGCTGTAAAAGTATGTTGGTCAAGGTCATCAGACCAGGTCTACCACTTACATTAAGAGACTGTAACATAAATAAATAGATACACAAAGACAGTGTTAAGCCCATAAGCATGACAAACATGCAAACATTGATTTAATCAGTGGGAGAAGAGGAAGAGGAAAGTAGGGAGGGACAGGATGTCATTATGTTTGTATGCGCAGTGAATTATGGTCCTGTGTGTGCTGTGCGAGAGGGAGCATTACCAGGTGGGTAGGCACTGAGTGGGTTTGCCGACGTGTCCATTTTTATGTGCATGTGTGTCCATGGGTCCAGAGAAAATCTTGCCATTTCCATCTGTTGTTTCTTCCTCCTTCTATCTCTTTATGGCATGCAGATGCACAATGTTCACAAAGCTAGCAATAATTGTGCTTAGAGGAAACAGATTCTGTTGTGTCTGTGTTTGCCTAGCGGCTATTGCTACCACGCTGTTCCTTGTTTCTGTCATACTTCCTCATTTTACCTTATTTATCTCTGTTAGAAGTTATAACAACATTAGTGTCACAGGAAAAGACATTGATCTCTAAAGTGAACGACAGGAAAAATTGGTTACATAAATAATTTTTCATTTAGAAGATGTGGACACACCTAGCTAGGTTGTGAGATGGGCAAGGGTGTAAAGAGAACAGAAAAATCATACTCAAGTTCAAATACTGTTACTTCAAAAAATATATACTCAAAGTAGAGCAAAAGTACTTCTCTCAAAAACTACTTTAGTACAACTAAAGTTTGTTTAAAAGTACTCAGAGTAGTCGAGTAGTGAGTATTTTTGAATTAAATGTTTTTTTTCCCCTAATGGTCAATCACAAAGTACATCAGATCACACATTGTAATTAATGCTCATCTTAGTGACTGTTTTTCAGAAAGGATAAAACACGACATTCAGTTACATTTTTAAATGCTTACTGAAAATTAAAATGGCTCTTCCAATAAAATATTTCCTGTATTTTCATACATAAAATGAGCACCAGTCAAAGGGAGTCATTAGTCATTTGTATTAACTCTAGAAAAAAAATCAAAATAAATAAAGAAAAACAAATAGTATATAAAACTTATGTGTACCAACACAGAAATCAAGTGAACATGGGGTTAACCTTCAGGTTCAAAAAATGCGTGCACAGGTTTGCGAACATGTTAACCTCTTGCATAACCTCCATAGCTAGAACGCAATACTCTAGACAATTTGGTGTCGGGGAACAGACTACACAATCCTGTTCACATTGTGATACTCTTCTATCCGTAGCATGGTTTGATATGAACAAAGGGTCCAATCTGTGATCACCATTTATGAAAAGGGAAAAACAGGAAAAAAAAGCAAGTTTAGAGGGTAAACAGCAGAGTAAACGTTCCATTACTACACGTCAAATATATTTAAGTAAAACTAAAAGTATGCTAATTCATAACTGCCTAATGAGGTACGATTTCAGAAAAAAAACTAAATTACAATAACAAGAGTATTTGTTGTTCACAACTTTACACCCCTGGAAATAGGAATATCATCCTGTTTGCTCCTGCTGGTGACACCTGGTTATTCTTCCAAAAATTCCTGTCCTGTCTCTGGGCAGTTGGGCTGCCCCTCTGCACAGCCAGTGTGGGGGAGTCAAGCTGGTGATGGTGCATTCTTCTGTACCTTGCACTGTTTTGCTCAATGAGCCTTTTCAGGGTGTCCATGATGACATGGAATTTGTGAAGGTTCCTATTCAGATGACAGGTGAAGCCTTGTGGTATCTGGTACTAAAATTAAAAGTGAACTCATCGATCAGCAACAGTTGGATGCACATATGTGTAAAATCCCAACCTGACCAAAACTCGACTGTAGCTGTTCCCCATCTGGATACCCCAACAGACGCACCTGGATCTGGTCCATTTAAATTAGAGTGGCATATGTACATCAACTGGACACAAAACATGAGTACATCTGTTGGTCATTGCTCACATACACATAATCACAGAACATGCAATGTGACTGAAACACACCATCAGAGTATGTTTAACTCACAATAGCCATGTGACCAACACCCCCAGATGGTTTACCCATTTATAAAATGAGGCATTTACGCAGTGTCTTCCTCCCACCCCTCACAGACTCCGATATTTGAGAAAATACACTATATAGACAAAAGTATTGGGCCATCTGTCTGTGCAATATCTCATTCCAAAACCAGGGGTATAAATAAGAAGTTGGTCCTCCTTTGCCTCCACTCTTTGGAAAAGGCTTTACACAAGATGTTTGAATATTGTTGGAGGGATTTGCTGCCGTTCAGCCATATAACAGCATCAGTGAGGTTGGGTATCGATGTTGGGTTATCAGGTCCCTTTCTGTTATCGTGGCCTTTGACATCACAACTGAACTCATTGTTTATAGAAGTTTCCACATCACAATCACTTCACTTACAGTTAACCAAGGCAGAAGTTTGATACTGAATTGTTGGGAAGGTGGTATTTTGTGATGGTGCCACGTTGAACGTCTACTAATCTCTTAAGTATAACCCATTCTACCACCAGTGTTTGTTGCTGGATATTGCATGACTGTGTTTAATTACACACCTGTCTAAACAATGAGTATGGCTTAATTCCCCAAGTCCAAAAGTATGTGAACCCCCCTATTAACCGGTGGCCCAATACTTTTATTCATATAGTTTATGAGCAGTCAGGCAGGCTGCAGGTCCCACTGCCAGTGAGTGTAGCATGCTGTCAATGACGTGTAGCCAGTCTACAGTCCAGCACCCACAGGCTATCCCATAATTTCCTGGATTCAGACAGCAAATTTTCAAACAAACTTTATTCCAGTCTCATTTTGGAGACTCTACAACCAGACTTTTTTTCTGAACTTCTTTGCCTGTTCTGCTGAAGGAGAATACTTTTGAGGACATCAGAATAGTTGGAAGGGAAGGTAGATACTGTAGTTCTGAGTACTACCAGAGCAAGATCTGTGAGCCACGCATGACCTTTTCGGACATGAATTTGGGGAGAAAACATCTTAAATTATCGTCATACTTCACAGGACTGTGACACACAAAAAAACCTGTCAGATTCTGTTAGAACTCTGGTATCCACAGCTGAATATGCATGGGCAATTACGTGTCTTTATGTTGAAAATCGTGTGTAGCACTGGCTCTGGCACACTGATTCTGTTTGTGGGGGGTAAGAGCTTATCTATGAGTTGCAGTAATAAAGAAGAAAGCAGACAACTATCAATAAACTTTCACTGCCCAGAAATCAGGGCATGGTAATGAAATGTGGACCCCAGGGCCAGGAGACCCTATAAAAATTGGAGTTTTAAAAAGTTTTGTGATTTTAAATGTGGAAAGAAACACTGTAGTACCACTGAGGACAAGAAATAAATGTGAAGTGAATTAAAGAAGGACATTTGTCAAAGATTGAGATGACTGTGTGAGAAGAGAAGAGGAATTCGTGATGTGGATGAAACAGGATGAGGCGTCACAGGGGCACCTGTTACAGATATTGAAGCTACAGTCCTGCTGGTGCAGATGTCTCATACCCTGAGAGACATCCTCTCCCACTTCTGCAAACTCATGTTTCAGTGACTAGTCCCGAATGTGGAAAACCACAGCACATTAGGTGCAATTTTATGCTTCCTGACCTGGAAGGACCTGAGGTGGGGATCAAAAATACACACGCCTAGCAAACTTGGCCTGACATCCTCGGTCAAGCGTAACTGTTCCGGAGAGCAGCGGAGGAGTAGGCCAGGAGGCACATCCACACGCGTGCAGTGAGGGGCCTGTCTGAAACCCCTTAACAGCTTGCAGAGCCCAGGCTGTAACCTCACTAACCCACCTAGCTGCTAGATTTACCACATTAGAGAGGAGTCAGGGGACGGGGTCAGAGCTACGTGACGGGATCACTGGGACTGCAGGGCAAATTCTTATACCACCCACCTGGAGGGGTGCGTTAAGGATGACTGGTTAGGGCTCTTCTTCAGAAGAAGCATTCAGTCAGTGGGATCTGGTCGTGTGGGCCACAGCTCTGAGATTGCTGTGCTATTTGAACTGGGGATCTTTACATGTTACAGATGGATTATGTAGAAACGTCCAGCTTAACGCTAGTTCACAAAAACTCATATTCATTTCTACAATTTTACAAGCATTATGTGGATGCACATATTGCAAGACTGATTTTAGTATTGTGTCAATGATCATACGCATCGCTCTGCACGTATGAGTGTGTCTGCGTGTGGGTGTTTTTTTTTTTCGGATCCCTACTGGGTCCACATGTGCATGCTTCTGGGTGTGTGCATATACAGAAACATTGTTTGGATTTGTGTGTCAGTGTGTCGCAGTATTCTCAGAAGATGGGGGTGCTACAAATGATGGAGAGGGGAGGCAATGAGCTGTAGCCAATGAGACACTCCGACCACCCACGCAAGCACCGCCTCCACATAGTGTGAGCCTGGTGTTCAGGCTGAGTGGGACCGATGCCTGACTGATTTACATCCTGTCAGAGCTCCAGCGTCGGGCTGTTGGGTGGTTAATGTCCCCTTCCTCTGTGGGAGACCAGAAAAAAAATCTAAATAAATGGTTTCTATGCATGCTCAATTTACTGACCTCCCCCCCCCACACACACACACACACGCACGCACACACACACACACACACACACCCCTCGACAGAAGTCAAGCTGTGGCCAGAGTATGCCTGGATACTTCTCTGTAAAAACGCTCAGATTTTTCACTCAGCAATCCAGTGACATGTTTACATTCTATAGATACGTGGTCTTTGTGGAAAGCAGAAGGACCTGTTTTTCAAGAGCCATTTTTTTAGGCAGAATTGGATCATCATTTCATCATGGACTTATAGGGGCCAAAGTATCGGGCACGTGTTTCCAGATTTTTTGTGAAAATGCTATTGCACATGCATGGGAGACATTCACCACACAAAGGCCACGTCTGCTAAGTCTGAGACAAAAACAAAAAGTGAGCCTCACTACACAAAAAAGCAGGATCAGCTGAAAGCTGGCCTTTGACATAACCAAAATGCTTTGTTAGTCATTTTTGTCAACCAAGCATTTTAGCAATGGCTTAATAACATTGTAATAATGTTCTGATGCATGGATTTTGAAAGTATTATTCTTGTGGGAGAGCTCGCTGTTTTCAGTATTCCCTTAATAAAGCCAGCGACCCTTCCTGAGGGGTCACGCTTGTGGAGTTACTGCTGTATCTGCTGCAGGTATATTCACCTGCATGCGTGGCTGCCTTTTTGTGGGTGGAAAATAAGCCCTTCCAGTTTCCAGGCCCATTTCAGCGCGTGCTTGGGCATATCGAGGCCCGCGGCGCTGATCATTAAACATGCCTTCCCTGCACAGACCAAGACCAGCAGTGTGGTGGAGAATTAATGTAATTGCTTTACGCACGTTGACGGCTTTTAACCGCAGACTTCCACGGAGGTTAAAGAGGGGCCCCTGGTGACATACATGCTTGACTCAGTCATATTCACCTTAATGAATTTATGCCCTATAGCATGTGGAGTGATCTGCCCTTGCCCAGGTGGCATGTTCTGCCCAAATACAGTGCTGTGGCGGTGTCCACAAAAAGAGGTTAAAAAGAAAAACATTTTAATGTATTTACCTACTTTGAAGTGTATGTTTATTTAAGGATTATCTGACCAGTGTGAGCAGACCTTAAACAAACAAACAATCTTGACAATTCCATACTGCATGTGATAGAAGTATTCTGGAGCATACCATTCCTGAAAGGGGTACTGCTGAAATTTTCTAGTATCTCAAACTAAAGGTACAAAATGAAAAGGTTGTTTTGACATGTTTGTGGGCTCAACCAAACCCCCCATGATTATTTTGCTCTTTCTAAGAGAACTTTCCTGTTGGCTGAAGTTGATGATGGGGTGATGGCGGTCCAGGGCATGCAACCCCCATCAGAGGGAAGAAAGTAGACCAAGGGGTGAAGGGTGTCCACCATCTGTGGTCAGCCACCTATCACACCATATCATGTTCACTAGGATGAATATCTTGCAGCTTCCCAGAGACTCTCAAAAAATCACTGGGAAGATGGGAATCTCTTCAGCTCCAGGCCAGAATCATGTGCTGGACACTCCCATATATGGTGACGTTGGATTGATACGGGGCTGGTGCAATGATGGTGAAATGACACACTATCGCTGTAAACCAGCAGGTTCTTCATCTCTCACATGGTTCTCCAAAGTGCTGTGCATGTACATGCAGGGTTTTCCAAAGTAGTGTGCTTGCACTGTGCATAGAGCACTTCCTGGTACTTTGGGGGTGCATACGAGGCATTAACACTGCGAACAGTAAAGGCATGAAACATGCAAGCTGTACGAAGAGCACAGACAGGTCCACAACTGGACTGGTGGGCAGAGACAAGTCCTTCTCTATAAACAAGACTGATTAAAAGACGGCAAAAAATAATGCATTTGATGCAGTAAAGTGTGGGTGAGGGCATTGCAAATTTGTAGCACAGTCCATATTTTGTTTTATGATTGTCTTAAAGAGCCCAGTCTCTTTGTCCTGTATTTTGGTAGATGCTCAGTGGACGGCAGATTGCAGCTACACGTTTCTTGGTAGAACAGGCACTGTGCCGCAGTGTGCAATAATGACAGGCAGACACAGAACTAACCCAGACTGTAACGGAGGATGTCAGGGTACCATTGATAGAGCCGTATCAAAAGGGTTTGGGGATTTCTGACAGTACATAGGCTGCTGTGCCTTCTTCACAACAACAGCAATGTGCTTTGCCCATTTCAGGGAGCTGTTGACTATAGTTCCTAGGAAGTTGACTGAATCTACGCTGATCACATTGTTGAATGACAGGGGTTAGGTGGGGGTGGGTGTGGCTGAATCCTTTGGGCATATTTTTTAAAGAAAAAAAACTTTATAAAAGAGCCAACTGGTGCTTTTTGTTTTACATCAGAAGTGACACGCATCCCTATGCACCATATGACAGTCACCAATAAACAATGTTAGAATATCACCAGCCTCATGTTGTAGAACTTACAGTACTTGACCGAAATCTTCATCACATACTTACAATGTCAATGCATTTAGGACTCCTGCAAGCTCTTCTCCCCACTTGCAGTTGAGGTATCAACATTTGGGGATAATTTTATTAGGGTGAAGCGATAAACACTCATCACACTGTAAAAGTGTGTTTGGCCCTTTCACACAGCCAGAACCCTCCCAGATTGTCCGTTCAGCAAAAAAAGATGAGGGAGGGATTTCTCAGCACCCCCCAGCCCCACCCCCCGCCCCACCACATCCTGAAAATGGTCTTTGAAGCTAAACTAAAACGCCCCTCAGGCAAGGCTGTGTTTTCTCGATATGGCATTCCAAACCCTGTGGCAGCCCACTCTGTGTGCAGAGACAGCACAAACGCCCCCACCCGTTTCCCGTAGCTGTTCGTTGATCGGCATCACATGCCTGCTGCCTGTGCAACGTGCTAGTCATGCAATACTAAGCGCTAACTGGGAACTGACTCTCGCTGATTTATGGCTTGGCATGGCTCTGCAGTGTTCAGAAGCACACCCCCTGCATCCTGGAGATTCCTCTGCCCCTATACAGAGCTGGGTACATGCTGGGAGAACCTGAATAACGTCAGATTCAACTGTTTTAAAATGAAGTGACGCATCCGTGGGTTTTGTCCCTTTTCTGGTTAGGGAAATCTGCAATTCCACAGCTTCCGAATTCAGAGGAAGTGATTAATATTCAGACAACGGGGGAGCCTGAATTGCATCCCCCAGTGCTGTAATCTTGTCATTTTTACATTTTTTTCATGTAAAGAAATGCTTCCGATTACCATGGAAGAAGTTTTGCGTTTCCATGGCAGAGAAGTGTATACAGTCATCATCCGGACTAAATACTACAATTTTAGTCAAAGTTCTAACTAAACACACATATTCTAACTAAACATCCTTTTTGTTACTTCATTTACATTTGGTTAATCATCTGGAGGGTATTCCAGAAAGCAGGTTTAACATATCCGATAGTCAAACCTGAATTCTGATTGGAGAAAACTGAAAGACTGACTTGAGGATTTGTTGAGATTCAGATCCTGAAATTTGGTCTTTCAGTTTTCTCCAATCAGAATTCAGGTTTGACTGTAGGATGTGTTAAGTCCAGTTTCTGGAATACCCCCCTGTTCCATTACAGCTCCATTTACTTGGAACAGATGAAGACGGATAAATAACTTCCTCAACGATGCTAGCAGTAACCTTTAAATCAACAACCTTCAATGTACAAGTCAATGTTGTTAACCATAGACTACCTGGTCAGTAAAACACAAGAAAATGCCTTGGTCAGGATGCTGTGCTGAAAAAATGTTGATTTTGTCATGACTGTAGAAATACTGAGAACATTTCCACTGGGGGTGGTCTGTCACTACTATGGGGATGGAATTCAAACAGCTGTTTTTGACAGAACCCCAGGAGTGGGAAGCGATTTGACCCCCCCCCCCCAAATCCCTTGGTGCCATGGAAGCCCAGCCAAGAACAGCATTCAGAGATACAGGACCCTGGGAGCAGGCAGATAGATTGACGGATGGACGGACGCCATCCAGATGTCTGACACATTGGCCCAAAGGGGGCATCCGGTCCCAGATGAATCACTCGTTAAATTCATCACGAGGTACTCCTTACATTTAGTGTGAGGCTGTGCCTTGCACTTGCTGAGGGGATACAAAGATGGATACAAAAGGTGGTGACAGAGACCTAGAAGGGCCACGACTGCCACTCGCTCATTTGATCTCTGGCAGGCATTTGTGTGCGTGATCCCAACACAGGGCAGGATCTACAGCAACAAGTCTGAGTTATCTCTGCTTTCTAATTTTTGTAAAGCTTGAATCTCATGTCAAATAATTACAAGATAAACCAAATGCCTTGTGTGTACATGTCCTGTCAAAGAAGAACCACCTTTCAGTCAAGGCATGTATCCTTCTGTCTGGGAATGTGTGTTGTTTTTTTATATGTGTTTGTTCGGGCAAATTTTGAAGCTGGATCAAAAAAAAAAAATGCAGCAGGTGGGGGCTGTCTATTAGCTGCCAAACTGAGCCAGCTGCAGTGACGGCTTCCTCTCAGTTTCCTGCATTTTTGCCTCACCCCACAAAGCTGGAATCTCACAATAACCAGCTGAGAGAATCTCCCTCTTTTTTACGCATAGCATTGTCTGGAAGAGAAAATTCCCAGTGTTCACATCTCTAGAAATTCTTGAATAATTTAGTTTTTCGATATCTTCCCGTGATTAAACAAATCACAAGTTGTTTTTTTTCTTAAAATAGGTAACAGTATGTGAAGAGTTTTCTGTTTTTTGCTTAGTGTTTGTAAGTCCATTGCATTGGATGATATATGCTGATGTGGATGTGGTCAGTCCCCACCCTGTGGGGCCATCCACTGGTTAGCTACCCCCTTCTCCCCAAATGCACAGAAACTCACAAGCACACACATACACACAGACTTTTCCCAAACCACACCAGCTCAGGCCTACTGTTTGCCTGTCTTTATATGGAGCTTCCTGCGGACGCTGACATCATCACGTCAACCGCAGTGCCGCAGTACACCGGAACAGGCGGGGGACGGAGCCTGTAACACGTGCAGAGGAGGCTAGCTCAGTGACTAGAACGTCGTGTCCTGCGTAGCTGTAGAGTCGCGCGGACGAAATAGCCCTTCTCTTGCCTGCTCCTTCTGGCCCTGCGGAATGCTAGGGATGTTATATAAATTACATGCGGGGATTAGTCGGAGCCCGCTGCGTTCACAAGCAGATCTCGAACAGCAAAGCCGACTCCGGGATTTTGCAGTAAAATAAATGGAAGTTGTTCCTTTGCAAGCCTGTACTCCGTGTTCACTAAGCTCCCGAGAGAACGGGAAGCGTGCTGTAGTGATCTCACGAGTGCGAGAACAAATATGTCCAACGTGATGTAATCTGATGTTTTCTTACGTAATGCAAGTTAAACTGTCTAGCAGGACTTTAGAAAAATGAACTCCTGGAGAAGTAATACAGCTAACAAACACTGCTTCGCTGTCAGTTTGGTGTTTGCGTTCAAATTAAGATTGTAAAATTGTATTTTACCTAAGAGGTTCTCGGACAAAGCGAAGCAGAACATCGCAAAAGTGTCAGTGATGTAGTATTCGGGTTTGGCAGTGCCGTCGTCAGATTTACAGGTGGTTTTACAGACTTTGCTAAATTAAGTAATATGATATTTTGTGCAAACAGTTCTGCGCAAAACAGAGCTAGCAGTACATCATTAGATGGATATCATTACAAAATTAACGATTGGTTATTATTGATTCATAGTAGTATTGGTTATTAATTTTGTTGTCTTTTTAGAAGTATTTTTTTTTCAAGGAATCAAAATTAAGTAAATAATAATTAAAAAACGTTTTAATGAGCTGGGTAAACATAAAACAGTGTGACCGAAGGCAATAATGTGGGGCTTTGTTGTTATACTACGGAAGGAAATTGACAGGGCTAGTCTAACACAGAGTGTTTATTTGACTCCAGTCAAGACTCAAATAAACATTTGGTGTTAAAACAACACAGCCGGTTTTTCTGTGCGTGTACGAGCTATTGAGGGACCATATTTGGTAAAAAAAAAAAAAAAAGACGTCAACGCAAGTGGTTCAATGAACCTCCTGGCGAAGAAGTGAAAAATCCAGAGAGATGTCACGATCATGGAAAATCGGTGTCCCTGAAAGATGGTCGGCTTTGCTGTCGGGGGTGCGAGCAGGCGGCATCCAGCCTTCAAGTACTAGGTTACTGTCGTGGACCGGCCGTGATTTTGCCCTGGTTGTGCACTACACCGAGAGCACGGTGTCATGCCTTCGATCGGCTGCAAAACAATGCTCTCCAATGCATATGAATGGGTATGGTCAATGTTTGCAGCAACAAAGGCTACTTGCTCCAGTAAACAGAGCATTGTAAAAGTAATATACATTACAAGCTTTTCAGAAATGGGGTTGCGGTTAATGGTTTTCTTCGTACACAAACTCATTTCTATGACATTGTAATACGACTATATTAAGCAAATATGTAAAACTGGTGGAAAACGAAACAGATAATTGTTCTGTGAATTTTAAAGGACATACATAATGTATTTACTTCAGATTACACGACTTAAAGTAAATTCTGCTTCGTCACCTTTAGAAACGGCGGAACAAAGAAGAAAATTAATTCAGCATCACCTTGAAACCAATTCTGTTATAACAGCGTGACGGTAACAAAATCAGCACAGACTCTTAAGAATAGAGGTGATATAGGTAACACGCATGATAAAAATGTAATTCACGAAAATTCAGGACTTGGGTCAGTTCACTTGATATGCATGTACCTTCTTCAGTTGTGAAAATCGCTGCTCAACACTCGAGATAACAGCTGTTTGATTTCAAGAGGGGGGCTGCTGCGGGCAGCTGCGGATCTGTGCGCTGTGTCTTTAAGATGCGTTACGGGCGGAGTTTTGTCCTTTGACTGCGATCCCACTATAAAGAGCATCGCAAAACTGTATCCCCGAGTGAATGAGCTTTGCGCAATACGGAGTTCGGAGTGCGGGCTGTAAAACCCCGCGCGCCTTTAACTGTCTGCCTTACGGAAGGCTGGACAGAACTGACAGGAGTGATCGCGAAAGCCAAGGAAGGCATGGGGCAAGACGTAGGAATAGTGAGTGCGCATTAAATCCCGCCCGCTTGTCTTAGGTGAGCATTGAAAAAAGTGTAGTGTGTGTGTGTGTTAATGACGACAACGGTGTGTACGGCGTTATCTCGTTATATAGGCATCTGATAACTCCTGATATTTTCGTACGATGTGCTTATAAGGGAGGGGTTGTCTATGACTATAAATGTTTTAATGTAGCCAAAGCGTGTTATAAACGGATAGTTTGGGAATACACTGTTTTTTTTTATACCAGCCAACTGTATTTTCATACATGTAAGTGTCCGCTTTATAACCATAAAAGCAGCATTGCCGAATGTATGGTCTTGTAACAATAGTAACGAAATAGCTTATTACAGTGATTTTTTTTTGTTGTTCTTTTGTTCGTGTGGGATGAATATGAAATCAAACTGCCCACGGAAAAATGCGTTGGTATTACACGCGTAATGTTATCTGTAATTTAAATGTGATCCGAAAGAGATGTCGATATACCATAAATGAAATAATAGGCCCAGGTCGGTTATCCTGCTTTCATACGCTTTGGCCTTATTTCACCTCACTTGGCGAGGCAACAGAATTAGACGGGATAGTTAAATTGTATTTTGTAGGTAGAAGATTCCGTTTAGAGTCATGCACCTTGCAGGAGCCCGGTGACACGTCCTAGGTCGGTGAGCTGGGTACCGCAGGGTGCGGGTAAGCGCGCCTCACTTTGCGCCGGCCGCACAGGTAGGGCGGGTGTGGTTGCTCGGAAACCGCTGTAGGGGCGAAAGAGCCGGGGCGTGTTTTGCCTCTCTTCTTAATCAGATGTGCAGATCTGAAACCGTGCCTTTATGTAATAACCCGCTGCACGCAATCATTCTAAATGGACTGTCTAAACAGCGCGATTCGCATATAACTTAACATTACATTACATTGCGCTCCGGTCATTTAATGATATCCATAGGCTTTACAACGTTTCCTTTTAATTCATGCAAATTCACAAACAGCCATTTTGTACCAACGTATATGTGCACGTGCAGAATTGTATATTTGAAGCTATCTTTTGATAGAGACACGATTTATGATTAAGAGTAATCCTTTCACTTCCATTAGGGGTAGCCGAAGCAGCGCCAATTCTTCTTCATAATGGATACTAAAGTTGTACATGCCAAACACACGTCTTATACACATCTTTAGGCTTGAGGCTTATCGAAACACATCGATGTCAAGACAGGTTTACTTTATGACAGCATTCACTATCGAAATACATATGCCTGCTCTCCGTGAATCTACTCTCTAGCTTGGAGAAGTGCCTTTCCCGGCCCAGAACCGTATTTGCACCTGTTGCGAGGGGAAAGGCGAGCCGCAGTGGTTCACTCCCGGACTCTGGCCGACGTGGACACGTCTGAGTTTAATAGACTGCTCACTCCGTGGGGATTTACTGTGCGCTAATCGTCGCAATTTGGCGTTTCCCCGGCCAGCCTGCTTAACAAACCAAAAAGTCGGGTCCCCCGCTGCGGACGACTTCGTTCAATATCGGGTCTTTCAGCTCCGACCCCTGGGGAGACTGCCGCCTGGTTCTCCGAGAATTGGGGAATGCGAGAGTTTTTAAGCACAAAGAGCCATTCATGATTAAAAGCGGCCCATTTATGCATATTGCCTTATTCGTGCGTTGCTGGAATTAATGATTGGCTTCATACATTTTAACGAAGGTCTATTAGAATTGTAATATAGCCCCAGATTTTATCGTTACCTTTAATGCGTAGTTATATTGAGTCATTTTTATTGTTGCTATGAAAAAGTTCGAGTTCTCTGTCTTACCACCCTTTGTCGCTGTGTTTCTCACACTCTCTCTCAACAGAGGCCACCATAACAGCCTGCCATTGATTGCAATGACACAGCAGGGAACAATGTGTTCCTGGTTTATCGAATCTATCTTGAGCACCAAAAAGATGCATATGTCTGCATGAGTGTATTTGTACTCCTTAGCATGACAAGAAAATGGAGAATATACATCACCATTGAACACTGTTGTCCTTGAACAGGAAGAACATAAGTAACGTATCTCTTTGCTAGAGTGTTCACTGGAACACCAATACCTGACTTGAGGGCTTTCATCTCAGATTAATTGCGTAGTACGAATGTTTTAAAAAATCTTACGCATTGACATCATATTTGTGCAGGCAATTCATTTCAGCAATGCCACTTGAAAAAACTACGTGCAGCCGAAGCAGATACTTTAATTAAACAAGCTGTTTTTATGGATCATAAACACTTTTAAGTGCTTGTCTCTCAAATGACTTTTTTTCTGATTACTTACTATATCAAAACTAGTTGTTTCTCACTTTAGATGTTAAGTTTGTAGCGCTTGCGTTTAGTTGTTTTTGGCCAGTGAGTGTGCGCTCAGAGATGTTTCATAAATGGAATAAATCTGTGAATCATTCAGGCTTACTTATTAAATAGTTTCAATGGTGGTTCATGCTGCTGTTGCTTGGCTATGAAAGCTACAATGAAGTGGCTGAGATCTTAAATTGACCCTGTGTAGATTTGCTCACTTTTAGATCAATAGTAATACCGAAAAAATGAATGTTTTATTCTTTAAAGATAAATGAAAACATGTAAATAATGCCATAGCCGTATGGCTTTAGCAGGCTAGGCCATCCATCTTATTCCCTCCAAAAGCTTGAGTGGTGTGTAGGCATACTTGGATCAATTTGATGAAGTGTAACTGGTTGCCAGGGTGCTTGTGGGAATAACTTCTGAAAGCTCCAGAGAAAACATTGTATCTTTTTCTTTTCCAGGTTTTCTTCATATATGATAAATATCTTCAGGCTTCTCTCGAATGTACAGAATGTTAATGCTGCTTTTATGTCTTGTTTAATTGCTGTATCTTCTCAACAATACCCATTTTAATCTGAAGAGGCCCATAAAATTGTGTGATGGTGATACTACATCACTTGCATAACTAACCTGGTGCTTCAAGCTCACATTTCAGTTGGGCAGAATTTGACACGGATGAAATTTGAAGTTGATTTCAGCATAGGTTTGATCCAGCGTGTTTCCGGAATATGTTTGCAGTTCCCTCGAGTTCACTGTAATACACTGAGTTTCTTTAGTGTTTGTCTTCACTTTGCTTTAGTTTAATTTGGGGTCTTGTCATAGTTTTAATGCCTGCAGTTTCTCCAAAGTAGACTAACAGAGTTATCCTCTGAGTGTATTGACCCTAACCCATAGACATAGATGGGGGGGGGGGGCATTTTGGGATTGTCCCCCCACCAAAATATTTTTGGAAAGGGCAGTTTTCTGGTTGGTACAATATTCTCCCCAGCAACCCTCCACCCACACACACAAGTTGGCTGTTTTCTCCCGAAATGGTTCTGGTGCTGGAACCTAGTCTACTGCAAAGAGGCTCATGTATACACCACCTTCAGGGCCAAATTTGACATGACAATATTGCGACTACATCACTGACCTGCACCAGTAGCAACACAAATGAAACACAGTGGACCACGTCCTCTGTTTCCCAGCATTACTCCTGACAGTATATTTTAACATCTAAATTAGGGATGTGCTGATCCGATATTCTGCAGCAGAACACTGGACCTGTTATCAGAAAAAATAAAATTATAATCTGAGATGACGGGCAAACGTTGCTTCAGGTTGCCAAACTGACATTTCCTTTCATAATGATTTCTTTAAGGGATTAGACTGTTTGTTCAACAGTTTGATCATTTTATAAATAGCCATATTACATATAGCAAACGAATGCCTTAAATGTTAAGTGGAAACAAAAAGATGATCACTATCGACTGATATTTAAGATGGTTTTAATCTTTTTCGAAGATAAATAAGTGGCCTGAGCCTTTATAATGATTTAAAGACAATTCAGCATCTTCACCCAGTTCAAAAGATTGTAAGAAGTTCAGAGCAAACTTTAATATTTATAAGACACTAGCAGTGTTTGCTAAACTACAAGTGTTCGTGCTGTTTGTTTCCCTCTCCATTACTTTACGCCACAGGTTTCTGGTTTTCGACCAGCTAGTTTTTGGTGTTGGTTCCTTAACCTATTTGTCGGCACAAGCACCAGTTCCATTGCGGGGAAAAAGCGTGCGAGCCGGTTCGGAAACCGGTATGGCAGCAGAACCATGTCAGTGGAAACAGGGCTGATGTTTTGACCCCCCCGCACACATTTCAAACGTAATGTTAAAACTCCCCTGATATTCATTTCTGGGCCATCCCCTAACCCTGCACTCTTCTGCCCTCTAGTCATGTTGGTGGGTGCCTGTTAAGAACACAGCGTTTTGTGGTTTGATCCCGACCCAACAACGGCTGCACCATGTCCACCGCGAGCCTAACCACACGGGAAATCCGCCTAACCCCAGGGAAACTCCACCTGGAGTCCAAAGCGTCCTGGAGTCAGCACCATGACCTGGACAAGTGAGAACATTTACGATGCGCTTTTGCTGAAATTTGCTTGCAACTTGGCCACATTAAGGAATGCGCTGCAGGGATTTGTTAGCCTGGTTCTTATCTGCCTTTGCAGTCTGTACTTCAGCCTCGACGCCACAGCGATGGAGTATGACCTCCGTGTGCATCAGCTGAGCCCTACTTCTATGGTACTGGAGGGTGAGTACCTGGACACAAACACGACTCGTCCGTCCCTCATCCTACACACAAACGTAGACGGCGCACCCCTCCTGGGTGTGTGTCTGCAAGTCAACGAAAATGACACTGCGTTATCTGTGAGGCTGCCAGGCGCTTGTTACTCTCGGCCTGTTCTAAATTTAGCTCCTGAAGAATTCCTCCGAGCAGCCAGGGGGCAGGTCCTCTAACCCGCTGAGGTGTAGCCACACCCCTCTCCTACCCACTAATGTGCATTTTTCTTCCTTTCTCACTGGGCCAAGACCCAGCTGTCTGCTATTGGCCCGTCAGATGGCTGTCCAACAAAATACTTGTTCTGTACTCTCTTTCAAGTTCATTTAGATCTCCATGTTGTAGCAAAGTATTCAGCATCACCTGTTCTGTCCATTTAATGATCTGAAGAGTTCTGGAGAAGCCTGCTTGTCTTGTGTAGTCTGACCAATTCCCTTTTGCTTCTGCATAGGACAGCGCCCCCTCCCTCACAGACCACACAGCTCTGGGGCTCAACGCTTGCTGCCCAGGAAGTCCCGCCCCCCTCAGATAACACTGCCAACTAGGGCAGAGCTCTCCACATCCAGTTTCTGTGAAGGTAGCCAGGTGGTGCCCTCCTTCCAGCGCCTGTCTGTGTACGAGCGCACCCCCCCCACAGTGGGGCGCTGCACCAGGCCCCTTCCTCCTCTCCCGGGGCCTGTGGGTCTGGACCAGGTGGTGGACAGCGAGGTGGAGTTCTTCACCAGCACTGACGACAGCTGCTGTCTTGTGCCTGAGTTAGGCCCCAGGCCATCAACCTTTCGATATGGTGCTCAGGGCCGTCGTAGTTACAGGGGTTGTGGTCAGATCAACTATGCCTATTTTGATGACCCTGGAGGACCTTGCATCCCGGAGCCTGAAGCTGAACCAGAGCCTGAGCAGCCAGCTCTGAGGGGTGGGCCCAAGCTGCAGCGCCGTTTGCATCGCTCCCTCTCGGGCCCTGCAGGGTCCTTCAACAAACTGGTGTCACGTTTGCCTGGCCAATCATGCTCCAGCCACACCCAGGACAAGCCAGAGGTCCCGCCCCGCATACCCTTGCCTCCTCGCCCCTTCAAGTCCTCTGATTTCTGCCGCCGTTGGTCTGCCGAAGTGTCCACAGGTGGTTATTGCGATGACGAAAGGCCCCCTGCTGTGCCCCCCCGAGAGCCCCTGTTTGGCAGAGGTTCACGCACCCCCAGCCCCAAGAGTCTCCCTACATACCTCAATGGCGTGATGCCCCCGACTCAGAGCTTTGCCCCTGACCCCAAGTATGTGAGCCGGGCACTGCAGCGGCAGCACAGTGAGGGCTCCCCTTGCATCCTACCCATCATAGAGAATGGCCGCAAGGCCAGTACCACACACTACTTCCTCCTGCCCGAGCGGCCTGCCTACTTGGACAAGCTGGAGAAGTTTCTCAGGGAGAAGGATGGCCATGTCATCGACAGTGGGGCCTCTGGCATGGATGAGTTTCCAGGTAAAGCAAAACTGAACTTGGATTTTGTGTGAAAGTGCTGTCAGCCTAGTCCAAGTGGGACAGACGTGGGGCCGCAAGTGGATTCCTCAGCAGCGGAAAGCTTAAATTTGTACTGCTACTCTAGTGCTGTCATCACTGTGGGCTGACAGCTGGCGATTCACTGGCTTGCCATGTACCACACACTCACTCTTCCAGCCCCAGGATTTACAAAGTGCGCTCGGTGCTGGCCAGTCAGCCGGTGAATCAGAGGCTGACCCCATACCACACACTCTTCGTTTCGGTCCCAGTGATAACAAAGCGATCTCAGTGCTGGATTTGCCTCGGCTGCTCTGGATTTTGTTGTTTGAATCAAAACTGGTTTGTTTTTACTCCCTTTCTTTAGTACATGTACTCAACACTGCCTTTTGTGGGATATTATTGACTAAAATTATTTTTATAATATTACTGTAACTTGTCACTTGTTATTATTATTATTTTGTTAATGTATAGGACATGAAAGTGTTTTGCTGATATCGTGGTGTCTTGGTATGAGCTGGACTTGTACCTCCTGTAATCCAGTGTTTATTTTTTTCTTGATGTAGACTCTGCAGGTGCACGTTGCTGTTGCTTCTGTAGACATGACGTGAGATTGGGTAGAACATAAATTTAAAAAAATGGTCATGGGTGTAGAGACCATGCAGAGATTAAGAAAGGATCATGAAGGATTTTCTGCCTTTTCCACTTTGGTTGCACGTGTCCGTGGGAATGCGGCGTCTGTTTCGTAGTCTAGCTGGAGGTGATGCACTCAGCTTCATGGAGAAGTCCCACTGAAGCTATTGTGCCATGCGTCATCTCCTTTTTACTGGAGAGTGCACACATGCACATGTGTGTTTGTGTGTGTGTGTGTGTGTGTGTGTGTGTGTGTGTGTGTGTGCGTGTGAGCACAAGGCATCATGAGAATATTGCACAGTGTGTATCGGTACAAGCCACTAAAAGACGCAGTGTTTGTTTGTCTCTTGGTGCTTGTTCTGGGCAGGAGGATGGGGGGAGGGGGTCTCTCTCTAGTCATGTGAATTGTGCTTTTCTGTTACTGTCACGTGCTTTTTGAAGTCCATGCGTGTAGTTGCCGGTGTGTTGTGTGTGAACGCCCACAGGAGTAACACAGCACACCCTTTAGCAAATGAAGGTGGCTTTCTACAGTTTGCCTGGCTCCTGATCTGTAAAAACAACCTTTTGTAAATGTGAAACATGCCAGCTCTGCTGCGGAAAGCTGTCGTGCAATGTTGTCTTTTCATCTAGCTCTCAAAAGTGGGGCTCAGTGCATTTTTCTTAAACAGATCTTATCTAGGGCATCCCTATTCACCTGTTTATTTAAAGTATTTTAGTGCTAATCTAGTCTAGCTTTAAAATTAAAACTGCGTGCAATGGTCAGAAATTCACGATCCTGTAGATAGGGTTGTTGTCTGGTATTAAAAGCAAAAGACCATTAGTGTTAAAATACAAGAACTAACTAGTCTTCGTTAAGCCGAGAAAAGGGAAAATCAGGTTTTTTTTCTCCACATCTAGGAACACATAACACAATTGATCAATTTAGTTTAATTGGCATCGATTTCAGCACCATAAACGTGAATACAAATTTTTTTGATTCTAGGGATCAGTAGAATTCAACTTTAAAAAGCTAAAGATTCACCTTAACTAAATACTTTAGGCATGAATTTTCAGATAGTCCCTGGGCAAATTGCTCAGACCAGGCCCAACCAGTTTTACCCAACAGCACAGACAGCCAACAAACACTTTCCACCTCACACCTAATCTGGATCTCTGTTATCTTTTCATGTTGTCCTCAAGTGAAGGATCCTCAACCTTGGGCCAGTGATTGGGTGAGACCCACCCCAAACCACCAGCAATAAACACACCAAAATCTACCCCTTTGTACCCCCAAGGCTGTCATTCACTGTAACAAAAAGCTTGTTTTACCCCAAATTTACATACACTTGCAAAATTTGTAAAAATTGGTTATGGGTTTCTGAGGAACACTGTTGTGACATTGTAACTGAGGCATACTGCCTTGCAACTGAAAAATCGCTGCTTGCTTCTCCAGTCAACCATTGTGGCACTGAGGAGTCTTCAGCTAAAGTTCTGGGTCTGGGTCTGTGTTCTTGTATTCTTTAGTCTTTCAAAAGTGAAGACTTCATAAAGTACTTGGCTCTGGTCTGGCAAAGATCTTGCTTGTTTGGTTGATGATAGTTCTGTTGGCAGTACTGCAGGTCTGAAGGCAGCTTTGAGACGTCCCTGGCTATACAGGTCGGCTGGGTTCTGGAGCGACTCCTATGAGCAAAGGCTGGCTGCCATAGGTCACTGAGATCCATTAGAGACAGAACAGATAGGCTTAGTTTAGTTTTCTCTTTCCACATCTTTCTACTGAACATCGCAATTGATTGTGTAACAAGGATTTGAGAGATGTTACATTGCTTTTTAAATTTTGCGGTATGGAAGTCTTTAACACACAGGTGGGAAATAAATTTAGAATGTATTTGTTTTTAAAATCACCTACATGCAACATATCATAAAATGATCACTCACTGTGCAAATACCATGTCTTTTTTTATCAGAGTATCAGAAAGCTGTTTACATTAGAATGCTAATATATATCTAAAAATGTATGACATTATGAATGATTTCATCTTGAACTGTTTCCATATCTTATTAAAAAAAACTAAATGAAGGGAAGTTTAAGAATAATTTGACATTCTCTGTTGTGGTAGTAGAAAATGCACTGATATTACAGTATGTCCTGATGTGTACAGTATTTTACAGAAGTTGTGTTGTATTGAAGAATGTCATACTTAATACTCTGTGTATAATCTTGAGGAAGAAGTAATAAAATGACTTATTTATGATTGAGTTTGGCAGTTTTTCCAAGTATACCGGGAGCAGTCTTAGTTGAAGTGTACTTTATCTGACAGTAAAGTTAATTGTTCCAACATAATATATAGTGAATATTGTCTTTCCCACCCTGCCTAGGGATTACATAATTACACCTGGATTTTTTCCAAAGAAGGCTCCCTGGACATTTGCAAATGGTCCGTTGGAACAGGTCACTTCCTGCTTCCTGTGTGCCAAGTACCATTGAGCAGGATCACAGTGGATTACAAACAGTGTGCTGGACGAGGCGGCCCAGCTAAGTATCTGTAAGATGATGGGCACACAGAAAGCAGATGAAGGTGTGTATCATGTTCCTTGCTTTGTTATTACTCAATATTGACTTAATCTGTTGTGACTCAGGCTTACAAAAGTGTGATACTGCCTCACAATTTGAAATCATGGCACTTAATGTCCTCATCAGTCCACTTGTTTGGTGATGTTTTTATTGACCACACAAACGTCACAATCTCAGGTTTTACTGATGGTCTTGTTTTTAGTACTCAGGTGAGGAGCTCAGGTAATGTGGGATATTCAATCACACAAGTCAAAACTGCAAAAATTGTCTTAGATTACTGGAGTTCACTCCGTATCTATGTGAATTTCCCTAAAAGCGTAATCACCTCTGCCTTAATATGTCCTCATTACAGGTCATACTTCTCTAGTAATAATAATGATTGTTCGGACTCATACCCAAGTTTGCCGTCCCTCAGGGCTTTCTCCTAGGGCCTCAGTTTGTCTAATATTCTATTGTTGAAATAATGTGCAGATAAAGTACACTCCCATGCAGATCACCTGCTACGAGTAAAACAAGATTAAAAAAAACTTAAAAAATCCAAAAATTCAAATCCAATAAAAAAAAATTTGAAACCGGGATACCATTTGATAACCTCTCAAAATGATCAAATACAGGTATGACAATGCTCGTGCCAAATCTGGGAAGTATTTTTGTGATTAACTTGTGACTTGGAAATGTCTCCAAACTTGTAACTGGTAACAGCTGAACAATATATTATGTTAAAGAATCACGTCTTAGATTCAAACGGCACTGTGGATATCAAAGTTCCATGTTGAAATTTTCAGAGGTGGTCTATCACTACCCTAACTACAGGAACTTCACCTCAGACATGTTTGCTCCTACACAATAAAATTTCACCTTCTGAAGGCCAATTGTTTGCTTAAATGGGGCAACAGTCAGTGTACCTGACTTAACGAATTTACCAAATGAGCTAACTTTGGCATTACCGTTGTCTCGTGTTTCTGACCTCTTTCTTATACAGTTAGTATGTACACAGTATGTTCCAGAAATTGGGGTTATTGTTAAAAAAGATGAAATAAATCAATCAGGATTTTCACCTTTCATCTGCACCTGAATACTGAATGTACCTGCTTTTGGTCTAGCATAGTTAAGCGCTTATAAAAGCACTCTCTATTACTAGAACCCTTTGCCAAGTTTTGAGTGTTTTACCTTACAGAGCAGATTTTTCATGTCCTGGTTCCTGTTTACAATTCCTGCTTGCTTTTCTGGTTTTCTGCCCCTTTGTCTTGTGTTTTGGATTTGGTTATTCGTCCTGTATGATGCACCTCTACCCGATGGCTTGATCTCTGCCTGTCTTTAGATTATGAATTTGGATTGTGATCTGTTTGGCCTTGTTTACCACCTAGTTCTGGCCTGTTTTGGACCTCAGTTCTGGAAATAAACCTATTTTTCCTGTACTTGGATCCTCTTCATGTCTCATCACCACAATCACAAATTGTCTTCAATGTCTGTGATTTCAACACATCTGTCAGCAGTGGTTATGAGCTGCAAACCAGTGACCCCAGTCCAAACACGAATAATGACAAGGCCCATCAGCATGCACTTTACATACATATTACGTTTTGTTGAAAATCACAAAGTGTGCAGTGTAGGTAGATAGGGTGAAGCATCGCACTCAAAATAACACCAAGAACTCTCAGAGATGGAACTCCAAGCTTTCAGCCTCAGCTATAAGTCCAAGAGTATCACTGCCAAACCAGGGCCTGTCAGTCCAAAACAATAGCCTCTTTTCAAGCTTTGTAGACAAGTAGGTCACACAGCAAGTCATGAACCATGTGCCAGGGTGTGGAGACAGGAACGAACAAGGAACTCTGTGCATGTACTGTTATTTAATTAACAATAAACATCTAAAAGCACATGAGTAGTTCAAGTGGTTATTTAATCAATAGGAATGCCTTGATAAAAGTTGCCACGCCACTGACTGTCGCTGTGTTAAAAATCGCTTATTCTTCTCCAGCCCTTTCATGAGAACAACCCCCAGGCAATCTGCTTGCTCCACATTAACTGTAGTCAAGCTGGCCCCGCCCTCCCTCAGGTAAACTGCTAAGTGTGACAACCCCAGAAAGCATGCGTGGGCTGTAGCTTTGGTAACAAGGCTGCTTTTACCATGTTACATCTCCAAAAAAAAAAAATGAAAACAAAACATTAAAGAGCACTACTTTGAAATTTTACACTTGGAGTGGGCAGCAGAAAACCAAAAATGTATATTTTTACATAGCTTCTGGTCTACATATAATGTTGCAAAATAACATCTTGTTTTTAAAAGAATGAATACTTCACTGTTTTTAGCCAGATCTCAGCTTTGCTCAGAGTCCTTTGCCTGGAGTAGCCAGGTGATGTTATTTCCCTGTGAAATCCAAACTTGATTTAACTGGCACACCACAGAAACCCTCAGATCATGCAGGTCTCATAGTTAGCGATGGGACAAATGAAGCTTCAAAACCTGTGGTGGATGGGAGTATCCTATAATAACGATACTCCCACCCAACACAGGATTTGAAGTCTTATTTGGCACCATCATTGATTGTTACTTGGGATACTCCCACCCACCATGGACTTTAAAGCCTCATCTGTCCCATTACTATTCAGAGCCTGGAAAACTCAGCACTGTAAAGTTTAAAATAACACCATAAATTATTGTCTCACATGCAACTGGCTGCCCTCAGAATTCACTCTATAAAATCACTATAAATCCATCTGTGTGAATTTGAAGAGGGTTGTGTTCTTTGTAAAGTCCAATGTTTGGGTCAAGCATTTAAAGCAAAGATTGAGACTGGGAGGATGTGAAACTTCTAGCACAACTCTGTGTGCTTGTTCTGCAGAGCTCAGTGAATTCAAGCACGGTACTGCCATAGGATGCCACCTTTGCAATGTCAGTTCACAAAATTTCTTCCCTTCTGGATATTCCACTGTCAAATGTAAGTGGTATTATTGCAAAGTGGAAGTGTTTAGGAACAACAAAAACTCAGCCACAAAGTGACAGACCACATAAAGTCACAGAGCGGGGTCACTGAGTGCTGAGGCGCATAGTGTGTAGAAGTCTTCAATGCTCTGTTGACTCAATAACTGCAGCATTCCAAACTTCAGTTGGCAGTAACCTCAGCAGAAAAACTGTGCGCTGGGAGCTTCATGGAATGGGTTTCCATGACCGAGCAGCTGCATGCAAGCCTTACATCACCAAGCATAATGCCAAGCGTCTGATGGAGTGGTGTAAAGCATGCCGCCACAGGACTCTGGAAGAGTGGAAATGTTCTGTGGAGTGACAAATCATGCATCTCTGTCTGGCAGTTTGATGGACGAATCTGAATTTGGCAGATGCCAGGAGAACGTTACCTGCCTTACTGAATTGTGCCAACTGTAAAGTTTGGTGGAGGAGGGATAATGGTATAGGGCTGTTTTTCAGGGGTTGGGCTAGGCCCCTTAGCGTTCCAGTGAAGGGAAATCTTAATGTTTCATCATACCAGGACATTCTGGACAATTCTATGCTCCAAATTTTGTGGGAACAGTTTGAGGAAGGCCCTTTTCTGTTCTAGCATGACTGTATCTAACATGATCAGTGCACAAAGCAAGGTCCTTGAAGACATGGTTGTTTGAGTTTGGTGCGGAAGAACTTGACTGGCCCACACAGACCCCTGACCTCAACCCCATCAGACACCTTTGGGATGAACTAGAACAGAGATTGTGAGCCAGGCCTTCTCATCCAACATCAGTGCCTGACCTCACAAATGCTCCTCTGGACGCATGGGCAAAAAATCCCACAGACACACTCCAACATCTTGCAGAGAGCCTTCTCAGAAGAGTGGAGGCTGTAATAGCTGCAAAGGGGGGACCAAGTCCTTATTGAAGCCTATGGATTTAGAATGGGATGTTATAGAAGTTCCTGTAGATGTTAATGGCCAGGTGTCCCAATACTTTTGTCCATATAGTGTATGTCCAAGGTAAGGTTTACAGAGGTCCCCCTTAGAGTGCAGGGTGAAGGTATGCACTTACAGCACTGGGGGAGGGGGGGGATTGCAACAGTGAGATGAAGATCAATGACAACCAGGGATTAATAAAATAAATGTAATTTTCACAGAAACCTTCTTTTTTAAAAAAAAAAACCTCATTGAATGGCGTACATCTGTCATCTTATGAATTAGCGCTACTTCACTGCAAACTTGGTGCCGGGGTGGGTTTACAGAGCTTAAAACCCTTATGTTGTTAAAGAAGCCTCAATTCTTCTTTTCAGTCATTTCTATAATCACGGCCACTACAACGTTTCTCGTCATGATCCTTCACAACTACGACTGCATTTAAGAAAGCAAGACTGAGCTCTTTAATTGTTGCCCATACTTCACCTTGGGCATTCATTCTGACTTCTCCGATGGGTCCCTCTCCAGATATTTGAAACCTGCACGTTCAATATAAACTACTGATGTATTTACTGAACGCACAGCAATAACTATTATGCTCATTGAAAAATACAAAATTCATCATGAACAACTAAATACTCTTAACTCAGGATTTAAGATGTAGTTGTTTCAGATTTGTGCAACTCTGTAGTCGTACAGGAACTACAACCCCAAATCAGAAAAAGTTGGGACGGTATGGAAAATTATTTAATTTTTTACCTCAATACTAGCCCTAAATTGTTCCTGTCCCAACTCTTTTTGGAATGTGTTGCAGGCCTGAAATGCAGGAATGGATGTATATTAACAAATAAAATGAAGTTGACCAGACAAAACATGAAATATCTTGGGTTCATGCTGTCTGCAATGAAATAAAAGTTAAAGTAAGTTTAAGAATCACTGTGTATTTTAAATATGTATTTTCCCTTCCATCCCAACTTTTTCTGATTTGGGGTTGTAATATAAAAGCTACTCCTTTATTAAATAGATTTATTCTCTCAATAATAATCCATCAAATGGCCCGACCTTCATCCACAGATTCCCAGATGACCAATCATTTTACCCAAGAACCGCCCCTGCTTCATAGGTGTCCTCTGAAGGAAAGATATTACAATGTTGCCTCTACTCCGCTCGCGTTGAATTAAGTTTTGTTATGCCTAAGCTTTAATAGTACAGAGAAAGATGTTGTTTGGCGGTATAAACTTGTCGAGTTATTATTTCTTGTTTTTAGGATAATCTTCTCAGAGACGCCAAAGAAGCTCAGTTTTTAAACTCAAGACAGCACAGTTATAAGAACAACCCATAACATTAAAATGGATACGACAACATCCTACTAACTGATGAAAGTTCCCTTCGTTCCCTCTGGCGTAAAACGAAAGATATTTTCTGATCATTTCGACATGCAAGTATTGGGCTCCACCTGGCGGCAAAATCGCAAAACGTTTAGCATGGATACTATTCCACATCAATCCGGCCGTCTGTCCATCCATACTTCCCTGGCAACATATAGGGCACAAGACTGGGGTACTCCCCGGATGAGACAGTAGATTGTAGCAGGGCGCGCGCACACACACACGCACGCACACGCACGCACGCACGCACACACGCACACACACACACAGCCAATTTAGAGACACAAATTAGCCAAACAGCATGTGTTTTCCAACCATGGGAGGAAACCAGAGTACCAAAAGGAGACCCACAAGCCATGGAGTTGGGAAGAAAACATGCCCATAAGCAAGACCACAGAGCAGAGGTAAGAGATGAACCTCTAACCCAGGAGACATGAGGCAACAGTACCACCCACTGTCCACAGCTGTTACAAATGACTTCTCTGATTTACTTATGATGTCCTTTTAAAGTCCTGTGATGACGCACATCCAATCCATTGTGTAACCCAGCCTTGTGCCTGATGCTGCCTGGGAAAGGATACGGACCTCCATGTAACCATCACCAGGATAAATTGTTGTAAGACTGATGGCCATATAAACTTTAGTTCTTTGCAGAGATGTGCATTTCAATAAAGCTCATAAAATATATTGTTAAATATAAGGCCAGTCAAAAGTTTTTGAACACTTGCAGATACTTGTATCATAACTGATGGCTAAAAATTAAGATGTATAATTAATTCAGGAATACACTACCTAATTAATGAAAAACAGGCTCATCAAATCAGCAAATGAAGTGCATTAGGTGGCTGTCTATTCATGACCACTCTGTCCATTTCATCCCAAATCAACATAATGGGATTAAGGTCAGGTGATGCAGACAAAGTAATCAGCTTTTCTTGATCTTCCTTCTCCTTCAGATATTTCTGACAGGGTATTTACAATGATGCCCTGCAATGGTTTGGCACACCATCTAGGGTGTTCCCTGCCTTGTCCACTAAGCTGCCTGAGAAAGGCTTCAGACCCCCCCCATGCAACCCTGCGTAGGATAAAACGGTTTGGAAAATGGATGGATGGTATGTACAATGAGTGCTTGAAGTTTAATCAGAAATGCTAATACATAGGGTGTTCAGAAATATTTGACTGGCAGTTGACATAAACTTAAATCTCGCTCTTTTAAGTTTCTGGGGTTGTTAAATTAGGCTACATGGATGCTGCTAAAAATGTAGGTTACTGACAAGCTGTCTCGGCTAATTGGCCATAATTGATTCAGAGGCCATTCCATTGAACTGATTCAGATTTGAGACACTTCATCTGATTTTTGGTATCATTTTAATGACACCTGAGCTCATAATCTTAATCACAAATGAATGTTTCCTCAGAAATTAGTATGTTCTCATGAACAGGTTCTATTCAATGGTTAGGATGCCTAGGGTTAGGGCAATCACATATTAAAAAACTTACCAAAACGTCTATCAAAAAATTCCTAAAAATATGTTTAGTTAATCTACATTAATGGAAAACAAGGAGGAATACTTTTTAATTTAATATTTTGCTTATTTTAAGAAAAAACATTTCATAAATATATATATTTGAAAATATGGCCTGTATTTCACACATTTCATAAAGAATTGTGTCATTATTTTGCATCTCTGAAATGTACAAAGAGACGCTGTGCTCAGAATCTTTTGAATTTGGTAAGAAAGTATGGCTTGATGTTAATCCTTTGACAATATTGTCTTTCATTTATTTTTATTTATCTGTCTTCCCTATTTATCACTTGATCTTATTTGATGTTTTATTTTAAGTGATGTTTTTCTTCATATGTATGTTCAACGGCTCAATAAAGTTTGAACAGAAAAAAATGAATAATCACCCCTCTTGGGGGGTGGGATTGGGGTGGTGACTCGGGAAAAGCATGCACAGGACAGTTTTGGTGTGAGGGAGATTTGGAGAATTGAGGTGTGTTACCAGTGGCTCATGAAAGTTTACTGTGTTTATTGTCACTGTGGGCTCTAACAGTGGAGAGAACATTACAATGGTAGTGGAGTGGTAGTGGAGAGAATGTTACAATACATTTCATTTCTCATGTGAAAACATTTGGGCCAATGATGGAAAATACAGTGTTCTTACTTGCAGCTTGGGCCGGTCTTGGTGTTGAAGCATTCGCCCTGTTGGTGGCAGTAAGCAGGAAGTTGCATACAAGGGCCAATACATTGCCAGCTTCCATTAATGACCTCAGCCGTGTAATTGGCGAAATCCATGTTACAGGTAACAAATGATTTTAAGTCCTTGATACCTGAAGAGAAAAAAACACTCAATCCACATTCACTTCTTTGTTAGGTTGTTTTAATTCCAACAAAGGGACGATTTATGGCTGATTAAGCAGAAGTTCAAGTGTCATATAAATCAGCTATGTGGTTATGGATGCTTCAGGAAAGTCGTTATAACACTCATAAAAATCAATCTCATATTTATTGGTGGAGATTCAGCACCATAGATAACCTACTTGTTATCATTGTAGGTTGGGCGCAGATTTTGATAACGTGAACAGCAGCACCTCCCAGGGATTGACTCAGATTGTTCATGTTGTTGGTGTCGTTAAAAATAGCTTGCAGTTTGAACATCAGGCCATTGTTTAGGAACTCAATTTGTGACTTATTGGTAGGATAGCTGTATTGTGCTATGCTGTCTGCAATAATACTTCTGTTCCTGAGAAGGAAAGCCATCATATGAAAGAAACATAAAACATCGATTCACAAACAGAAACACAGAACCAAGTATAGGGGATTCAGAAAATATTTTTCTCAGTTAAACTAACCTAAAATCAATGATTTCCACATCCTTGAAATTTTTAGGGTTGGCACTTTCACAAAGAATTCCAAGCTGCCAAGAGAAAGTGTAGCATTAATGAAATGTCTGCATTAATGAAATAAATTAATTAAATGGTTAAATAATCTCTGAAATGTTCTTGCTTGAACTTTATTTGTGTAAAGCAATTGATTACATGTTTCAGTTTTTTAATGTTTTAATTATGTTTTCAGAAAATTTTCCATTTATACTGCATACCTCATAAATTACTGTTTTGATAAGGGTCAGTGCCTGGGTGGAGTTCAGGTTTTCTAAAGACGGATCAAAATTTTTCAGAATTCTGAAAGAGATGTTGACATTTCTTGTAGGTGTTATACCTGTATTTATAAAAAGAAAGCAAGTAGAACTAATGCATTTAAAACACATCTAGGTATTTGTGGTATTTTTATATGCTGTCGAGGCATTTTAATGAAGCTCGCTAACTATGCAAATTTCTCTTATTTAGCCGGGATTTCCTTCAAGTGTGACAACTGATTTCTTTCTCGGACTTCTGCTTTGCACATGCGTGCATTACATTTTTGAACATAGTAACGTTATTCACTTTACATTACAATATTATTTATCGGTTTATCATGGGCAAATATATACTGTAGACAATAACTATCATTGATGTGACATTCAAGGTATTGAAATACTTGAAGTCTGGAACTATCATATATGAACTTTGAAAAATCCACTGGAAATGAATGTGAAGATATCATGTGAAATGCAGAAAAAAAGGGGGAAAGAGAACCTATGATGACTGGTACTGTATTCATCCCAAATTCACAGTGATCTCCAGAAGTGAAATTGTTGCAGTGACTCATGCATTTATCGGTAGGCACTTTGTAAATACATGGTGCCCCATTGCAACTACAGTTTTTCGTATTGCACTGTACTGTAGGAAAGTCAGATGACAAAAAATGTGTAGACATTGTTATAATCTCTGTTGTTCCTGTGGAAACATGTTTGTTGGTTGTGATTGTTTTAGATGATGCTGTTTCCACATTGATTGGTGACGTATGCGGTTCTGTCGTAATGACAGAGTTGAACGTTGTTGATGGTGTAGTACGACTGTTTCTTTTGGAAGAATAAATAATATTTCCCATGCTAATTTCTGTTGAGTTGTCTTGCATTGTTGTATTGTTTGATGTGAAAACTGATTCTGTACTCATTCCAGTGCTTGAACTTTGGATTGTTGTAGAGATCATTTCACCCTGTTTTTGGCTTTCTGTTGTCATCTCTGTTGCTTCTGTGGAAATATGTTCATTGGTCGTGGTTGTTTCAAATGATGCTGTTTCTATGGATACTGGTGATGTGTGTAGTTCTGTCGTAACAACAGAGTTGAATGTTGTCGATGGTGTAGTATAATTGTTTCCAGGTGGAGAAAAAGTTATATTTTCAATGGTTGTTTCTGTCGATCCTTCTGGAGTTGTTGTATTATATAACGTGAAAATTTGATTCTGTACTCATTCCAATGCTTGAACTTTGGATTGTTGTAGAGATCATTTCACCCTGTTTTGCGCTTTCTGTGGTCATCACTGTTTCTTCTGTGGAAACACGGTCATTGGTTGTGGTTGTGTCAGATGATGCTGTTTCAACAGATACTGGTGTCGTGTGTGGTTCTGTCGTAAACATCGATTTGAATGTTATTGATGGTGTAGCATAATTGTTTTCCTGTGGAGAAAAAGTAATATTTTCTGTGGTCATTTCTGTTGATCCTTCTGGAGTTGTGATATTGTATGGTGTGAAAACTGATTTTGTACTCATTCCAATGCTTGAACTGTCGTTTGTTGTAGAGAACATCGACCCCTGTTTTTCGCTTTCTGTTGTCATGTCTGTTGCTTCTGTGGAAACATGTTCATTGGTCATGGTTGTTTCAGATGATGCTGTTTCAGCAGATACTGGTGATGTGTGTGGTTCTGTCGTAATCACAGATTTGATTGTCACCGATTGTGTATTACGACTGTTTCCTTCTGGAGAAAAAGTAATATTTCCTGTGGTCATTCTATTTGATCCTTCTGGAGTTGTTGTATTGAATGGAGCAATAACTGATTCTGTATTCTTTGCAATGCTTGAACTTTGGATTGTTGTAGAGAAAATTGATCCTTGTTTTGTGCTTTCAGTTGTCATCACTGTTTCTTCTGTGGAAACATGGTCCTTGGTGGTGGTTGTGTCAGATGAAGTTTCCACAGATACTGGTGTCGTGTGTGGTTCTGTTGTAAACATCGAGTTGAATGTTATTGATGGTGTAGCATAACTGTTTTCCTGGGGAGAAAAAGTAATATTTTCTGTGGTCATTTCTGTTGATCCTTCTGGAGTTGTGATATTGTATGGTGTGAAAACTGATTTTGTACTCATTCCAATATTTGATCTTTGTATAGTTGTAGAGAACATTGACCCCTGTTTTCTGCTTTTTGTTGTCATCTCTGTTGCTTCTGTGGAAACATGTTCATTAGTTGTGGTCATTTCAGATGGTGTTGTTTCCACGGATATTGTGACATTTGTGGTTCTGTCAATCACTGAGATGAATGTTGTCATAGGATGACTGTTATCTGTGGGAGAAAAAGTAATATTTTCAGTCGTCATTTCTGTTGATCCTCGTATAGCTCTTGTATTGCATTATGTTAAAATTGATTCTGCACTCATTACAATGGGATTGCTTTATAGGGCATTGATTTTTGTTTTTGATGTTCAGTATTTGTATTGTATCTGCTAAAATATGTTTCTTGGTTGTTGTCATTTCAATTGACTTTTTTTCCTCCATTTTATCTATTTTTAAATTTTTAAAATATTGCAGTCACAGTTCAATAAAAATTATTAAAGATATTATTGGTCCCTTATTGATGTTTCTCACTGATCAATGAATATTTGGTTCACTTTTTCATTTTGAACATTTTGATTTTTTATGTGAATTTACTGCCATCTTGCAGGTTTTCTACACATGTCGTGTGACATTCTTCTGGTTACCTCCCACAGTACCAAGACATATAGAATAACGAGCTGATTTCTCTAATTTGGCCATTGCACATGATATCAGCAAGGATGTTCCCTGGCTTTTATCTTTTCTCTGTCTGAGATGAAATCTACATCCTCTGCTCCAATGTTACTGACCAGTATAAGATGTAGGCATTACGTATTTACGTTATCACATGTTGCATTCATGGTACCAGTAAAACATTGTATATGTTGCATATTTTTACATAAGTACAGATTCATGTATATTGGTCTTATGTTTGTAGAGGTGTATGTGTGTAAGCTATTTAAAATTCAGACCATTTATTTTTTGATCTTGCCTGTGCAGCAACCACAAAAATAATCTGCCATTTTAAAAATTATTTCTCAAGCAGAGAGTTCAGTGAAAGAAATGAATAAATAAGATTTTTTATATATATATATATGACATTTTTGATGCAGGGCAGACCACAGGAAACCAGTCCATCAATGGGCACACATTCACACACTACATGCAATTCTAAGATGCCAGATCACCTATCCTTGGTGCAAACAGAGGAAATACACGTGACACAGATTACATGCAAACTCCACACACATTCACAGGCATGGGTAGGAATGGAAACCTGCCTGTGTTTATAAATTTTCATTACTTATTTGGGGTAACCAAATTCTGACTATGTCAAAATGTCTTTACAGTTTCAGTGATGTTATTTTAAATATTTAAATTTAAGACATTATTACTGTTATCATAATTGTAATTACAAATAGTTAAAATCTCATTTCTTGTGTGATTAATCTGAGATAAACAGCATAACATATCATCATATATTTCTAAAAATAATTTACTATGGAACGTAATCAGCAAATTGCAATGCTAACAGAATGGTGAATAGCTGAAGTTAAAATCAGAACTTACCAGTGTCACATAGTGCATATATGCTAACAGTTAAGAAGATGAGCAGTCAACATGAGTCTGGGAAGCATGGCCTGATGGACAGCATGTGTCCCAACTGTGGCTCCATGGAGTCTTATCTACAGCTTGCAGGATCCACTGAGATCCTGAGAGCTTGTTTCCTTTGCTTGTTGTGGTATGAGAGAGCGAGAGAGAGAGAGAGAGGGAGAGAGAGAGAGGGCACACCTTTTGTAAACTTGATGATCAGCATCGTGCTGCAGACTTGCTTAGTCTCCTTTTCCACTTATATGGCTGCATTTGGAAATGTAATCATATATTTTCCTGTGTCTTTTTGTCTCATTCAAAAATTGTTTTTGAATAATGATTGTACCTTTTTTATTACAGCCTTCATAATACATGTGACTTTAACTGCATGGACATACTGTGATAGTACATGAACTTATGGTCTTGATAGGTGTACACTCTGTATGATGATTATTTTTTTAATAAACAGTTTTTATGTAACTGCTTTCTCTCATCCTTCTTGTGGACAGTGGTCTGGATCAGTAGACACCCACACAAGGGGGCAGTGTGTGGCTTTTTAAATTTGAAGTCTGTGCTGGAAGGTTGCTGGTTCAAATCCCGTGGCTGGAGGAATCTTCACATTGTTAGATCTTTGAACAAGGAAAGCTGTTAACACCAGAAACTGCTCTGGTTGGGCTGAATAATTATCAGACCTTGTATGTTTGTGTCTCATGGGGGACAAGATGGGAAATCTAAGAACTAAAGAATTCCTGTGTACATACATTTGCATTTTAATTCATTTAGCAGATAGTTTTGTCCAATGGGGCATACATTGAGGCAGATACCATACAAGCAAACAGTATTTTAAGGAGCTACACACAGTAAGACATAAATGCAGCTAGGTTGAGCATCCAATGAGGGACCAACAACAAAAAGCAGGTTAGCACTGGATTGATAGCTACCATGCCCTCCTTCTCCATCACTTGTCTATCCCAACAGACTTGCCATTATCTGAATCATCAAACCTGCTCTTCATTTCAATCACCTGACTGCCTTCTCCAATACACTGTTGTCCATTTGATTGTTTTGCCTCACTGTTATTCACCATATTGTATTAATTAACTTGTCCTGACCAGTGCTGGCCAAAGATGGATGGGCCTCACACAGTAGAATGACACATAAAATACACATACCTGTAACTGAAACATAACTATGGACATGGATCTTGAAAAGTGTAGTGTACCAGGAACAAGAGTCACGGGGAATAACAAGGGTGACTTTATGGGACAATGGCCAGCACTACACAGGATGGCCATCACTAGGGAAAGATGAAGGGAGCAGAGGCTGTCAGGAGGACGTCTGATGGGATGGTGAGTAGGGGAAAGATCAGGGAGCCCAGGTCAGCAAGCACAGGGTAGCCAGGGGACATGGAGCCTGGGAGCACAGGGGTAGACTGGTTCAATGACAGAACAGGAAATAACCACACAGACAGGGTACTGTATATATAGGGTTCAGAGGTAATAAACAACAGGTGAGAAACAAGATGAAATCGAGGTGGGTTGGGACAGGGGCTCCCCCTGGTAATGATTTGGATGGGGATACAACACAGATGCCTGTATGGGGGCACTTGGCACCTGTGTGGCTACTGATACTGGAGTCAGACATCTTTTTCCAGGACTCAGGTATGTGTTGTCTTTCCCACTGGCTATTGCAGCTACTGATTAGAACACGACGTTCAGGACCAATACCATTGCTGCACAGAGACCTGGTATCTGGCATGATATAGGAGTTTGGAGCTCATCTCTATTTTTATCTTCCCTGAGTTCTGCATTCTGGACTCTCCATCACCTACGGAGTCAGACCTGGAGCCTCTCCAAACTGTCTACCACAGACAGCGGCTCTTGCTTCTCCATCTCTGGGCTCCGGTTAGTAAATTATTCCCCATGTGATGGCAGAACCTGGAGAAAGAAACACCCAAGGGTGGTTAAAATCTGCCTAGGCTTTTGATTGTGATGACAGGCCACCCTCTCATGAAGTGGTCTGCTCCTGTTCATCCGTTTTTTCAGCGAGCCTGAGGGAGATGTGGTGGCCTACCTCTGGAGTCTTAATTCTACTAAACAATAGCATTTATAAGTTATGCATTGTAGTCTGAAGGTCTTTCTCAGCCTCAAATATAATGCAAGGAAGGCTGCAGGTTTGGATAATTTTTATACCTTTACAAACAAATTTTTTCCAAGAGAACTGACTGTGGCCTAGCAACCAATGTTTCAGTTCAGTATAGACACACACACACACTTCGGTATTGCTGTATTATTTTAAAAACATACTTATTAAAACATATCCCTAAGAATCCATGTCTCTAGGAGCCAGGTGACTATTACATGGAGGTCATAATGAAATCCTGTGCATTTGGTTCACATGAAATTAAGAATATCCCCTCCCATATTTACTAATGTGGAAGCCCCTCAAGACTATATCCATTCACCATTGTCATTCACCCTAAAAACTGATGGCTGTTGAGCTTACACACTAAATCACTGCATTCTTCAGTAATCAAATGATTTGATCCAAAAATCCTTACTGATCAGATCTAGGTGTATGCCACCAAAATACCAGCAGTTTATTTGAGAATGGTGATCAGAATGCTCTTATTATCAATATTAACAAGCCCGAAAAAAAAACATTTTTGTCATTCCATTTGACTCATATCTACCACAAAAAGTAATTCACGAGAAGCAAATTGAGGAGGCCACATCCAGGGGTGTAAAGTAACAAACTACAGATACTCTCATCATTCTCATGAAGTTTTTTTTTTCAGGAATTGTGCTTCATTAAGTAGTGTTAAATTTAAATTTACTTAATTATGTTTAACGTGTACTAATGGTACTTTTAGTCTGCTGTTTGCTCTCTACCTGTGTTGGTTACTCCTAACTTGCTCATTTTCCCGTTTTTCCCTTTTCATGAATAGTGATCACTGATTGGACAGTTTGTTCTCCAGCTGTCATATCAAAACATGCGTAGAAGAGTTTTACAACGTGGACTTTGCATAGTTTGTGCCCCAACACTGAATCATCAACACTATACAGTTCTAGCTATCAAGGTTGTGCGGGAGATTAACATGTTTATGAAGCTGTTGTATGCATTTTTTGAACCTGAAGTTTAACCCCATGTTTCCTTGTTTTCTGTGTTGCTGCCCATAAGTTTTATATACTTTTTGTTTTTCTTTATGTTGATTTTTTTTTTCCCAGAGTTCATATAAATGGGCCATAATTTGATTAGTGACTACCTGAATAGTGTTCATTTTATGTATGAATATATAAAATACATCAAATATTTTATTGGAAGAGCTTTTATAATTTTCAGTAAATATTTAAAAATGTAACTGAATGTTTTATTCTTTCTGAAAAACAATACCTAAAGTGAGCATTAATTTAAGTTTCTGACCCAATGTACTTTGTGACTGACTGTGAGAAAAAAAAACCATTTCATTCAAAAATACTCACTACTCTGAGTACTTTTAAACAAACTACTCTTTTACTCATACTTGGGTCATTTTTGGGAGAGGTACATTTACTCTACTTTGAGAGCATTCAAGCTTACCTCTTTCTATCTGTCCACCATTCATTCATGCTTACCCCCTTCTATCTATCTATCTATCTATCTATCTATCTATCTATCTATCTATCTATCTATCTATCTATCTATCTATCTATCTATCCTTCATTCTAGCTTATCTCCTTCTATCTATCACCCTTTCATTCAAGCATATCTCTTTCCATTTGTCCCTTTAGGGTGAGCTGCTGGGGTTGATGCCTAGTGTAGGAAACTGAGACTCAAGACACAAGTCCTATGGAGGGTATGGTGTGACATTATTAAATAAATGAATATGTAAAGAAATAAATAATTAAAATCATAATTAAATAGATCACAATCAATGAATTAATTTTTATAAATTAATTTATTTTGACATAAATATGTAAAAAAATAATTTAAATCATAATTAATAAAATTTATACGTACTTATCTATTTATTTATTTATTTGTTTGTTTGTTTGTTTATATTATGGTCACTGTTTTGTCATGCAACGTGAAATAATTAAATCTGTCAAAGTCACTCATCAACAGGACCTAACATCTGATTGGTTACACTGCAAAATAAGTCACAATAGGTCAATTCATGCATAATCAATAGACTTGTTCTTATAATAGCTAATGGCCAATAGGTGGAAAATAAACAGGTTGCCATTCAATCCATAAGAAGACTCATAATTAGAACTCTCTGACTCTGTGGTCCTGTGTATGGGTTGAATGGCAGCCAACATGTCCAAAAGCTGTCCAGAGCTGTTGAGAGAAGCAGCAAATTTGATTCATGAAGCGTTGAGGAACACTCCCTCTGTTCCTGCTGCTTGGTCACAACAGACATCTGCCACTTCATCAGACAGACAACCCATTCAAGGCAAGTTAGAACATGTGGCCCCCGGTAGCTAGCTAACAAACATATCTGTACTTTACAAAGCCAATTGTTTGCAAGTAAAACTACTAACTAGCAAGCATCATTAGAAGTATTTTACTATGCTTTTGAAATCAGAACTTGCAGCTGCTATTTGGTATCGAGTATGCTATTGAGCTAATGTTAGTGGTGGCCTCAGCTGTCTGCCGAAATAAGGACTGTAAGTTAATGAACTTGTTACCTTATTCATTGAGGTCAAGGTAAATAATGTAACATGTTCTTCAACTGTCTGATGCTAGCTAACAACTGAATATAAAATGTTAGCCAAAATCCGTTTTCATCATTTCTGACATGGCATGTATTTCTTTCTGTTACAGCCGAGGTAGCAAGGTTGTTAGCGCCGTACAACAGTAGCTGTTCACCCATATGACAAGTTATCCTATGATCGGCGCAGAGCCCTGCAGTCCGATGCAACTACACACACACCTTCTGTTGTTTGATAGACCACAAGGCTGATAGAGTTCCAAGCAGTTTGTATGAGTAATAACCACTTTATTGGGTGAAATTATAATGCACTTCTGTATGAAATAGTTTTCTAAAACCTGCATTTTATACACTACATTTACAACCTCAGAATTAATACATGTACTGTATGTAATACTGTTTTTTCTGTATATTGCAATTCAGGAAATGACAGATCCTAAGGTAGTAACAGACAGACTGGTGGAAGTGTTTCTGAAGCTGCGTGAGAGAGGTGGCTTTGAACTTCTTAAACTTGCTGGATCTACCAGCAGTAGAAATCTTGCATTGCTCCCATGTCTGAACACTCTATACACTCTAGCCTTCCTCAAGGATCCAGCAACCATGATTGGACGGGCTACAATTTACATACGCCCACTTCAACAAGACCTCCCCCTTGATTGTGTATGTACATTATCATTTTAGAGATTTTGGAGAACTTTTTATTTTATACAAAATAGTCAAGCAGTGTATTGTTGACTGTGGTGATCAATGATTTACATGCTTTTTTCATTATTAGGAGGACTCTCCCCATGCATCTGGTCCAGTCATTTCCTGCATCTCTTGTCAAATAGAAGTTCCCTTCTCTGAAATGAAACAACACAGGGAGAGTAATGGGTATGATAGTACTGAAAATACAGTGAGTCCAATACAATTTGTTTACAACAGGAGTGATAAGTGCTTATCTGCTTTAGCCTGTTGTACATAAAAAACTGACATTTCACTTGTATGCATTTTTTTTTTTTTTTTATACTTTAAGGTCAACCATTCAGGAATCAGATAGACTTGGAGAACGGACTGGTGAGGTACATACTAGAGAGCCAGCTTCAGTCAGTGACAGTTCTCCAGTGATGTCTGAGCCATCAGGAAGATGTGTTGAAGGTGCAGTGGTAGTGACTGACAATGAAGAGATGGAGTATAAAGCACCAGACACAGGTTTGTATTTGCACAGTAGACCTTACCCCCTTCATTGTATGCTGCTAAACAGATCCAAGATGAGATAACATAAACAGGATTAACTAATTCTACATTGCAACATCTGGTTAATTTGGTTCTTTGAATGCACGAGCAGCCTTGATTAGAATAGTTGGATTAAATTGTTAGAGATAATTTGGGGCACCCGCCATGTTTGAAAAGATATGTACACACACACACACACATATGAGCAGAAGGGCTTATGTCTTATATGGATCTTTTCTGTTTACATTTTTGTCTGGAATAGGATCTAGATTGAGCTACCAATAATTTTCAGCATATTGTGACTTACTTTAAATACATATCTAATATGGATGTTTTGTATTTATGTGTTTATATTTTTGAATAGAATGGGGGCTTGTTGAAGATCCTGCTCAGGGTGCTAAGATTTTCAAAGAGAACCTACTAAGGGAGCATGCATCTGGTAGGCCACTTCAACTGAAGGTGGATTTAAGGAACACCAAGAAAGACAAGGAAGGAGCACATCTCTCATTCTACAAACAGCAACATGAATGCGTGTGCCCTCTTCAGTGTTCCCTTGATGGTTAGTAAAAAATTAAATATCAATTCATTTTTATGGATGCAGTTGCCATATTTTATCATTTTGTTGCAGGTGATGCTGCTGTTGGACAGGGAGTAGTGCGGTATTTTCTGACAACAATAATATCCAAACTTCAGTTTGTATTCAGTCCCAACCTTGGTATGTGTATTATTATTTTGAAGAATGACATCCCCAGATATTTTTTCTTAGATAAAGTTCAAAACAACTCAGTGGATTTACATATTATGCATGTTATTTACAGGCGGCACAGGTCGAGCATTGTTATTTGAGAGTAAGCCTGATCACCTTGTTCCTGCAGCTTCAGAGCTGCTTATCAAGAGCAACCTCTTCGGGGTTGCAGGTAGGATGTTAGGTCATGTCTTTTTGCATGATGGCCCATCTGTCACTGGATTAAGTCCAGCTGTAATACATGTGTTGTTCAATGGTGACCCTGAAGTGGCAACAGTTATCCGGGAAGACGCTCCTGACCTGCATATCAGGAGCATCATAAAAATGGTACGTAATATTCCCTTGTCTTAATTTTGTTTGTATACAGTATATTGAAAATTAAGCTGTTCAAGTCGAATGAATAACCTGAAATAACACAAAGGGAAGCATAGCAGAAGTTAGCATACAACCACACAGCAGAAAAGCCCCAAACTATGACATATCCTCTTCCATGTTTGACAGCTAGTGTCACACACTGAGGAACCATCCTTTTTCCTACTTGACAGTGTACAGAAACACTGCTCTATTCAGCTGGTTTGTAAGTAATCAACAAAATTGAAGGAATTGTTTGCATCATCTGTCAAGAACTAATTTACTTCCATTGCTGCAGGAATTACATTAGGTATCCCACTCCATTAAAAATATATTGGGCAAATTTACACACATTTACATTATTTTTTTAAAACTCTCCATAGATAAATGCTTACCTTTGTATCATTAGGTTATTGAAATATAGTATATTTGGGCAAGTGTGAAAACTTATATGATGTTCTCTAACTTAATGTATAATATATTTATAGCTTGAAGTGGAAGAGCTTTCTCAGGAACAGCAGAACAGTATCTCTGATCTACCCATGTCTTGGAATATCCCAGCAGTCACTAAAACAGTTAGGAGATGGCTGCATGACAAACTGCTGGTCCATGCTGTAAGTTCCGGCTAAGAGGCACTAGTCGTTAATCAAAAATATATTAATCATTGATTATGTACAGTATTCAAGGATGGAAACAAGCAAAAGCTGGTATGCTTTTTTCTAGCAGGACCAACAAGAACTCATTAAACATGTAAAAAAAAAAAAAATTATTAATTCAAATTATGTATATATAAAATTGTATTGATTTTATATTGTATTGAAGCAAGCATCTAGAGTGCAATTTTTCTTTGTCTTGGTCATTTTCACCCCTGGCAGTGTCTATAAATTTAATTTGGGTTGGATCTCATCTACGTTATTGGGCAGACCATGCGACAAATAAAGCAATTAAGAAAGGGCCTGAAAGTTGCGATGGAATTGCTCCTTTTGAGTTCTAGGCCAGATGTCGTCCCACTTTTTTTCCCCAGAACAAAGGACAGGTTCTACACTCCTCAGGTGATCTTTTTCCCTTCATATTTTGATTGGGTTCAATTTTTACTCTTAATTTCTTATCAGTAAAACTTAAGAGAAAAACAGCATCTGGCAGAAGAGGTCTAGGACATGCTCATAAACATCTCTCCACATCTGCTCAATTCGACAAATGGGTAGGTATCACCAGGGCATTATGTTTTTGATTAATCTACAACTGTATAGCTTAAAATGGTTATGTTAGCAATAGAAATATTTACATCTGATTATGAACACTTCTACCAGTGCTGTGGAAATTCCGGTTGGTACTGCTGTTCCTGATCATAAATTCAGCAACCTCTGCATTCTCCCCACCTTTATCAGACTGCACCCTTGAAGGCAACCCATATTCATCAACTGCCACAAGAAAGCTTTGTAGGACAGCGTCTGTTCTATTATTGGCCGCCAGAGTAATTTAGACCACTGATTGACTCAATCCATCCACCCCACCATGGACCACAAACCTCCACCTGTTCAGAGAGAATTGCAAACAGATTTTAAAAACTGCAATGTTATAGTCAAGCAGAATACAAATAGTGTGTGGCTACTCTATAGATGAAATTGTAGCATTCACTGCAGGCTTGCTAAGACAGTTGCTGCCTTATGGAGACTGCTTCTTGGTTCTGCAGGTTAGCTGTCATTACCTGTGACGAAAGATCACCAGTTCAAATTCAATTGCTGGCAGTAGCCTCATGTCACTGGCAGCCCTTTAGCAAGGTCCTTAATTACTGCGCCATATGTTCAGTGATATATCATTGCTTATCACTTTGGCCAAAAGAGTCTGCTAAATCAATGAATGTTAATGTATAGGCCATTCCCAGCAGAGGTGATTCGGTAGTTTTTCAAAGGGGCACAATAACTGGAACTGAAATAAGGCTCTATAAACATTTACCTCAAATCATAATAGGAATTATAGTACAAAACAGGAAATAAAACCAGCACAGTGGACACAGGAAAAAAATGAATATGTATAATAGGAACTATTTACAAAGCCTGGGAAAGTTTCTCCCTTCCCCACTGCTTTTAGTCGTCCAACTAGCTTCTTTTTGCAGATTCTTAAATCTTTTTTTTACTGTCACGGAACTTTACTAGATTAGTCAGTTGACAGTGCATTTTGTGCTTAGCTATTTCGAGATGTATTGTTTATAGTCATGTTAAATACGTCACCACCAAACAAAATATATTATGGAAACGTGAGCAACCGGTAAGCAGACCATGGATAACACTCCAGTATGAAATGCTGATGATAATACATAAATACAGCATCTCAGTAGAAGGTACTGACCATTGATCATATTTGAACTGCACAAAAGGACTGCTAAGGAAATAGATACCTAAAAGTTTCATGCTATATAATTCAGTTTTATTTATACAGTGTTTTTAACAAAGGGCAACCCAGCCACGGGGGGAATGTGTTGTGTGATTCTCTATCCAAGCCCGGATAAATGGGGGGGGGGGGTTGCGTCAGGAAGGGCATCTGGTGTAAAACTTTGGCAAATCAAATATGCGGACAACAAAATAGATTTCCATACTGCATCAGTCGAGGCCCGGGTTAACAACGACCACCACTAGCACTGTTAGCCAACAGGGTGATGGTGGAAAGTGGGCTACTGTTGGCCAAAGAAGAAGGAGCTGAAGAGGAAGGAGAGGGGGAAGGCGTGTCCAGAGGCAGGAGGACAGGAGGAAGGTTATAAGAGTGGAAGTGAGGGTAGGAACTTTGGATGTTGGTAGTATGACTAGTAAAGGGAGCGAGCGAGCTGATATGACTGAGAGAAGGAAGGTTGATACATTGTGTGTACAAGAAACCAGATGGAAGGGGAGGAAGGGCAGGTGTATCGGAGGTGGGTTCAAATTGTTCTACCATGGTGTGGATGGGTGGAGAAATGGGGTAGGGGTTATCCTGAAGGAACAGTATGCCAAGAGTTTTTTGGAGGTGAAAAGAGTGTCGGACAGAGTGATGAGTATAAAGCTGGAAAATGAAGGTGTGATGATGAATGTTTTTAGTGCATTGCCCTGCAAGTTGGGTGTGAGATGGATGAGAAAGAAAAATTCTGGAGTGAGTTGGATGAATTGGTGGTGAGTGTACCCAAGGGAGAGACATTGGTGATTGGAGCAGATCTCAATGGGCATGTTGGTGAAGGGAACAGAGGGGATGAGGAGGTGATACGTAGGTATAGTGTCAGGGACAGGAATGCAAAAGGTCAAATGGTAGTGGATTTCGTGAAAAGGATGGACATGGTGGTGGTAAATATGTATTTTAAGAAGAGGGAGGAAGGAACACAAGGTGACGTATCAGAGTGGAGGAAGATGCACACAGGTAGATTATATCCTATGTAGGAGGGTCAGTCTGAAGGAGATTGGAGACTGTAAA